>OW121751.1:32217500-33417500 GCA_933228765.1 Miltochrista miniata
AGAGGTTGCTTCTGCACAGAATGATGATTGTCATAAAAGACAAACAAATCATCCCAGAACATCAATTTGGGTTTAGGCAAGAACACGCGACGGTTGAACAGGTGCACAGAGTATGTAGAGAGATTAGGAGGGCAATGGAAAAAGAAGAATATCGTTCATCAGTCTTTCTCGACATCCAACAAGCTTTCGACCGAGTCTGGCACAAGGGCCTTTTGTACAAAATAAAATCGATATTTCCACATACATTCCATGATTTCCTGAAGTCCTACTTAACTGACAGGATCTTTCAGGTGAGCGAGAAAGACTGTACCTCCAACTTCTATAAAGTATTGCCAGGAGTCCCTCAAGGTTCCGTGCTGGGACCTGTCCTGTATAGATTGTATACATATGACCTACCGCAGATTCCAGAAGTAACCGTTGCAATATTTGCTGACGATACAGCCTTACTCTCCTCGAACAGATGCCCTATTAAAGCCTCTCAGGTATTACACAAAACAGCCTGAATGAAATCGAAAAATGGCTAGCTGACTGGCGAATTGCCGTCAACGTGTCCAAATCTGTTCATGTTACGTTCACTCTACGAAGGGAAGATTGTTCCCCAGTCTACTTAAACGGCATACAACTACCCCACCAGCAGACGGTGAAGTATCTTGGCATGCATTTGGACTGTAGACTTACCTGGAGAAAGCATATCGAAACCAAACGAGAGGAAATCAACCTGAAATACAAGGGTCTCTATTGGCTACTAGGACGTAACCCCAAATAATCCTTGGATAATAAACTACTCATATACGAGTCGATTCTGAAACCCATATGGACATATGGAGTGCAGCTGTGGGGCTACGCCAGCGCCTCCAACATAATGATCATGCAAAGAGTACAAAACTACATAATAAAGCAACTATCTAATGCGCCCTGGTTTATAAGAACACCAGTAGTGGTCCACGAAATTCTCCACATACCAATGATCAGGGAGGTGGTAGAAGCCCATGGAGTCACCTACAGGTTAAGGCTATCAAAGCACCCAAACCAACTAGCGGGACAGCTCACTATTCCAGAAACCATGCGTCGGCTCAAAAAGCGGCGGTATATATTTGACGACTAAAGGGTTTATAAAGTAAATCCAGGCAAAATAAGGAAAGGGCGGGTTCCGTTCAGTTCCTTTCCGGTCAGGGGTGTAGTGGGGCCCTACCAACACCTCCGGGCCCAAGTCAACCTCACGTGCAAGCTCGTGCACCTGCTGAACAACGGACGAGGCTCTGACGTCGGCGGTCCATTTCAACACGGCGATGGGCTCACCACCTGTTACGTGGGACCGAATTGTACACGGTGAAATGTGGGCCGGTATAGGCCTCTGCCTACCCCTTCGGGGATAAAGGCGTGAGTATATGTATGTATGTATGTATATATTTGACGACTAAAGGGTTTATAAAGTAAATCCAGGCAAAATAAGGAAAGGGCGGGTTCCGTTGGGAGCCACGCTCTGAACGTCAGCAGCACTCACACCTCATCTGCTTATAGTTTTAAGACTGATTGCATGATGTTACAAATAAAATAAAAAAAAAAAAAAACTTTAGTATACCTATTACTTAACACAGACTTAAACTAACACAAAGAATGTTTAAACATAAAGAAAACAAAAGATGTAATCGAGTTGACGTTTTATCGTTCACGACCCCGCCAGTCATTATTAATTGATTCTTTACCAGAACAAAATAGTAGGTGCGATAACTGTACTAAGTACCTACTACTTATGCTATTAACTGGGTACTTTAATTTCATTTCTTTGTTCCATTTACTTAATCGCAGTTATTGGGCCCTAGGTAGGATAGGTAGGAGGCCGATAGTCCTAAGCGCCACCACTATAGTTTCTGGGAAAAAGGCTGACTATGTGAATGCATGTTTGTTTTTTAAACAAAATTACGTTGTTTTTCAAGAACGCGTTCGCCACTAAAAAGTAAGAACTTGGTGTAAATTTGCCTCGTATGTAGCTTAATTCTATGTGTTTGTTTAGGATGGGGTATCATATTTTACATGCAATGGATCTTAAAAACGACACCCTTGGGATGTATTGGGGTGGCGACATTTTGTACTCTTACCCGCAACACGGGGCGAGATTTGTATACATAAAAAAAAATATATCTCATATCGGGTCAGTTTGATATGGCGGAACAAAGTTCGCCGGGTCAGCTAGTAACAAATAAATTCATTGTTAGTGAACTATCAAATGAAAACACTTTTATCTATTTTGAAATAAATTAGGCTATGTATACAATGACGGTAGAATAGGCACTGGTACATACAGGGTGTAACATTCGGAGCGCTCAGTGTGGGCACAAATTTGAGATAGTACAGATGGAAACCTACATAGTAAATTCGCTGAGGCTACGCACACATAGACAACTCATTCACAGACACGAGGTCAAGCGGTCTCAACCGATTCTCAACCGAATTTTCGATACTGAGTTGTGCGCGAGTGTGTGTAGCAGAGGGTAGGTGTGAAAAAAGTACATACATGAGTTTTCCATCTGTACTATCTCTAATTTGTGGAATGGGCAAGTCTGTAAATGTAATGTAAAAAAGATCTGCATATTATAAAGATTTCAAAAACCACAGTTTGGGAATAGAACACGGCCATTTTGAAAAATAAAACTCTCATTATTTCTAGGTATATGAACATCGATTGCGTAGGTCATAATTGTGCAGTAAATGTTACTTACTATGAAACATGATAGCTAAAATAAATAGAATGCATTGCATTTCATGTTCTTTAATTTAGTTGATGACTTACATGTTCAAAGTGAAAACCATTATTCCATCCGAATCTCATGCTCCGAATGTTGTATTAAAAAAAACTTGTTTTTGAAATGAAATAGTGGTTGTCCGCATTGTAGACAATGGCGCTGTCGGCAACAGTAGGTTTAAAATAAGTTTTAAAATACTTTCTTGCCATTTCCGTGATATGGAGGAACATAAGGTACGCCGTTATACTTAGTAGGGCCATAAACGGTACAATGTTTTACTGTAAATATTATGAGGGTAGTTGTAAAAAGGTTAATGTTCGAAGCCAACGGCTGTTGCTTCAATAGAAGCGATATAAGTGTGTAATATTTTTTTGGTTACTCATAATATAAATGCGATATTATACTGGAAATATTAAGCCTTATTATGTTCCTATTAAAGAAAATACTCATAAAGAAGCAAAGTTACATGGAATGCTTGTGACTATTATTTATTGAAGAGTCAACTATTGTTACAAGTATTGATTAGTTGTCTCAGCGATCAGATGTAAGGAAAATATAACAAGAACAATACAATAGCTCCTATTCTAGAAACAAACAAGGATTTGAAAGGAGTGACATACTCGTACTATCCACAATAGAATCACATTGTTGAAGGTAATGTTTCTTTGTATATTGAAAGCTTATCGTATTTCTGATATATCAAGTTTTCGGGAACATTCTTTGACACATGGTAACAACCTAGACATTAAGGTAAACGCAGCTATTAACGACCCATCGAAAATTCGCAGGTATTACCGATCCATTTCATTAACCTCCAATTTTTACGTTACTGGAACAGTTTATGCTAGAGACATTTGACGAAATACGCACATTTGTTCATTGAGTGTCGCAAATACTTACGTAAGTGTGCGTGGCATTCCGGGAAAAAGACGAAATTCGTTTGTTTCTATGACGATAGTAAACTTGCCAATCGTGTGGTACAAATCTTTAACCTTACAGATAAGCATACCAAAACTTTGTTTAACAGTTTTTAAAGAATTGTATGACACCTATGATTGTTCTGTATTATTGAATGTGTTCATTTAGATGTGAGGTCTTAATTTCTTACAGTATTTCATAAAGTTTGATTAATTAAATATTATAAAACTTCACATTTAATTAAAGCGGTAATACCTTCAATTATTTTAATAGTAGCAGCTATTGCCGACTCATGGGCCGGTGATTGCGATGCATATTAAATTTTGTTTTACCTCTTTCTCGTCGATATGTGACAATAAAGCAATTATTTTAATATGACATCTTTATCTAATATAGTCAGCCTTTGTAACACACAATTACCGATCTATACTATTTGGTCTAGTTTTCTTATTTAATCGTTTTTTGTTTACTACGAAATACAACTTTAATCATTCATTGTCATCATAAAGGAGCATTATAAAATTACTTTTTATTGCATTACAATGTTTGCATTAATTAATATTATTTGCAACACTATTTATTTAAAATCTCTGCTATGGCTACAAAAATCAAATAAATACATATAATCTACTTTTTATGAGTCGGCCATACAATTTCGTAATTATGTATTATATCGACTATTACCGATCTATATGAGTCGGTGATAGCAAGTACGGGAAGCTATTGCCGATTCTATACAAATCCTGGTCGTTTATGTAACATAACACTAGTTTAATGAAATATTAGCTAATTATCCAAACAATATTTTGAAGATAAAAAAACCATAAAAGCTCTTTTACAACATAATGTCTTAGTCAAATAGCATGGACCAGAGTATCTAAGTGACTTTTCCTATGAAGTATAATATGAAAGTGTATGAAAGGTAGTATGAAAGGACTTAGAGTATACCTACATGATTTTCTGCAAAAACACCATAATGTGTTTCTTCTTAATCAAACAAAATACCTGCCTATACATTCTTCTTGTTTTTATCAGTCGGTAATAGGTTCATAAAAATCGGTAAATAGCTTCATAGCCTTTCGTATGGGTCGGTAATACAAACAATGGACTTGATCACTTAATTATTTTGTTATTTTATTAGTATTGTGTTTAAGGGCAATTTAGGGCTTTAAACATAAACTAGACAAACTAAAGTTTTATATAAAATCAAAACATTGGGTGTGAACTCAATCACTATTCTTAATAACTATCATCAATTTTAAAATTGTCTTAACAGGGTCGGTAATACCTGCATTTACCTTACGTTGATTCTTTTCAATGACATATTTATCAAACGTTAGAACTATTTTTTCTGGTAGAGACTGGTTATAAGTATTATAATGTACGTAGACACAACATAAAATTATTGAAACAATCAATAAAAGCACAAATGACGACTGAAAATATAGGTATAGTCCAATCCTGCCCGATCTGGCAATAACGTAAACATGTTATGTTTTGACAAACGTTGTCTAAGACAGATGAGTAGAAAAATATAGTATGACAAATCATTGAATTTTTTATTATCCTGAGCCTACTCAGGATAATAAAAAATGAAAATAAACTATCATAAAGAAGTTATTTGGTGTCGAAATGATTGTAAGAACACTGTATGACTCCTGGATACTGAAATATAATCAGAGTGAATACTCAATTGCAAGTAACTATGAATATATAGGATCAAATGTGTTTGTTTACATTTTTGCGCAAAGCTATTGAAATACAGTATAAATGAAGATCGGTAAAACAAATGAAGATCGATTTGATGTAAAAATTTTACAGCCATTCTATCGTAGTGGGACTACGCGAAACAGTCCTCCTTCGTGGACCCACTAGTGGGCGAAATAGTAGGAACACGTGAAAACAGGGCTTTTCATCACGTCTGCCACCTTGGTTGTACTTACAAAAAAAAAACTCTGAATGCATTTCAACATTATAAGTACCACGAATAAGTCATATTAGGAGCGTCGCCAGACGTCTGATAAAATATTTACGTGCAGTCTAAATTGTTAAGCTTAACACACAATGAAGGAAATTCTCTGCACATCACGTAATTTGGAATGCAAAGATAAATAATACGGTTATTGGGAGGGTCTGTTCATGTAAAATAGCAAATGTTTATGGTGTACAGATTTTACCAATAGGTCTGATTTTTAATTTTAATAATTATTTTACTCTCTTTCCAACCTTTGTAGACGAAGACGATTGCGTGTTAAGTACCTGCATAGAGCCATTTGGTACCCAAGATTTACAAGTAGGGGTCGATAATGTGTAATCAACTGAATTTTTTAAAGTTCTACAATTTGATCGCCGCGTTCTTCTTCAATTATAGTTGACATTATTTTGAAAATTCTCCCCAGAAATAAGAAACTTACCTTTTCGTTAAGAGTTTTTTACTCTTCTTGGGCCCCATCGTCTTTTGGTGGGACCCCTAATTGTAGTTCAATATTTGCAAAATATTACATACTAGTTGAAACAAACGATTTCGCTTGTGGCAGACTATCCCTTACATTTAACTCATACGTGCCCGTATTTACAATAATGTCCGGAATTATGCTTTACTTTTTGAGATTTATTTTTGCCGTCCTGCTCCCTTGGACAGCAGCTCGATGACATATAGCCTAAGTAAATTCAGAAGAATTGGAATCTCTATTAGTGAAAGAAAATTATAAAACGGTTTGAAAAATTTTAAACTTTATGGATTACAAACTAAATAATCCTTCCTCATCATAAGTACCCAATATTATATATACTAATATTATAAAGAGGAAAGATTTGATTGTTTATTTGTTTGCATCGAATAGGTTCCGGAACTACAGAACCGATTTAAAAATTATTCTAATGTTGGGAAGCTACACTCTTCGCGGTGAACATAGGTTATATTTTATTCGACTATTCCCACGGGAACGGGAGCTACGCGCGGGTAATACTGCGTGACGTCCGCTAGTTAATAATAGTCTTATTATTATTCTTTCTGCACTCACCCTATAGATGTTGTGGTGAAAAATTAAACACTATAAATTATTTAAGCACACCAGCAAGCAGTGTAAAAGGTTATGGCTGTCTGTTAGTGCATATTGTATGAGGATGACTTGTTTTTGTGAACATGTTGAAAAATATGCGGTTTTATTATGTCTTTGGCTTCGTGATTTGTGAATTGTGTTGTTTGGATACAGTGATGCTTTTCATGCATACTTTTGGTAAACGGTAATTCGAATTGTTAATCAAGGAAAATCTTGATTCCACAGAATAAGTAACTTATCTAGTTGTTATGACAAGGTGTACTAGTAATAGTAAGATGGTAAAATACAAACACCCACTTTACCAAACTATTTATTACGGACAAATTCTAAATGACGACCCCTTCGGGGATAAAGACGTGACCTTACGTATGTATGATATTGAACACTTTATGGGGACGAGCTTCACAGGTGGGTTCGAAAATGAAAAAAGTAGAGTAAATTAAATTTCGATCCTACTTAAGTTAAATATACGACAGAGTAGGTCTTATGTAACTATGAAAAGTTATTCTAGATACTAAATAATGATTACTAATCACTCTTCGTATTAGATTTAATTCTGTTTTTAGAATTAAATTTCTATGAAGATTTAGGTGGTGGTACAAAATTTGCCTGGTTTTTAGCCTTCCGTACCCAAAGGGTAAAAAACGGTACCCTATTTATAAGACTTCGCGGTCCTTCTGTTTGTCTATCTGACTATCTGTCTTTCTGTCTGCCTGTTGTTGTATCTCAGGAACCGTGATTGCTAGAGAGCTGAAATTTTTACAAATGATGTAATTCTCTTAGTCGCTATAACAACGAATACTAAAATCAAGAATAAAGGAGTCTCCAATACAAGCAAACGAGATTTTTGCCGTTATTTGGTACGGAACCCTCTATGCGCAACTCCGACTTGCACTTCACCGGTTTTTTAGCTTTACTATAATATTCAATAACATTTAGTTACCTACATTTCAAGCTCGAAAGTTGCATCAAACCAAGCATGATAATGATAAAGCTTGCTCGCAAGGAACATTAATTAACAATATTCATAAATGAATTCACTCACGGACCGAATAACAAAGTACTCGGTGGAAATCTCTTTGCTCGTACACAGCCACCTTCATATTTCGTTGGAAATCATATTAATGTTCGCTTTTGAGTCAAAGGCCATTACACAGATTAATTAATGACAGATGACGGTAAGAAGTTCATTTTAACTTTAATTAATTTACTTTGATACGCTGTCATTACTGTACTACATATTTAAGTTAGTAAAAATTACAAGTAGAGTAAATTGGAATTGACATGTAGTTATAGAGTTAATATGGCTAAAGATATCTTTGGTTATAGCAAGGATTGTTTAGTCAATGTATAAATTGTGAGGACAAATTGGCCATCTGATTATAAAATAACTAACTGTTTCCCGCGGCTTCAGTTTCGTAAAAGTCGTAATCGTGTAAAATCATAACCCTCCTTTTGCGCAGTCGGTAAAAAGTAGCATATGTCCTTGCCGAGGACTCACTCACCCTACCGTTATCCCAAATTTCATCTTCATTCATCTTCAGCGATTCAAGCGTGAAAGCGTAACAGACAGACAGACAGAGTTACTTTCGCATTTAAAATATTAGTAGGTATTTTTACAAGAAGCATCTTTTAGTTTTATTGTTGAGAAATCCTCGTGGATGCTGTATCTCCAACCAACTGAATCTACACGGTGCCGTGCCATCTATTTAAGTAAGGCCAGGAGTATCGGGTACTCCCTCGGAAGCATAACCTCAGGGCTACCAACGCTTTTATATTTTAAAATTTGCTATAAGCACTACCTATTAAGTACCAATAGATTAAAGATCTCTCGTATCTTAATTTAACTCTATATGTATAAACGCACTTATCTACCTAGTTTTAAAAACACGTTTTAGAAAAATTGAAAATTAGGAGAAAGTCAAGTAGGTATAATAATGCTACAAAATTTACATAAAATCATATAGAAGGCAGTTTAAATTAAATGGCAGTTCATAACTTTATGACACGCACAATAAAACGGGTTAATAGCACACATTATTTTACAACAGAATTGCACACTTTAGTACGCCTAAGTCCGTCCCTGTGTTCATCACGTAAACAGGTTTATTACTCATCAACTCTAGCCAAAAGACAGAATGTCTGTAGTAAAATGTTTTATACCCCTGATGTGATATTACATTTAATAAAGACAGATAAAATTTACTAGTGAAAGTCATTTTAATGGGGCTGTCCCTTTTAAGATTCTGAGATAATAAAAATAAAAAATTGTAAGGAAAAATCTGTTTTATGTTATGACTGGGGGTGTACAAAGGTGACACAATCTTACTTTTAACAATGTAAAAATAATTGTTGGGTACCTACTTACATTATTAAATTATCAGATTAATAACAAACTTTAAATTATTATGTATGGGTAGCTCTAAATATGTATTTACCTACAAGAAGTAAATATTTGGATGTCGTGTACCTACCAATTTCCTCCACTTCTAATGTAATTTAGTTGCTAGTACATCTGCAAATATTTTTTATTCATTGCATAGTTTCTAAACAAAAAATGTAGGTGCCACTTTCTGTTTGGTAAAAATTATCACGGTATGAAAATTACTGAAATAAACTTTAGTTATAAAAAATGGGTCGGCTTTTTTATAGGAATGTCTACAAAGAATTAGTAGATCATAGCAGGTTCATACTGGATAGCCAACATTCGGAGAGCACAAACTAGCTCCATTACATTGAATCGTGAAGCATCGTTACGGAGGTAGGTCGAAATAGGCTGCACTGAAAGCGTTTTCTAACTTGTTTGATCAAATCGGCAGTATTGCTCCCTGTATCTACTGATCTAACATTTTTATTTAGAGGTTTGTGTGTTTGTCTTGATGTCGAAAAGTACAGTCAGCTGCAGCAGCTAAGGATTTAACCCTTCGGGGATAAAGGAGTGCATATATTGTGTATGTTAATCATGTTGTACAAAGTATGTAAACTAGGGACCCCTATTAGGTGTATACTGCCGTGGTATAACTATAATGCCGTTATCTACCGAAACCACTTTTTGAAATAAACGCGAAATACGTGAGAAAAACTTTAAATTGATGTAACTCATTAATGACAACTCATAACTTAGAATTAAAAATATCAAAAGATAGGTAAATTGGAGTACTTTTAAATGCCGTTTATGAATTTTAGTACTTAGAATATATTTTTATATAAAAAACGTATTATGCGTTTTAACTTAACATTTGTAATGAAAAGAGTTCTGAGGGTATAAGCTAAAACGCCGCTATGCATAGCGTAGCGGAATTTTAGTGTAAAACTAACAAGAAATAACAATGTCCAATAATATTATTTAAAAAAACTACAATAATAATTAACTAAAGCGCCGTTACAACACATAGAGTCGTTTTAGCTAAATAATAAAAGCTCTGAACTTGCTATATGTTAGACTTAAATGCAGCTAATGTCATTTTACCGCTTTTAAGTATATTATCCTAGGCATATTGTTAAGAAACTTGAAGCATTGTTAAACTTAAACGCAGTTAAGTCAAGAACCTTAAATCTTAACGGCACTATAGCGGCACAATGCCGAGATGATAAGTGAGCAAGTTTATGAAAACGTAGTTAAGAATAAAAATTAATCATTTTATTTTTTATAAAATCGTTGTTTAATTGACCAAAGTCAGTCTTCTACACTTTTAAAATTACCACATAGTGGTATTATAATGAGTGTAATTATAATTTTTACTTAAAACTAGCATTCAAATGTTAGTAATTTACATTATAAATCTTTAATAAAATAACACCAGTCTAATGTAAAAGTATGTCTAAAACTTATGAAAATTATCATAATCATGGATATCAATCATGTAAAATGAGCATAATTTTAATTTTTAATAAGACGAGTAATCTTTGTCACGTACGGAGTCATCGGAATCAAAATCAAGTTGGTCGGCGGCAGGCGAATCATGGCATTCTGTATTGGAAACCTTATAACTGCATGGAGTTCTTGGCGGCATTAATTCGTCACACATCAAATTTGCATCCGCAGGAGTAATTGATTCAAACAGCTGTAAAGTCGGACTGGGTTGAATACATGCTGTTGACAAAGCCTGTTTTACATTATTTATCAATCAGTCTATGGCAGTTCACTCCTGGACGTAGACCTCTTCCAATTTAGGCCACAACACACGGTTCTGCGTCTTTTGCAACCAGTCCCAGCCTGCGACCTGTTCCAGATCGTTGGTCCGTCTGGCGTGTAGGCGTCCTAAGCTACGTTTGCCAAGTCATGGTCTCCACTCCAGAACTCGCTTGCTCCAACGGCCGTCGGTTGTTCTGCTGATGTGGCCGGCCTACTGCCACTTTAAAGTGCTTATTCTGCGAGCTATGTCGACAACTTTAGTTTTTGCCGGATAACCTCATTCCGAAGTTTATCCCGCAAAGACATTCCTAGCATAGCTCGTTCCATAGCTCGCTGCGCGACCCTAAAGGCGTGGGTCAACCCCACCGTTAGTGTCCACGTCTCGGCACCGTAAGTCATAACGGGTAAATCGCACTGGTTGTAGACTTTCGTCTTCTGGCATTGCGTACAGGCGAATTGAAAACTCGACGCAGTTTACTGAACGGTGCCCAGCCCAGCCAGATCCTTCTAGCGATTTCCTTGTCCAGGTTCTTTTTTCAAGGGTAATAACCTGCCCAAGATTTGCCAAGACACTCCTGGACAACCTTCAGCTTCGATCCTTCGACGTGGATTGGTCCCGGTGTGACATTTTCGTTGATCATGACCTTGGTTTTATCCAAGTTCACACCAAGACGTCGAGACCAATACGTCGAGACGCTCCATTTAGGCTGTGCAGCATTCCGCCTAACTGTTCCACCGTTTCCGCTACTATGACGATGTCGTCGGCAAACTGAAGGTGCGAGATGCGCACACCGTTGATGTTCACACCCAATGCTTCCCAATCCAGCAGCGTCTTGAATATGTCCTCAAGCGCATTGTTGAAGAGCTTAGGCCATCATCATTCATTCATGACATCGCCTTGTCTTGCACATCTACGCAGTTAAATGGACTTGGTTTTATAGTTTTCCAGCTGGATAGTCATTATTTATTTTATTTATTTATTAGATCACAAACAAACAATAACTTAGCCTAAATGTACCACTAAAGCTACTGGAGCTTGTGTGTGATACATGATAGCGGTCTCGTATAAACATTTCAACACCTCGATATATCGCCAGTCGACACGACATCGCTGCAGAGAGTCCATGACTTTCCACGTTTCGAAAGAGTCGAAGGCCTTCTCGTAATTCACAAAAGCCATACACAGCGGCTGATTTTTGTGACTACTCTCGAGAACAACTGGTAAACATGGCTCGGGAGTGAGATGGGTCTGTAGTTCTTCATTATGGTCTTATCACCTTTCTTGCAAAACAGCCACGGCACTCCCGCTCCATGCTTTAGGTGTTTGTCCCTGTTAGAGAACAGAATTAAAGAGAATCGCTAGCTCTTTGAGGACCGGCGTCCCCTCTGCTTTTAGGAGTTCAGTCCTTCCCAGGGGACTTTTTGTTCTTTAGTAGCCCGAGAGCCGCCCTGGTGTCGACCTGGTCGATATCCAGAATGTCCTTGGTATAGTGGCGCGCTAGTGGGGCCCATCGCACACACGCATAAAATTATTTATAGCTACACTTAAATGTTATGAGTTGTTCATAGTTTGAGTTTCACTAAATGTCTCAAAGACAAGGTCGAGTCAAGTCTAGTGTATATATTATTAAAAGAGTTTTAACAGTTGATTACAATTTTATTGGTGTCTCCAAGATTTTGTTTGCTCCAGGTTCAATATCTGGGTTTATAGCCATTTGTAAATGATTTTTGGATCTTTGGGTTCTGTAACAAGAAAATAGCTGCCCTGTAGTGCTTGTTAACTCGTATGAATATAACTATAAATTTTCATACATAAAATACGGTAATACTTATGGAATTCGGGACTTCACGCGAAATAATAAATGTTTTTTTTTTCAAATAACATAAAACACGGTAAACTAAAACAAAAAAACATATTTAAACTGACGATTCGCCATAATTACAAAATTTGCGAGAGTCCCGCGAACTACAGCGCGACCTCGTCCCACAAACGTATGCTGCAGCACTTCAAAAACTCAAAGAATCATCCCTGACCACCCCGATCATCATCCCCTGCGAGATCATATAGCGGCCTTTTAGCGCATTAATTTCGGATAACGGCAATATAGTCTCACTGTTCTGCCGTGGTATAACTAAAACGCCGTTATGTAACATTTTGACGATTTATACTTTTAGATGCTATCTTAGTCAGAAAAAAAATGTCTATCGATCTGTATTTACAGAATTTTCCTAACTAGAATTGTTACTGAAATAATAAGCGTAAGAAAGCCGTTATATGATTTTATTTTACTTGTGTATTATTCAAAAATGCCGTAAAGTGACTTTGTTAATCTATATAGCCGCTAAAGTTCAATAAAATCAAATATCAGCAAAAAAAAACTTGAGATTGTTTCGCTAGATTGCGGTTAACGGATTTTAATTCACTTTAATGTGATAAAAGTACTTTTACTGCCTTATAGTTACTAATTGTTTTGAATAGAAATTTAAGCTATATTAAGCTATAATGCCGTTAATTGAAAATGTTAGACATAAATGTGTTTAAAGAAACTTAACGGCTTTATAGTTTAACTTCATTGTAAAAATATTTCGACTTATTCAACGTTATGCGCCAGTTAGCGGTGTTTCACATATTGATAAAAATCAAAGTGTGAACAACAGTGAGACTATATTGCCGTTATCCGAAATTAATGCGCTAAAAGGCCGCTATATGATCTCGCAGGGGATGATGATCGGGGTGGTCAGGGATGATTCTTTGAGTTTTTGAAGTGCTGCAGCATACGTTTGTGGGACGAGGTCGCGCTGTAGTTCGCGGGACTCTCGCAAATTTTGTAATTATGGCGAATCGTCAGTTTAAATATGTTTTTTTGTTTTAGTTTACCGTGTTTTATGTTATTTGAAAAAAAAAACATTTATTATTTCGCGTGAAGTCCCGAATTCCATAAGTATTACCGTATTTTATGTATGAAAATTTATAGTTATATTCATACGAGTTAACAAGCACTACAGGGCAGCTATTTTCTTGTTACAGAACCCAAAGATCCAAAAATCATTTACAAATGGCTATAAACCCAGATATTGAACCTGGAGCAAACAAAATCTTGGAGACACCAATAAAATTGTAATCAACTGTTAAAACTCTTTTAATAATATATACACTAGACTTGACTCGACCTTGTCTTTGAGACATTTAGTGAAACTCAAACTATGAACAACTCATAACATTTAAGTGTAGCTATAAATAATTTTATGCGTGTGTGCGATGGGCCCCACTAGCGCGCCACTATACCAAGGACATTCTGGATATCGACCAGGTCGACACCAGGGCGGCTCTCGGGCTACTAAAGAACAAAAAGTCCCCTGGGAAGGACTGAACTCCTAAAAGCAGAGGGGACGCCGGTCCTCAAAGAGCTAGCGATTCTCTTTAATTCTGTTCTCTAACAGGGACAAACACCTAAAGCATGGAGCGGGAGTGCCGTGGCTGTTTTGCAAGAAAGGTGATAAGACCATAATGAAGAACTACAGACCCATCTCACTCCCGAGCCATGTTTACCAGTTGTTCTCGAGAGTAGTCACAAAAATCAGCCGCTGTGTATGGCTTTTGTGAATTACGAGAAGGCCTTCGACTCTTTCGAAACGTGGAAAGTCATGGACTCTCTGCAGCGATGTCGTGTCGACTGGCGATATATCGAGGTGTTGAAATGTTTATACGAGACCGCTATCATGTATCACACACAAGCTCCAGTAGCTTTAGTGGTACATTTAGGCTAAGTTATTGTTTGTTTGTGATCTAATAAATAAATAAAATAAATAATGACTATCCAGCTGGAAAACTATAAAACCAAGTCCATTTAACTGCGTAGATGTGCAAGACAAGGCGATGTCATGAATGAATGATGATGGCCTAAGCTCTTCAACAATGCGCTTGAGGACATATTCAAGACGCTGCTGGATTGGGAAGCATTGGGTGTGAACATCAACGGTGTGCGCATCTCGCACCTTCAGTTTGCCGACGACATCGTCATAGTAGCGGAAACGGTGGAACAGTTAGGCGGAATGCTGCACAGCCTAAATGGAGCGTCTCGACGTATTGGTCTCGACGTCTTGGTGTGAACTTGGATAAAACCAAGGTCATGATCAACGAAAATGTCACACCGGGACCAATCCACGTCGAAGGATCGAAGCTGAAGGTTGTCCAGGAGTGTCTTGGCAAATCTTGGGCAGGTTATTACCCTTGAAAAAAGAACCTGGACAAGGAAATCGCTAGAAGGATCCGGCTGGGCTGGGCACCGTTCAGTAAACTGCGTCGAGTTTTCAATTCGCCTGTACGCAATGCCAGAAGACGAAAGTCTACAACCAGTGCGATTTACCCATTATGACTTACGGTGCCGAGACGTGGACACTAACGGTGGGGTTGACCCACGCCTTTAGGGTCGCGCAGCGAGCTATGGAACGAGCTATGCTAGGAATGTCTTTGCGGGATAAACTTCGGAATGAGGTTATCCGGCAAAAACTAAAGTTGTCGACATAGCTCGCAGAATAAGCACTTTAAAGTGGCAGTAGGCCGGCCACATCAGCAGAACAACCGACGGCCGTTGGAGCAAGCGAGTTCTGGAGTGGAGACCATGACTTGGCAAACGTAGCTTAGGACGCCTACACGCCAGACGGACCAACGATCTGGAACAGGTCGCAGGCTGGGACTGGTTGCAAAAGACGCAGAACCGTGTGTTGTGGCCTAAATTGGAAGAGGTCTACGTCCAGGAGTGAACTGCCATAGACTGATTGATAAATAATGTAAAACAGGCTTTGTCAACAGCATGTATTCAACCCAGTCCGACTTTACAGCTGTTTGAATCAATTACTCCTGCGGATGCAAATTTGATGTGTGACGAATTAATGCCGCCAAGAACTCCATGCAGTTATAAGGTTTCCAATACAGAATGCCATGATTCGCCTGCCGCCGACCAACTTGATTTTGATTCCGATGACTCCGTACGTGACAAAGATTACTCGTCTTATTAAAAATTAAAATTATGCTCATTTTACATGATTGATATCCATGATTATGATAATTTTCATAAGTTTTAGACATACTTTTACATTAGACTGGTGTTATTTTATTAAAGATTTATAATGTAAATTACTAACATTTGAATGCTAGTTTTAAGTAAAAATTATAATTACACTCATTATAATACCACTATGTGGTAATTTTAAAAGTGTAGAAGACTGACTTTGGTCAATTAAACAACGATTTTATAAAAAATAAAATGATTAATTTTTATTCTTAACTACGTTTTCATAAACTTGCTCACTTATCATCTCGGCATTGTGCCGCTATAGTGCCGTTAAGATTTAAGGTTCTTGACTTAACTGCGTTTAAGTTTAACAATGCTTCAAGTTTCTTAACAATATGCCTAGGATAATATACTTAAAAGCGGTAAAATGACATTAGCTGCATTTAAGTCTAACATATAGCAAGTTCAGAGCTTTTATTATTTAGCTAAAACGACTCTATGTGTTGTAACGGCGCTTTAGTTAATTATTATTGTAGTTTTTTTAAATAATATTATTGGACATTGTTATTTCTTGTTAGTTTTACGCTAAAATTCCGCTACGCTATGCATAGCGGCGTTTTAGCTTATACCCTCAGAACTCTTTTCATTACAAATGTTAAGTTAAAACGCATAATACGTTTTTTATATAAAAATATATTCTAAGTACTAAAATTCATAAACGGCATTTAAAAGTACTCCAATTTACCTATCTTTTGATATTTTTAATTCTAAGTTATGAGTTGTCATTAATGAGTTACATCAATTTAAAGTTTTTCTCACGTATTTCGCGTTTATTTCAAAAAGTGGTTTCGGTAGATAACGGCATTATAGTTATACCACGGCAGTGTTGTTCACACTTTGATTTTTATCAATATGTGAAACACCGCTAACTGGCGCATAACGTTGAATAAGTCGAAATATTTTTACAATGAAGTTAAACTAAACTATAAAGCCCTTAAGTTTCTTTAAACACATTTATGTCTAACATTTTCAATTAACGGCATTATAGCTTAATATAGCTTAAATTTCTATTCAAAACAATTAGTAACTATAAGGCAGTAAAAGTACTTTTATCACATTAAAGTGAATTAAAATCCGTTAACCGCAATCTAGCGAAACAATCTCAAGTTTTTTTTTGCTGATATTTGATTTTATTGAACTTTAGCGGCTATATAGATTAACAAAGTCACTTTACGGCATTTTTGAATAATACACAAGTAAAATAAAATCATATAACGGCTTTCTTACGCTTATTATTTCAGTAACAATTCTAGTTAGGAAAATTCTGTAAATACAGATCGATAGACATTTTTTTTCTGACTAAGATAGCATCTAAAAGTATAAATCGTCAAAATGTTACATAACGGCGTTTTAGTTATACCACGGCAGTATTAAGTTCGTGTTTGATTATTCTGTACAGATATATTATGTCTGTAAGGTATAACGAAACGTTGACATATCAAACGCCTCTCATCTATTACCTAAACTAGTTTGCGTTTGATTGAGCAGTCTGCCCTGTACCCTGAATTTATGTGGTTTGTGTAATTTGAATAATATTGGACTGCGCACGAATTTAATACAGTATTATTAATATATCAATGTCTCTCGTGACCGGCTGGCCTCTTAATCACTCAGTTATATAGCATTGCCATCCAAAGTGCGGCCAGCTTTTTTATGAATCTTACCAGTAGATTTCGACGGGGACGGATTCTTATTCAAATTTCATCCTTTTGGGAATCTTTCGACAGTCTTAACATCCACCTTCAATTTACTGCCTCCTTTTTAAGGTTCCGTGCCCAAAGGGTAAAGAACGGGACTTTGCTGTCCGTCCGTCTGTCTGTCTGTCTGTCCATCACGAGGCTGTATCTCATGAACGGTTATAGCTAGAGAGTTGAAATTTTCACAGATTATGTGTTTTTGTTGCCGCTATAACAACAATTACTAAAAACACAAACATAATAATATTAAAGGGGGGCTCCCAGACAACAAACGTGTTTTTTCGCCATTTTATCTTATATATTAGGTAATAAGGTATCCTTCTCAATTTAAATACGTTAGTTGGCTTGAACATATCGCTTGCTTACTGCAAGACCGACATATCTCAAAATCACAAGATTTTCAGATTACAATAAAAAAGAAGTCTTTTATTAGCATATTTTTCAGTACTAGAACGTCAGAAAGATAATTTTACTCGATGCCGCTAGGTGGCGACAAATGTCGTTTTTGCACGCTGTTGGTGGCGGCATCGGCTTGTTTCAATATAGTGCTATCTCAGTTACGCCAAAGTGGTCGACGCGTCTTGTTCCTCAAGGATGTCATATTTGGAGTTAAAATGTTCTTGCAACAAATGGTAAGAACTATTTTCCGATTAATCCTTTAGTACAATATATAATTATTTTGGGTTATGACGTTATTACAATAAAGAAATAAGTTTAAATATTTGTATTATTAAACAATATGACGTTATTGCTTGTAAAACTAAGGATGTGTTTGTAATATTTTATGTTAAGTCATTATTGTGACTATGACATTGCATTTTGTAATTTAAAACGAAGTGTCACATTTGAAATTAAACCGTCCTAGCAGAAAATATTCAGATTGTATAAGTATTATGTAAAAATATGTTACTATAGCAAGAAACGAAAAGTGTTTTTTTCAGTTTCTTATTGCTCTTTTTTCATTCTAGGCGTCTCGCAAACAACTACAGTTCTCAACACTACACCACCAACGACAATTTCTATTAGTCCTGAAAAGAATCAATAGAGGAGAGAGGATCAATGGAGGCAAAATATTTTGACAAAAGCCAGAAATATATAAAATTCTTTCATTTGTTTTTAAAACTGTTTAAGATTGGATGCGAATGTTACGAAGACGTTGAAGTCATGGCTAGGGTTAGCTCAATCAGCCGACCAGTCGGCTCTATACAGAGCCTCTAATAACTTCGGAATGACGTTTAAGAAGCCGTCGGAATTCTATAATCATCTAAGAGTTACTAAAATGCACGTCTGGCAAAATCAAGACACGAAATCGTTCAAACTCTTCCAAAGTACAAAAATATAGCAGAACTTGAGTCACGCCTCCAATTATACAAGAAATTCATGATGGGTTCGCAAACTGGTAGAGTGGGTTTGAGTAGAATCCGGGGACAAACAGATAAAGTCGTTACAAAATCCTTTCTGGAGCAGGATGCGAATGACGCCTATAAGGTGCACGCGATGAACCTAGAGATGCAGAACGAGTGGCTTACTCTAGGCGAGTTTTGTATTCCCATGGCCTTGCAGTGGCGTACCTTGTTCTACGACTGGTCGCCGGGTTTGCTTAGATTCTATCTGAACGCGTTTCAGTTGACCATCTCTAACCAAAGTAATCTGGTCAGGTGGGGGAAAGCCACAGATAAAACTTTAGAAGCAATTGGAACTGCTAGGCAACTGCTGGTGGGTTGTAGGACGCTATTAGACATGGGTATTGGAAATCATACGTGAGGCTGTCAGTTTGGCGGTAGCTAGAGCCACAAACATAAGAAATAAAATTGCGTTTGTAAAGGAAGGCTGTTCAAAGAAAGTACCTCAAAAGCCATACTCAGTTTTGATGGCTGCCGCCGATTGGACCTCTCATACGTGTCTGCGAGTATCGCAGACACGTATGAAAAACACTACAAAATCCTGGAGGATGTATGTACCTCGCCATCCAGACCCGACATATTCCTGTTTTCAAGGATACATAAGCGAGCAGTGCTCGTAGAGCTCACGGTGCCGTGGGAGACCAACATACCGAAGGACAACGCCATGAAGATAAATAAATACTTTGACTTGACCAATGAGTTAACAAAAATGGCTATGCGGTTAAACTCTATTCCTTAGAAGTAGGAGCAAATGGAATTCCAGCTAAAGCCCTGTATAATTTATTTTAAGACCTTGGATTGCCAAGAGCTTCAGTAAGCTCTTTACTAAAACGAATATCCAAAGCGGCATTGATAGGGTCTTACCAAATCTGGTTGGGCAGGGGAGGGAATAGTAAGGTGACCACCCTTAACCTACTCAAATGGGTCGCAAGTTCCAGACGCCGTCAGGGTGTTCCCCCCTGTGCCACGCTATGGACCCGGCGCCCGCACTTAGAATACTAAAAACGTAGTTCTGTTACTACAAGATTTTTCTTAAGTTTCATTTTTATTTACATAAAATGGATATGTAATTCAAAAAAGACACTCATCACCATCACCAAGGAGGGCAAAGGTGCTGCTTCCACATCTCAAATAATTTCCACGCCCGAAAAAACGGCAGCAAAAGAAGAAAATAAGTTTCGACTTAAGGTGGAGTACATGGGAGAAAAAAAATCTTAGTATGGTAACACGAAAATCAGGGAAGTCATCCTAACAGGTTCATCATCACGCCTTTATCCCCGAAGGGGTAGGCAGAGGCATATTATATGCCCACATTTCACCTTTTTATAATTTGTCCCACGTAATACGTTGTGAGCCGTATTGCCGTGTTTAAAATGGACGGGCGCAGGTTGTGACTGCCTGCTGTTGAAATAAAGCCTTCAACTTGGCTTAACGACTGCCATTTTACTGGCAACCGGGACCAACGGCTTAACGTACCTTCCGAAGCACGGAAACGCTCAAATAAATGTCACAAAGTGATCACATGGATGGTCACCCATCCATGGACCGGCCATAGTGAAAGTTGCTTACTGCAGTGATCGTTTACAGAACACTGAGTCCGCGGGGCCACGAGCGCTTCATCCTTACAGCTAGAGGTAAATTAACTATGAACGGACTATACATGCATCGATGTTGTAGACTTATCGTGTTAATAATGTCATCATTCGAATGTCATCAATATTCTGAAAAATAAATTAAACATAGAGAATTACATACTGTACCCACCGTAGAGGATCTATATGAGGATAACAGGATAGTTAACAACATAGAGCAACGCAAACTGTCTAAGGCGCGCGTTGCTCTGTGGTTAACAAACACCATAGAGCAGGGGTTCCCAACCTTGTCGTGGTCAGGGACCACTTTTATATTTTTCTTGTTAACAGGGACCACTATAAAGGCATAATTTAAACAAACTGTGAAAACCAATCTGAAACTTAAAAAAACGCGGTAGGAAATTGCATAAACAGGAAACTTTCGTATTTTTGTATCAATGTGATTTCTGGCTTGCATCTTCTTCATGAGATCTGCTAACCTAGGACTAATATTGTTACTCGCAAGGCGATTTATCGGAGTTTCGTATTAGAAATTGCTTTTAAATACCAAACCACTCAAGTGAATTTGTTGTGTTCTTCCTGGATTCCTTCATTAATTTTACCAGCGTCCGTGCTAAAAGGATAACGAGGGGGGGGGGGGCTACTATTCCACTTCTTCGAGAGGTGAAGAGGCACGCCACCGTCAAGGCCGGCTTCTGCGAAAGAGCGGTGAGCAGCCAACTCGCCGCTCTCAGACCCTCGGTCATGGTGGACGACCACGCCACCGACTACGGAACTCGGAATGGAGATTTCTCTCCCGCTGCATTCTTCGCGAGCATGACCTGCTCGCAGAAAGACACAGTTACGTCACACTTTCTCCCGTTGGAGACAAGAGCCCTTAACATGGTCTCCAGCGTGAGAATATTCACGCCCAGGCCCGCAACGAGATCTTGTCGCTGCTATGCCCATGTAGTGCCGTGTCCCCGCTGTAGATACTTATCGAAGCACCCGTACCCGGTAAACATCTGTGTCACTCGGTAGGTGAGGCTGCCATGGCGCTCGCCTAATTAGTGGTGAGTCCTCACTTTGGTAGCTCAAGTCGTACCTTCCATGTCTCCATGAGCTTCTGGCGAAACAGGGATCATTATGCCTCTATTTCTTTGGGCACAGGCCTGTGGTCCCGATCCAGCGCCTTCATGCACCATTGATACAACGACGCAAGAGCCCAGTTTTCCAGGTCCCATGGAGGGCCTGGCTAGGAGACATGACACCTTAACGGATATCGTGCGGTACCCTCTCCTGACGGCCATCGTCTTTAGCGGGCTATGCAGTCTAGCCACGTTGCCGGTCGTCAGGGCCTCCGCCCATACGCGTATGTAGTCCCGTATAGTGCCATACTCCGCATGACTCCGAAGGTCTCTTGCAGGGAGCGTTGGGTACTCTTATGTTGGGTACCAACCGCGAGAGCGCAGCTGTTGCCCCCTCTGTTTTAAGACTTAACTTCGGAAATGGTGTCGCTCTGTAATGATACGCTCAAAGAGCTTGCAAACCTCGACGAGGAACACCATCGATCGGTACCCCGATGGCGTGTCCACCGTCCGCCCGGCCTTTCGGATCAGAACCAGTTTCCCACACTTTAGGCTTTAGGAAACTGGTCTTGAGTCAGGATCTACGCTCGGCCTGGAAATACATTCAATCGTGGGCAAATCGCAGACTTTGTGTTGTCTTTGCTCGCCGAGCCAATGGGCGTACCAACCGCCCCCACTACCCGCGCTCTTCTCGCTCATTGCACGGCGACTAACGGCTCACCACCCGATAAATTTAAAATCCTTCAGGGACCATATTTTCGCTCCTGCGGACCACTGGTTGGGAACCCATGCCATAGAGCAATACTTGTTTTATAATATGTAGTGATATTATGTTATAAGGGCAACCAGTAGACGTTTGAAATACTTACAGAATATCGAGCTGTCTATTAACATAAAAAATAAATATAATTAAAACAAAATTGACATTTACTGGGACATCTTTCCGAGGGCTAACCCGAGGCTCCCAACCGTAGGCTGTTAGGCGTTATGTGAGGTTTTTAGCCGGTAGGAACCCGGAATAGCATCCATGAAGGATTTTCCCTCACGTCAAATAAAAAAAATAAAAATAAAGGGGGGCTCCCACGCAACAAATAAGCCTTTTTGTTGTTTTATGGTACGGAACCCTCCGTGCACGAGTCCGACTCGCACTTAGCCGGTTTTATTTCTGTTAATATTTAAGTTTTAATAATAATTTTATTAGTGTTGCGTTAAACTTTATTCGGCTATATTAATTATCAAAGAAGTTCATACAAAAAAAATACCTACACATAGGTACGGTTAAATTGAGTAATCTACCTACTCTATTTTTAAAGTCGGTTACAAATAACGGAATTAATACTGTCCTTTCTCTGTAGTAGAACAAAATATACATAAATAACGTTTAGATTGTTTAATATCAGAATTTATTCTGGACAAAATAATTGTGTCCAATTTCATCCTAAACTTTTTAATTACTCATATCTTGCTATGCTATTTTTCAAAATAGACAGAAATTACCACAGAAATCTTCCAGTGCTTCCGTGTGAGTTATTGAATAGCATTAGACTATTTATAACTATAACGTACACTATAAGCAATACACGCCTTTAATATAAAACAATACATACACAGTAAACTGGTTCACCGTGATGGTATGGTAATTAACATTCGTAAGTATTTATTTACATCGAAAATAGATTAGTATCCGTCACTTCGTGCTCACTAGAACACACTCGTTTTTTGCACTTGAAACAAAACACTTGGTAAGAAATATTTTTACTGTGCTTTAAAATGTCTCTTTTGTACGTGATCAACTTCCGCTTTTTTTTCAGAAAGTAAATAAATTAACAAAAAGGTTGAATATGCAATAAAAATAAAAGTGGCATTTTAGTTTTAGGGATCAAATATAAAATATATAAAAGTGACATTTTAGTTATAAAATGTCACTTTTGTTTTGATTCCCTATTCAACATTTTTGTTGATTTAATTCCTTTTTAACACGATAATCACTGTTTTACATGACACCGTTACGTCGCTTTTAGTATCAGATTCTGATTCTTTATTTCGTAAACACAGGTTAATTTTACAGGTCATAGTGTTAGTATAAATAAAAAATAAAATAAAAATTATTTATTCTCAGACAATGTCCATAAAATTCCTCGTACAAACTAACCAATTAATAAAATTCAATAAAATTAAAAATGTCCCAAAAACTTTAAATAATGTCATAAACAAATAAATTAAATTAAATTAAAAACAAATTAAATTGAAATAAATTAAAATAAAACCAATAAAATTAAAATAAAACAAATTAATAATTAAATTCAAACACATTATAACAAATCAAATCATTACAGTTAAATTTATTATTAGCGTGACATCTGTACCCCAAACCTACCCAACTCGCCTCACATGGAGCTCAGTAAACCTAGCCATCAGCACATAGTCTGTTCGTTGGCCTATCATCATTAATACACTATTCCGGCTCCCCCGAACCCGCCGCACCACCGACGCTACTTTCTTTCGCATAATCGCATAGAAGTCATCTACGCCCGCGTCAGCAAACATACCGGAAGCACTGCGGTACCGAGGGAGCCGAAACAGTGTCCTGAACACATTATTGTACTGGACTCGCAAGGCATTGTAGGCCCTCTGGGTAAAGTTGGCCCACAAGCCGCTGGTGTAAAAAGTTTGGCAATAAGCTTTAAATAATGTAACTTTTACTTCTGCAGTACACCGAGCGAACCTGTGCGCCAACATATTACCGCGAACCGACAATGCCCTGCGCTCCCTTTCAATATCCAAATTGTCACATAACTTCTCAGTCACTATATGACCTAGATATTTAAACTGCGAAACACGACTCAATGGTACTCCGTCGAGCAATAAGGGCGGTATATAGTCAGGTTCCTTGTTACTACCTTTAAAAAGCATGAACTCGCTCTTACTAACGTTGTACCTTAAACCGTGCTCCGCAGCATAACGCTCACACTTACCCACCAGCTGCCTCAAACCGCCAATCGAAGGTCCCAGCAGCACCATGTCATCAGCATAACTCAAGTCATTGACACATACGTCATCTACATGGCACCCAACATGAGTGCTCCTGAGCTCCCCAATCAGTTCATTAACATATATGTTAAATAGTCTCGGTGATGTCAGCCCCCCTTGCCTCACCCCACACTGCACAGCATACTCATCAGAGAAGACGTCCCCCCACCTAACCAAGTTCCGCTGGTTCTTATACCAGTAGGTGAAAATGTCCACAAGATCATGAGGGACGCCAGAGCCCCTAAGCTTTGCCCAGAGCCTGTTATATAGAACACGATCGAAAGCCCTGGATAAATCCAGGAAACATGCGTAAATAGGCGTTTTTCTCTTCAGGTAATACTGTACAGTGTGCTGTAGAGACAGTATGGCGCTTTCTGTAGACAATCCGACCCGAAAACCGAATTGGGTACCATTTAGACACGTGAAATTGTCAAATTGCTGATCCAGTAACCCGTCAAGAACTTTAGCTATTACGGTGGCCAGAGATATCGGTCTATAATTGGCCTTATCTGACGAATCAGCAGCAGTGTTCTTAACTATTGGCACAACCACCGTCTTCATGAGGGCAGTCGGTAAGTATGAGTGACGCAGGCACAGGGTAAACAGAAGGGCCAACACTCTAGGCAGGTGAACCCCTGCGTGCTGCAAGTGTTCAATGCTGAGCCCATCATGGCCAGGTGATTTTCCCCTCTTCATACCATTGATAATATTCGCTACATCCCTTCCAGAAAACCGAGTAGAGTGTTGAACTGACCGATGATCCTCAGCACCCAACACCGACGACACACAGGCTTCCACCTGAAAGTGACTCCTGAAGGCATTAGCTATGAGCTTCGGGTCACTAATGCCATCCACGGTGACTGGCAGGCTGACTCGACCATCTATTTGTTTAGTCCCAGTCCAGAATTTGTGGAACTTTTTGAAGGCGTGTTGTGAAGCAAGATAGTCCATCCTTATTTGATCTTGATTATTTTGGCAGTATTTAAGACGTGATTTAAACAATCTGCGACTATCACACATTTTATTATAAATAAGCCCACTCTCCGGCTTGCCCTCCGACACATACAATAAGTAGTCACGCCTAGCCTGCCTATGCGCCTCTTTTACATACTTATTCCATCCGTAAACACATCTAAACTGTTTTTTTACGTCTAGGTATATAATTACGGCTTTCAACCGATGCGTTACAGAGCACACTAACAATATTGTCATGCAATCTATCAATAATACACCTATGATAGGTGTTTAGACACTTAAAGTCAGAGTAACAGCTTAGTTCCTGCGGAAAGTCAATGTCCCGTAGTTTTCTGTTACATATGCCCCAATATTTTTCAATTTCGTCTAAGTCACGCTTAGATCATCTAACCACAGGATGCGCCTTACTTAAGCATTGTTTTCTGCCATTGCACATGACCATTTGGTCTTTTGGCTTTATGAAAAGCCTGTACATCAGTACATCATTTTATATGATTAAACTAGTACATTACATTGTAGTTGACTGTACAATAACAATTAACACACAACAGCCATTACGCGTTTTTAATACATTTTTAAATGCAATAAAATTTTATATGTCTTTGTGTTTTCCCCTTCACTTGTATGAAAACTGGCAGAATATTTTTGTATGCGGTGGTTCGCAAAGGCTAGTCCCGTGTTATATGGTCTAAGAAGTCACGCGTTCCCCACTGTATTCTGTTACTAACACCCTGAGCATAAACTACTTTTGACTTGATTGTCCCTAGGTTACAAGTTATTTCTAAAGGAAAATGGTCTGACCAGTATATCTGATTATTATGTACAGTTACGTTTACAACGGACTGTACTGCTGACTGAGACACTAAACAGTGGTCTAACCATCTCCTACATCCGTGCGCTCCACTTATAAATGTGTAGGTTTCAGATGAAAGGCCTAACCTCACCATATCCACACATATCCATTCGATTTCCATATATATATATATAGTATGCTTGCCTAATTCCATTTTTGGTGATTTAATATATTTTTAAAATGATTTAATCTACACCCATGATTTAAATACTCTATAAAAGATTCTGAAACAGTTAGCTTATTGCCAACATTAATACATTAAATGTCCTAATAACCATAATATCACCCGAACAGGTGTTATTATGTTGTATGAAATTTCATAATAACACTCCTTTCGCATATTCAATCTTTTCCGCGCAAAGGGTTACTCATCAGACAGCCAAATTCTTACCGCTCGATCCGTGGAATCTGTATGAGTTTCAAAAATAGTAGTTTTCGATACAAGTGTGGGATTTCTGTTATTACAACGAGTTCCGAGAGGTGGTTGACAGTCGCAACGAGTTTAAATACCAGTCCCACACGTTGTATTGAACAACTATTTTTAATACAGTTGCGAAAAAATTAAGCAATTTAATAAAATATGTAATAAAAACACAATAAACCTGAATATCCAAAATGGCGCCAACCGTAAAAGAATAATATATATACCTAAGCAGAGACTATGGCAGTGCACTTCATACAGCCAACTCTTTTATATTTATAAACTAGCGGACGTCACGCGGTTTCACCCGCGTAGTTCCCGTTCCCGTGGGAATACGGGAATAAAATATAGCCTATGTTACCCGCAAAGAGTGTAGCTTCCCAACAGTGAAAGAATTTTTCAAATCGGACCAGTAGTTCCGGAGCCTATTCGTTACAAACAAACAAACAAACAAACAAACAAAAAAACAAATCTTTCCTCTTTATAATATTAGTATAGATTTAATTTGGCCTATACTTATATAAATATTTATGCTTAAATTTTAATTAAAATTACTTTTAATCTGATATTGAAACAAGTTAGTATCTTTTTTTAGAAATATTGCATGAAACACAGACATTATTTTGACATTTGGGAAAGAAAACGCACGAGTGCGGGAATGGTAAAGAAAAAGCACGAGTGTGTAATAGCCCACATCCCGAACGCTATACGTCCCTGTAATACGCCACTTTTTGAGCAACTGTATTAAAAAAGAACTGTCATTCACGCGCGTTGCATTGCACTACCAAAGCGGCGGCGCGCCGCAGAAAAAAATTAAAGCGAATTCAATTTCCCGCTATTTTTAACTGCTTAGATCGCCTCATGGTTTCAGAATATTTTATAGAGGACACATCATGGGTGTAGATAAAGTCTTGTATGCAACTGTATAATTAGGTATTAAAACACTCATGTGATACTATTATCACACTCAGCTTCACTTCGTGTGATAAACCCACATTCATGTTTTAATACCCCTCATTATACCACAGTTGCATAAATAACTATTAAGTATTTGTGTTTTATTTAACACGTCACTTTTTTAATCGCATATTCAATATTTTTAATGATTTAGTTTCTAGTTGATAAACAATGATGATCACAAAGTAAAATAAACACAGCAAATTAATTACCCAAGCTTAATCTAAATAGGTCTTCTACATATTACATTTCTGTAAAATATTTGTATTCGGTGAAAACCACAAAGTCATAGAGGCTATTTTTGCCGATAACAAACTTCCACATGTAAGTAAACAATCTTGCGGTCTAACAGGACAGGTCAATGACAAATGTTTTCTAAAATATTGTGTTTATATTCTACGCTAGTGGCGGGAGTCTAGCATTATACAGTTCAATCAAAAACGGTCATAGCATCACCGAGTCCATTTATTGAGGATGGCTATAATAGCCATCCTCAATAAATGGACTATCACACTGTAAAAGAATTTTTGAAATCCAACCAGTAGTTCCTGAGATCCTAGCGTTCAAACAAACAAACAAACTCTTGAGCTTCATAATATTAGTACGGATTACTGAATAAACACCGACACTACGCATCGCTATCCGACTCCAAACTAGGTAAGCTAGGATTAACCTGCTTGTGTTTTATGAGTCACTAGCTGACCCGCGCAACTTCGTTTGCGTCACATGGGAGTGTAAAAAAGAGAAGTGTAGTTTAAATATTTAGTGATATAATGTTTCCCGTCGCATTTACTCCCGTCGCGTTGCTTATTTTCATTAAAGTTGACCCGCAAAACTTCGTTTGCGTCACATGAAAGTTTCCCCCGTCCTTTTTTTTGGTACGGGTCCGACTCGCACTTGGCAGGTTTTTATCGTTCAGTTGACTGGCTACCACTGCAGACCACGATTACTGCCGTCGTCGTCGCCTCGCTCATATTTTAAAACTTATAAGGAGGGTTATTGTAAGCGAACCTTAAAAGAAAGGCATATGCTGTTAAGGACTTTTTTTAACACTTTTTAAGAGGAACAATTTTTTAATATATTATTTTTACGTAACTTTTACCATTTACGCAGTGTACACAATGGAAGCTCTGAAAAGAAAGAAATTTTCTCCGTTCTTGAAACATTATTCATGGCTGCTCCGCTCCTATTCGTCTTAGCGTGATGTTATACTGTCATTAACCATCCTCAATAAATTGACTATTAAACTGTAAAATAAGTTTTAAAATGCAACCAGTAGTTTTTGAGACCCTAGCACAAACAAACTTTTCAGTGTTAAAATATTGTGACCGGACCTTAAGAGATAGACAAATTAGGTTATTATGAGCGAACCTTATGTGATAGGCATATGCTGTTAAGGACTTTTTTTAACACTTTTTAAGAGAAACAATTTTGTAATACACAATTTTTACGTAACTTTAACCATTTACGCAGCGTACGCGAGAGCTTTCGAGCTCTCAAACGGTAAAAAATATTGCCCGTTTTCAAAACATTACTGACTACCGCTCCGCTCCTATTCGCCTTAGCGTGATGTTTTATAGCCTATAGCCATCCTCAATAGACGGACTATCAAATTGTAAAAGAATTTCCGAAATCCAACCAGTAGTTCCTGAGATCCTAGCGTTCAAACAAACAAACAAACAAACTCTTCAGCTTTATAATATTAAGTACTAGCTGACCCGAGCAACTTCGTTTGCGTCACATGAGAGTGAGAAAAAGAGAGGTATGGTATTAATATTTCGAGTAATGTTTTCCGTTGCATTTACCCCCGTCGCGCTTATTCCCGTCGCGTCGCGTCGCTTATATTCATTAGAGCTGAACCGCATATATCTTCGTTTGCGTCACATGAGAGTGAGAAGGAAAGAAGTGTTAAAGTGATATAATGTTTCTCGTCGCTTTTACTTCCGCCCATCCGTTTTTCAGTATGGAACTTATCGTGTGCGAGTCCGACTCGCACTTGGCTGATTTTTATCGTTCAGTTGACTGGCTGCCACTGCAGACCAAGTTTACTCCCGTGGCGTCGCTCATACTTTAAAACTTAATAAGAGGGTTATTGTAAGTGAACCTTAAAAGATAGGCATATGCTGTGAAGGACTTTTTTTTATTACTTTTTAAGAGGAACAATTTAAAATACACATTATACATAACTTTAACTATATAATTATGCAGCGTACACAATGGAAGCTCACAAAAGAAAGAAATAATCCCCGTTCTCGAAACATTATTCATGGCTGCTCCGTTCCTATTCGTCTTAGCGTGATGTTATATTGCCATCAGCCAGCCTCAAAAAATGGACTATTAAGGTCAAAGCCCACTTTAACGACCCCGCTCCAACACCGCTCCCACCTAACACTGCCCTAAAAGAAGACTACTCCTCGCAGTCTACGCGGCGACAGCTAGCACGCACCCAGCAGTCCACACGGCGACAGCTAGCAGACGGCCAGCTGTCCACCCGCCGACCGCTCTCGCCTTTCGCAACAGACACAGTTCGCGTACGGTGCCGGTGGCCGCGCGTCGCGGCACCGCGCCGACCGCTCGTCTACAACGCACGCCCAGCGAGGCGTCCACTCCCGAACAGTCTGACGGCGGTAAGCTCGCTGACGGCGAGCTGTCTGCTAATTACATACATACATACATATCATCACGCCAGTTTCCCATCGGGGTAGGCAGAGACTATGGCTTTCCACTTGCTACGATCCTGGCATACCACTTTCGCTTCTTCTACTTTCATAAGTGCTTTCATACACGCTCGCCGGTTAAGGGTACTCTTGACCTGGCCTTTTTCCAGCAGGACATCAATTTGGTTACCATGCGTACGCCGAGGATGACCCCTACCAGCTTGCCCATTCATTCTCGCCGTATAGATCTGTTTAGTCAGTCTATTTTCATCCATCCTCTCAACATGTCCAAAATATCTAAGCATCCCTTTTTCTATCTTTGTCACTACATCTTCAGTTATACCACATTGTTTTCTAATCACGCTATTCCTTTCTTTGTCCATCAATTTCACGCCAGCTATACTTCGCAGACTTCTCATTTCCACTGCATTAATTTTACTTTCATGCTTCTTCTGCCACACCCAACTTTCACTACCATACATAAGTGTGGGGATAAGCACACCCCTATGCACAGCCACTCTTGCCTTCTTAGACACGTTTTGACTGCTCATAAAGGTACGCATCGCCCCATTCACTTGATTTCCTGCCAAAACTCTTCTTTCAATATCCTGGTCACACTTTCCATCCCTCGTAAATTTTGAACCCAGGTATACAAATTCTTTCACCTGTTCCACTCTTTGCCCTTCGATAATAATAGGGCAATTCGTCATACATTTCTCTCTTTCAAAAACCATTACTTTAGTCTTACTTACATTCACTTTCATTCCTCTACCTTTCAGCGCCTCATGCATAATATTAACCATTAACTGCAACTCCTCCGCCGATGCAGCTAAGGTCACCTGATCGTCAGCATATAGGAGGCATTTGATGGTCAGCTCGTTCAGTTTTATACCGCACGCACTCTCTTGCAATTCTTTCAAACAACTGTCCATGTACAGGTTAAACAGCCACGGTGACGCTACACAACCCTGTCTCACACCCTTTTCTATGTTAAAGAAGTCCGTGCAAGCTCCGTTGATCCTGACACAAGCACTCGAGCCCTCATAAAGAGATTTCAGTGCTCGTATCAAGCTGCTGCTCACCCCGTACAAAGACAATGTTGACCATAGTTCATTCCTTACCACTTTGTCATAGGCCTTCTCCAGATCTACAAATACGCAATATACCTTTTGGTTTTTCGCCAAAACTTTTTCTGCTATGCATCGTAAGGAGAAGACAAAATAATTTCACAAAAATGAGTTTGCACTTGCGTATCCTCTTTATCAAATAGACTTTCAAAATACTCCTTCCATATTTTTAGCACACACTCTTCTCCTCCCACAAAACTTCCATCCTGGTTTCTGATTTTATTAAGCGGTGATGTGGCCTGTGGACTCCTCACCGCTTTTATGGACTTCTAAAAGAATTTTATATTCTGTTGGAAAGCACCAGATAACCTTTTGTCAAATTCATCTCTGTCATTCTCCTTCTTTCTTACTAACACCTCTTTTGCCACACGCTTATACCTTTTATACTCATCGTTGGCCATTCGTACATCCTCATCCGTTGCCTTCTGCATTCTTTGATTGGCCTTTGTGGCCAGGCAGTCCAAGCATGCTTTCTTCTTCTCAGACAACGCTTTCAGAACTTCCGCGGTCATTCTTTTTAACTTACATCCTTGGCTTCTCTTGCTCACACCACACACTTCAATCGCAATTTCCACGAGTTCTTCCTTAATCGGCTTCCATAATTCTTCAATCTCACATACTTCATCTAAATTATCAAACTTTTTGCTTAGTTTGCTCACAAATTCCTCTTTTATACCTATCTCTTGCAAATTCTCAACTTGTATGCGTTCTAGTACACTAACAGGTTCACGCACACGGTGCCTCCACCGCTGAAACAGACCTCTTACTCGGCTGACAACCAAGAAGTGGTCTGTGTCAATCCCAGCACCGCGGTAGGCTCGAGTGTCTAGTACTTTCTTTCTCATCCTTGCGTCAACAATCACAAAGTCAATCATGCTCCTCTTACTTCCTTCTTGTCTCCTAACTAAGTGGATATCTTTGTGGTGAAACATGTTGTTAGTCACCACAAGATTCTTCTCCAAACATACTTCAAGCAAACTTTCTCCATTTTCATTCACTCGCTCATCACCAAACTTTCCCAATACTCTTTCATACCCATCACGTTTGACTCCAACGCACCCATTAAAATCGCCTAACATTACTATCCTCTCATTTTGTTTGCACTTACTCAAAACATCACTCATGCTCTCCCAAAATGCCTGCCTCTCACTTTGGTCTCGTAAAGATCGGCACCACCGCGCATCTTGTGGAGCATATACTCCTAAAACAAAGATGCGGGTAAGTCCAACCTTCAGCCTCAACCAAAGGAGTCTTGGGCTTACACATTCATATTCTGCGACACATTCATTCATTCTCGCAGACAGTACTACACCAACGCCCTGACACGCTTTACTGGTTTGAGGCACACCCGACCAGTAGGCAGTGTAGGGTCCATGTGTGGTGGTGTCACATTCTTTCCTCTTTGTCTCTAATTGATGATGGCAATGTAAAATATATCTAAAGAGCAATGTTTAAAGCCTATATTTGAATTATATTATTTTTGCCGGGTGGGAGCGGAGTCGTTAAAGTGGGCTTTGACCTTTAAACTGTAAAATAATTTTTGAAATGCAACCAGTAGTTTCTGAGATCCTAGCACAAACAAACTCTTCAGTTTCATTATATCGTGAGCAAACCTTAAGAGATAGACAAATTAGGTTATTGTGAGCGAACCTTATGGTTGGTTAGCGCGAGTGATGCCCAACATCAGGGGACCCAACGCTCCCTACAGGAGACTGTACCTGGCGATCGTGCGAAGTATGGCCCTATACGGGGCCCCCGTATGGGCGGAGACCCTGACGGCCAGCAATGTGGCTAGACCGCTGAGCCCGCAGAGGACGATGGCCATCCGGATGATAAGGGGATACCGCACAATCTCCGGTGAGGCGGCATGTCTCCTAGCTGGGACCCCTCCATGGGACCTGGAAGCGAGAGCCCTTGCGTCGCTGTTTAGATGGCGCAAGGAGGCGCTCGAGTGGGACCAAAGGCCTGTGTCTCGAGAAATCGAGGCCCAGCTATCCCTGCTCCACCAGGAAACCTAGGAGACATGGAAGGTACGACTTCGAGTACGACGAAGGGAGGATTCGCCACAATCGCGGCCGTCAGACCGGTCATGGACAAGTGGCTGGAGAGGAGACACGGTGCTCTCTCCTACCGGTTGACACAGACAACAGTCCGCGCCGAAGGCGTGGACTGAATTGTTTTAGAGTAGACTTAATCTTTAAGCTCTTTTCTGCTTAAGCAAACAGGGCAGTTTTACACGCTGCTTGATGAGTCTGATGAAGAAATCCCTCTCCTTTTATACACCTTAAGTGACGTAAACGAAGTTACGGGCTCAGCTAGTTATAAATAAAAGTAATCTATACTTATAATAAATCTGTAGAAGTGAAAATTCTGTACATTCAAAATATCAAAAAAATAAATAGCAGGGGGTGTTACTAGACCGACACCGAACCCAAAAATGTGATTAAAAAAATTTTTGTCTGTCTGTCTGTCTGTCTGTCTGTCTGTCTGTCTGTCTGTCTGTTTGTTCAGGCATCACGCAAAAACTACCGGTTCGATTACGATGAAACCTGGTATAATTATTCTTTACTAGCCTGGGCACCACACTGGGTACTTTTTATCCCGGAAAAGTATATAGAATTCAAACCAAACTTAATTTTGCGGTTCGATCCCTAGACCCAAAGTTATTATCAATTATTGCTTAAACAGTTAACGGTACGATGATGAAACTAAGCGTGAGTGTTGTTTGTTACAATATGAAAAAAGTAATTTTAACATTTTTGTAAATTCCACCTCCAAAGGTATAAAAAAAGGAGGGTAAAGTTTGTATGGGACAACGTGATTCCTTGGTCCGATCTACTTAAAATTTGGGATATAGCATTATTAACATAATTGATGGAAGACGTGTTTCGTATTTTATTGAATTTTATACTATAACGAGCTAAAAAGGGAATGTAAATTATTTTGGGGCTGATTTTCTGCGGAGTTGATTCCATAACAGATAAAATTATATAGTGATATGTGATATAGATAGTGTATATGTGTGTATATGTATATATGTATATAACGGGTGGCGCAAAAGTAATGGCACTATAGAAATTACTTATATTTTTTTTAAATGACGTCTCCTTTCATTCTGATATTGATAATTTTGTAAAAAACAAATGTAAAATTCATTAAAAATAAACATGGATCGTTTTACTCCGCAAGAACGTGGAATAATCGTGTCAATGTTTTACGGAATAATTCATCAGTGATAAAAACACAACGTGAATTCGTTTTGGCGATTTTCCTTGGCCTGCAAGATCACCCGATCTAACCTGTCCAGATTTTTTTCTTTGGGGTTATTTGAAATCTCTGGTGTATGTGAAGAAGCCACAGACTCTTGCAGCCCTAAAAGAAAACATTCATCAAGAAATACGGAACATATCGCAAGAAGTGTTGCGAAAAGTTATGGAGAATGTCATCAATAGGGCTCAACTTTGCATCAACTCTAGAGGTCACCATTTAAGAGACATCATTTTCAAATCCTAATGCTACGAAATTTCATGGCACAAATCTATTATATAAAAATAAGTCGGGTTTTCCTTCCTGACGCTATAACTCCAGAACGCACGAACCGATTTCCACGGTTTTGCATTGGTTGGATAGGTCTCGGGCTCCGCGAGGTTTATAGCAAAAAAAATTCAGGAAAAATTTCAACAGAAAAGCGGGAAAATCATTTTTCACATACAGCACCATCGCGGGCGAAGCTGCGGGCATCAGCTAGTATACATATATAAAAATTAATTCTCGTTTTCTAATTTAGAAAAAAAGTTGTAGCTGAACCAAATAGGGTCATTACTTTTGCGCCACCCAGTATTTATATTCGTATGTACATATTTATATTCGTGTTTATGTATGTTGTGTTTATATAATACTTATTATGATGTATTTATTCTCAAAATTTATGTATTTTATGTTATACTAGCTGACCCCGCAACTTCGTTTACGTCACATAAAGTGTATGAAAGGAGAGGTATTTCTTCATCAGACTCATCAATCAGCGTGTGAAACTGCCCTGTTTGCTTAATCATAAAAGAGCTTAATGATTAAGACACTCTCATTCAAAGAAACCGCTACAATTAAAATTTTAAACATATCTGATTCTTAAAAGTGTTATAACTTTTTTATTTATAAACCGATTGACATGAAATAAACGCTAAATGTTAAGTGGAGCAAACCTCAACACAATAAAAAACCGCATTGCAATCGGTTAAGCGGTTACTGAGATTAGCGTGCACAACCCTACAGACAAACAGACATACAGACAAACAGATAAAAATTCTAAAAATCATTGTTTTGGGTTCTATTGCGTTCATAAAGCCCCTCTATAATATTTTTTCTTATTTATCTTCCATGTACAGACAGCGACCTGTTACGATTTTATTATATGCATTGATGTATTGATAGCGGTTTCTTTGAAATATATCTGATTCTTAAAAGTGTTATAACTTTTTTATTTATAAACCGATGGTGATGAAATAAACGCTATATATTAAGTGGAGCACACCTCAACACAATAAAAAAATCGAATTACAATCGGTTAAGCGGTTACTGAGATTAGCGTGCACAACCCTACAGACAAACAGACATACAGACAAACATAAAAATTCTAAAAATCATTGTTTTGGGTTCTATTGCGTTCATAAAGCCCCCCTAGAATATTTTTTCATATTTATCTTCCATGTACAGACAGCGACCTGTTACGGTTTTATTATATGTATTGATGTATTGATTAAGCCAACACGCCAGTTTTGATTTACACTCTCATTCAAAGAAACCGCTACAATTAAAATTTTAAACATATCTGATTCTTAAAAGTGTTATAACTTTTTTATTTATAAACCGATTGACATGAAATAAACGCTAAATGTTAAGTGGAGCAAATTTCAACACAATAAAAAACCGCATTGCAATCGGTCAAGCGGTTACTGAGATTAGCGTGCACAACCGTACAGACAAACAGACATACAGATAAACAGACAAAAATTCTAAAAATCATTGTTTTGGGTTCTATTGCGTTCATAAAGCCCCCCTATAATGTTTTTTCTTATTTATCTTCCATGTACAGACAGCGACCTGTTACGATTTTATTATATGTATTGATGATTGATTGATGATGTATTGATTAAGCCAACACGACAGTTTAGATTTACACTCTCGTTCAAAGAAACCGCAACAATTAAAATTTTAAACATATCTGATTCTTAAGTGTTATAACTTTTTTATTTATAAACCGATTGACATGAAAAAAACGCTAAATGTTAAGTGGAGCAAACTTCAACACAATAAAAAAAAACCGCATTGCAATCGGTCAAGCGGTTACTGAGATTAGCGTGCACAACCGCACAGACAAACAGACATACAGACAAACAGACAAAAATTCTAAAAATCATTGTTTTGGGTTCTATTGCGTTCATAAAGCCCCCCTATAATATCCTGGGACATCCTTCCGAGGGCTTACCCGGGGCTCCCAACCATAGGCTGTTGGGCGTGACGTGAGGTTTTTTAGTCGGTAGGAGTCCGGCATAACATCCATGAGGATTTTCCCTCACGTTAAACAAAAAAAAACGCCCCCCTATAATGTTTTTTCTTATTTATCTTCCATGTACAGACAGCGACCTGTTACGATTTTATTATATGTATTGATGATGATTGATTGATGATGTATTGATTAAGCCAACACGCCAGTTTAGATTTACACTCTCATTCAAAGAAACCGCAACAATTAAAATTTTAAACATATCTGATTCTTAAAAGTGTTATAACTTTTTTATTTATAAACCGATTGACATGAAATAAACGCTAAATGTTAAGTGGAGCAAACTTCAACACAATAAAAAAAACCGCATTGCAATCGGTCAAGCGTTTACTGAGATTAGAGTGCACAACCGTACAGACAAACAGACATACAGACAAACAGATAAAAATTCTAAAAATCATTGTTTTGAGTTCTATTGCGTTCATAAAGCCCCCCTATAATGTTTTTTCTTATTTATCTTCCATGTACACACAGCGACCTGTTACGATTTTATTATATGTATTGATTGATTGATTGATGATTGATGATGATTGATTGATTATGTAGAAATTTTTGTATCTTTTATTATAAAGTTATAATCGATCTAAGAGTACGCCTAAGAACTATCACTCATTACCTTCAATCAACTTTCTCCATCCAAAGGTTGCCTGGTAGAAATTGCTTTTTAGCGATAAGGCCGCCCATTGTACATCTTCTTGCACTGTATTTGTGTACCATAATTTTATTTACTTGGCGTACAATAAAGTGTAAATGGCTATTTCTACTTTTTACGTTTCTCATCGTCACCTTCATGGTAAATTTTAAATACTGATTATTTCAACTATTTTTGTAAACAAACACAAAGCGTTTGGTAAGATAAGTAACATATATAAGTCAACAAGTTAAATTGTGAGTCAGATTTGGAAGAATAACGTTTTGAATTATTAGATCCCACGTAGGTGACGACACGATCCACGAAGGTGACGCAGTAGCTTTACAGACATTATTAATCATTATTTAAATACTAATTATAGGTTATTATGTTCATTAGGCAGTTATATGGTAACAGCTAGTTAACTAAAAACAATTACCAGGTCCTATACACATGCTTTTGACGTTAAAGTTATTCTGGAAACATATAACACAGTACATCTCTTTGGCACAAAGTAGCAATTTATCAGTTATCTAGATCCCATAGCATAAGCTTATATTGTCTTAATTTGGGCTAGCTAGATAGATAATGTTGTGTGAGATTGTCCGTACCTGGCTACTTATAATGGAAGCACTCTGCGGCTGGACGATCATCTCACCGAACTCGAGGTAGAACTGGGTCGCTTAAACTAGCACATACTGGGGTTGTGCGGAGGAAGAAGAAAGGGGGAGGACACGCTAACCCTTGCGTCGGGTGACCTATTCTACTTTCGGGAAGGTGATGGAAGACATTCTTCCGAGGGCGGTGTCGGCTTTATGGTGAAAAAGGACCTCGTTAGCAGCATTGTGGAGATCAGCAGTGTTTCGTCTCGGGTAGCATACGTAATACTGAGACTCACCAACAGGTACTCCCTGAAGGTGATTCAGGTGTACCTATGCCCCGACTTCGAGAAGCACTGACGAGGCAGTTGAGACTGTGTACGAGGACGTGGTGAAAGCATTACAATGTACTGCCAAGACTCACTACAATGTTGTCATGCGGGACTTCAATGCCAAAATGGGAGTACAAGAACGCCGTGAAACGAAAATCGGACCCTTTGGTGTGGGGCGTAGAAATGACCGGGGGCGTATGCTTATCAACTTTCTTGAGGCTCGGGGGCTCTTCTTGATGAACTCATTCTTTAAGAAGCAGCCCCATAGAAGGTGGACTTGGTGAAGCCTCGACACGGTCACAAGGAACGAGATAGACTTCATCATGTCGGACAAGAGGCGTATATTTAAAGATGTCTCAGTGATCAACAGGTTTAATACCGGAAGTGATCACCAATTCGTCCGAGCATCTCTGAATTTAGACTTCCGCGCCGAAAGGGCCCGGATGATGAAGCCTACTCTCCGACCTACTGCGCTCCAAATAGCTTTGTGTGCTAAGAAGTTTCAATTGTAGTTTCAAAATCGTTTCGATCTGCTGGAAACCACTGGCATCGATCACGATAAGGCCGACACTGTAGTCAGGACGCTACAACAAGTCTCCCGTAGGTTTCTGTCTGGAAAAAGTAAAAATAGGTGTTCCAAGCTTTCGCCCGAGACTCTCGAGCTCATGAGAATCAGACGGCAAACGCCATCTATGCAAACGTCTTCGTCGGACCAGAGAGATTTAAACATCAAAATCCGAAAGCTGATACGATGCGACCTCAGACATTATAACACCAACATCGTAGAGGCACCCCGTCTGACCAAATTGAAAACAGCGGGTGGCAAAACCGTTACCTCGTGGTTCAAGATTCTCGAAGAAGTTAAGAGCTTCTACAGAGACCTATATGCATCACGGAAAAAAAACCGATGGGATCTAGCGACTGTGACCACAGAGCCCCACTTACGCGCCACTATACTGAAGAGGAAGACATTCCGGATATTGACCAGGGCGAGGTCAGGGCGGCTCGCAAACAACTAAAAACCAATAAATTCCCCGGAGAGGACGTAGCTACGACTGAGCTTCTTAAAGTTGGCGGGACTCCAGTTCTGGAAGAGCTGACGAGTCTCTTTAATTCCGTCCTCCAACAGGTACAAACACCTAAAGTGTGGAGCGAAGTGTGGTGGCTCTGTTTCTAAAAAAAGGTGACAAGACCTTGCTGAAGAATTACAGACCCGTCTCACTCCTTAGCCATGTTTACAAGTTGTTCTCTAGAGTAGTCACAAACCGCTTCGCCGGAAAACTCGGCGAGTTTTACTCGATGAGTACTACCTAAATGTATATAAGTTGATATAAGTATAAGGTATTAAGTGCCTTAATTATACGGATACAGCCTAGTCTTATAATCTGTCAATAATGTTATAATTACGTCAAGACCCTAAATACGAATTTATTTATTTTCTTTTTCTTGTTTATAATAATGTATTAATTTGTATTTGCACTCAGCTGGTAGGTGAACCGGACTGTGAACCTAACCCTTTCATTTTATATTATTTTATTATACTTATATATAATTAATATTTATTCTATTAATTGATTTATTTTATTTATTTATTATTATTATTATTATTTATACTATTATTATTATTTTTATAAATTGCTATAGATTATGTCAGAATCGGAAGGCAATGATGACAGTTTTCTTATTTGCTCAACACGTACACTAAATAATAGCGCAGTGGTTACTCCTTCACTTGCAGAAGTGCTCGAATCGCATTTCTCTGATGTGCCTCATAACTTCAATGTTTTGCATATTAATGCTCAGAGTATTTCCGCCCATTTTCCTGGTATGCTGGCTAACCTCAACAATAAACATATCCATGCAATTTTTGTATCAGAGACATGGTTGACACCAGATTTGCCTTCTCTTCCTGTCACTTTGCCAGGATACCACCTAATAAGAAATGATCGCTCGATGGGCCGTGGTGGCGGTGTTGGTATTTATTTAAAATCGCATATCCCTTACAATATTTTACGGGTATCAGCGCAGCCACCGCCGTCAAATTCGGGCGAGTATATTTTTATTGAAGTCGAACTCAATCACACTAAGACACTTCTTGGTGTTTACTACAGCCCCTCCTACCGAGTGGATTATTTCTCTTCCTTCGAACTTTTGCTGGAAAACCTAGTGCCATCTTATCGACACACTATAATACTAGGAGACTTCAATACTTGTCTTGTTAAGAATGACTCCCTTTCTCTGTCTCGATCTGTCAAGCTATGGAATATTTTAGAGGCTTGTAATCTTTCTGTTCTTCCTTTGGATACTACCCACCATTTTCCTGACTGTGCTCCTTCCCTTCTAGACATCATTATAGTTTCGTCTCCTGAGCTTGTCGTAAAACACGGCCAATGCACGGCTGATATCTTCTCCTTTCATGACCTTATTTTTCTCTCTTATAAAGCTCGCCCCCCCAAGGCAAAGTCTAAGGTGTTAATGCAGCGGAACTTCAGTCGGATGAATGGTGAAAAACTTAGAGAAGATGCAAATAGCATAGATTGGGCTTCGTTGTACAATTGTGGTCTAGTTGACGACAAGGTTCGATTTTTAACTAACAAATTGGTCAGCCTCTACGATATTCACGCACCTGTCCGTCCAGTAAAAATTAAACATCCTCCATCGCCGTGGCTCACTAATGAAATAAAAGATTTAATTAATAAAAAAGGTCGAGCTAAAACCAAATTTAAATATCAACCCACCAAATTTAACCGCGAAAGCTATGTTAGGATACGAAATCTCTGCAATAAGGTGTGTAGGAACGCACAACGCCAGCACATTCAAATATCCATAGAAAACGGAGATCCAGCTAAAATCTGGAAATTTCTAAGAACCTTGGGAGTTGGTAAGTCAAAACAAGAAGTTAATTCTAGGAATATTGACCTCGACGCTTTAAATAAGCATTTCTCAAATACATCGAGTTTTGACGCTAGTACCAAAACTAATACTATTACTCGCCTTTCACAGCTACCAACTCCTGAATATCAATCTTTTAATTTTAATCAATTCACCGCTTGTGATGTTAAGAAGAGCATAATATCTATAGCGTCTAATGCTGTTGGTAATGACTGTATTAGCCGCAAGATGATCCTTCCGATTCTAGATGTCTTACTACCAATTATCTGTAATATTCTGAACCATTCCATTTCCAGTGGCATTTTTCCATCGATGTGGAAAGAAGCTCAAATTACACCTTTACCTAAAAAATCTAGTCCTTCGTGTTTCTCTCATTACCGTCCTATCTCTATCTTACCGTTTCTATCTAAAGTCCTTGAGCGCCTTGTTCACACTCAACTTAACTCCTTTCTCAACAAAAACTGTCTTCTAAATTCCTACCAATCGGGCTTCCGCCCGGGGCATAGCACTGTTACTGCCCTTGTAAATATTACAGATGACATCAGAATGGGAATGGAGAGTGGAAAGCTTACATTGCTGACGTTACTGGACTTCAGTAATGCTTTTGGTACTGTGGATTTCCGCATTCTGCTTGAGATTCTACGCTCTATTAACATATCTCCGCCAGTGATTGATTGGTTTCGCAGTTACCTGACTGGACGCCGGCAACGTATTTGTATTGATGACTCTGTTTCTTCTTGGAACAATATCTCGGTTGGTGTACCGCAGGGTGGCGTTTTATCTCCTCTCTTGTTCGCAATATTTATTAATTCCATCACAAAGCAACTAGTTTCATCCTGCCACCTTTATGCAGATGATTTACAAATTTACTCACAGGCTGCACTTAGTGACATACATGAGGTTTTTAGCGCGACCAATAGTGACTTGGAACAAATATGTGCATGGAGTAATAGCTACGGTTTGCAGGTGAATCCAACAAAAACTCAGGTAATTCTTATAGGTAGTAACTGGATGATATCTCGAGTTCCCTGGCCACAGCTACCACAAATTACCTTCAATGGCATGCCGTTACCTGTCAGTGATACAGTGAAAAACCTGGGTATATTTATCGATAGTACTCTGTCCTGGGGGCCTCAGCTACAGGAAGTCAATCGCAAATTGTTTGCCTCGGCAGGCTCTTTGCGAAGATTGCGTGACCTTCTCCCGATACCGACGAAGATTTCGCTTGCACAATCACTACTACTTCCCATATTAGACTATGCCGATGCCAGCTACCTTGATCTCACGCAGGAGCAACTAGATAAGCTTGAGCGCCTTCAAAACTTCTGTATAAGGTTTATATTTGGTTTACGCAAATATGACCACGTTTCTCAATACCGCAATCAACTCAAGTGGCTCCCAATTCGCCTTCGACGAAATACTCATATTCTTTCTTTGCTCTATACTATTTTATTTAATCCACTAGCTCCTTCCTACCTCAAGGGACGCTTTGAGTTCCAGTGTGATACTCATTCCAGATTCCTGAGGTCTTCAAAGAACTTGCGATTGCATATGCCAGCACATTCGACAAAATTTGCCAATAAATCCTTTACTGTTGAAGCAGTACGGCTGTGGAATACACTACCGGTCCATATCAGGCGTGCACAAACGTTGGGCGCATTTAAAGTAAGGGTGAAAGAATACTATCTTTCAATTTAAACCACCGGTATAAAGAGTTTTTGTGCGTATATTATATGTGTAGGAAGTTTATAATATATGTATAGTTATATGTCTGTATGTATATATGTATTTAAGTATGTATATGTATAGGTGTGTATGTATGTATATTTTGTATTTATGTGTGTATATGTGTAGGTATGTATGTATTTATGTAGTTACATATTGATCGATTTTATTTTATTTTATTTTGCTAATAAGTATTGTGTGACACCAAACCCCATTTTTGAAATATAACACAGTCCAGTCCATCTAAAGGTTGCCTGGCAGAAATTGCTTCTAGCAATAAGGCCGCCCATTGTACCGTATAGAATACCTCCTATAATTTGTTATTATTTATAAGCTTTGGTGTACAATAAAGAATATATTATTATTATTATTATTATTATTAATTAAGCTTTAAGTGCCATGACTCTTTCCCGGGATCTGTCCTTGGATGCGAAGGCCGTTGTGTCTTCGTTTAAATAGCGCACAAAGGTGCTCGAAGGGTCACAGGTCTACGCCTCGAGAGCCAAAACAACGGCATGACGTGAAAGTTCTTAGCATGCTGCACGCCTCAAGAAGCGGAATTGCACCTGAACTAACCCAAAAGACGCAAGATAACACCCAAACCCGTAGGCGAGGCCACGGTGATAGCCTACATCTACCCTGATACATCTTTATAAGGTGTTACCCGGGGCGGCGCCTAACACTAGACGGGTAAGTAGGTACGGTGTGAGTTTTAGACGGTATGGACTGTGGTTTGGATCTGGGTTAACGTCCGGTGGGATTTCTACTCCTATAAAAGGGCATCACACGGAATGTTATCCCTTCGTCTGTCTGTGTCTGTTAAAGCGGCAGCGCGCGGCAACCCGCATCTGTCCACGTCTGTGGACCGCGCGTACCGCGGCGCGAGCGGCGTCGGCTGATGTTCTTAAAATGGCGATTTCTCATAACTTTTCTATGGCAGCCCTATAGAATACTTACCTCACTGGAATCGTTATGAAACAAGCTAATGATAAAATGATAGATAAGACCAGTTCTGCCTTGTAATGTATTACAAATTTCTATTAGAAAAAAGAATTTGTAATTTTTCACCAGTTTTCTCTACAAAAATTGTAAAAAAAAAAAAACTAAAAGGAAAATTCCAAATTTTTTTTTTTTAGTTTTTTAAATACATCCTATTTCACAATGTTCAACAGACAGAATACAACTCGTCATACATTTTTTTTTATTTACAAGCTTTTCAAAATACGACTCATTTCGGCGACCCGACCGCCGACCGCCAAAAAAAGGTTAAGTTCATGCCATGATTCTGAGAAAACTGTGCTTCAAGTGGCTTTCATTCTTTTTTTATTCGTAAGTATGGTCCTTAAATTTTTTTTACACAGAGTTTTGTTTGACAAACGTGTTTAGTTTATTAGAAATTGAACAATGAACCAAGCACTTAAAAAGGGGCCCAAAAGGGTGGTCGTAACTTTGTTTTTTTTTTTGAATTTTTTTTGTGTGTTTTTTTTCAAAAAAATTTACAATCTACAGCTACATGACTTTTCCTAATCGATAAACATAAAAAAAAGGTATGCTGGCATACAAATATATTTCAGAAAGAATTATTTGAAATTTGAAAGTTTTGCAAAAAATGATCGAGAATTTCGACCCAATTTTACACAAAATTATTGAAGTAGATTTTACATTCAATGCTTGAAAACAATAAAAGAATACATAAAAATACATAAAATAACGATAGATTGTCATCATTAAAGTATTTATTCTTTGTATTTCATCCAAATGTATGGGCTTGGCGCCGCCCCGCCGTGACGCCGACGGCGCGTAAAAATACAATGAATGTTCGTTGAAAATAACTATTTTAGGTACAAAATCTTTATGAAATACACAATCTACGAATAAAAACTCTAACCTAGTCATGATTTTGAAAGTAAAAAACACCAAACACAAATGTAATTACACGCAACACAGTACCGGTCGTCGTAACTTAGCCGCGCGGAATGGTGCGCGATGGAGGGCGCTTTTTAAACGAGAATCATGAGGTGCAGCTGTGACAGACAGACATACAATGTACTACATACTTGTCCCGTTTCTGTCTAAGAACACTCCATAAAAATTTGAGCAGGATCGGGATAGTACAGCCTGAGCTAGAAGAGCCCGAACTGTTTGAAGGAATAGGTATTGCTCTGTCATTTGCCATGATTGTAGAAACCTAGTTATTTGTTCTGCTATCATTCCGCTACATACTACAATACGAATCTAAACGAGTACTTACCACTCTTACTGAAACTAGTCAAAGATCACTTTCGTGGCATAAACTCACCTTCGTGGGTAAAACGCCACGAAGGATGGGACACGAAGGTAACGAAAATATATCTTTTTTTCAAATTCCGACAAAGTTTAGCCGTTACGGTTTAAATCAAATAGTACATAAATATCTCAATTAATTTGCGGTTTTGATGAATTGACTCTGACTTCAATAGCTTGTATACAATTGATGAGAAATGATACTCCAATATCCTTTACATAGCTATTTATTCTTCTGTTCTTCGTATAATAATAGATACTACTCCTACATTCCATTTAATGGTATTACGAAATAATAATCCTATGATTGTAGATTCTTTACATTTTTATTTTCACAATTTAACTACTACTTGCACAACTAAGTACTAACTATTAATTAATACAAATATTCTACTTTAACTAATTAGCACTTTACTGAACTCGATCAGGAAACAGAATGTATTCTGTTTCCAGAATATTCACTTTTTATCGCCTCTCAACAACTCCCACCTCATAGTGAACATTTTTATGTCAAATCAACTACCCACTATTTTCGAATAATCAATTAATGTTTTATGTACAGGCTAATCATTCTACTATGAGGCGGTGTTGACATCACAAAAATAACTTATTACTACTTATAACTGAATGGTTTTAGAAAAATCACAACATTCGGCCATCAGACAGCGTGCTATCTCCGGAGCACGCAGTAATCACAACATTCGGACCTGTATATTAAACTAATCTCATATTTTTATACATAACGTACATAACAATAATACCTTTATGCGGCTTTTCATAATATGCTTAATCAAAATCTTTAAGTTTAATTAAACCTAAACCTTCTCTATATCTTCTATCTACTCTGTCTATAGTCTATAGGTTTATAATATTAACTCAATCATTATTTATTTTGTAAAACTATAAGTGAGAACTTGAGTCTGGCGAAACGTCAAGAATACAAAACAAAGGCAACAAGTAACCAGTTTACAGAGCAGACCGCCTGCTGAAACTATTTACAAATGTACAATCTAAAAAGTGATCTCTTTTTTAAAACCCAGCAGAGTCTGCAGATCACTTCCAGGTTTCCTTTTCCAGCAAAAGAAATCATTACAAGTGTCAGCAATAAGTGTAAAATATATTTAATAGTGGAATACAACTAGTACAAGCGAGTGATTTTTCATAAAAAAAATCATTAGGTATCTAATACTACCATCATAATAATATTACTTAAATAATATTTGTAAATTAAATTGTTAGTCTCATTTTAAGCGAACTATTGTTCTTATGTGAAATAAAGTTCTTTTAACCTTAATAATCGTCGTTTCAGGCAACGTGATGAAGCCACAATATACCTATACCTTAACCCTAAGGACACATAAATATAGTATTTAAGGTAGCTCTTGTGGCATTCTCGAAGTTACCTTTTTTTATATCAACATCTATCCTTACAGGTTTCCCTAATTCGATAGTGTTACAATGTGTTTATTATTGCCGACAATTTTAATCAATAAATTGTAACTTAGGTCATAAATACATCAATAGATTAAATTCCGATACTGTAAACTAACTTTAATAAATTTCATGCAAATAATAATGACTTTAGATAATCAATTTAAATATTAATAAAAATCTCAGATGATAATAAAAAAAATATTGGCGTCTTATAATGTAATAATAGTTTCATTCATGTAATAATGTCAATAATTAATAATTTCATATCATACTATAGTAAATTGTGTCAAACGTTTGCAAACATAAATCTGAAGTAGGTACGAATTATGTCAAATAATAATAATAATATAAAATAATCATGGTATGCGCATAAAATGTGTCAATGCAAAATGTATAAGTATTCTTAAGTCAATCACTGAGATACTCTGATTAATCTAACCATACCAATACCTTCAAATTCGGTTGGTAGCCTGTCGCAAGAGCGTATACCTACCACTGTTTAACTGGGTAACTACCCATAAAGTGTCATTGACCTTATGCAGTCTACTATGATAACCAGAAAGACTTTCTTTTATGGTTGATGTACATGTTATAAATTCGCAAGATTTATTGGGAACTTTTTGGTAAGTAAAACCATCCTATTTCACAAATACAGGATAAAAAACTAGACATATAATTATTAGACTACTACTTACTTAGAAATAGTATGGTATTACTTTAGAAATTGTATTTGAATAAAAGAAACTGCAAGGTACGATACCTATATTTCTTGTGAGGTGCAGCCACAAGATTATGATGAATTTTTTATTCTCATAATGTTATGTACCTACCTACTCTTTTTGCAGAGAGACTCTTGGGCGTAATCTAAATTATAGAATATCGCTATTATGGACATTTTGTAAGATACAAGATTACTCCGCAGAAGGATACAGGTTAAATTTGAATACACTGTTAAAGTAACTCAAATTTACAATTCCATTTACATTTGTTAATGCCTCATCTTTTGCACAGCAAAAGCTGGTGAACTTAACCTTTAGCTAGTTTTAAATTGAATCAAATTATCTAAAATAAACTACTAGGAGCGGCTAACCCCACAAGTTCCAACTCTCGACCATTTAGTTAAGCATTGGTTTCTATGTGTTACAATAGTCACGGTAAATTTAAGACTTTAGAAGGTTTTGCTTTTTAATTTTTATCAGAATAAGAATATTAACGATATTTGTTAAAAATTATGAAAAAGAAAACTCCTAGTCGAGTCGACTGGCAGACTGCAGTCATCTCTCTAAACCAATGGGTATAACTATTTAAAGGGAAAATGCTGCCAGTCCTTGGGTACAATGTCATTATTTAGATTTAGGTTAGTTTAGATAGTAATAATGTAAATAGATAATGTTACATTGGGATTATTTTGGTAAATAAATATGTAACAAGTCTCATTCTGTCAGATGCTACAATACTTTCTAGGCAGCAGTCACACGATACGATAAGATTCTACAAGGAACTCTGATAACGTAAGCTGTTCTGGGTTCTTTTTTTTTTCATTTTGCGAACCAGTCAACTTTTGTTAGAATATAGGATATACATTTAATTCTAGCCTTTACCTCTAACGAAATGGCCCTAAGTGGTCTAAGTGCATATAAACTGTTAAAAGGCAGTTTTACCTTCTCTTCAGTCTTAGTGGAATTATAAATATTGCATAAGTAAACCAGTAAGACTGAATCTGTTCTAGCGTAACCAAAATGACCATAATAAGCATCAGAATTATACTTAGTTTATTTGGTCTTAAATTATCCCTATAGGGCATTATGTCTTAGTATACTCATTTGACTGGACACTAGTCCATCGTGAAGCGGGATTAAAAGAAATCAACAACCTGACGCTATTTGTGGTACTAAATCCCTCTTTGTCATAGTGGTACTACAGTATTAAGACTGCTGGTACGAAGTATGTTACAGCCGGTGTACAGCGTAAAATTAAGGCCTAATAGACACCTATGTACCCTTTTTTTTTGCTAACAGTTTACAGGGCGTTCTTGTAGTGTAGTTTGTCGACTGAAATACGCAACTTGAATAATCTGATAAACTAAACTAGTTAGAGAATACCACCTAACCCTGGTGAACTGCAACCGTATGCACTTCGGTCAGGCTTCTGAAACTCGCCTACACCTACAGCAATAATTATCGCCCGAACGGAGACTTCTAAACCGCGTATGGCGGCACGCAAAACATTGGGTCGACTGACCGTTTCGGAGCCAGTTTCTAAATGTTTCGATCTTTACTTAAATTTCTCTGTATATAGATATTTTTTTGCGATTTGTAGGTATGTTTAGAAATACCTATAAGATAGCACAAAATAGTTATTACTCTCTAGCACTGGCTTTAATCAAGATCAAGGAAGTAAAACTTGTGTACGTACTACTAAAAGTTATTCCGTGCCTCAGTGTTTCAATCAGGATTATATATATTAATATTATAAGAAGGAAAGATTCGATTGCCTGTATGGTTGTTTCCTTGCGTTGAATAGTCTCCAAAACCACTGAATCAATTTGAAAAACTCTTCCACTACTGCGAAGGCACACCCTCCCCGAGTAACGTTCCCGTATCTCCAGGGGAATGGGACTACGCAGGGAAAACCATGCGGCAACCGCTAGTATTGTCTTCGACCAGTAGAGGTCGTTCAACTAGGTCTTTTTACAAGGATCCAAGTGTAATATTTAGCTTAACTCGTACAGTCCACTGCCGTTGTATAGCTCTTTCAATTAAAAAAAGGTCTTTATAATAGATATTGCTAGCTGTCTCACAAAATCTTTCCACAAAACGTCGAAATTAGATAAGAAATCCTAAAATTGTCTACCCATGTACATTGCACGGTATCTACCGAGATATTTTGAACACCTGATATGATATGATACGATTTGGTACAATTGGTCAAAAAGGTCACCGTCTATTACAATTAGAAATTATATTCCCCAATAATACGAGTCCATGCCTAAAATGGTCCCGGGATTTTTAATGTGCGCGACACACTAAAAACACGACGCGACTATGTGTAGATAGAATGTACTGCGTATGGTGGCGCATTGGATGTTGATAGTGTGACTCTGGTCATAGAAAACAACACAAATTGATTCTACTCAACACGCGTTGCGTCGCGTTTTAACAATGTGTTTCCGCCTCAAACTTCCGACATGTATTTGACACGGATAACTCTTGAGGAAACCCACACTATAACACATATAGATTGTTATGAAGCCAAAAAGTTCAGCAAATCCTCAGGCATTTCACATTTTTAAAACGTGATACATTATATCTATATATAATTATAATTCCATAAATAATGCACTAGGAGTTCTTATCAATAAGGTACAACTAAAATAAGTTATAAAAGACCACAATTCCTTGTCTGGAGGACTCGTGTCGCGGTTGCTCAAGGTCGTTAGCAATTATCCGAATAAAAGTCTTAATTTCACCTGTCGCTCGGCCCGATCCTCACCGTTGCCGTCAGTATCGCCGCCACTGGTTAGATTCCGCCTTCTGGCGGTCACACCGCGCCGCACTGTATTCCGACACGACAGTTCACCCGTCTTTCTGCTTGGGCGTGAATCTTTCACTTCAGTCACCTGGAATTGTCATTTTAAACGCAGTTACTGCTCTTTCAAGCTAACGATTTCCCATCTATCATCTCATCTAAGGCGTTTATTACGTCCAAGGCGCTTATATCTCGCCTGCTTGGCGTCCCCAAAAAAAAAATGTCTATGCCTTACTATGCATACGGCTAGTTATGAAAAGGGTACAGTTTGTGCCGTAATCTTTCTTGAGCGATTCCGTGATTGGGAAAGTTCACTAAGCCGCTGGTATGGAATCTAAATAACACTATAGGCATAAACAAGGCTGGAGGCGTTAAGTAAATCGAAAAATATCAATACTGTTTCACATACGCTTCATTTACTATTGGGCAACAAAATTTGTTATGCATTCATGTGTGTGTAATCTAAACGCTCCACACATACTAATCCAAGTAAGCCTAATGTCAGCCTAAATCATTGAAAAAAACTTCTATATTGTTATGATCGCCACCATAATAGCAGCACAACAATATGACTGCATAAAGCACAGATGATAATGTGAAGCATTCTCACTATACTCGCCTGGTTGAAATTGACAGCACACCTATACGGTTGCATACTGGCTGCACACTAACACGGCTGCATGTAGCATCGCTTCATGACTAAACAGATCAATCTCAACATACTTACCTACATGGTTGTGCACTGGCAGTCTACTTACATAGCTTATAGAAATCATTTGCCGCACCTACATGATTGCACTTCAGCAGCACACCTATATGGCTATGAAACTAACTCTCAACATACCTGCATGGTTGCGCTTTTACAGCTCACCTACATGACTGCAGACAGCACACCTGCACGGCTATTTAAATAACTCACATCATACCTGCATGGTTGCACTTCTACAGCGCACCTACATGACTGTAGACAGCACACCTGCACGGCTATGGAAATAACTCACATCATACCTGCATGGTTGCGCTTCTACAGCACACCTACACGACTGTAGACAGCACACCTGCACGGCTATGGAAATAACTCACATCATACCTGCATGGTTGCGCTTCTACAGCACACCTACACGACTGTAGACAGCACACCTGCACGGCTATGGAAATAACTCACATCATACCTGCATGGTTGCGCTTCTACAGCACACCTACACGACTGTAGACAGCACACCTGCACGGCTATGGAAATAACTCACATCATACCTGCATGGTTGCGCTTCTACAGCACACCTACACGACTGTAGACAGCACACCTGCACGGCTATGGAAATAACTCACATCATACCTGCATGGTTGCGCTTCTACAGCACGCCTACACGGCTGTAAACAGCACACCTGCACGGCTATGGAAATAACTCACATCATACCTGCATGGTTGCGCTTCTACAGCACACCTACACGACTGTAGACAGCACACATGCACGGCTATGGAAATAACTCACATCATACCTGCATGGTTGCGCTTCCACAGCACACCTACACGACTGTAGACAGCACACCTGCACGGCTATGGAAATAACTCACATCATACCTGCATGGTTGCGCTTCTACAGCACACCTACATGGCAGTAAACAGCACACCTGCACGGCTATGGAAATAACTCACATCATACCTGCATGGTTTCGCTTCTACAGCGCACTTACATGGCTGCAGACAGCACACCTGCACGGCTATGGCACTAACTTACATCATACCTGCATGGTTGCCCTTTCACAGCGCACCTACATGACTGCAAGCAGCACACCTGCACGGCTATGGAAATAACTCACATCATATCTGCATGGTTGTGCTTCTACAGCGCAGCCACATGGCGGCAAACAGCACACCTGCACGACTAATGGAACTGAGTCTCAACATACCTGCATGGTTTCACATAACAGCTCGCCTGAATGGCTGCAAACAACACACCTTGCACGGCTATGGGACTAACACAGATAATACCTGCATGGTTATACAATCACTTGCAACGCTCAGGGTTGCACAGCAGCATTCATACTTAAATTAATAAAATAATGTCTAAATTTGTCATAGTACGTCTCGTTGATTGGAGATCCACGCACTAAGTACAGTCTTTGCCCTTGAGAAGTCGTTAAGTATCTTAACCACATACTTTTTAAAAATAAATAGCAAAGACTGCTAGTCTAGTCGGTCTTAACACAAAATATAATACACATAATTGATCTATGTAACTGCAATAAGAACGGTGCGTACCTATCGTATTTGGTCACATTTATTTATCCTATCTATAGATAAATTTATTTACCGTACCGGTAGAGGGTATTCACAAAATAAATTAAAATAACTAATTGTAGTTATGTCCAACATTTCTAATAGGACGTCTTATTAACTGAGGATCCACGAATTAAAATGAAGCCTAGCCCTTGAGAAGTGGCTTTGTAACTTAAATATGTACCTACGTTTGTTTCAAGGTAACTAATAGGTACATATAGGCATAATAGTGGGTATTACCACAATAAAAATATAGCTCTATGCAACTACAATAAAACGATAAGGACCTTTGTCACATTTCTGTGTTCAATCTAAAACAAATGTATTCACCGTTCCGGTAGAGAATATTTCCTATAACCCTTACCGGAGATAAAAAAAACGTTGTTAAAAGGACACCGCAGTCAATAGAGTTATGTAACCCCAGTTTGCAGCAATTCGTTAAAAGTCAAATACCTTCTTGACTACAGTAGAAGTTGCTACGAATAATAATACACGCTAATAGGAATAATCACGAACCATGATTAGAATTCGAATAAACTTTTACTTACAGTATTAACTTGTCACGGCTCGGCTCGCAGGTTACCACTTCTGACTTGATGAGAAATGATACTCCAATATCCTTTACATAGCTATTTATTCTTCTGTTCTTCGTATAATAATAGATACTACTCCTACATTCCATTTAATGGTATTACGAAATAATAATCCTATGATTGTAGATTCTTTACATTTTTATTTTCACAATTTAACTACTACTTGCACAACTAAGTACTAACTATTAATTAATACAAATATTCTACTTTAACTAATTAGCACTTTACTGAACTCGATCAGGAAACAGAATGTATTCTGTTTCCAGAATATTCACTTTTTATCGCCTCTCAACAACTCCCACCTCATAGTGAACATTTTTATGTCAAATCAACTACCCACTATTTTCGAATAATCAATTAATGTTTTATGTACAGGCTAATCATTCTACTATGAGGCGGTGTTGACATCACAAAAATAACTTATTACTACTTATAACTGAATGGTTTTAGAAAAATCACAACACAATGTAATGCTAATAATGCTTGTACAAAAAGTCACCCACGAAAAGTACTCGAATTAAGTGTCAAATGTAGAAATTTGCCGATATTTTTTTTTGTCATGGAGCCAGGAGATGCACGTCGTACTCCTGCCATGAAATTCAACCAATAACGTTCAGTTAAGTTGGGTTTTGTTATTGGGACGGTCGTTTTGATCAACAATCAACCGTTTACTACGCAAATCTAAAGTACCTACATTCGTGTGACCGACGTATATTGTGTTTTAAGTTCTAAATAATAGTTTCAAGATTTTTTTGTAATACTGTGTGTGTAGTGTATGTTGTTACGGTGAATTTAGTGTATGTAACTTCAAAATCTATGGAAATTTGGTGAAGCAGTAACCTAATGTTTAACTGAATCGGGAAGTGTGACACGAGTAAAATGCGAAAAATGACCCCGATTTTGACCTTTCGTGTTGATTTTTGGTATGAATATTTACTTCGATTTCAACAAATTTCATGTATTTTATAGCTTAATAGCTGTTTTATCCACCGTTTTAAAACATTTCTTTCTGACTCATACGGTTTAGAAAATATAAGCGTGTGACCATCAAATTTAAGCAACGAGTAGAAATAGCCAAATAAATAAATAAAATTATAATTACAGTTCACAAGAACAGCAACAAATTTAGATATATAATATGTGATAAGATGTAGGCTTCTAGGCTAGCTGACTCACATTCGCAAACCTAATGGTGCTATCTAAGTACGAACATCATTTTGATAACTCACTCTACTGAGAACAATATTTGAAATTGTGATGTTTGATGATATATGATAATGATCTTATGTCTTGTTCTATGAACTAGATAAATGTAAGTAGCCCATGTATTAACAGAAGAGCAGGCATAGTTTTTATATTGTCAGATGCAAATAGAAATGTATGTACCAAAAAAGATAATTCACTGTCTATCGCCATCTACCCCAAACTAAGTTATTATAAAATTGTGCTATAGGTCCTAGACACATTATCATAGAAAAACTAGTGGACGTGACGCAGTTTCACCCGCGTAGCTCCCGTTCCCGTAGGAAAACATGAATTAAAAATGACAAATGAAAAGCCTATGTATACCGGAGATAGTGTAGCTTTCCAACAGTGAAAGAATTTCTCAAATCTAAAAAAAAATCGGTTCAATAGTTTCGGAGCCTATTCGATGCAAACAGACAAACAATCAAATCTTTCCTGTTTATAATATTAGTGTAGGTTACACCTGGACACGAAATACATTCACCTACACATCACTCAAAGTTTGTCTATGGCAGCCATTGATTCCACGACCTCCAGTTAATCAAATACCTAGTCTTACTCGAACTACAATCTACTTTCAGTCAGTCAGAGCCTAATGCGAGCGTCGATAAACATAGAGGTTATTCTTGCATGTGGCATTGTGTTGCAAATACTGATAATGATAACCTAGCATTGTCCTCTGCACAATAAGATTGGCTGGATATGGAAATGTTGGCCAGAAGAATAGAGTGGTGGTTTTAGTGTGATAGAGGGTAAAACTGGACTTACGATACATCTAAAGTCTAATATGTGACAGCGACGACGTAAAAAGATAATTTTATACTCAAAATTATAACCATAAGGACGTGAAAGACAGTTCAATTTTATGGGTAAGAAATGCAATATACCTAGGCTATGTCTTCTGAATTACTATTCTTTAGTATTCTTACGGGGTTTTAGTGGGTATAAATTGTGAAATATGTCAAGGTCGAAGCCGGGTCTACAGATAAGCCGGGTCTACATATTTTTCTATTTAATTTAATTTTAGTAACTTAAACAGAAAATTAAATTATTTATAGGTATAACCAGAAAATTTCTTTGGGACATTAAATAAAGATATTTTTATCAATTTTCGCCGATGGATGGCAAATAATTTCTTTCGAGTGCTGAATATTACATTATAGAAATTAAGTTACGGGGTACGAACGACTACGAGGGTACAATTTCGCACTTTATCAATTTAATAGGTCTTTTTAAACGAGCTTTAATTCAGTGCAGAGTATATACAGCATTCACGACTGTTTCAACGGGACTGGTAGACAGCGCGCTACTTGCTACTTACGCCCTCGCCTTTTCTGTTCTTGTATTTGACTAAACGGTTTTTGGTCGGTTAGGTGTTATTATTATTAGCTAGATGGATAGTTCTGCCGTAGACCATCTATAAAAAATATCACAATTCCGTTACGTTAAAAAACTTTACTAAGAAAAACATATCATACAATAACATAGTTACAATCACGTTTACATACCCGAGGGGCTATGCTATACAATGATGCAACATACACATAGGAGTTCTGTCGGTCTCACGTACGTAACAGGGGGCAACACATTACCGAGCACTATTCTACAGAAGAAATTCGCCAAGTCAAAAAACATCAGGTCAGGCCAGATACACCTTCTACCAATCAAAACAGCCTATCTCCGTCTACTGCTGAGTGTAGGCCTCTCCCAAATTAACCTATAATACCATATAACTTATTAATGTAATTATTTTATTAAATTTCAAATACAATTTTTTAAAACTACTTAATTCTAATTAAATAACTCGCCCCTTAACGTATCCGGTGCAAAGGTGCCCATTACACTGGCGGCATTGCCACGCTGGATAGCGATGGCCAACCTTTGCACCAGATACGATCCGGAGCGAGAGTCTTCTGTCTTAACTCGTAACCTATGTCCCAATTCCTTAATTAAATTCTTTGCATCTACACCCCAATTGCCCATCGTCTCCACGGCGAAGGGAGAAAATAAATATTGTTTTTTTTTCATTTATTAAGATATTCACAATATAACATAACAAGTTACACCCATAAAACCCACAAGGGTTTATCCTGAGTGTGAGTGTACATTTTAGTTATCATGCTTCATTCACTTATGTTCTAAACAAAAATTCAGAATTCCGATAGATAATAAGTATTAACAATGAGTTGCACAAAATTCTCTGATAACAAAAATAGTGGGTAGGTGGCACAATATTTCGAGCGCAAACCGGTCGATACAACATTTTGTTCGACGGGCAGTAACACCTACTTTGAATGAAAGTGAAAGTTCGCTGTTCGAAAAATTTGATGTTGTCTATAATAGTTATGAATTTCATAACAAATATATTTTTCTACTACTTTATCAATTATAGGTAATATCTGTAGTTACTGTATTCATTCATTGGTCCTTTTTTATAGATTGGTCTTATTATGCCTGCTTTAAGTTCATTTGGATATGAGCCCTTATTTAAGCTTACCTTAATTAATTTTGAGATTTCAAAGGATGGTTTTTCTGAGATAGTTTTAATGTCTATTGGTTTAATTCTGTCTAGTCCTGGAGATTTATTGGTTTTAATATTTTTAATAATTTTAATGATGTCTTTTGGAGTAGGTTGTTTAAGCAATATGGAGACGTTTGCGTCTTTGACATAAGTGCTAGGGTCGAGTAGTGGAATTTTACATTTTGGTACTAGGTCTTTTACTGATTTTTCGAATTCTTTAGCAAAGTTATTAGCGATAATTTTACTACAAAAGTTTTGCTGGCTAAATGCTTTTAAAATTATACTGTCTAATGACAACTTCAGTCGACCTGTCATTCTATTCAATATTTCCCACAGTTTATTCGAATTTCCCCTGTTAGTATTGATTTCCTTTTTATACTATTGGTTTCTGGTTTTTTCAACAATTTTGTTACATCGATTGCGTAGTTGCGAATATTCTAATTTCAATATTTTATTTGTTGTATCTTTTTTAATTCAATTAGTTTTTCATCTTTCAATTTACACATCTTAATTACTGTATTATTCACCCATTTCTTTGTGTTTCTATCAGATGAGCGTAACTTTGTGGTATATTTAGATTTTTCATAACAGTTATCTATATTCGTTTTTATGATACTATATATTTTGTGTGGACATTTGATATTTTCTATGTTGTCCCAAACGATATTGTTCAGCTCTTTCTCGAGCAAGGATTTGTCATATCGAGGCACAATTTTGCAGTCATCCTGTATACGTGCAGTACATAAGAACGAGGCAACAGTGACGCGGTGGTCCGCCAGTACTGTTCCAAGCGCCGCACAATACACGTCCTGCGCGCGGGATCTTACAAATATGTGATCAATGCACGTTTTTGTCAAAATATTATTTTTAAATTCAATTCTTGTATAGTCTCTGATCCCGCATACAAGACCGTGTTCGTACATTAAGTCAAGATACTGTTGTGCCATGGACGTTTTGGATTTAAGATCTATGTTTACATCTCCAATAAGTATGATATTCTGAGTATGATAGTTCCTGAGAATATTACCCAATTCAACGAGGAATCGTGTTTTACTCTGTGCTGGTGGTCTATAAAGTGCACACAGAATGAAGGTCATGTTGGATTGTGTAATTATTTTGCCTGTAATGCATTCTGTATGAATAGTGGTGATTTTATACTTCGTAAATTGGTGATTTTTGTGTACATAAACAATTATACCACCACCTTTCCGCTTGTTTCGTAGTTCTGTGTGCAAATTATAGTTTGGTATGTTGTATAAACAGCTGATACGTTCAGATATACCCACCTCGATTAGCACAATAACATCTACATTTCTTTTCGTATTACTTAATAATAACTCGAGTTTAGAAAAGTTTTTAATTATTGAGCGTATGTTTACATGCAGGTAAGTTAAGTAGCCTAACTTATTACAAGGGTTAGGTAGCTGTTTGAAGTAAAATGAGATGTTCGGGCAGTCACGTAATTCAGTAATATTATCTTAAATGTCATCCATTTGTATTTTTTTTATTTTTTTAGATAATGATTATTACCGAAGTACATGACTACGATTGAGTGAGGCTTTTTATATCACTCTCCGAGCGTATAATAATTACTTTTGCGCTATCAGTTTTACGTAAAAGTACCCTACCTTCTCTGCACCAGATATATTTATAGGATTCTTTGAGCTCTTGCTTGGCTTTCCAGAGAAGATTTTTTAAGTGCGGAGTTATAGCTTGCCTTATAAATATTTTATTTTTCTTCATTTCTGCATCACAACTAGTAACTACATCGGAGACTTGTACCAAAACCTCTCGCGCTGCATCTATCCATCGCGTCTTCATTTCTTTGTTATGGAGTTTGATGTGAAGAATTCCAGGTTTTCCTTCCTTTGTTGGCATTCGCTTTACCTCCTTCACCTCTTCCGGACTTCTTTGGAGTTTGCTCGCAAGTCCACCAGCTATGACTTTTAAATTATCTTTAACTTGATTAGGTATTCCCTGAACTTCTACCACTTTTTTTAACTCTCTTTGCTCGTATTCACTTAAACGTTGTTCTTGAGCTTCTAATCTTCTTTCTAGATGTTTATTGCAGTTTACAAGGTCCGCATTTTTCTTGTCGAGCTCTTTAATCTTCTCTTTGAATGCTTCTATGCTTTCCAAACATTCATCCATTTTATCGCTTGTAAACTGCACTGCCTGTTGTAGTTCTTTCAGGTCCCGCTTGAACACTTTATCCATGTGTTTCGTGATGTCAGCTACGAGTTTCTTTGTGTCGATCGAATATATACCTCCCTCTCCCTGCTGGTCGTCATCCTCATCATCTTCTCCGTTATCAGGGACGATAAATGAGTTGCGTTTAGGTGATTTTGCCGCACATTCATGGCAGGTCCACTCCAGGTTTTCGGCTGCTTGCAGTAGACCTAGCTGTTTGGTGGTAAGCTTGGTGCAAATTGTGCTTGCATGTATCACGCTGCTACATTTGTTGCACTCTAGGCCCGGAGCCTTTTTGGTGATGGCCTTATTGCAACACGAACATTTTGCCATCTTTAGGGTATTTGTGAAACTTTTTAACGTACACGGGTTACTGCGCAACGCGTCAACTCTCAACAACGCACCGTTGTACACTCCTGACTCGTTGTGTAGTGCGTGGTGGCCGCCCTCTCCCACCGTGGAACCGCAGGTGCATACATATATGGTATTCACACACCTTGCAGCCCAGGCGGAGAGCTACTGCCACCAGCAAAGAATTGTCGTCCAACAGGGTGCCTAAATGAGGCGAAGGCAGCGCGTGCAACCATGCCCCCGATTCCGGCTGCAAAACAGCCAGCAGCCTTGCCAGATCCACCCCCGTGGCGACACCCACCAAGCGTTCCCTAATGCTCCGGCTGATAACATCATCCCAAGCGCGTTGAACGTGAGGGTCAGCAGGGATCGATGTCGCTGAACTGAGGGCATACCAAGCTGCCTCAGCATCGGCTGCAAAGGGCACGGTCCAACCACGGTATAACTTATTATGTATAAATGAAATCTGGTGATATTTATTTACTTAAGTGCCCTGTGGCGGCCACACAAACCGATGGCAAAGTCTAGGTATGTAGCTCTCCTCTGCCTATCCCTTGGGAATCTTCTATTCCCGTTACTCTATTCCCAAGGGAGCTCCAAGTACATTATATCTTCCACAAACCTTTTGAGGTTCAACACTAATTTAACTTTTTATAAACAACCCGGCTTAGAGATAACTTATGAAAGTCCGCAAAACTGAATTATGAATTTCGTTTACAGTATAACAGATCTTTTTATGGCAGCGCTCCAAATGAATTGGCCTCATATCTGGTTTAGGTTAAAGTTTGTGTAACGTGGCGTTGACATCTCGTGAATCTGGTGTAAAATTTGTTAAATTTCTATCCCTTGTAAATTACTGGTGAGATACTTGTATTTTATAGGACATATTTTTGTGCAAGTCTTAACAGTCTGACTGTGTGGATCATGTATAAACTGTGTGTACCTTTAAAGCAAAAACTTTGTAAGCTATTTGTGAAATTTGACACAGTTTATTTTATGGAGAAGAAGAGCATAAAGGTCTCTTATAATGAATTACAGTCGAATTTTGAGGACCAACACAGTTCTCTAGATATTCTTATTCAGGACTTTATTAAAACTTCTATTGACCTGTGCCTTTCTAATATCTTCAAGGGTTTTAAATTTTATTCAAGAATGCAATCAAAGGCGATTGCCCATCTTTCAATGGACCGCCGTTTCATAACAAATAATTTAGTATGACAGCGAAAATCGGAGATTGAATTGAATGGATATCGTACTTTCATAGGAAATAAAAAATATTCTATTATTTTGTAGGGTTTTCTATCATTCTTCGTTTTGCTGTTCAAATTAGAGGTTAGTTTTGAAGCAAATGTCCATCAATCCGTCAAATCAATTTGTCCAAAAAGTGTAATCGTTACATTGATAAACATGGATTTAATTCAAAAAAGATAAAAGTAATAGTTCCATCACACTTATAAAAAACCCTGAAAATGTATTTACTTACCACATATCAACTTATTGAGATAATGTATTGTAGTAAATAAACAAATTGGATCTCGATTGTTCCTTAATTACTTACCATTTAAATATCAATCCTGATCATAATCACTTTGTATGGAACCGTACATTGTTTTATATAAACATTTCACACCGATTTATATAAAATAATTTCATGAAAAATCCTTCGGTGATAAACATTTTAAACTATCATTTTTCCTTGTTGTTGTTGTTGCTGCTTTATTCGTCCAAAGGACAGGCAAAGGTATTTAAAACCATACTGCCAATTCTTGTATTATTTAATATTCAGCTGTTTATGTCATTTTTCTCGGTCCTCGTCCTCTTAGGACACTCAAAGTCAAGTACCGAAAAGACGTTTTGTTAAAAACTTTTCAATTTTTGACAGTTCGTATTTCGTTCAAATGTCTAATATGCTCGCAACGCGGTGAATAATATATCACCAGCCTAGATTTTTACTATAGTTAGAATCATAGATTTAGGATTTTTCGCTACTCTCAAATCACATTCTAAATCTATGGTTAGAATGCTATTTTATATAAAAAATACAATAATCTGCTATTAATAGAACCTACTTCCAACTCAACCATAGATTTAGAATTTATTGATAGTAAATCTATGATCTCAACGACATTGTTGCATGAACACCGAAATGTAGGCCTCACACATTGATATTTGCGATTGGCGGCCATCTTCGTCACGTCAGTACCATTCATTTGGTCAGTCCGCGGCGCGTACAAACGATACAACCACGAATTATTATCAATGTTAAAACGCCACAAAAGATTTTGATCGATTGAATTAAAAGATTGTTAAAAAAATATTACATGATTTACCAATTTACTTAGATGGCCATACACTTTTTATTAAAGTGTTTCAAAAAGAAACGATCTCTGGGCGTTCTCCTTTGCTCTAAAATCAACATACATACATACATAATGGTCACGCCACTATCCCCGGAGGGGTAGGCAGAGGCATATTATGTGCCCACATTTCACCTCTGTATAATTTGTCCCACGTAATAGGCGGTGAGCCGTATTGCCGTGTTTAAATGGACAGGCGCAGGTTGTGACTGCCTGCTGTTGAAATAAAGCCTTCAACTTAGCTTAACGACTGCCATTTTACTGGCAACCGGGACCAACGGCTTAACGTGCCTTCCGAAGCACGGATACGCTCAAATAAATGTCACAAAGTGATCACATGAATGGTCACCCATCCATGGACCGGCCATTGTGAAAGTTGCTTACTGCAGTGATCGTTTACAGAACACTGAGTCCGCGGGGCCACTAGCGTTTCGGTCTCAATTTGTCTCAAAATCAAACGGTCTCAATTTGTAGATTAAATCTCTCTTTGTCTTAGAGCCGTTATGCTATCTAGTGTTAATGAGCAAATACTAAACTATCGTTTGTTACAAAGTTTTAGATTCAAGCCAGGGTCTACCCTTTCATCGTTTCATAATAGATACAGTTGTATTCTATTCATTCCTATACTTGAAAGATATCTTTAGAGAAAAACGGTGCTTCCCTTAGGTATTAATTCTAAAGAATTTTCTTTAGAATTCGGGTTCGAATAAAATAAGTTGTTTTGTCTGATTAATCAGTAACAAAATTTATTATTATTTATCTTCTATAGGACTAGGTATTTGTGGAGGAACAGGTGAAGGTATTTGTGGAGGAACAGGTGAATGCATTATCAAGAGAGAGTCTTGTATCGTGTTGTGAAACTTCTTAGTCATACACTTTATAATAATTCATTTTAATTTGTAACAGAAGTTAAGGCCGGCCTACGTAGATTCATATGGGCAGTATAAACTATTGTTATTTACTAACCTGGTTCTTCCAATTATATCCGCCATAGCTTTTTAAAGTACATAATTCTAGTGCTTTTCGAACTTCCCTTTATTCTTCAGGTTTTAGGTAGTATGAAGATATAATATCCAATATAAAATCAAAGTTATGTCTCAAGGATTCGCCTATCTATTATAAGCCCTCAGACTGAAGTGTCCCTTTATGAAAAAGTGAAAATTTTACAACGTCCACGTTTTATCGCTCGTAACCGCACTACAGTACAGAATCAAGTGGTAATTCAAGTTTCGGGACTTAGCTTAATAATGTGGGGCATTAAAACAGGCTTAAAACGTTATTTTGCATCTAAAATCTGACAAAATAATAATTTTGTTGATAACTTATATGAATGAAGCCTTTGGTTTGTCTTATAACTACACAAGAAAAAAAATATCATAAATAAAAATATATTATAACAGGCAATACTTTGAGATGTCCCTCAACATGGCAATAGACTTACTACCCGTTACGGAGTAAAAAATACTAGTAGTAATATATGAGCATAGTCTGCCCCTACCCACCTACCTATGTATAAAAAACACTGTTAAAACCTACCTACAGACTTCAAAACATTATTTATTCTTAAATAACGTCGGTAAGTCTCGAAAATTATATACTATACACTAAAAGCCTCGAAAGCTTATTAATATCCTAAGCAACTAACTGACCTGAAAAAAAAATACCAACATGATTCAGCTAGTTTTACGAACCTAGATAACATACTAAATATTCTATTCCAAACCCACCGACCCGACGCGAGCACGAAATAGAGGTTATCACGGCTTTATCTACCTATCCCTTCGACCATTCTTCACAAATGACCTCTACTAGCTCCTAAATATAGGATAGTGTCTAAATTTTCACAAATTCGCTATAACTTTCAGGCGATGCCGTCATAAAATAGTTTATTGGGTTCGGCCCTCACGTGGAAGTCATTTTAGTTCTAAACTAATTTTCATCGTTTTGTTTATATAGGGAAGGTCAAGTGTTCAATGACTTGGTTAATTTTAATTAAAGATTTGACTATAGAGAAACCTTAGAGGAATAATTATGGGGAGTTTATCGTTATAATTATATCTTACGCGTCCGTCCGCTGTCATATTTACGAGCGTTGTTGGTAATGGATGTCAGTAATACAAGGACAGCTTGAAAATTAACAGCAGGTATTCACAGTCTGTCTCTGATCATTTCAACATGACAAATTAGCTTAGAAAGTTTAATGTTGAGATGTATGTAACTATATCCGATTTAAGAACATTTATTTCTCAAAAAGAGTACAATTCACTTACATTGAGAATCATACTACAAACTTAAAACTAAATATCACTAACACGAGCATACGCTGACGGGGTGACTAACATTTTCAGAAAAAAAATCTTGTCTGATGGTCTGTTGGGAATCCTGGGGATATCCTTCCGAGAGCTTACCCGGAGCTTTCAACCGTAGGCGCAGTAGGTAGGGAACGTGTTGGTTTTTAGGCGGATTTGACGGATTTGCTAACATAAAAAAAAAGATGGGTCATATACCAGGCTGCCGCCAGTTCAGTAGTATAAAAAACTGGCATTAGATTACTTATAAAAATGTTCACACTATTTATAACGTATTACAATTCTGCCACCTAGCTTTTACAATGAGCAACGATTGCAATATCCGTTCTAAGGCGACCCCACGCCACCAGTACATAATGGAATAATTTCGCCCTGATATACCGAAATATTATTTCAGTGTAATTTTTTTCCCTCCAAAATATCGCTTAGCTCATAAAGTATAAAATGCTATGTAAATTATGTTTCCGCTATAAAGCGCAAGTAGCTGTAGACGAGTCTCTATGACGTAACGTTGTACAAATGCAAATGGTTTAAAAAGTTAATGTGTAGGTACCTACTTACCGTTTTTATGTCATCTTATTTCCTATTGAATTTTCTTTTTATCTTTTCCATGCTTGCAATTGCTCGACTCTACGACATTACCGATATTTTCGGCAATAAGCTTGTCCCATATTAAGTGGGTTCAGTGAAACTGTTGGCAAAATGTGTGTGTACAATGCACCTCTGCCTACTCCTCCAGCACAATAGACGAGATTATAATGTATGTGGCGATGCTCTTTGAGACAGGCGTATGCCCAGCAGGTGTTTTTACATTTACCACACCAATCTGATGCATTTCGTATGATGGGAAGCTTACAATATTATTTTTGTGATGGAATAATGATGTGCCAGTTCACGTTCTCTTCAAGAACCCAAGGCATAAACTTGTGAAGGAATTTCTATGGTTTGACAGAGAAACGATTTTTATGGTTCGTTCTAAATAATGATTCCTACCTAATAATGTAATGGCTTTAGAAGAAATTATCAATATTATTTTAACTAACGTGGAAAAGAGATAAAATATCATCACATTCTCGTATATGAAAAAACAATAAACATTAAACCTTTATAGAACCAAAACTGTACCTTGATAATATTTAGCTGTAAATTCAAATAACGGTTCCTTTATATTATGGTAGCACTTTTCAGCCATTTATTTTGTGATCATACCTTCCGCAATACATTTCACGGCTCAGGTCTTGCCCTAAAATGTTGAACCTGCCTATAAAATGTAATATGAATGTGTGTATAAGGATAATTATGTTTCATACGAAAAACAGTACTTACCTGATTTACAATTAGCTAATTAGATTTACAATTTCATTTTCTCGGTTTATTACAAATTTTTTGATTATGAATATGGGTTCTCCCAATCTTTTATGAAGTCAGACATAATTAGGTTGATATAATCAGAAATAATCAGGAAGTTTACAAACAGATTTCATTTCATTACGTCTCAATTAATTACAAACCAATTAACACAATATAATATATGCTACATCTAGGTACCTACGTAGATGAATACATATTAAAAAGTTAAAATACCTAGTGTTTCAAAAAACATAGTTTTATTAAAAGTAGTATTCGTTATATTTAGGAATTGTATGAAAATAAAGCATGTTGTGTGAAGTCGTTATATAAATTGCGTTTGTTTCATCTCCTGCCAGCCATTTTAACAGACTTAAAAATGTGAATATGTAGGTATATTTTCTCCCAAAATTTCAAACAAATGTTATCATCAGCACATTGCTTACATTTCTGTACCGCATAACCACGAATACTTTTCACTCGAACGAGTTCACGAACTAACGAGTCTGACGCTATGTAGTCAACGCAAGACGACGACGGCGACGTGTCTAATGAGTGTTGTTTCGTTAATTTAACTTATTACTGTTGGTATAAGTTTTGCTATTACTTATGTGCAAACTTTGGTGTTATATCAAAGACACATAATTATACATACATGTATACATAGTTACATCAAAGAAATAGTATAATACTGCTACATACTTCAATGTAGACTAGCGTACGTCACGTGGTTTCACCCTTTCAGCTCTCGTTCCCGTGAGAATGCGGGAATAAAATATTGCTTATGTTACCCGGGGATAGTTTAGCTTTCCAAAGCTAAAGAATGTTTTAAATCGGGTTAGTAGTTTCGGAGCCCATTCGATGCAAACAAACAAACAATCAAATACTTCCTCTTCATGATACTCGTACTTCTGGGAAGAGTAGACGTATTTATTTCGGGACTTCTTGTTGTCGAACAGAAATCATTTCAGTTTGGTAATTGTTTGAAACAACAAATCAGTTAATATAACACGTATCATTGAGCAACTAGCGTATTTAATCTACAAGTTTTTTATTCGTTCTATCCACCTGTTAAATAAAGCAAACTGCCCCACTTTGTGTCTAGTGCACAATCACGTTCAGCTAATTCAATTGCACTCTACAACCGTAGCAATGTGCTACGCACGAGCTACGTACGTATCATATTAGTGAAACCACCCTAGTCTCATCATAGATATCATTGAAGACACTCTCATTATTTATTTTATTCGATTCATATTGGAATGTGTATGTATACTATGTATTGGTTTCTTATTTTCATATATTGTTGTCATATGAGTGCTTTTCAGCATACAACTTTATTACTATGTATAATGCAAAAAGTTTCCAATAAATATTAGAGAACATGACGTTTATCGACTTGAAGAGAATCTGGGCCAAAGGCGCTAATCACATTGATCTGGTGCAGACATGACGCGAACATCACTTTGTTATAATCAAATGCCATACCAAACACCCAGCAATAAGTTCATTATTAATTAATCAGGGGCGCCGAAATGGCATACTGAGGGAAATTAATATTGTTCAAATAATGACCTCAATGTTGCGTATTTAGTACGGAAACAGAATGGATATCAGTTCAATATGCTTAGCACATAAGGTTACATTTTTGTAGATTTATTCAAATTCCATAAATAAGTAGTGACGATCGTTAAGTTAATAATCGAGTTAACGAAACAAACTAACGAGAGTCTTCATATTAAGAATCACACTTTTCATTTGCGGAAACGATGGTTAGCAAAATATATGCTGTACTTGTTAACTGGTTTTCAGAAATATTACCCGCCATCACTCCACACAGGAATATTTATTTTACTTACATATTTCAACCATTCCGTAATCAATGCACAACTGAATATCAACCTTATCGTAAGCGATTTAGGTTTATATTTGCATGTTGAGTATTTTGTGAGAGTGATACCCTCATATGCAAGAAGTCATTACACGGAGTGCAATTTTATTGTGTTAAAATGAGTGAGAATTTCATCACGTTAAAATAATTACATGTATTTTGGTAGAGAGTGACGTACGTACGAGAGAAATTTATGTGAGCTACAGACTTAATATTGCTGGGTACTTCATAATGTTAGTAGGATCTTCTAGGTCGAATTATTTTATTAGAACAAAGAAATCCTGAATATTGCGAGTGGAAATACTTAGGTGTTCTACTTAAAATTTTTGGAATCGTGTTATGATAGCGCAGCTTCTGGGTGCGAAAAGCCCCATGAAGAACCGTTTAGCCGTGTTTTTGACCGCAGCTGATAGCGGGAAGGGAGCAACAACTACACCTTTTTTTTAACATGAGGGAAAATCCTTCATGTCATGCTATGCCGGACTCCTACCGACTAAAAAACCTCACGTAACGCCCAACAGCCTACGGTTGGGAGCCACCTATAAGTATGATTAAGTAGCTCTGCAAATGACTACTTTAGAAGTGTAGCATTCAGCGAATGAAGCGGTAGGTGCCTAACACAAACGACATCCGAAATAGTGTATTATGCAATTTTTGGCATGCTTTTGCAGCATAATTATTCTAGAAATTTAACGTAGTTTACGTATGACCCAGAATCTCATGCGTACTATAACTAGGTATTCTATATTTGCTCTGCGGATACGGAACCCCAAAAACGGGGAACGTTTTAATGAGTTAGTTAAGGTGTCAATCCATTGAAGCGTACTTTGCCTTTTATCATTTCAATACTTCAATACCCATTTTCCTTATTTATTGGTTTCATTTTAAAAACTGTATTCACCCACAATTATGGAACAAATATTTTCTAAGCAAAACCTACATGAACCTCAAAACAAAGTCGTTTAAAATGAGCTCCACTTTGAGCGAAATACCGAGCACCTACTGAAAATCTATTTCATGCTTATCAGAGTAAGTAGAGCTGCACATTTTCTTCCGAAATATTAAAGCATTTTATTGATAAGCAAGTGCTAAGAGCAACAGATTGCTTTTATTTCTTTCATCGAAAATCTATTAGGTGCCGCTACTACGAAACTCGAACGAATTTCACAAATAATATTTTTTTTTAATTTTTAATTTTTAACTATTAACTTTATTTTATTTATTTATTGATTGAAATTGTTATGTTATTATCAGAATAAATTATATTGCTTATAATATATCAATAAACATTGCCGCCAACTTATTATGATGGCTATACTACTAGCATATTTAAAAACGCGGCGTTGCATTCTCTACGTTTCGACCAGGTTCCAATGGCCTTGCTCACAGGCTAGTTTTTCGGTGATACAACCAGTCAGCTTGTAACTATGACTGGTGCAATCTATAAGACTTCAATACGTTCAGTTCAGACTTCAAACTCGAACGGTTTTCACTAATCAATAAACATTGTCGCCCACTTGTTATGATGGCTGCTGTTAATATTATTTTGTTAATTATTCATACTAGTAGTATAAATACAATCGCGGAGTTGCATTCTCTACGTTGTGACCAGGTTGCAATGGCCTTGCTCAAGGGCTAGGTTTTTGGTGATACAACCTGTCAACTTGTAACTATGACCGGAATACATGCAAACATGTACCTATTAGTCACTCCGCCTGCACCAGGCCCTAAAAGGAAATGTAATACATGGTAGAGGACGACAAATGTTCTGCTGTAAATCTAATTAAAAGGTAAAAGGGCAATCGAAGAGCATTAGAAGGGAGAAGAGAGTAAAAATGATCATCCCGAGATTCGTAAGAAGTGAGAGTGAGTTTGGCAATATTTAGAGCATCGGTACAATTTTAAAGCACAACTTCATCGCTGAAGAGTTATTAAAGGAATGCGATGATTAAAGCTTGTCAGCAGGTAATGGACAACTGATTAAATGCAGCAACGCAGCGAGCTCACAAAAAGAAAAGTATGTTTAGCTTCAGAAGGTATTCCACGTTTTTGTATGAAAAATCAGAAATAGTGCATTTACCACAAAACACGAAAAAAGTTAGGATGGTCTTAAAGATGGAACAGGTGCTCGGACGCGATACTCATACTTGTGTAGAAACAAAATAAATAAAATCTTTAACAAATTAAACTTTAACGTCACCAAGGCTTCTTGCCGCTATAACATCAATGCCTTGTATTAGCACCAGACGCAAGAGATTAGTTCGCAAATAAAACTTATAAGTTACCGAAAAAACTATACTTTGGTTGGTTTATTGATTGATTACGTGTGATAATAAAATAGAGTGATGAAATTTAGGCGCATAGTTTAGTTTCTGCTTACCTCTTCTATATCTTCGAATAAATAGAGTGTTACAGTCTATGAATAGATACTTAGATTTACGATTGAACGTGGTATGCAGCGATAAGCGAGGTGAACAAAAATATTTCTCTAAACTACCTGTAAAGTGACACTGTTTTTTCTGCGATCAAATCCTATATTATATTCATCATCATAAAATTTATCTGTCAACAATCGTTTTGATCAGGCAGGAATAAATAGTAGTAGCTAGCGTTCAATAAACGATATTTTCCCAATACAGTTCAGTGCTAACTCAATCTTTTCGCTCTCTCAATAGGTATGTACCTGTTTCAAATTCACCTTTTTGACTTCCTTATAAAATTTCCATACGCGTTTTGTAAAACTAAATTAACTTTTTATAATATTATTTAACATGTTTTATAGTTTGCCATCTAGGAAATAGGTTTGTTATAAAAGAACAAATCAACGTGGTCATAACTTCAGTGGGTTCGAAATCGAAACCTCCGGTCTCGTAGGCAGGTACTCCAACCACTAGACGTAAACACCTAAAGGTCAGTCATGAATAGTTTATATTCCGCCCCAAAGGTCCAAATTTAAACTTGTACAAGTCTAGTCAGGTAAACTATTCAGTGGCGGCCGTGGGTCTGTTGTGAGTCCTGGAACATCCTTCCGAGGGCTTACCCGGGGCTCCCAACCATAGACTGTTGGGCGTTACGTGAGGTTTTTGAGTCGGTAGGAGTCCGGGATAGCATCCATGATGGATTTTCAATCACGTAAAAAAACAAAAAAAAAGGTGAACTATGTAGCATTTATTTCTATATGTGGCAAGTCTGGTCTTGGGCTTGTCAATATATTTGAGCGTTTGAGAGCGCCATGATCGATTGATTGTTTTTTTTGCTGTGGCAACAGCTGTCTCAAGAAAACGGTCGATAGTCTATGGGACATGACTAGAGTTTTTTTTGGGGAACTGACATCGGAGAGAAAAGATTAATGAAAAATTGGAAGAGGTTTCTTGAGATTGGATGGCTTCGGTGCTTTGATTTTCTGAGCTACTAAGTTTTATTTTAGTCACTCCAGTTGATGTTTTTCTAAAGTTACAACCAAAATTAGTAACTTCGTTAGTGACATTTTGTGTTAACCTAACTTTACCCAGGAAACTGGTGAGTTGTTCTTTATTGTTGCAAAGCGGGTTGATTTTCGTCTGTCTATACACATAATCAGCATCTTAATTTGTCGTTTACTTGTCATAACAGGGTTTTTTAGTACGGGGTAAAGCGGCCAGTCCAAGGTTTTCGAAACCACGCCCAAAAACACGTGGACCACACAAGCGAGGTGATTTCGAGAGGAGCCTGCCAACTCCACCTGGCTGTGATAACGTACGGGGTCGCTTTCCGCTCGTCTCAAAGGCCAGTACTTGTCACCCACTTATTCGTGTAGTCTAGCCGCCTAAATTTCTTCCTCATGCTGAATTAGTGTAGTGCTGTACTATTAGAACCTAAACCTGTAATATTCTTATGTATGTCTGTGCTTTCTGTATCTATGTAATCTCATTGTCTCTGTAGTATTGTGTGTTATATAAATATATGTGTGTACACCCTACCTGACTGTTTTCGTCAGAGCCCTGGCCTACCCTTGCACGCACACTGGAATCTCTGTCGTAAGGCGCCCTGGGAAAGAGTTCTCTGCATAGCTACCTCGCGCTAGTTGGTGAGTAACACTGATCATCACTGTGTTATAAATTGGCTCCCAACGTAGTGGCAAATCTCTGGGTCTACTCTGCGGTAGCCTCAGTCTAGTGTGTGTGCATAGGTGGTTACCTCTGGCGAAACCATCCTGGTGAATCGTCCGAGACGCTCCAGGACGTTAATTGGTGGTGCTAGCAGCTAAGCACAAAACCTTCCCTTTCGTCTTCTTCCAGCTCCCTACATCTTTGGCTGGAAAAGACACAAAATTCTAAATTCAAAAATTTATAATAGCTGTGATTTTGGAAAGATTTATTGATTTTATTTGGCATACCCACTTTTTTTTTCTTATTGTGTTTTATGTTCCTTTTTTTTTATGGTGCACACATTTATTTATCATTAGTGTATTAGTGTATATTATTCTATAGCTTTACCTTGTAGGGTAAACTTGGTAAACTTCTCACTGTGTAAACTTTGTGAATTTCTCTGTGTAACTTAAAACTTTTTTATAAGGTGTGTACATACCTTGTAATTTTGAATGTTAACCTGAACTGTGTTATCAGAAAATTTAGAAACTTTTCTCTCTTAATATACCCTTAATCTTTGTTAAATTCTAAAAGTCAATTTGAAACATAATTACCTAACTTAGTACACTTTGTTGTAACTCAATTTACATTTTTACTTTGTAATGGATCCCTATCTGTGCCATTTTATCTTTATAATTGTTGTAAGTAAATTTTTACATAATGGCACAGATGAAAAAATATATTAATTATTTAAGAAAGGATGAACTTGCTAACGAGCTGTCCCACATGGGTATTTCAGTGGAACCGGAAACGACAGTGTCTGGCCTTCGGAGTGAGCTAAGAGCGGCACACCGACTCGTCCGTCGAGGTAGCATCAAAGCGAGTGCTCCGGTACCCGCTGATGCATCGGCTGAGCTCTCGATCTGCCTCCCAAAGGTGTCCGAGCTGGAGGAGGCTATTCAGTCAGGTGACATCTTCATTAATAAGGGTAGTCGTCTTAGGGTGTCTATCAGGGCCAACTACTTATTGAGTAGGTTAGCTCGTTGTGGTCTGGATTGCCCCGACCTGGTGGATATTCGTGGCAGGCTAGTGAAGATCATCGCTAGGGCTGAACCCAGTAGTGATTCTGAATCCGAAGGTTCGGATGATGATGGTGATGATCCTTCGGGTCGTGACCAGGTGGAATATACTTCACCAGTAGTGAGAGACGACCGCTCGGTGCGAGCTAGTTCAAGTAGGAATAGTTCTACATGTAACATAGTGTATAAAGAACGTCCCCTTAACTTATGTTCATTTAACTTAAAATATGATGGTTCTACTTGTGTACGTGTGTTTTTAGAGAGATTAGAGGAACTTAGATGTGCTCGGGAGGTTACTAAGCCTAGACTCCTTATGGCTTTCTCCGACCTGTTGGATGGACCGGCTTTGTCTTGGTTCCGTACAAACAAAGCTAACTTCATCTCATATGAGGATCTTATTAGTGAGCTTAGAGATACCTTCGATATTCCTGATTATGATTACCGCCTCAGGAATGAGATAAGACAGCGTACACAAGCCCGCTCTGAGTCCTTGGTTAACTATATATGTACAATGCAAGCCATGTTCTCAAGGTTGTCATGTAAGATGCCCAGTGAGGAACAGCTGGACATTCTCATGCACAACATTAGACCTGACTACATGAAGGAACTGGCCTTGCATGATGTCAACTCTGTAGATGACTTGAGACGTTTGGGTAAGCGCTTGGAGCTTGCGCGTACTAGGGCAGACGCTTTCCATGAGCCTGCTCTTGACAAGTTTGAGATTACATCTGACTTACACCAGCTTAAGAACAAAGGTGTACAAAAGCCCGCTAAGCAGGTGTCTGCAGTGGAGACGCCGGTTACCCCCCACGATCGCAAATGCTTTCGTTGCGGCGGGGGCGGTCACACTGCATACAGCTGCACACAGTCAAGGGAGCTGGTGTGTTTCCGGTGTGGTCTCAAAGGAGTCAAGACCCCAGACTGCTCACACTGTACTAGCAAGTCAAAAAACGCGTAGGCCAGGGCCTTATTAGGAACTCTGTGCATTACTCTGTATCTGAGTCTATTTCTGATAAGGTCCTGTTTCCTAAACGGGATAGTGACATTAGACCGTATCTAGTTGTTAAGGTTTTAAATTTAAATGTCCTAGGCCTTCTAGATTCCGGTGCCTCCTGCTCTATACTAGGTAAGGGAGCGCACCGCATCTTCTTGGAACTGGGTTTTGATCTTGTGAGTATCAATCCTACTTTTCGTATTACAACTGCAGACAGCACTCACTTGCAATGTCTGGGTTGTATCTCTTTGCCAATTGAGTACAATTCGGTTATCCGAGTTGTCAAGTTCTATGTTGTCCCAGGTATAACCACCTCCATGATATTTGGAGTGGATTTCTGGCAACAATTTAAGTTAAGTGATAAGTTAATTTTACAAAATATTAGTCTTGATAGCTTTAGTGATAATAATCCTATCGAGTCTGTGTCCCTTAACGGTGGCCTCGAGGATTACGACAACTTGACAACTAAACAAAGGTGTGTAATCAACGAGGTCATTGAAAAATTCGACTCGTTGAACACTGATAAGGTGGGTTTAGGTCGGACCTCACTTGTGCACCATGTCATTGACACTGGTGACAGCAAGCCGATCAAGCAGCGTTATTATCCTCTCTCTCCCCTTAAGCAGAAGGCCCTGGAAGCCGAGCTGGACCGAATGCTGGAGATGGGAGTAGTGTCCCCGTCTCAGTCCGCCTGGAACTCTCCAGTGGTCATGGTGGAGAAGGCGAACGGCGACCTCAGATTGTGCTTGGACTCTCGCAAGCTGAACTCTGTGTCTAAGAGTGACGCCTACCCCTTACCCTATATCAATCAAATCTTAGACCATCTTAATAATGCTAAGTATTTAACCTCTGTAGATCTGAGTGCGGCCTACTGGCAGATTCCATTCGACTCACTCCAGTCTGCTGAGAAGACTGCTTTTACGGTTCCCCGGAGAGGATTGTTCCATTACAATTCCATGTGCTTCGGTCTTGTCGGTGCCAGTGCCACGATGCAACGCCTCATGGACCGTCTGTTTGGTCCCGAGTTCGACAACAAGGTATTTGCGTTTCAGGATGACATAGTCTGTGTGTCCAGCACCTTTGAGGAGCATGTAGAGCTCTTACATAGAGTCTATCAGCAACTCAAGGATGCTGGCCTAACTATTAACATGAAAAAATCCCACTTTTGTCGGAGTGAACTCAAATACCTGGGGTATTATGTGGACAAACATGGCCTACGGACAGACCCGGGTAAAGTTGAGGTTATCCTCAACTATCCCACCCCTTCTAACCCTAAGGAGGTTAAGAGATTTCTGGGAATGGCCGGCTGGTATCGTCGCTTTGTTAACAACTTCTCGAAGATTAGTAAACCTCTGTGCAAACTCACTTCTACGAACCTTAAGTTCGAATGGACCCCTGAGGCTGAACAGTCCTTTAACCTGCTAAAGTCAGCCTTGGTTTCTGCCCCTATATTAAAAATGCCTAACTTTGAGATGCCCTTCCGCATTCTTAGTGACGCGTCAGCTTACTCAGTTTTTGCTGTACTGACACAAACTCACGATGGTGTTGAGCACCCTATCGCCTACTGTAGCCGTTCTCTTAACAAGAACGAGGTGAACTACAGCACAACTGAGCGAGAACTTTTGGCCGTGATTTTCGCCTTGGAACAATTTCGTCAGTACGTCGAAGGCCAAAAGTGTACGGTCGTCACGGATCATTCATCTCTTCTGTGGTTCCATAAACTAAAAAATCCCACGGGTCGTCTAGCACGTTGGAGTATGAGGCTCAGTCAATTCGACTTTGACATAGAGCATCGAAAAGGTAAAGACCACGTTGTACCTGATGCTCTGTCTCGTATCAAAATTGATTCCCTCGATGCAGTACCCACTAAAGACCCGTGGTATGACCACACCATGAATAGTGTTCGGAAGAACCCTAGGAAGTCACCAAATTATGACATTCGTGACAACCTTCTATATAGGTTAACTAAAAATAAATATTCTTTGACTTCAGACTTTGACTGGAAGCTGGTGGTACCACAGGAGGATCGCTTGCCCCTGCTCTCTAAGTACCACGATGACACACTAAGTGCCCATGGTGGTGTTTGGAAGACACATAAAAGGTTAGCCCTAAATTATTACTGGCCCAAGATGTACGAGGACGTCAAAGAATATGTCGGGAATTGCGAAATCTGTAAGTAGTACAAACCCGTAAACACGTCTCGTCCCGGCCTAATGGGCAGCCCGAAGCGGGTTTCGAAGCCATTCGAAGCTATCTCTGTCGATCTGCTAGGTCCCTTTCCCACTTCGAGCAATAGAAACGTACACCTGATCGTGGTCTCCGACTACTTTAGCAAATATGTCATGTTGTGCCCTGTTCGGGTTGCCACAGGCGCTGTAGTCGCGAGATTTATAGAGAAGAGTGTGTTTCTCGTGCACGGAGTCTGCAAGACTATTTACATGGATAATGGCCCTCAGTTTGTGAGTAAGCCATTTAAGGATCTGTTGGCTAAATACAATGTACCTAATATATATTATAACCCTAGGTATCATGCCCAAACTAATCAGGCGGAACGAGCTATTCGCAATGTGGTTCAAGCGATCTCATGCTATGTGAAGTCACAACACAAGTCTTGGGATCAGTTCTTGGTTGAGATACAGTGTGCTTTAAACACTGCAGTTAACGAAGCAACTCGTTTCACCCCTTACTTTTTGGTACATGGTAGGGAATTTATTGGGGATGGAGTGTTATACAGGCAGACAGATATCGCGTGCCATCCTACTTCAGTCTCTGTAGACGATCCATCAGCCTTCGGTGTCAAGCTGAGAGAAATACAACGCATTTACGATCAGGTGAGGAAACATTTGAACGTTGTGTAACCTTAGGGGTTAGGAGGGAGAGAGAGGAAGAAAACAAATAGTAAGTATACAAAATTTATTTAAAAAATAGGGGTAGGTAAGTTAAGGTTCTCTCAGGGGGGTTCGGTATGCTCGCAACCGTAGGTTGCAATTACAAGAAATAAGAATGCCACTGTCCTGCGTTAGTCCCCGGGTAGGATCGGAGCTGCGGCCGTGCAGCAGCAGTAAGCAGGTCTCTGGCCGTGCAGGTAGATGCAGCGGCAGTGTGACCGACGTCACGTAGATGATGTGTAGATGAAGGCGAAGAGTGAAAGTGGACGTAAAAGTGAACCCTGGAATCGAAATTTAGTCGATTCACAGTTTGTTCTAGTTTTCCTACTGACTGCAACATCCCGAACACCACAACGACCACTCCCGGAGAGGCTAAGCAAGGAGCAAGTGGCATCATAGGCTACTATGGTGTTCGATGATGAGGCAGTCATAAAAAGCAAAGTTATAGAATAGTAAGAAGACTACACAATGGGAATGATGAATTGCGTGATAGACTAGTTTGGCTGTAGGTAGTTGCCATTAAAATTTAGCAGTGCAATCCTTACATAAAATGTAATTAAGCCTTACATATATTCCATAAGCACTAGCAAGGCTGTACTAAACAAAATTAGAAAGAATCTAGCAATTATGAAATGATGTATTTAGATGTATTTCTAAGTTCTAGATTCGAGTTACCTACATAGAGATAAATATAGATAATGCAACACTCACCCAATAAACTCGGGGTTCACACACTGACTTTAGTTTAACCATATACATTATTAAAATTAATAAAATTTACTGTTTAAATAAAATATTATTTGCCGGCGCGCGGTACGTGCACACGTTAAGGCAATCTGAAGTACTGTATCGCGTCCGAGTCTAGAATGATCTCGGCGCCCGCGCCCGCTGTAGTAACTGGTTAGGTATATGTAGATATAGGTATCTAAGCTAATGAACAATAGCGATGCTATACTACTCGTTTGCGCGAGGTTTGCCTCCGAATTAATTTATTTAGTTTAAATTTAGATAGTAATATAATTTTGTAACTGAATTATTAAGTAGTTTTAGCATAGTATTGGTGTAGCCAAACTATGGTATATTAGGAAGTGTAACGAACCGTTACAGTTGCCCACCAGCGTAATGAAAAGTATTACAATCTCAGAAAAAGGCATGTAGAGCTGAAAGTGGGACAGATAGTTTACAAACGCACGTTCTACCTGTCCAACAAGGCCAAGAATTTTACTTCTAAGCTAGCCCCTAAGTTCCTTAAATGTGTGGTGACTGCTAAAAGATCCCCTTTAGTATATAGGCTGTCAGATCTGGACGGTAAGGATCTTGGGGAGTACCATATCAAGGACATCCTGAAGTATCAGGAGGAGCAGTCTCCAATACCTAACGTAACTACATAGCACTGTTTCTCTAGTTTATTAAACCAGTGCTATGTGATCATTATGTAAGACTATTTTAATCTTTTGTTTGTATTTCTATATGTGTACGTGACTTTAAATTGTCACGTTGTAGTTTCTTCTATGCACCGCACCGAGCGTTTTTCTCTCATTCGCTCCTCAGTACTCTACAATATCTTGAGAGCTTGGGTAGTGTTGAGGTATTGTCAGCGAGTAAAGGGAGCATTCGTTTTCTATGAAGGGCATTAGACTCTAGATACTTAGCCTGTCCGGTACATGAGTTAGTGTCTAGTTAGGTGTATGGGAGGATCTCTTTTTGGTAGTGTAATGGTTGTAGTCAGCTGGTGTTTGAATTACCTAGCTGGTTGTCTTAGTTATTAGTCAGTACTTTTCTGTTTTCTTTATTGTGTATTTCCAGCGTGTCATATCCGCAGGAAATACTATTAAAGGGGGGGTGGTTGTAGCATTTATTTCTATATGTGGCAAGTCTGGTCTTGGGCTTGTCAATATATTTGAGCGTTTGAGAGCGCCATGATCGATTGATTGTTTTTTTTGCTGTGGCAACAGCTGTCTCAAGAAAACGGTCGATAGTCTATGGGACATGACTAGAGTTTTTTTTGGGGAACTGACATCGGAGAGAAAAGATTAATGAAAAATTGGAAGAGGTTTCTTGAGATTGGATGGCTTCGGTGCTTTGATTTTCTGAGCTACTAAGTTTTATTTTAGTCACTCCAGTTGATGTTTTTCTAAAGTTACAACCAAAATTAAAGAAAGAAAGAAAGAAAAAGTTTTTTATTCCACATTGATTGACATAAAAAAAAATTATAAAAATAAACTGAAATACCTAAAAAAAAAAAAAGACACACTATTTAAAATTTACTAAATATAAGCATGTGGAACAATGGCCGTCTCTCAGCTTTAATGCTGTATGCGTGTGGTGCACGCATACAACGCTGATTTTCAGAGACGGCCTGACGGTTTGCATAATAATATTAAATATTCAATAAAATTGCCGTCACTTATTGTATAAATAAAATTAAATATAAATACTGAGAAAAAAGAAAAAAAAAACAAACACAAAAAGGCATGTAGCCAAACACTAGTCTAACTTTTTTAGAGATGGCAACCCCAACGCACTTCCGTCTCCGAGACGCGACGCCAGGCCGAGAAGCTTTGCTTGTATTGTTTGTTCTGTTTGACAAGTGATGGGAAACACAGACATCTCACTTTTGAACACTTTGAGTTAGCATTTCGTGAAATTATAAAAGAAAAATGTGTTTTACGCCTGTTTCATATATCATGCCGTGTTCGTGCTGACCATCAATGTCCCAAAATCACCATGCAAACAAGCTATAACCTCTGTCCGCCATTTAGCGTCCTTATATTCTAAAGAAAAACAGAGGCATCCCGGCGTCGCGATGAAACCGAATAGTAAGCAAGCTGCCCCCATAACAATATGACAGAAAATACTGCAGAAGGTAAGGATGAAGTTTTTAACATTTTAACCTTCTCCTTGTACTCGAATATTATACATAATTATTGTTACAGTTACACATTATTCTCTATCTTTAATTTTTACATAACTGACAAATTATACATGTAATAAGAATGCGAAAGGGTCAAGAGTCTGAACATGGAAAACATTTTATAATTTCAACTGTAGGGCATTATATCATAGTTAGGTATGTACTGAAGCCAAAACTTATATCTAAGTACCTATACATTTCCATCGTTCATTTTCTTACGTGACGTAAACAAAGCACTAAGCTGGTAGCACGGGTTATTAAATTTCTGTGCACAATGTGTATATTTTTCCTTTCACATATTAAACAAAATTCAATTAAAAAATCTAGGTATCATTTCTAATTCTCATGCATTTAATTATTAATTTCAGGCAAAAGAAAAGAAACCACCCATACTGTGATAAAACATACAGGGACCATCTCAAAGTCATGCCGCATGCCAGCCATGTTAGCCGCCCACACTGGCCTTTGGAACAGAGGTAATAACAAAGCATTTAGATTCCGCTCAGGATATGTTATATTATTCTAAATAAATTAAATGTATGATAAATATGAAGAAATATTAATAAATTATGTTATAATTATAAATATAGTAAGTAGGATATGTATAAGTCTCAAAAATTTCATAGGTTAATAATATATTAAATGATTTATCGAGTGTTGAAGATTAACCCTCATATTCACAATCGCCCACTAAACCCATTCCAGCTAAAACACACCCCAAGTCTATTGCTGTCTCTAACCAATGACAGAGTATGGTTAGAGACAGCAACAGACCCAAAATGCGTTTCAACCAAAACAGGTTCAACAAACGATTACGAATAAGGGGGTATGTGTGTAACAAACAAATTCATGATAGCACCGTCACACAAATTTACATTTGTGTGACAGTACTATCATGAACTTGCTTGTTCGATCAAGTATATTTTCCTGAGACGACTTACAAAAGTCTGTTTTGTCCTCAGGCAGCGAACCGGTGGGGAGAGGACGTTCCAGCACTTAGCCGCAGCATGTCTAAATGTCCCTCTGAAAGCCGCCGTCCTGTGCTTTGGGAGTGACAAAGGAGGTACTTTTGTCCTTTTGCTATAACGCTGTCTCTCATATTTCCAGCTAAGTTTTTCATACAGATAACTAGGTCTTTGCGTTTTTATTAATTAGTAACTTCGTTAGTGACATTTTGTGTTAACCTAACTTTACCCAGGAAACTGGTGAGTTGTTCTTTATTGTTGCAAAGCGGGTTGATTTTCGTCTGTCTATACACATAATCAGCATCTTAATTTGTCGTTTACTTGTCATAACAGGGTTTTTTAGTACGGGGTAAAGCGGCCAGTCCAAGGTTTTCGAAACCACGCCCAAAAACACGTGGACCACACAAGCGAGGTGATTTCGAGAGGAGCCTGCCAACTCCACCTGGCTGTGATAACGTACGGGGTCGCTTTCCGCTCGTCTCAAAGGCCAGTACTTGTCACCCACTTATTCGTGTAGTCTAGCCGCCTAAATTACTTCCTCATGCTGAATTAGTGTAGTGCTGTACTATTAGAACCTAAACCTGTAATATTCTTATGTATGTCTGTGCTTTCTGTATCTATGTAATCTCATTGTCTCTGTAGTATTGTGTGTTATATAAATATATGTGTGTACACCCTACCTGACTGTTTTCGTCAGAGCCCTGGCCTACCCTTGCACGCACACTGGAATCTCTGTCGTAAGGCGCCCTGGGAAAGAGTTCTCTGCATAGCTACCTCGCGCTAGTTGGTGAGTAACACTGATCATCACTGTGTTATAACTATTAACCAAACTTGCTAACATTAAGATGACGTACGCACGTCTTCTTAATGTTAGCAAGTTTGGTTAATAGTTTAACTCGGAAATATACCATGCCGAGCACGCGCTCGGCATGGTATATTTCCGAGTTTTCCTTAATGTTTCTTATTTGATCAGGTGGGCGTTGAGCTTATTCGTTACCATGGCAATAATTATGGAAGTTAATAACGGATCTGCCCCGCTGACGTTAATAATAAACAGATACATAAACAGAAAAAGTAAATAAACCGGGCAAGTGCGAGTTGGAATCGCCCATGAAGGGTTTCGTAGCAGCAAGTAACATAATATAAAAGTTCTTATAGTTTGTTGTAACTTTGACTGATGTTTTAACACGTTCGCAGTGGTAGTGATTTCACTAACCGGAAATTGCGGTTTATGACGTATTAAAAAAAAGCTACCAGCTCTATCTCGTTCAAACAAATTTTCGTTGGTAGCGTTTATGGCAATGTACATCATATATTTTTTTAGATTTATCATTTTCTAAGTTTAGAAGTTAGAGGGGGGGGGGAAACACATTTTTCCACTTTGGAAGTGTCTCTTGCGTAAACTATTCACTTTAGATAAAAATGATGTTAGAAACCTCCACAGCATTTTTGAAGACCTATCTATAGATACCCCACACGTATGGGTTTGATGAAAAAAAAATTTAGAGCTTTAGTTCTGAGTATGGGGACCCCCAATGGTGTACTGGTGGACGCCGGAAATCGCGCAATTGCGCGTGGAGTGCGTTACCGCGCGCCGCCGGTACACCAGGTTCCGCCGGAGGCGTCGCCGCCCAGACGATGCGGCAGCCCGAGAGACGGAGCTCTACGATGGCTACAAGGAGGCCAAGAGGGCCCTCCAGACGGCCATCAAGCAGTCCAAAAAAATGGGCCGCGAAGAGCTGATGGAGACTCTGGAGCGGAACCCGTGGGGGCGCCCGTACCTTATGGTAAGAGGCAAATTACGCCCTAAGGCGCCCCCACTGACTCAGAGTCTCCAGCCGGAGCGGCTGGAGGAGGTCCTGAACTCCTTGTTCCCGTCGAGAGCGGACGAACACGTTTCTCCGCGCATGGCTCCGTCTCAGGCGCCCAACGCGGAAAGCAGCGAGAACGACGTGCCCGTAGTCACCGAGGGTGAGTTAGGGGCGGCTGTACTGCGGCTTAAATCCCGCAGAAACACCGCCCCTGGACCCGACGGCATTCCAGGCCGAGCGTGGGTCCTGGCTCTCGAGGAACTTGGGCCTCGACTAATAGGGCTCTTTAGCGCATGCCTCGAAAAAGGCCAGTTTCCCAAGGTCTGGAAGACCGGGAAACTGGTCTTGATTCGAAAACCGGGGCGGCCGGCAAATTCCCCTTCAGGGTACCGGCCGATCGTGTTGCTCGACGAGGTGTGCAAGCTGTTTGAGCGCATTATTGCACAACGCCTCGTCGGACACCTAACACGCGTGGGGCCTGATCTGGCGGATAGCCAGTTTGGCTTCCGTCAGGGGTGCTCCACGGTGGACGCGATCATGCGCATTAGAGGCCTGACGGAGGAAGCAGTCTCTCAGGGCGAGGTGGTGGTGGCGGTGTCTCTTGACATCGCCAACGCCTTTAACACCCTGCCCTGGAGCTGCGTAAGGGAGGCGCTGATTTACCATGGAGTGCCTCCCTACCTCCGTCGTATTGTCGGGGCTTATCTCTCCGAGAGAGCCATAACTTACCCGAGCTGGCTAGGGCCGGGTCGGCGGGATGTGTCGTGCGGTGTTCCACAGGGATCGGTATTAGGGCCGCTCCTGTGGAACATCGGTTACGACTGGGTGCTGCGTGGTCCGTTGCTCCGAGGGGTCAGCGTAACTTGTTACGCCGACGATACCCTCGTTACGGCGCGGGGAGCAACGCACCGTGACGCAGCACTAAAGGCCACGGCAGGGGTTGCTCAAGTCGTGGGTCGGATTCGGCGGCTGGGTCTCGAAGTCGCCCTTCACAAATCCGAGGCTCTGTGCTTCCATGGACCTCGGAAGGGGCCACCTGCGGGGTCCAGCCTGCGGGTAGGGGGCGTCAGCATCGGCATCGAGCCTTCGATGAAGTATCTGGGGCTCGTACTCGATGGCCGGTGGAACTTCGGACATCACTTCCGAAGTTTGGTCCCAAAACTGAGGGGGGCATCAGCCGCACTAGCGCGACTGATGCCCAACATCAGGGGACCCAACGCTCCCTACAGGAGACTGTACCTGGCGATCGTGCGAAGTATGGCCCTATACGGGGCCCCCGTATGGGCGGAGACCCTGACGGCCAGCAATGTGGCTAAACTGCTGAGCCCGCAGAGGACGATGGCCATCCGGGTGATAAGGGGATACCGCACGATCTCCGGTGAGGCGGCATGTCTCCTAGCTGGGACCCCTCCATGGGACCTGGAAGCGAGAGCCCTTGCGTCGCTGTTTAGATGGCGCAAGGAGGCGCTCGAGCGGGGCCAAAGGCCTGAGTCTCGAGAAATCGAGGCCCAGCGATCCCTGCTCCACCAGGAAACCGTGGAGACATGGAAGGTACGACTTGAGCAACCAAAGGGGGGATTCGCCACAATCGCGGCCGTCAGACCGGTCATGGACGAGTGGCTGGAGAGGAGACACGGTGCTCTCTCCTACCGGTTGACACAGATACTTGCCGGGCACGGTAGCTTCGGTAGGTATCTGTGGCGAAAACACCGGGAAACCACGGCCGAATGTCAGCACTGCGAGGACCGCAGCGATGACACGGCGCTCCACACGCTGGTGGAGTGCACAGCGTGGGCGCAACAGCGCCAGGTCCTTGTGTTGGGTCTGGACGTGGACACTCTCTCGCTCGAGACCATGGTGCGAGCCATGCTCTCCAGCGGGAGTAAGTGGGACTGCGCCGCCTCTTTCTGCGAGCAGGTCATGCTCGTGAAAGAGGCGGCGGGGCGGGAACGGGAGAGAACTCTCCCACCCGAGTTCCGCAGTCGGCGGCTTGGGCGCCGCCGACGTGTCTTCGCCGAGGACTATCGGCCTCCATGACCGGGGGCCTGAGGACGGTGAGAGGGCGGCTCACCGTCCTTACAGAAGCAGGCCGATGACGGCAGCGTGACGTGAGGAACTCACGCACGCCTCCCCCCCTTAGAAGCGGGATCACACCCGAAACACCCCCAAAGACGCGGGATTGCACCCGAACCACCCCCTGGGCGAGGCCGCAGTGGCGGCCGTGGGTCTGTTGGGTGTCCTGGGACATCCTTCCGAGGGCTTACCCGGGGCTCCCAACCATAGGCTGTTGGGCGTTACGTGAGGTTTTTTAGTCGGTAGGAGTCCGGCATAACATCCATGAGGATTTTCCCTCACGTTAAACAAAAAAAAATAAAAAATTGGGACCCCCAAAATTTACTGCTTTTTTTCTAGTATTATATAAGAATCTTAATGCGGTTCACAGAATACATCTAGCTACCAAGTTTCAATAGCATAGACCTTATAGTTTCGGGGAAAAGTGGCTGTGACACACGGACGGACAGACAGACAGACAGACATGACGAATCTATAAGGGTTCCGTTTTTGCCATTTGGCTACGAAACCCTAAAAAGTAGGACATATTTAGGGTTCCGTATGTAAAGGGTAAAAACCAAAGACGTATCATATATAGACACGTTTTAAACGAACATTGCGGCTTTCAAAAACAGCAAAATTTTTATAAATTTGAAAAAAAAAAATCTATAAATTATCTGTGGTAGCATGCATGAAGTCTATATCAGAGGAATGTGGGAAAAAAGGGAAACTTGAATTTCACTTACTCAGACATAATAATGATTAATGTATTTACGGGTAAAGTACGTATTATTTAAATTAATAAAATGTTAATGTAGTTTATCGGATTAGTAATTATTGACGTAATTTAAGTCATTAAATAAAAATATAACAATATCATACAGAAACATTTATTTATTAAGTAATAATCTAGTACCCAGTAATTAATCCAAATATTTGTAATTTAAATCATTTTAATAAGATTAATATATTATTATTATGTTTCATTATTTTTTTAAAGAAATATAATTACCTAAATAAAAAAAATATTCAAATAGCAAAATAAAACATTAGTACAAAATCTCCCCGACATCCCCTTACGGGTCGCGGGCGCCAAACCACAGACTATAGAGTACATTTTTCTTATGCATTCATTATGCTTGCCGCCATTTTATCGATCCGAGAAAATGAAATAATATTATTATTTCTATCGTACTTACGCATGAAATGACACGTTTTTATATTGAACATTGTGTATCATCTGAAGATACATGAAGGCATGTTTTTTTCGAGTTTTCTTTACTAACAGAATTTAAAACAGTGCTAATAGAACTTTCGCTAACCCTACAGCCGACAGATTTTCAGGTAATTACCTACTTTACGTGTTGCCATTTTCAAGTGTCTATAACGTATCTATAGTTTTTATATCATTGGTAAAAACGAACCCTATTACTGATACTTCGGTGTCTGCCCGTCTGTTTGTTTCTAGGCTGTATCTTATGAACCGTGTAGACTGAAATTTTTACAGATGATGGATGTTGCCGCTACATAAAACGGCTCCCACACAACGAACGTGTTTTTTGCCATTTTTTAGTACAGAAACTTACGTGCGCGAATCGGACTCGTTCTTTTTTAGGATTGAAATATCAATAAATTCGCAAGGTAGTGTTTTAGAGTCAAAAGAAAGAAAGCCCAAAGCGCAAACGCTCTTAGCCACTATGTAAATCAACACTTTCACAATTCGATCACACACACTCAATCTACCCACTATTTTCGTTTAATTTAAGCCCTTTAACGTATGAATAGAGGAACTTGTAATGTTTATACACTATTTACACAAACCCTGCAAATGTGTTTCCCATGGCTGTTTATATTTCATTTGAGCTTCTAAGATACCTACTGTTAACTTGTAATTATAGATATGTATAATAGGTAGTTGTTTGATTAAGATATATATCAATTCGTGGTTAGTTGTTAGATCAAAATGTCCCAGTTTGAAAAATGACCATAGTGTAAAATGACTCAATAATAACAATGTTAACAAAGCGTCTGGTCGATGCTTCTCGTGACCATAAGGCTGGCCTCTTTCTCACTTAGAGGGAATGAGCCCCTGTTGAGCGAAGTACCTTATGACACCTGGATAGGGCAACAACAGTATTGCACATTTTTATGTGAAAAAATGTTGGTCTTGAACAGCACTCGAACCTGCGTCAATTTTCAAGCCGCCCATAATAAGGTCTTCAACAATTGTCATTTTACTGACATCCGGGTTTCATTTAGAGTTTTCTTCTCTATACAATGGATCTTTTTACGAAAGTTTTCCCTTTGTTGCCTCTTACGACACCTTCGGGATGAATTGGGATGGTGACATTTTGTACTATTTTCCGTCGCCACACGTGGATATTAAATGCACCTTATTGTAAACCTGGCTATTTAAAGAGTAATAAAAAATGTTTACCGCAATCTTTCGAAATAATTCTGTGGAATTTGATTAACTTCCCTTTAACATAAACAAACGTAATTTGTATTGATGACTGTTTATTTACAATTCAATACCATTAGGATCGGTTACAATAGAACTTCAATCCAAGTAAACATCGGATAAAACCTTTTGAGAAACGTTGTTTGTGAAGTACTTTCAAGAACTGATGAATAAATTCACGTTCATGTTCATGAAATACATTTTAGAAGTACCTAATTCATTTTATTATTATAGGACGCATACTGTCTCCCACGGTTTAATCTTTGATATACCTACTACAACGTGAACCACTACAAGACTTGAACCCATACATATATTATGTACATATAAAGTCACGCCTTTATCCCCGAAGGAGGCAACTGTGTGATGTCCACATTTTCCCTTACTAAGAGTTTTTTATCTCATGTAATGTGGTGGGGCGTTGTGAGTCTATTGCCGAAATGAAATGAAAAGGCGTGGGTTGTACACTTCCACACATATTAAAACCCGAATACGTGGGGAATAAGTCTACACCTCATATCTACACTTCCACAAAGTTCCAGTCAAATTTAGGAAAACTGAGAGTAATCGACTATTATATTAACATGTACTAGTAAGTTTGTGGCACTACTAGGCATGCCGAAGTCCTTTTTTAAGTGTGGAGTTCCTCATAGATGCTATTCCCAATTTCTACCTGCTAAAAGGAAGTCCCAAGGCTCCCAGCAAACTTTAGCTAATGAGTTGCGATGATGACTATACATATACACTTCATAAAGAATTAAATTCTCTCTCTCTCTCTCTCTCTCTCTTTCTCTCTCTCTCTCTCTCTCTCTCTCTCTCTCTCTCTCTCTCTCTCTCTATCTAAGACGACTGTACTTATTTATCGCACTCGACGCAGATTCGTCCCTGCGTCGAGTACTGTTCTCACCTTTGGGATGACTCCGCGAGGTACTTGTTAGACGCGCTTGATGCTATGCAGAGACGTGCTATCCGAATAATTGGTTGTCCTGAGGTGACGGGAGGCCTCGAACCTTTGTCGCAGCGAAGAACCGTAGCGTCCTTGGCTGCCTTCTATCGAATGTATCACGGCGAATGTTCTGAAGAGCTCTTCAACCTGATCCCACCATCTCCTTTCCGATCCCGAACAACGCGTGCCGGGCAGAGATGCCACTCATACACAGTGGAGAGAATCTTCGCCAGAACCGAGCGTTTTAAAAGATCGTTCCTCTGTCGAACTATAAAAACATGGAACGACCTGCCCGCACACGTCTTTCCCTCATCTTACAATCCCGGGTTCTTCAAGAGGAGCGTGAAGAGGCACATCACAGGGCCGCCAACTTGAGGACCACTGTAAGAAGTGGCCCCCAATCGCTAGATGCGCCACTGCTTTCTTACCATCAGGCTGTTGGCGACGTCAATTTGGCGAGCTGAATATAAAAAAAAAATAAAAAAAAAAAAACCAAACTTTTCCAAACAAATAAGACATTATGCGTACATAGTCGTGGGGATCAGGTGGTTTATAAATAAATCTTTATTTTGATAGACAACCGTAGATTGAGTCAGATACGTGTATAAATCGTAGGTTATACGTGGCTTACATGGGGGGATAAAGTTCAAATGAAGTGATTACTAGATACAATATGTGGATAATATCTATACTAATATTATAAAGAGGAAAAAATTGTTCATTCTGAAAATACAGCATATTTCCAGATACTTTATTCGTAGCATTCTATGGGCTCATCGTTGGTTCCATAGCGTGGTACAGAGGAAAACAATGTGATGGCGTCTGGAGTTTGACACCCAGTAGGTATGTAGGTCTTGCCCTGGAGCTGCGTCAGGGAGGCGCTTATCTATCATGGAGTGCCTCCCTGCCTCCGTCGAATTGTCGGGGCTTATCTCTCCGAGAGAGTCATAACTTACCCGAGCTGGGTAGGGCCGGGTCGGCGAGATGTTTTTTTTTTTTTTTTTTTTTTTTTTATTAACCAAAGAACAGTACTACCTACATATATATATTGGTAAAGTATACATACATATATTGGTAAAGGTACCATTCTGTAAATAAAGATCATACAGTTAAGAAGCCACATTTGCTTAAAAAGAAGAAAAGATAACAAATACCCAATTAATACCTACAACCATAACTCATCTTTGCTCTAAGGCTGAAGATTTTGAATAATACTAAGGATCATAGAGGAGATGATTTTTCCTTTTGTGTAGCATGCTGTGAACTTTTCTTGCCATCGAAGTTAGGCCTTAATAGTCAACTAGTATTTAGATATTCTGTATTATACATCAGGAGACAGAAGAATTAGGCATATTGTTGGTACCTAAAACAAATTGGCGAAGTTATTGGATAAGATTTCTCACAGACAATCAAAATAATGCTCTCTATACTTTATATTGTTTTTTTTTTCACAATTTCTCACTCGAATCAAACAATTCTCCAATTCTAAAACCATCAGCAACATAAGGGTTTTGAATATTACATCGAGGTTATAGAGAGAACCATTAGTTATCACAAATTTAATAACACTCGATCTACGCGTTCGCTGACTATGCATTCGAAATCCAATATAATTTTGTCACGTGGAAATTAGTTCTATTCATATCATATCTAACGCACGCCGGTATATTAAATCTGCTGTTGTTGGGTAATTGAAGGAAATCAAATATATTTTGACTGTAAACTGGTGACTTTGATCTGTGAAAAATCAAGAAAAAATCGTCCAAGAAACATGTTTCGAAATCAAAAGTAATAAGTACTTTCACTGAGATAGGTTGTAATATTCAATTAATCTATACTAATTTATAAAGAGAAAAGATTTGTTTTTTTGTTTTTTTGTTTGTTTGTAATGAAAAGGCTCCGGAACTACTGGACCGATGTAAAAAATCTTTCACTGTTGTAAAGCTACACTATTTGCGGTAAACATAGGCTATATTTTATTGCCGTATTCCCACGGGAACGGGAACTATGCGGGTTAAACCGCGTGACGTCCGCTAGTATTAAATAAAGTCAGGCCCCGTGTGGCGACGGGGTCTCGTGTTGCGACGGGTTAGAGTACAAAATGTCACCACCCCAATACATTCCGAGGGTGTCGTAAGAGGCGACTAAGGGAACACTTTTGCTAAAAGATCCATTACGTAGAGAAGGAAAACTCGAAATGAAACCCGCAGGCTTATTACGTATGTTACAATAGGCAAGCGACAGCGATAATCTCGCGGAAATCGCGCGATAATCGCTGTTTGTTGACTGTTTCGTATTACGTAGCAACGATCGTTTTGCCATAGCAAACTAGCGACGGTGCTGCCTCTATAGGACAATCAGTAAATTAAAAAGTGCATTTGTCTTGTATACTGCGGCAGCGATCTGGCGATAATTTCGTATTACGTATCGTTTTGACAACCTCCAGGCAGCGATTTCGAACGTCAAAACTGCGATTGCGTTTTCTCTGATTGCTAATCGTTCGCTAATCTCTACTTAGTATTAATAATCTATTTTTGAGTAATTATGTAGTAATTGCCAATTTTATTATTCTTAAAGTGTAATTTATTATAAACGTCGAAAAACTTTACAGCAGTGAATTGCCGTGTACTTAATTTTGTTTTGTAAAGAGTATAGTAGTGTAAGTGTTGAGTTGTGATTTTACTGTGTACTGAAATATTTGATTGTAAAGTAAGAATGGCTCGTGCAATTCTTTTGATTGACGCACTTTAGGTTGAAGCCAGAAGGGCAGATAATCGAAATTCAGGACTTTGAAGCTTTAAATCTAAGCGGAGCAGAGTTCAAAGCCCACTAAGTACAGGCTATCAAACGAACTTTGTCGTTTTGTGTGATGAGTTAAGACCATTTCTTTTTTTTTCTTTTTTTTATACCACTAAGGTGGCAGACAAACATATGGCCCACGAGATGAGCCGGTGGTCACCGCAGCCTATGAACGTTTGCAACACCAGAGGCGCCAGGCGCGCTGCCGACCCTGTAAAAACCTTCTAAGACCCCTTTTGAAGAACCCCATACTGTGGGCGATTGGAAAAACCGAGGCAGGGAGATCATTTCACAACCTAAGCGTGCGCGGAAGAAAACCCCTATCGGATCTAACCGTGTTGGAACGCTCCGGACGCAGAGTGTGAGGATGAACTCCCAGTCTATGGCGAGCGGTGCGGTGATAGAACGTAGCCGTGGGCACCATATGAAACAATTCCTCAGAGCAAATACCATTGTACAGGCGGTAGAACACGCATAAGGAGGCAAAGTCTCTCTTGTCGCGAAGAGGTTCTATACCACCTGTAAGTATAGTATCGTTGACAACTCTTACAGTACGTCTTTGCACCGAGCCAAATGGACGAAGCTGATATTCAAGTGCCCCCGCCCAGAGATGACAGCAGTACTCCATGTGCGGCCGCACTTGCGACTTATACAGAAGCAGTGTTTGCGCAGCAGTGAAGTTCCGCCGCGCCCTGTTCAGCACACCTAGCTTCTTGGACTCCAGCTTAGCCTTGTCGTCACATATGTTTGTACTACAATGGGCTATTAAATTCTATAGCGAATCGTTCGCTAATCGCTACGTTGCACTTACCACTCAACTATATAAACGAGCGCCATAAACAATTACGTGGCGATCACTGAAATCTGGGAACTGCCACATCTGTTGGGCATTTTATTAGTGTATGTGTGTACTGAGAGACCACTTTAATTTTTTGCGGATTTTTGCAGTTTTACTAACAATAGGGCTGCGAGCACGTGTTCGGACGCGCTTTCTAACCGATCACTAAGCTTTACAAATATTTCCGCAACCTTTACGATGCACTATTGTTAGGTAAACTGCAAAAATCCGACAAAATAAAAGTGGTCTCTCAGTACACACATACACTAATAAAATGCCCAACAGATGTGGCAGTTCTCAGTTTTCAGTGATCGCCACGTAATTGTTTATGGCGCTCGTTTATATAGTTGAGTGGTAAGTGCAACGTAGCGATTAGCCAACGATTCGCTATAGAATTTAACGTAATACCATTTTTTTCCGCGACCAGCGATAAATCGCGCGATGATTGCGCGATGATTGCGCGAATTTCGCTGATCGCTGTTTTATACGTAATCAGCCAGCCGGTTGTCAGTAAAATGACAATCGTTAAGCCAAGTTGAAGGCGTTATGGGCGGTATGAAAATTTTTAACTGCAGGTCGCGGCGACCTGCGCCTGTCCATTTCATTACATAAAACTATGAGGTGAAATGTGGGCGTATACTATGCCTCTGCCTACCCCTTCGGGGATTAAGGCGTGACTATATGTATGAATGTACGTAAATAAAGTCAATTCATAAGGTTCCTGTAAGGTGTCCTTTAAGGTTTACTGTTTATTGTACCTATGTTTGTAAATTCATCGAGCTGTTAGAAGACTGTAAGAGGGACCATCAACACGTAGCCGTGCGTCGTGCCCGCACCTGGAACTCTATCATTTATAATATTATTATTTGTATTCACTCATCTCTTTATTGCTATAATATGTTTACCATTGCACTGTGAATATATTCTTATTCACAATACCATTACATCTGAACTTCATTTTACACTGGTTCTGAATCTTTGAACTTTTCTATCCTAAGAACCAATATTATTAAGAAGTGAAATTGGGTATACAAATAGCTGATGTACTGGATTAACACAAAGGCTACTATGCTTGGATTACGAACGGGTGAAGTTGCGTGTGTTAGCTAGTAATAAATAACACTGATGGACGAGCTCAGTTTAAATCTAATGACATTACACTGCCACGCACTGCACAGTGTCTAGTACATTTTGAATTGCAAATACGCGCAAATAAACGACCATCATTTTGTTACAGTAGAATAACGGCTAGGGTTGTCTATATCAAAATAATGAGCCTGATTTGCTTACAATTTATTTTCCCTATGAGTAACTTTCGGCCACTGAAAGAATGTAGTAGGGTTCTGTATGTAGGGGATTGAATCGCTAACTGCTATCCTCAAGTCAAGATCAGTACATCGAGTTTTGTAAGCCAATTTATACGACGCCCGACGTAGGGCTGTATCTCTCGTCGTATCGTATCATCATCCATCGACGCGATGTCTTGAAAAACACAGTATTGCAATCAGTAGGTACGTTCTATTCGAATCGGAGTTAATGTTGGCCTTCAAAGTCTGATGTGTGTGTGTGCACGGTAAACGGCGGTTTTTATAAAGTAGAAATAACATTTTAGCCAAATCAGTGTATTAAAAGCTTAACGAAGCTTTGGAGACAGTTTTAATGTAACAGTTTACGAGTTTTTCTTAGGAAAATGCTAAATACAATTTCTTTTGTACTTCCATCTCATATCAATCTTCGGTATGTCTAATTTAAGCCTAGTTGACTGAGACGAATGTAGGGTTTTTGTAGAGGTTTAGGTGAAAGATTTATTATCACTTGTATAAATACTACTATACTAAAAGCATTTATTTATTTACCCTCTTCCACACACTGTAAGTATAATTTAATAAAAGTTCGGTTTCAAGCGTCGAAAGAAAATCTCCAAGCTACCTAGATTTCTTCTCTTAGCCTGCTGTTAAATGGGTCTTTGACCTTAAAATAAAATAAACTAACGGTAGAAACTCGCCCTCAGCATGTGGACCGCATTAATTCAAGTTAAACGCACAACTCAATCCAATCCAACTCATTCGCGAGCGAGATAGAAATGCACGATGTACCTATATACTGATGTGCGATAATTTAAGTATAATCACCCCCCTGATCATATAATGTATCAAAGGCAAAGCCCACTTTCAGCTGAAGAATAGTTAGGACGCGCCGTATCTACCACTAGTACCACTAGTAGCCACGTGGGTGCAACGGTCTCAGTGAACCAATCGCGTCTTTTTACGCAGACCTTTTTAGGTTTGTCATTCTATTACTGTTAAGCTGTTTTAGTCAGTGGCTTTAGTTGCTATAAGTCTAAGCCTCATTCCCCAAACTTTATTTTACAACAATTATACCACAGTTTCAAAGGTAATTTTTATAAATCTATATTTATTTTGGAGGGTACCTTTAAATAAAAAACTAAGAGCAATAATTTTCTTCCTTAGCTACATTTCATCTTATTTCATTTAAGTTGATGTAACTAACAAAACAGACACCAAAGTCGGTCTTATCTTTTGCCCACTAAGCCACAGAAAACTTAAGCGACTAAGAGTTCAGAGACAGCATATTATCTTGACTCCCATCCTTCATCTCTCATTTCGTGATCACAATCTTGACCATCTTTATTACGAGGTCAGCCGACAAATCTTTAGACTTATAACAAATGTAAGACGTCATTTTTGTCGGTTCTTTTTCCTACATTTTATGCTCGCTATGAATCTTCAAAGAAATTGCTAATCCGCTAGTTCAGGAATAGTGGTAATGTAACCACATTTATGAAGGGTACATATGACAATACCGAAAGATACCTAACCTAACAATTGTACAATACTTTCGGTATACCAAACGGTCGGTATTTTAATATTCGGCATTTTAGTATTAGGCGTTCTGATTATAGGTCTTATACCTAAGAGTCTGTATTTTGAATTTTCGGTATTTTAAACTTTCGGTATTTAGAACTTTCGATCATATAAACATTCGGGATTTTAAAATTTGGTCTTCCGTTCGGAGGGCTTATGTAATTTGGTACTTTCAAATTCGGCGTTGTAATACGTACCCTTTATGAAAGACAAGATTTTATATAAAATTAATCTACTGATGCCCGCGGCTCTACCTACACATTTTTCTCAGAACAACACCTATTCTTTGGATAAAATTAATTCGAAGTCTATACATTAGGCGTTCAGCCAAGGCAATGGCTATCTCTGTACCAAATTTAGTATATCATAATCATATTATTATACTTTTGAATCTTCCTATGTAGGTGCTACAAATAGTGTTCATCAGATTAGCATAATGACACTCCGTTCATGAACATAGGCTGTTTTCACCATGAAATTTGGTAAATCCTTCAGCTTGGAAAAATAAATAAAATATAAAGCCGGGAACTGAAACCAAGACCTCAGCGCGCAGCGTCACACTACCGCCTGTGCCACTGAGGGAGCTGATTGGTTCAAATATATTTTTTACACTTCTACTATTTGCTTTAACCGATGTCGACATAAACTGTGTTTGCTGTGTTTGCGATTTACAGAGACAAAAACCAAAGGGGAAAAAACGATAGAAAAATTGAAACGCGGTGAAAAGCTTTCACGCAATATTTATCGTTTTTTACCAAACAGTGGTAGCCCTAAGTGCTTATAACAGATGGCTTGCAGTCCACAAGACTACTATCCGCTATGCAAAGCACAATAGACCGACATTGCACAACGAGATAATGTTTTTCATAACGCTACCCAACTTAATGGAGGGACCATTGTTAGGTAATCTGTGCTTCTACACGTTCGCGATATATAAGCAATTATCTAAAGTTATCGTTTTAAATGTGTACAGTTTTACCGTGAATAATATGTGTTTCGCGATCAACTTTATGCTTTAATTATCATTTTAGTCTATTGAAATTCTCCCCCAAAGGTCCAACCACTCAAGAACGTTTCTACCCATTACCAGTACAAGATTATTGTATCATTGTTATGTCTCCTCCACAGCCTCACTTAAGTCAGTACCTAACCCATACATCTCCCCAACTTTCTTCACATACCGTGTTTTACTGGAGTACCCTGGATAAACATAGGCCTTTACCTGGAGAACAAAATAACAGTGAGCTGTTTCCCAAACGTCAAGATGCTGACGAAGCCAAGGTCATGAGCTAGAGTTCTACAAAAACGGTATTATATACAAAATGTTATCTTCGCTTTAAGTGTACAAAAACCTTAGATATTTTCAGTAACTCGCGTTTTATACAATGAGTCTACAGTTATTTCGTTCACAATGGGGAGTTCACCCGGATAACGGTTTTTAGTTTTGATTTCTAAGCCTCCTTTTGTGAGTACCACAATGAATACAATATGAGTCCGAGCCCCAGCTAACTGAGCGGGTTTTCCACATTGTTGAGCTTGTAAGTAGAATCATTTCGTTATTCTGGGTACTTGATTTTATATTAAAAACCTTATGTTAGTAATCAGTTCCTTTATGTAACGGAAAGGTCAGCCGGAATCGAGTGCCTATGTTACCTGTAATACTTTTGTGTGTAATATTTTTCTTTTGTGTTGCTGACAGAGTTGTACGTTACTCTTGAACGAAATGTGAAGTAGCTGACAAGCCCGTGGACGGAAAAGTCGACAACTCGTGTCTACGGGTCGGCGAGTTTGTTGTTTAGGCTGCATTAAATACTCTATTACTTAAGTCTTTATTGGAGTAATTTACGTAAATTACTCTACTATCAATATCAAACATAATTTTGGAACAAAATTACAACGAAACAGTGTTAAGATTTTTTAAAGCTGTTTTAATCTTTTAAATTTTATCCTTACACTACAAGGAAACTTCAAAACTTCGCCACATCTAGTCGTCTGTTTTTCTGACCGCAGCTTAGCTCTAGACATTTAGTACTATAAAATTGTAATTTGACATGGATTTATAGGTACATATCAGTCACGTCGACAAAATTTTAGTTTAATTTGCTGAATGTGTCTTGAATGAAAAATATTTTCATGCCACCTCTCACTAGATTTACTGTATGGATGAGTCAAATACCTGTAAAACATGCACCTAGCTATTAGCCCCCTTTGTTTTTAAAGTGAGGAAAATCCTAGTTGCTTTGCCGGACTCCTACCGACTAAAAACCACACGTATCTTACCTAACAGCCTACGGTGGGTAGCCCCAGGTAAGCCCTCGGAAGGATACCATAAGACAATTAAAGCCCGTAAGCTCCTTCTACGGTGACTTAGTTGCATTAGAAAACGACAGAAAAAAGTCATTTCCCAATAAACGTTTCTTGAATTAAAATTTTCGTACAAATAATGAGCTACGGAACTCTACAGTTACGCGCAGGTCGAATCACACTTGGCAGGTTTTTATTTTTAATGACCAATGTTAAGGTACGTATCGATTTCGCGCGGCCGCCGCGCGAGCATTGTTCGACCGCGGCAAATCTGTGCTTTGGCTCGCGAGCCATTTCTAGCGCACAATTTCATTGTAGCGAGGCAGCCGCGCGCGGCAGCCGATCCGTGAACGAGTGTTCATTTTGTGCGCGGCAACCATGGACGTATTACTATAGAATATATTATATAATCTGTAGTATTACTTCGGCGACGTGCCGCTGCTGCTTTTATCATTATTTTATTATATCTTTTCTTAATGTTTTTTTGTTATGATCACTACCATTTACTGTTCCATAGAAATTGTTTATGTCATATAATATAACTAAAGTACGACACTTCTCGTTACATATGTAGCATTTGTTTTGTGTTTTCCTTTAAGTAGTCGATTCATCTTCTATTTTTATCTTGAGTTGTCTTTGGTTGGCGAGTGACAGGTAGTCTATGGACATCGATGACAGATGACTAGGCAAGAATGAAGAAGCGCTTGAGGACTACATGGTTCCGCGACTTTTGCCAATTATCTTTTGAGCCTCTAATTTCGATTATCTCAAGCTCTGATTGATGTTTTTCTAAAGTTACAACTAAAATTAGTAACTTCGTTAGTGACATTTTGTGTTAACCTAACTTTACCCAGGAAACTGGTGAGTTGTTCTTTATTGTTGCAAAGCGGGTTGATTTTCGTCTGTCTATACACATAATCAGCATCTTAATTTGTCGTTTACTTGTCATAACAGGGTTTTTTAGTACGGGGAAGGATTGGTCAGCCACGGTTTCGAACCACACCCGAAAACACGTGGACCACACGAGTGAGGTTGTTGCGAGAGGAGCCTGCCAACTCCACCTGGCAACACGGTGACAACGTACGGGGTCGCTCTCGGCTCGATTAGAAGGCCAGTACTTGTCACCCATACTTATACGTGTAGCCTAGCCGCCTAACTTACTTCCTCACCTCTAGTACCTAAACCTATACTGTTTTTTTTTTAGTTTAACTGTCTTATGTATGTCTATGCTTTCTATCTCAGTGTCTCTGTAGTGAACTGTGTGTTGTATATAATATGTGTGTACACCCTATTGGCTGTTTTCGTCAGAGCCCTGGCCTCCCTTGCGCACCCACTAGAAACTCTGTGACAAGGCGCCCTGGGAAAGAGTTCTCTGCATAGCTACCTCGCGCTAGTTGGTGAGTAACATCAATGTGTTATAAAGTGGCTCCCAACGTAGTGGCAAATCTCTGGGTCTACTCTGCGGTAGCCTCAGTCTAGTGTGTGTGCATAGGTGGTTACCTCTGGCGAAACCATCCTGGTGTATCGTCCGAGACGCTCCAGGACGTTAATTGGTGGTGCTAACAGCTAAGCACAAAATTATCCCTTTCGTCTTCTTCCAGCTACCTACATCTTTGGCTGGAAAAGACACTAAATTCTAAATTCAAAAATTTAAAATAGCTGTGATTTTGGAAAAACTTTTTGATTTTATTTGGCATACCCACTTCTTTTTCTTATTGTGTTTTTCTTTTATGTTTCTTTTTTTCTTTTTTTATGGTGCACACATATATTTATTATATTATTAGTGTAGATTAATATATAATATTTATTATTCTATAGCTTCACCTTGTAAGGTGAAGTCATTCACGGACATTGGACACAACGCTATCTGATCCCAAAGTAAGCTAGGAATAACCTGCTTGTGTTATGGGTATCAGACTACGGATATTAATACTTATATACTTTTAAATACATACATATTATACATAGAAACAGAAACACCCAGACTCTTGAGACAAACACTTATGGGTCACACAAATATTTGTCTCCGGTGGGAATCGAACCCACGACCTCCAGCGCCGCAGGCGGTATCACTACCGACTGCGCCACAGAGGCAGTCAAAAAGTAAGTAAAGGTAAACTTAGTGAATCTCTCTGTGTTAACTTAGTGAATGTCTTAGTGAACTCTGTAATTGTAAACTTTGTTAAAGGTGTGTAGATACCTTGAAATTTAATTATTAACCTGAACTGTGTTATCAGAAAATTTAGAAACTTTTCTCTCTTAATATACCCTTAATCTTTGTTAAATTCTAAAAGTCAATTTGAAACATAATTACCTAACTTAGTACACTTTGTTGTAACTCAATTTACATTTTTACTTTGTAATTGATCCCTATCTGTGCCATTTTATCTTTATAATTGTTGTAAGTAAATTTTTACATAATGGCACAGATGAAAAAATATATTAATTATTTAAGAAAGGATGAACTTGCTAACGAGCTGTCCCACATGGGTATTTCAGTGGAACCGGAAACGACAGTGTCTGGCCTTCGGAGTGAGCTAAGAACGGCACACCGACTCGTCCGTCGAGGTAGCATCAAAGCGAGTGCTCCGGTACCCGCTGATGCATCGGCTGAGCTCTCGATCTGCCTTTCAAAAGTCTCCGAGCTGGAGGAGGCTATTCAGTCAGGTGACATCTTCATTAATAAGGGTAGTCGTCTTAGGGTGTCTATCAGAGCCAACTACTTATTGAGTAGGTTAGCTCGTTGTGGTCTGGATTGCCCCGACCTGGTGGATATTCGTGGTAGGCTAGTGAAGATCATCGCTAGGGCTGAACCCAGTAGTGATTCTGAATCCGAAGGTTCGGATGATGATGGTGATGATCCTTCGGGTCGTGACCAGGTGGAATATACTTCACCAGTAGTGAGAGAGGACCGCTCGGTGCGAGCTAGTTCAAGTAGGAATAGTTCTACATGCAACATAGTGTATAAAGAACGTCCCCTTAACTTATGTTCATTTAACTTAAAATATGATGGTTCTACTTGTGTACGTGTGTTTTTAGAGAGATTAGAGGAACTTAGATGTGCTCGGGAGGTTACTAAGCCTAGACTCCTTATGGCTTTCTCCGACCTGTTGGATGGACCGGCTTTGTCTTGGTTCCGTACAAACAAAGCTAACTTCATCTGGAGGATCTTATTAGTGAGCTTAGAGATACCTTCGATATTCCTGATTATGATTACCGCCTCAGGAACGAGATAAGACAGCGTACACAAGCCCGCTCTGAGTCCTTGGTTAACTATATATGTACAATGCAAGCCATGTTCTCAAGGTTGTCATGTAAGATGCCCAGTGAGGAACAGCTGGACATTCTCATGCACAACATTAGACCTGACTACATGAAGGAACTGGCCTTGCATGATGTCAACTCTGTAGATGACTTGAGACGTTTGGGTAAGCGCTTGGAGCTTGCGCGTACTAGGGCAGACGCTTTCCATGAGCCTGCTCTTGACAAGTTTGAGATTACATCTGACTTACACCAGCTTAAGAACAAAGGTGTACAAAAGCCCGCTAAGCAGGTGTCTGCAGTGGAGACGCCGGTTACCCCCCACGATCGCAAATGCTTTCGTTGCGGCGGGGGCGGTCACACTGCATACAGCTGCACACAGTCAAGGGAGCTGGTGTGTTTCCGGTGTGGTCTCAAAGGAGTCAAGACCCCAGACTGCTCACACTGTACTAGCAAGTCAAAAAACGCGTAGGCCAGGGCCTTATTAGGAACTCTGTGCATTACTCTGTATCTGAGTCTATTTCTGATAAGGTCCTGTTTCCTAAACGGGATAGTGACATTAGACCGTATCTAGTTGTTAAGGTTTTAAATTTAAATGTCTTAGGCCTTCTAGATTCCGGTGCCTCCTGCTCTATACTAGGTAAGGGAGCGCACCGCATCTTCTTGGAACTGGGTTTTGATTTTGTGAGTATCAATCCTACTTTTCGTATTACAACTGCAGACAGCACTCACTTGCAATGTCTGGGTTGTATCTCTTTGCCAATTGAGTACAATTCGGTTATCCGAGTTGTCAAGTTCTATGTTGTCCCAGGTATAACCACCTCCATGATATTTGGAGTGGATTTCTGGCAACAATTTAAGTTAAGTGATAAGTTAATTTTACAAAATATTAGTCTTGATAGCTTTAGTGATAATAATCCTATAGAGTCTGTGTCCCTTAACGGTGGCCTCGAGGATTACAACAACTTGACTGCTAAACAAAGGTGTGTAATCAACGGGGTCATTGAGAAATTGGAATCATTGAACACGGATAAGGTGGGCTTAGGTCGGACCTCACTTGTACATCATGTCATTGACACTGGTGACAGCAAGCCGATAAAGCAGCGTTATTATCCGCTCTCTCCCCTTAAGCAGAAGGCCCTGGAAGCCGAGCTGGACCGAATGCTGGAGATGGGAGTAGTGTCCCCGTCTCAGTCCGCCTGGAACTCTCCAGTGGTCATGGTGGAGAAGCCGAACGGCGACCTCAGATTGTGCTTGGACTCTCGCAAGCTGAACTCTGTGTCTAAGAGTGACGCCTACCCCTTACCCTATATCAATCAAATCTTGGACCATCTTAATAATGCTAAGTATTTAACCTCTGTAGATCTGAGTGCGGCCTACTGGCAGATTCCATTCGACTCACTCCAGTCTGCTGAGAAGACTGCTTTTACGGTTCCCCGGAGAGGATTGTTCCATTACAATTCCATGTGCTTCGGTCTTGTCGGGGCTAGTGCCACGATGCAACGCCTGATGGACCGTCTGTTTGGCCCCGAGTTCGACAATAAGGTATTTGCGTTTCAGGACGACATAGTCTGTGTGTCCAGCACCTTTGAGGAGCATGTAGAGCTCTTACATAGAGTCTATCAGCAACTCAAGGATGCTGGCCTAACTATTAACATGAAAAAATCCCACTTTTGTCGGAGTGAACTCAAATACCTGGGGTATTATGTGGACAAACATGGCCTACGGACAGACCCGGGTAAAGTTGAGGTTATCCTCAACTATCCCACCCCTTCTAACCCTAAGGAGGTTAAGAGATTTCTGGGAATGGCCGGCTGGTATCGTCGCTTTGTTAACAACTTCTCGAAGATTAGTAAACCTCTGTGCAAACTCACTTCTACGAACCTTAAGTTCGAATGGACCCCTGAGGCTGAACAGTCCTTTAACCTGCTAAAGTCAGCCTTGGTTTCTGCCCCTATATTAAAAATGCCTAACTTTGAGATGCCCTTCCGCATTCTTAGTGACGCGTCAGCTTACTCAGTTGCTGCTGTACTGACACAAACTCACGATGGTGTTGAGCACCCTATCGCCTACTGTAGCCGTTCTCTCAACAAGAACGAGGTGAACTACAGCACAACTGAGCGAGAACTTCTGGCCGTGATTTTCGCTTTGGAACAATTTCGACAGTACGTCGAAGGCCAAAAATGTACGGTCGTCACGGATCATTCATCTCTTCTGTGGTTCCATAAACTGAAAAATCCCACGGGTCGTCTAGCACGTTGGAGCATGAGGCTCAGTCAATTCGACTTTGACATAGAGCATCGAAAAGGTAAAGACCACGTTGTACCTGATGCTCTGTCTCGTATCAAAATTGATTCCCTCGATGCAGTACCCACTAAAGACCCGTGGTATGACCACACCATGAATAGTGTTCGGAAGAACCCTAGGAAGTCACCAAATTATGACATTCGTGACAACCTTCTATATAGGTTAACTAAAAATAAATATTCTTTGACTTCAGACTTTGACTGGAAGCTGGTGGTACCTCAGGAGGATCGCTTGCCCCTGCTCTCTAAGTACCACGATGACACACTTAGTGCCCATGGTGGCGTTTGGAAGACACATAAAAGGTTAGCCCTGAATTATTACTGGCCCAAGATGTACGGGGACGTCAAAGAATATGTTGGGAATTGCGAAACATGCAAGCAGTACAAACCCGTAAATACGTCTCGTCCCGGCCTAATTGGTAGCCCGAAGCGGGTTTCGAAGCCATTCGAAGCTATCTCTGTCGATCTGCTTGGTCCCTTTCCCACTTCGAGCAATAGAAACGTACACCTGATCGTGGTCTCCGACTACTTTAGCAAATACGTCATGTTGTGCCCTGTACGGGTTGCCACAGGCGCTGTAGTCGCGAGGTTCATAGAGAAGAGTGTGTTTCTCGTGCACGGAGTCTGCAAGACTATTTACATGGATAATGGCCCTCAGTTTGTGAGTAAGCCATTTAAGGATCTGTTGGCTAAATACAATGTACCTAATATATATTATAACCCTAGGTATCATGCCCAAACTAATCAGGCGGAACGAGCTATTCGCAATGTGGTTCAAGCGATCTCATGCTATGTGAAGTCACAACACAAGTCTTGGGATCAGTTCTTGGTTGAGATACAGTGTGCTTTAAACACTGCAGTTAACGAAGCAACTCGTTTCACCCCTTACTTTTTGGTACATGGTAGGGAATTTATTGGGGATGGAGTGTTATACAGGCAGACAGATATCGCGTGCCATCCTACTTCAGTCTCTGTAGACGATCCATCAGCCTTCGGTGTCAAGCTGAGAGAAATACAACGCATTTACGACCAGGTGAGGAAACATTTGAACGTTGCCCACCAGCGTAATGAAAAGTATTACAACCTCAGAAAAAGGCATGTAGAGCTGAAAGTGGGACAGATAGTTTACAAACGCACGTTCTACCTGTCCAACAAGGCCAAGAATTTTACTTCTAAGCTAGCCCCTAAGTTCCTTAAATGTGTGGTGACTGCTAAACGATCCCCTTTAGTATATAGGCTGTCAGATCTGGACGGTAAGGATCTTGGGGAGTACCATATCAAGGACATCCTGAAGTATCAGGAGGAGCAGTCTCCAATACCTAACGTAACTACATAGCACTGTTTCTCTAGTTTATTAAACCAGTGCTATGTGATCATTATGTAAGACTATTTTAATCTTTTGTTTGTATTTCTATATGTGTACGTGACTTTAAATTGTCACGTTGTAGTTTCTTCTATGCACCGCACCGAGCGTTTTTCTCTCATTCGCTTCTCAGTACTCTACAATATCCTGAGAGCTTGGGTAGTGTTAGGGTATCGGCAGTGAGTAAAGGGAGCACTCGTTTTCTATGAAGGGCATTAGACTCTAGTTACTTAGCCTATCCGGTACACGAGTCAGTGTCTAGTTAGGTGTATAGGAGGATCTCTCTTTGGTAGTGTAATGGTTGGAGTCAGCTGGTGTTTGAATAACCTAGCTGGTTGTCTTAGTTTATTAGTCAGTAATTTTCTGTTTTCTTTATTGTGTATTTCCAGCGTCTCGAATCCGCAGGAAATACTATTAAAGGGGGGGTGGTTGTAGCATTTGTTTTGTGTTTTCCTTTAAGTAGTCGATTCATCGTCTTCTATTTTTATCTTGAGTTGTCTTTTGTTGGCGAGTGACAGGTAGTCTATGGACATCGATGACAGATGACTAGGCAAGAATGAAGAAGCGCTTGAGGACTACATGGTTCCGCGACTTTTGCCAATTATCTTTTGAGCCTCTAATTTCGATTATCTCAAGCTCTGATTGATGTTTTTCTAAAGTTACAACTAAAATTAGTAACTTCGTTAGTGACATTTTGTGTTAACCTAACTTTACCCAGGAAACTGGTGAGTTGTTCTTTATTGTTGCAAAGCGGGTTGATTTTCGTCTGTCTATACACATAATCAGCATCTTAATTTGTCGTTTACTTGTCATAACAGGGTTTTTTAGTACGGGGAAGGATTGGTCAGCCACGGTTTCGAACCACACCCGAAAACACGTGGACCACACGAGTGAGGTTGTTGCGAGAGGAGCCTGCCAACTCCACCTGGCTGTGACAACGTACGGGGTCGCTCTCGGCTCGATTAGAAGGCCAGTACTTGTCACCCATACTTATACGTGTAGCCTAGCCGCCTAACTTACTTCCTCACCTCTAGTACCTAAACCTATACTGTTTTTTTTTTAGTTTAACTGTCTTATGTATGTCTATGCTTTCTATCTCAGTGTCTCTGTAGTGAACTGTGTGTTGTATAAATATATGTGTGTACACCCTATTGGCTGTTTTCGTCAGAGCCCTGGCCTCCCTTGCGCACCCACTAGAAACTCTGTGACAAGGCGCCCTGGGAAAGAGTTCTCTGCATAGCTACCTCGCGCTAGTTGGTGAGTAACATCAATGTGTTATACATATAAAAATGTTTTATAATAACTTGGTAGAAAATGTTTGTATAAATTATAAAACTTATTTTTATTATGCATACATATAAAACAATCATAAAATATTCCAAACTAGGAAAAAATATTTACAGAAAAATGGGAGAAGAAAAATGGGAGAAGGTCAGCAGCGCGAATGTAGCGCCTCCAGTTAATGCAAACGTTGAAGGCAACCTAGATGGTGACCACCATTAGATACATCTGGTGGGCGAAGCAGACAGATGGTCAGACTGTCTCAGTAATAGAGGGACAGAAACTCCCGTTTTTACTCTGTGTGTACGGAACCCTAAAAACACATTGAACGAAGTAGACGTCATAAGTTCATCATAAATATTGACATACAGATACACCTTCACGCTGAAAGTGAATACTTCACCTCACCTCTATGGAATTGATAGAGCAGCTCTACACATGTGCGGTATTATGACTCCGTTCTCAGTATACAAATCGATCGCGACTGTATAACAAACGACTTTGGCGACATGTGGCCGCGATAGCTCGCGTTACAAATAGAATCCTTCGTATTTTGCAACCTTATGGGCGCGTTTCCACTATTTAGTGAAGGCTAAGAGGGAATAGATCTTGGGAGAATTGCAAAATTTGTTTTTTAATGTAGCTTTTGTCCAAACAACACATAGAAAGAAATAAGGATAGCTGCAAACCAGACTGATTTTATGACAATTTTGGGACAAATTCTTCATATTTTCGTAATTCAAAATTTGGACTGTGAAAGTGGTCCCAATGTCGCTAAGGCTTTCCATCAGGCGGCGTCCATTTGGCGAGATTGATATTAAAAAAAAAAAAAACGAATTCATTAACTATCGAAAAAGGGAATTAACAAGGACATGTTCACAGCAGGTCTTGATTTTATGAAAAAGACCGATTATTCAATCCATTTGATGCTTTGTTCCGCGGGACAACTGGGAAAAAAAGTCTCACTAGTTCCGCCACGGAACTACTTCAACGGAACAACTGGGAATAATCGGATTATTCTAGAGATATTTTTATTCTTGGTTTCCGACTGTCGTTCTAACCGTTTCCATTGGTATTAAAAAGACAGAAGAGATAGGTAATCGTGTTGTCTTATGTGTAAACACCTCCATTTAAATACACATGAAAGCCGCAACGTCGCCCTAAACGACACGATATAATGGAAACTCGCCCTAAGTTACATAGTTTATTGGCTAAGCTTTAAGTCAAAGCCCACTTTAACGACTGCGCTCCCACCCGGCAAAAAAAATATAATTCAAATATAGGCTTTAAATATTGCTCTTTAGATATGTTTTACATTGCCATCATCAATTAGCTGACAGCTCGCTTACCGCCGTCAGACTGCGCGGGAGTGGACGCCTCGCTGGCCGTGCGTTGTAGACGAGCGGTCGGCGCGGTGCCCGCGCGCTTACTGCTAGCAGTCGCCTTACCGGCTCGCTACTACCAGTTGCTTTAATGGAAACCGATCGCGAACTGTGTCTATTGCGAAAAGCGAGAGCGGTCGGCGGGTGGACAGCTGGCCGTCTGCTAGCTGTCGCCGCGTGGACTGCTGGGTGCGTGTTAGCTGTCGCCGCGTAGACTGCGAGCAGTAGTCTTCTTTTAGGGCAGTGTTGGGTGGGAGCGGTGTTGAAGCGGAGTCGTTTAAGTGGGCTTTGACCTTTAAAGTCCTTTATTAATTGTCTGTAGAATTCTTTAATGGACCTAGTATGGCTTTAAATAAAGTGGTGTTGAAGTAAAGGGGAAATTTGAGCAACTTTATATCAATCACTTCCTTTATTTTTTCAACACCCATTTACAACCACAGGTTTCTTTTTCTTTTGGTACGATTTTTTTTAAGAATGTTCGATTTCTAACACTAAAACAGCCTGCATTGTACCATTCACTATATTTGAAGTCGGTATACTCTCGGGGGTTCTAGAATTACGAGATCCATACCAACACAACTGCAAGCTGTGCTCCTGCTGAGCGACGGAAGGCTAGACGGCGCACTATGGGACCAAACAGTATTGTCCATCTCAAAAATAGTTTTGACGAAAGTCCTAAATCCATGAATAACTTTATAGTTTTATATTCTTAAAGGATGGAACTTGCTAATTAATTACAAAAAAAAATAAATAACCTAGTTTTACTTTTGTAAAATTAACCTCAAACATTGGGCATAAATATTTTCATGCCAATAAAATTACCGTTAAGGAAGTTCAACACAAAGTTATTCGAAAATTTTCCAAGGAAGCATGTTAGTGTTACACATCATTAGATAGCTCAGAATGTATACTTTGCAACTATGTTCATTTTTTGTAAAAAAAAGAGTTACTTTTTTTTTTAATTTTTTTGAAGTACAGAAAATTTCGATTTTGTTTTTTTTCAATTGGAGTTTTCTTTGTTGCCTAAGGCTGCCGGTGTCAAGTTAATCACTCTATTATAGACCTTACCTATTCAGTAATACAGGGAGTTGAAAAAAAACTTGCGCGTTTTTTTGCGCCAATGGTGATTTAGAAGCAATATGTCAATCGGGGGAGAAAAAAAATCCCCGAAAATTACGGTTCTTCTTTTTATTATGAAATATTGTATTTACCTAATTATTATATTTTGATATCTATCTTGTTTTTTTTCCTTCCTATGATAGAAGCATACATTAAAAAATTAATAGGCTACAAGAATCTTCCCTTGGCACTTTTGTTTGCGGTGATCACCTTAACCACAAGTATGATAAACTATATCGCTGCGGAAGTTCTATTTATCTGTTGTGGTATTGATAAATGAGAACTATCATAATCAATTGTCCCATGGTTTTTGCACACAGCTCCAAAATATTGGTCCTTTAAATACCTGTGTTTTCAGCATACTATTCATCAAAGGGTTCAGATACTTCTTTTCAATAACAATTAACAGACGAAATACATTTATATTTCTAACAATGAGTGAATTCGTTTGTGTTCGACGCGATCTTTGTGATCAAATAATAAGAGGAAAAAGTACTTCAGACCTCAGACAATACTTTCAATTATCGGAATCTGACGTTAATACTGTAATAGAGAGTATTCAAAAAATTTACTTCAATTTGCAACCAGAAATGGACGAAAGCTCAAAGAAAGCCAGGCAGGTTCGGGAGTATATACTCAAATTGGTTAAATGGTGAGTTTAAAGTACCATTGAATTCTTGCAGTACCTCAACATCTGAAAATTCTGGCTTGAATACTTCTGGTGATCGTGGTAGACCATCAAAACCATATGAAGAGTGTTCGGAGAACACAAAGAAACGAAAAAATATGGAACTGGTCCAAGAGTATGGAATGGAACATGGCCGTAACGCCTATGTGCAAAGTTTACGATCCATGGGTGAAAATGACGAAGCGTCAATTGTGACTATTATCCGAAATAAGGAAAAAGAAGATAAAAAGTAATTCTACAAAACATATTCAATCCAGATAATGCACTTTCCTTTACAAAAGAAGAGGCATTGAGTATGTGTATTGAAACAGATTTGACCAAAGCCCAATATGCGTACCTAAGAAAAAGGCTTGTTGATAAGAATTTAAGTTCTGTTTTGCCTTCGTATCAATTACTAAGTGAAGCCAAAAACGCTTGCTATCCGCCTGCAGTTAGCATAACGGTGACAAATATAAGCGCAAAAATCAATCTGCAAGATCTCTTAGACCATACAGTCTGCCGTATTATAAAGATAAAGTCAGGTTGGACAAATCACAATCGTCTCAAGCTGTTCACAAAATGGGATTGTGATGGATCCTCTGGCCAAAGTGAATATAAACAAACCCTACCAGAAGAAAACGAACAAATATCTGATGCTAATTTGTTTATAGTGTCCCTTGTACCACTGCGAATAGTAGACGAAGAAACTTCTGCAATTATATGGCAGAACCCTACTTGCTCATCTGTTAGATATTGCAGACCAATTTCATTAGAATTTGCAAAAGAAACACCCAAAAAAACTACAGCAGTTGTCAGTGAAATTGAAGCCAAAATAAATCAATTGATTCCAACTCTTGTGCCAATAGACGACAAAGTCATCGAAGTTAAACATGAACTGTTTATGACAATGATTGATGAGAAAGTTGCCCAAGTGTTAACGAACACATCATCCAGTGCTACCTGCACTGTTTGTGGAGCAACTCCCAGACAAATGAATGATCTTTTAAAAGTTACGACGAGAATTGAAAATGAAGATGCATTTAAATACGGATTGTCGACACGGATCGTCGTCGGATAAGATTTATGGAGATGATCCTGCATATTTCTTACAATTTAGGTTTTGAGAAGTGGTCAGCAACAACTCCAGCAACTTAAAGAAGACAAGAAAAAATATGTCCAAACACGTTTCCGAGAAGTGCTTGGTTTGCACATTGATAAACCACGTCAAGGTTCCGGTAATAGCAATGACGGAAATACGGCAAGGAGATTTTTCCAAAATTACCAATGTTCTGCAGAGATAACCGGAATTGATGAAGAATTAATCAAGAGATTATATGTAATTCTTCAAACTATGTCATCGGGATTCCCTATAAACGCAGCAAAATTCGGCCAGTATACATTAATAACCGCGCAATTATACGTAAGCAAATATAACTGGTACTACATGCCATCTTCGGTCCATAAAGTACTTATACATGGTGCTAAAATAATAGAGTATTATGCTGTTTTGCCTATAGGACAATTATCCGAAGATGCCCAGGAAGCCCGAAATAAAGATTACAAGAAATATAGGTTACATCACGCTAGGAAGTGTTCCAGATCAGCAACAAACGAAGACGTTCTGCACATTTTGTTATATACATCTGATCCTTATATATCTAGCTTAAATAAACCCAGTTTTCTGATATCCAAAGAATTGTTTGACGAAACTAAAGAATTGTTGGAAATTGAAAATGATGAACAGGATGAGCGCTAATTGAAAAAAAAAATATTATGTAATTTTTAGCATATTTTAATAATGATAAAAATTTAGTTTTGAACTTATTTTAAGTAAAAGTGTAACTTTTATTGCCATTTTATTCTAACTGTATAATTTTTTTGTATGTTATTTCGTATAACTTTTCTTTGTATTTTTTTAATGAAAAATATATAAGTTTTACAATGGTGATTTTTGATTTCTTTTATTGCCTAAATATTCATTAACACATAAAAAAAATCAAGAAGGAACATCACAAAACAACAGAGTTATCGATTTTTGAGATGAAACATACCGGTTGGTCCCATAGTGCGGCGTAGTGCCCATAGTCAAAAAAAATTGTCAAGTAGCACCTGCTTGCAGCAGCCACTCAAACTTTCTGGGCTCTATGATTGTAAGAAATCGAAGTTAACACTCAGAGTTCAAAGAGTGATCATGGTCGTCAAAATAGTCTTGTAGACTGTGAGAGTGACCCCCAATTTACTATGAACACAGGGCGGAAACTCCACACAAATGATTCGTTTTTAATTCTGTCACCTACACTAAAACACGTTATGTTTGTACAGAGCTTGAATGTGTGTGTGACAAATAAGGCTAAGCAAATTTTCCCTCTACACGCGGGGGAAACTTGGTCAGCGAAGGACAGGAAGTTGCCTGTCTGTATGTCATACTATTATAATTATTGTCTTTGCTATGACTGTAGATCAGGCGAGCGCCGTCGTTCTGGCGAGCTAAATTTAGCCCGCCTCTGAACGGCTACGTGATTTCCCATGGGACTTTGATGTTTTCCTGTGGGATACAAATTGGCCAACGTCACGTTCCAGCTGATGATGATGATGATGACGATAAATTTCTTGCTTCCTTAAATTAAGGCTTGAAAATAGAACAAACAAACACACTTTGACTATACTTTTATAGCAGTAGACTATATTTTTATAGCATTATCTTTAACTTTTTACTCAAAGTATCTTAAAGGATCGTCAAAGAAAGTCTGTTATTTTGCTTTCAATGAACTTTTATCTCAGATGCTTTAATTAAACTGTTTGTGGACTCAAAAGTCGCATTTTTCAACAAAGTAAATAATTAACTTTGAATCTTAAAATAAATTATTTCCACTAGCCAAGTGAATGGGTGCGGTATTTTTTATAAGGTTGTAATTAGTACAGCTCACGCTTTTCCTGATTAAACCCTTTGACTGGTCACCGTGTGCATATTAACGTCGCATACAGAACTCGTATTATATTTATCGTTAATTAGGGAATGTTGTACCTACTAAATTGGTTTTTGTTTAACACTAAATTATTTTTAGTACTCGACTCTACCCGTATAGGTACATAATATGTATATGAATAGTAGGCTCAAATTGTGTTTTAGGAAAAAAAATGTTGAAAAAGAAGTAGCCGGCCTCCTACAAACATTAGGAGACATTACGAAAGGAGAATTTATACCATTAGTGAGAATTATTGCACGGCTACCACAGTGACTGTTTTTCCTAAATTTAATAAGTGTAAACATTAAGTTAGCTCTCTGTGAAACACGAACAACATGAAAGGCTCTAATAGCGCATGTTCGTTGTTCCTATTACACCCCGAGCCGCTCAAAAAAAAAGCGTAAAGTAGCACTGCTATTAGTAGTCTTGTGGACTTTGAAAGTGGCCTCCAATTCAACTAGATTTCAATAAGGCGTATCATGATAAGGACGACATCATTTTGATCAATTTTTTTTATTAATCACCTTTACCGTGGTCACAATATCTTCTCTCCTACCGATACTTTACCTTTACTTTCTCTACTAATTTGACCTTCTATTCCATTTTTTATTAGAATCATTGATTAGCATAGAATTCAACTTAGAAATGTGTACCATACCAATAAAAAATGTGAATATTATGACGCAATGTTGGTGGATAATCAAGTTTACTCTTCATAATATGACATCAATATGATTTTATATAACTTCCATGATCGCATTGTAGTAAACCATGTAATACATCTAACTGTCGTTAACGTATGTAACTGCTCACCGTCATATTGACCAGAACGCAGTTGAACACGAGCGTTTAGCGGCATTCATTGGAGGGCACAATTTTATTGTTAAAATTCGAATCCGATTGTATTTGCCTTACCAATATTTGCTTATCGGGAAAATAAATCTAGGGCTTAATTGAACCACAAACTACTACTTACCGCAAACTACACCACAAACTACTATTAGCAACATAAAGTGATTCAAGTTTTTTCTTAATAACAAATTATAGTGAAGCCGCTAGTAACCCCTAAAGAGGTAACACTTGATGACTGGTCACTTACAGCCTCATAAATTAACTGAAAGTGTCATTGTGCCCTGTAGGTATGAATAGAAAGACTTCTGCACTGATGGGTAGGTATACAAGAACTAAATTGATTAATCGATTAGTAATTACATTAGTGTGTTAAAATGTAAAAACTAATTAGCAACACTTCTGTACTAATGAATTATATTATTTTTAAGGAACTATTGAGGTTACTAAAGAAAATCTTAAATCGCTGCCTTTCAACCCTTACACCCTTGCAAAAACAATCAAGCGGAACAAACAAACAAGTCCTGACCCCAATTAAACCGCAATGACGATGACGGGACAAAACACGTGCGATGCCGTCCGTGCCTACCGCACGCACTGGAGGGTTAAGTAAGTCGTACAACTCGTACAATGTTACATTATTGTGAATTTGAATTAAATTTCTTGTCCTAAATTATGATATAGTACAACATATTAATTTGGGTGAATGGAGTTGCTATTTTTTCATTAGACAGCCGAGGAAAGAGATATGTTTTGCTGTCAGTGAACTGGGTCTTTAGTGACTAGAGTTTCAAAGACAAGATTATCTAGGGGAGTGGTTTTTTCGGTAATTTTGATTCGTTCCACTCCTGCATGACATCATTCGATCTGACAGTAACAAGTAAGGTTTTCTGGCGGCTTAATTTTTTTCTACAGCACTCCGTTTTAACACGGTAATAATGATCGTGAGTGTAACGCCTACGGTATTAATGGTATGCTAGGCTACTTTGATAACCACTTTCGGTCTAGTGGGCAGTAAGCTCATCTGCAATCTCAGTATTACAAAATTTCATAGTGTATTTCTGTGTCTTTGACTCAACTGTACCTCCTCTAGTTTCTCAACATGTAATTTATCTAAACGTGTCCTGTTTCCAACATCAAACACAATACATTTTGTGACGTCGAGTAGCCTGAGTGTTGACACTATCTAATACAAACTATATTTGTTGTTTTTACGAGGACAGCAGTTCTGGAATTAAATCTTTCCGACCACTATATTTCTGTTGTTATTTTACTGTTGGACATTTAATTCTGATTACGCTACGCCTATTTTCCAATACGATATTTTCATGAGAGCTTTTATTCTGGGCCGCTATGTTGACTTTATAACTTGCTTTATTGTATTGAAAACGGGATTTCGCGCGGCATTTTGCTTTATTTTTTTGTGAAAATTGATTAACAAATTGAGATGATCAGCACTTAAATTAAATTAAATAAACCTATCTCCGGTGATAATAAAGGCAGGTAATAAACCAACAAGCAGATAGACAGACAGACATTAGTGCTATAATTTGATTATATTTTTTTTTCGGTTCCGTACACAGAAGATAATACGGGACCCTAATACTGAAACTTCATAGTTCGTTTAGATGTCTGCCTGTCACGAAGCAGTATCTCAGGAACCGTTACAGCTAGAGAGCTGAAATTTTTACAGATAGTGTAACTGTTGTCGTAACAAACACCTAAATCAGAAAAATAGTGCCCCCATACAACAAACGTAATTTTTTTGACAAAAACGATTCGTTTTCGGCAGATTTTTCTTGTGCTAATATCTAGGTTTATCTAATTATGTTTTGTACCTGTACGATTTTATTTCAACAGGGACGTTAAAAAGGTTCATATTTTCGTTCATCACGTTTGCACCTATATTGTCGTGCATTACTCAGTAATCCACTGAATTATGCATGAGAGTGAAATTAGCCGGTATACACAACGCAAATGAGTTTTGTTTTACATTTTTATTGTCCAACATCTCTCTTTTATACGAGATTAGACGTATAACTAGTTGTTTATCGTGTAGAATGACAATAGTCAATTTTCGATGGAAATTGGATAGAAATACGCAAAAAAAAACATACCCTCAAAATGTTTACAAGACTATTATGGCACATTAGCGCAGCAGTCTATATTTAAACTGCTTGATTAAAACTGCTGTTTACAATACTTTAGAATTCTGATGTAAAGTTTGTATGTTAGGCAACTTTTGAAAAATTCTAAACTGTAAATATTTGAGAATATTTGTGGCAAGGAGCTCATTTCACACAACGGCTTTTGTAAAATTCTGTCTGCTACAGTTCACAGTTAATAACACGGCGGCTTGGATCTAAATAAAAGAAACTGTATTACATAATATAATAGATTTTTGTCGAACCTCGCCTCAGTCCAACCGGAACCACGGGCGCTTCAAAGTGCTCGAAACGACGGTGAATGTAAGTAAACAGTATTTCGCGTGAAGTCTCGAATTCTATAAGTATAACTGTATTACATTTTACAAGAAAAAATAATAAAGCTGAACTGAGTCCCTTGAGTCCTTCTCGGTCTGAATGTAGGTACTCGAAATTGGGGTCCCTCAGTAGAATTACAACAATTTCTGATATCTGTGTTATTTTTATTTTAGAGACAGATCCAAAACGTCATGCCTTGTCGCGGTGGGGGTCGTGGAAGATGCACTTCAATGGATGCTAAAGGCTTCGTGAGGTAGAAGAGTAGAAAAAGAAAATCGGGAAGCGAGGATTTTGGACACAACTGGAATTACCTTTTGAACGTGACGTAATATAAAATACCAGGCAGAATACTCTACTTTGAACGCTCGTAAAATCCCTGAACGTCTGTTTCTTCACGAGTACAATTCAGTAATAATCTGAGCGCTATAACAGGAATAATAACTCTTAATATTGCCCTAAGTATCCATAACTTTCATTATTTCTTTCAAAGTATCGCAAACTTCACTGCCATTGGGCTCCGAATCGTCACAGTTATATGAACTCTCTTTGGAGAAGATTTCGCGTATGAACTGAATGTCGTTATAATAGAACATTACGTGTAGATTACAAAAGTTCTTATGACAGTGAATACTGTTATAAATCGTCTTATAAATACTTTTCTAGTTTCGTACCGAAAGAGTAAGAACAAGACCATATCACCACAAATTAGAGATAGTACAGATGGAAACCTACATACTAAATTAGTTGAGGCTACGCACACATAGACACCGTTCACAGAGTTCACAGACAAGAGGCGAGGTCAGTAGATTTGCATAGTAGTTTTCGGTATCTCTAATTTATGCTATTATTGAGACTCCCCTCTCTGTCTATCTGTCACTAGTGTTAAATACCCTTTTTAACCGACTTCAAAAAAAGAGGAGGTTCTCAATTCGTGTGTATGTATTTTTTTAATGTATGTCAAGCGATATTTCCGTCAATTATAGACGGATTTCAATTTTTTTTTGTTGAATAGGGGTTACTTCTGAGGTGGTCCCATTTTCACTAGGTCAGGATCTGATGAAGGGATCCAGGAGAAATCGAGGGCAAACACGGAAAATTGTAGGGACAACTAGTGCGCATGTTAACTTTTTAATGAAGTGCTTTAATGTTCTACATTTTAATGAAGGTCTGGCGTCGATCTGATGATAGAGTCGAAAGACAGTCGAGGGCATTTTTTAACAATTTACAGCAGTTACCTTGTGTTTGGGCTTGATTGATTTGTATTGATAAGAACTTTACACCTAGATTGATAGATCAGACTTAAAAAAAAAAAAGTTTCAATGTTTTATGTATGTTCACCGATATTTCCGTCAATTATAGACGGATTTAATTTTTTTGTTGTATAGGGTTTACTTCTGAGGTGGTCCCATTTTAACCAGGTTATGATCTGATTATGGGATCCTGGATAAATCGAGGGCAACTACCGATAATTATAGGGTCAACTAGTGCGTTTGTTAACTTTTTAATTCAGTGCTTTAATGTAGGTACTACAGTTAATGAAGGTCTGGAGTCAATCCGATGATGGAACCAAAAGACAGTCGAGGGAATTCCTTGACGATTTACAGAGCAGCTACCTTGTGTTGGGGCTTGATTGATTTGTATTAATGAGAACTTTCACCTAGATAGACATATTTTTCGGTTCACCAGTCACTTAAAATATTGAATATAATATTGAAGTTGGTGCCATGAATAATAACTACCTAAACCTTATGAATTTACTTGGCGCCGACTTCAATAAATGAATAAAAAATCTGATAAATGAAAATACATATTACTTTGTGCTAAGTAAATTTTATTTTTCAGGATTTGTTCGAAGTCGGTTGTATTTTTTATTGAATTTTTTTTTTAAATAAAATTAAACTCAGGAAAATCCATCTTTACATGTGTCTATATTTGAGCAGCGATACAACCCAACTCCTATGCGATCAGTAACATAGAGACCTCATAATATGTTTACCTGCCATTTTATACATTTACTCTAAGGAGCTGTTAGGTATTTCGAAGGTAACATTGAATATTCAAAAGTAACTAAATGTCCGTTTATTAATACCAATAATATTATATACTTCGTGTACAAATCTATAAATCCGTTATTAAATTTATTAAAAGTTGTGCGCTGCGTAGTCAACGACCCGCGCTCATGAATTCAATTTTCTATCACTAGGCTGTATCACATGAACCGTGATAGCTAGACGGTGAAATATTCACAGATTTATTTTTCTTAGGTATATTAATATAGTTAAGGTCTTGATATCTTAAAAAATCCTAAAGTTACCTATTGAAATAGGTATATTTTAAACCAGTGTAGTCTATGAATAATCTCACAACCAGTATTCTTGACATACGTTAATAACATTATTATAATGAATGCGTATCTGTTGGTATGTCTATGTATATATATGTCACCGGAAAATAACAAGATCCGTAAGTTTATCAATCTACTAGGAAGTTTATAAACTTTCGTAGGATTCTAAACGGGAGATAAATTGTAATATTTTACGTCCACATTTTCGTAAATTTATCAATTTCCGACGTCACACGGTATTGTACTACATTTATCACACTAACGTATATCTATTCGTAAGATTTAATATGGTTCGACCAATCACAGAAACTCTTTTAAATATAGTAATCTTTGAAATACGTAAAATAACACTCTGCTCTCTGATTGGTCAATGTTCATAGTGGCAATGCTTGTGACCATAGACTTTGGTACAATCAGACTTGACAAACTATAAATAGGAAGTGAATGGTTAACACCCCGACTCAGAGTACCCAGACAGAGGTTATTTTTTTTTTATTTTTCTTTAGCCCACTGTAGTACTTTTGTAACTCTGCATCAAAGTGTTCACGTGAGTTGTTCAACCAATCAACATACACTTCGCTTTCGTCGGATTATTTAACGGCAAGACGCCGTAAATTAATCAATTTACTAAAATAAATACGTTAAATAAAACATTTCTACTGCCGTTTATTATTTTCCGAGAGTTGATCAACTACCTAGAAAATTGATCAACTTACGAGTCTTGTTATTTTCCGGTGACATATACATAAATAAAACATACACTTGATTATTAATGTCGATAAACCTGACTCGATAATGAACTGATATAAGACGAGCATTGAGAACCTGATTAGTTAAATGACATATAGGTATAAATCTCATGTACAACAATCAAAGCAATTTATCAGCAGTGGTGTATTATGGCCACAATTCACCATTTATATTAAGTCCCAAGTGATAGGTGGTGAGCCTATTGCCGAAATGAATAAAATGGACTACTCGATAATGTAAATTCTAAAACCACTCATGACTACCACGAGAATGGCTGCCGGGTGCAACGGTTCTGAAGCACACAAGCGCCAGAGAACACCTCAACCGTTGAACCGATTATGTTAAAATTTGATACAGGGTTAGAGTAAAAAGTTAGAAAAGAACATAGGCTACTTTTTAGTTCTAGTGGGGAAAGGTTATGGAAAATCCTAACAGCAAGCCGAGCCGCGGGCATTAGCTAGTAATCTCATGTCTCGCTGCAAACTCGGGACATTTGGTACGTATAGTAACACATTATCGAAAGATGAAAAACGTGATGAATTTTTCATCTTTTAGCTTATGCGTGACCGTGTGGCCATAAGAACAGCGATATTTTGGAAAATCAATCTGGCAATACGTTTTCAGAGATAAGAAACGTGTATGCAATGGATATTTTCTGCATACATACACTTACAACAGTCACGTCGCGCTGTTATCCTCCAAGGAGTAGGCAGAGGCTGAATGGCAAATCAAATGCAGTTCGCATTCTGTGTTTATATCCTTCACATGTTATATGCATTTCGTATAAATGTTTTATGTTAGTATATTCTGACCTTGGTAGCATACATTAAGAATGTAGAAAACAAGCTGGGCAAGTGGTCGGTATGGTGATAAATTATTCGCTAATTGCCTCGTCAGATCACTAATCTCTTAGTATTCCTTCACCGACGCTAAGTTAAATGTGCACTTAGGGACGTTAAAATAATTGCTTCTATTGTTGCATTTACATATTCACAATGCAATAGGTAGAGCCGAAGAGAAAAGAACCTGGCAATAAAACTCATCACCGTTATTTTCTTTGTATTTTGCCTATCCATAGGGGAATGAGGCTCAGATTTATGTCCTACATAAACTGTGCTATTTTTGAGCTTATCCATTCTTCAGGACAGATATTTTCGTCAGAATAGTGTGAAGTCATTGGCAGACATCTAGGCAGCTTTGAAGCCTGATGTAAGGTCTCACCTACCTAAAAAAACTCATGACAATGTCTGCTTAACAAGAGCCTCAACATAAACTCTGAAAGTCAAGGTATTGCAGTGTCCACGCTGTCACATGCGGTGCGTTCTGTATAGAGACTTCCCTGAAGTTAGTTTCAATTATTGTAGACAAGGGCATTGACACAGAAGGTACCTATATCGAAGGTATTATATGAGTACAGTACGTTACTTTAACAGGATAGTGTTGTCAGACTACAATCTATCCCTGTACCAAATTTAAGCCAGATCCGATTACCCGTTATAGCCTGAAAGGTAAAAAAATTCACACATCCACACACCCACGCTTCCACACTTTATTAAATAAGTTGGGTTTTTTTTTGTTCTGAAGTAACCAAACTCAAATATACCTTTTAAAATGTAGTCATTGAGTACGTTGATGCCAACACTCGCTATTTTCGAGGCCCGGCTAAGACTCATGTTATATGCATGGCCATATCTACACGCAGCGTGGAAACCCATTCATTTTGACACTATTCGCTATTTTGTAACATTTAATTCAATTTCGTTCTACGTTAGGCCTATTTAGTATTATATGGTACTAGCTGATGCCCGCAGCTTCGCCTGCGTAAAATTTGTTCCCGTGGGAACTTATTCCCGGGATTAAAAGTAGCCTATGTGTTATTCCAGACTATAATGTATCTCTATACCAAATTTCAGCCAGATCCGTTCAGCTGTTTAAGCGTGAAAGAAGTAACAAACATCCACACTCACAAACTTTCGCATTTATAATATTAGTAAGAAGTAAGATATCTACTAATAGGTACATATCAATGTGATTGGCTTGCTGATTAGCTGATACGAGAACGTCAGATGGTAAAACGCTTTTAATAAATACATTTTTTTTTCTTCATTTTTTTATACCACTAAGGTGCCAGACAAGCATACGACCCACCAGAAGGACCGGTGGTCACCGCAGCCTATGAACGTTTGCAACACCAGAGGCGCCACTCTCACGCTGCCGACCCTGTAAAAACCTTCTAAGACCCCTTTTGAAGAACCCCATACTGTAGGCGTTTGGAAAAACCGAGACAGGGAGATCATTCCACAACCTAAGCGTGCGCGTTAGAAAGCCCCTATCGGATCTAAAAAAAGGAAAAAAATTATATCGAAGTGAATTGGAAACTGTTTTAGCTTACTTGAATATTGAAATGCTCTTACCTTATCTCGATTTGAAGAATCATCATAACTAACTTATGTACATAAAACAACGAAACTATTCCTAAAGCGTTCTCCAGCAAGTTTTGTCTTCAAGTAGTTGTATCTAAGTTAATTTCGATAAAGTTACAAATTGTTGAAAATCTTCGAGGTAACCTTACCTCTACCACACCCTACAGGTACAAACTGCAAAAAATAAACAGTGAAAGATTGCCATTAAAATTGAACACAATTTATTTATTAAACAATAATGTAAAGAGACACAATTTAAGACATTTGTTAAAAAGTGACTCAAAGGTCTTAAATGTGTATGCAAAAACAATTGTAACTTTTATGATTATAAAATAACAATTTAGACATTTCAATAGTATAATTAGGCACTTTATTATTATTTACTCTTTTTATATAACTTCGGTGATAAAAGTGAACTATAAAGTGTACTATATGTATGTGTGTAATACGAGTATAACTATTTATTATGATTTTAAATTTTTAGTCTTAAAGTAATAATCGGCTTTGTAATCATGCCAATTCAGTACTTTTCTATCGTACCAGACGTATGCACCTCTAAGGCTTTCAGGAGCATCTAATACCAAATAAATAGGAGTTTCAGCTGCTTGATCAGTATCAAAGAAACCAACACCCAGGGTCATATCAGTTTTCACCAGACCTGGATGCATTGAGTTTATCGAAATATTTCTCGACTCCAGTTCTTTTTGTTGTAGCATAGTTCTTGCACTCAGTGCCATCTTTGCAACTCGATAAGCTGCAATAGTACCTTCATCAGCTAAATCATCTAAATTGAATGTTCCGTTTTTGGTACCTTCCAAATACCAAGCAACAAACTCATCAATATCGGTTTTGTTCAGATCTTTCTTTGACAGTCTCCCAATCCAGTATTCGTTTTTAAGATTGCTCAGATGACCACAATCGCTAGAAATATTCAAGATCCGCCCATTATCTCTTACCAAAGGAAACAACAACTCTTCAACTATCAAAATACTGTAGTAGTTGATGTCAACGATATATTTGCACTCTTCATAAGAATTGTATAAAGAACTGGGGTTTGCAACAGCTGCATTATTTATGAGGATATCAATGCCACCATATTTCTCTTTTAAGTGATCTCTGAATTTAGTGACACTTCCTCTATCAGTGACATCGAGTTGATGATATTCTGGTTTCAACCCTATCTTGTTTAGCTCAACCACTGCAGCATGACCTCTTCCTTCATCTCTTGAAGTAAGGTACACTACACCATCAAATCTCTTAATTAAACCTTTGACAATAGCTAAGCCGATTCCTTTATTTGCTCCGGTGACCACCGCAACTTTGACCATCTTCTTGGCGGAAATCTGTGGAAGAGATGACGTTGTTTATTTATTTATGATTAAATTTATAAACCTTGCCGTTGACTGCATACGGAAGCAATAAGGCAACGAGTCACGCGCGATTTTTACATATTAATATACTCGTACATTCTACATGTATTGTGTGCTCATAGCAACCAGTGCGTCATCTGAACAAAACGCATATAAACTAAATGTTGCTGTGTGCAGTCTGCTATAAACTTGTTACAAACATTTTCTAGTCTAATGGCAATCAATCGCTTGCATTCATTTATTTGACTGCCACCATGGCTGCATGAGTTAGATTCCCACGATGGGATAAAAAATTGTGTGGTTTATAAATAATTGTTTTGAGAGTCAATGTGTTTGTATGTAAGTATTAAAAAGTATATAAGTATTAATATCCTATGTCTCATGACCATAGAGCAACGCGACCAGTACAAGGGGAGTAGATCGGGGAAATCGTATTCATATACACACTACAAAATCAATCGGCTGTCATTGTGGAACGGACACAATATATATATTTTTTATATCATTTGGAGTCTGTATTAACAGAGGAGAAAGTCTCCGTATGGCGCCTCCCCTCTCAATAAAAGTCATAGATCGTGATACTCCATGTCGTATGACTTATAAAACATAAGCAGGTTAATCCTAGCTTACCTACTTTAGGATCAGATGACGATGTGTAGAGTGTCGGTTATTATTTAGTAATTATTTACATAATTAGTTATAGTTAAGTATGAAGCTAATATAAGCTAAGGATGAAGGTTTCATAAGGACCCTTGTAAAAGTATAACAGAGTCGGTGGTGCTAGGGTGTGACCGTCCTGACCGTTTTTGATTGAACCGTATATGCTTGACTCCCGCCACCAGCGTAAAATATAAACACACTATTTTTAGAAAATATTTGATATTGACCTTTCCTGCTAGTCCGCGAGATTGTTTACTTACATGTGGAAGCTTGTTATCGGCAAAAATATCCTCTATGACTTTGTGATTTTAACCGGTACTTTAATTTAATAGGTACTTTATAAAAAATAAAGTGTCTCAAGCCAATTTAGATTAAGCTTGGGTAATTTGCTGTTTATTTTACTTCGTGAACGAATTGAGTTTAACACTCTGATCAACTAGAAACAAAATTTAAAACTGCGATTAAAAAAGTGACGTGTTAAATAAAACACAAATATGTACTTTAATTCAGTTAAATTAATTAAATCACAAAAATCTAATTAGGCAAGCATACTAAAAGCGACGTAACGGTGTCATGTAAAACAGTGATTATCGTGTTAAAAAGGAACTAAATCAACAAAAATGTTGATTATGCAATCAAAACAAAAGTGACATTTTATAACTAAAATGTCACTTCTATTTCATATTTGATCCTTAAAACTAAAATGCCACTTTTATTTTGATTGCATATTCAACATTTTTGTTAATTTACTTACTTTCTGAAAAATAAAGGAAGTTGATCACGAACAAAAGAGACATTTTAAAGCACAGTAAAAATATTTCTTACCAAGTGTTTTGTTTCAAGTGCAAAAAACGAGTGTGTTCTAGTGAGCACGAAGTGACGGATACTAATCTATTTTCGATGTAAATAAATACTTACGAATGTTAATTACCATACCATCACGGTGAACCAGTTTACTGTGTATGTATTGTGTTATATTAAAGGCGTGTATTGCTTAGAGTGTACGTTATAGTTATAAATAGTCTAATGCTATTCAATAACTCACACGGAAGCACTGGAAGATTTCTGTGCTAATTTCTGTCTATTTTGAAAAATAGCATAGCAAGATATGAGTAATTAAAAAGTTTAGGATGAAATTGGACACAATTATTTTGTCCAGAATAAATTCTGATATTAAACAATTTAAACGTTATTTATGTATATTTTGTTCTACTACAGAGAAAGGACAGTATTAATTCCGTTATTTGTAACCGACTTCAAAAATAGAGTACGTAGATTACTCAATTTAACCGTACCTATGTGTAGGTATTTTTTTTGTATGAACTTCTTTGATAATTAATATAGCCGAATAAAGTTTAACGCATCACTAATAAAATTATTATTAAAATTTAAATATTAACAGAAATAAAACCGGCTAAGTGCGAGTCGGACTCGCGCACGGAGGGTTCCGTACCATAAAACAACAAAAAGGCTTATTTGTTGCATGGGAGCCCCCCTTTATTTTTTTTTTTATTTGACGTGAGGGAAAATCCTTCATGGATGCTATTCCGGGTTCCTACCGGCTAAGAACCTCACATAACGCCTAACAGCCTACGGTTGGGAGCCTCGGGTTAGCCCTCGGAAAGATGTCCCAGTAAATGTCCATTTTGTTTTAATTATATTTATTTTTTATGTAAATAGACTGCTCGATATTCTGTAAGTATTTCAAACGTCTACTGGTTGCCCTTATAACATAATATCACTACATATTATAAAACAAGTATTGCTCTATTCTATGGTGTTTGTTAACCACAGAGCAACGCGCGCCTTAGACAGTTCGCGTTGCTCTATGTTGTTAACTATCCTGTTATCCTCTTATAGATCCTCTACGGTGGGTACAGTATGTAATTCTCTATGTTTAATTTTATTTTTCAGAATATTGATGACATTCGAATGATGACATTATTAACACGATAAGTCTACAACATCGATGCATGTATAGTCCGTTCATAGTTAATTTACCTCTAGCTGTGAGGATGGCTTCCCTGATTTTCGTGTTACCATACTATGATTTTTTTTCTCCCATGTACTCCACCTTAAGTCGAAACTTATTTTCTTCTTTTGCTGCCGTTTTTTCGGACGTGGAAATTATTTGAGATGTGGAAGCAGCACCTTTGCCCTCCTTGGTGATGGTGATGAGTGTCTTTTTAGGGTTTCGTAGCCAGATGGCAAAAACGGAACCCTTATAGATTCGTCATATCTGTCTGTCTGTCTGTCCGTCCGTGTGTCACAGTCACTTATCTCCGAAACTATAAGGCCTATGCTATTGAAACTTGGTAACTAGATGTATTCTGTGAAGCGCATTAAGATTCTTATATAAAACTAGAAAAAAAGCAGTGAATTCTGGGGGTCCCCATATTCAGAACTGAAACACTAATTTTTTTTTTCATCACTCCCATACGTGTTGGGTATCTATAGATAGATCTTCAAAAATGCTATTGAGGTTTCTAAAATCATTTTTTTCTAAAGTGAATAGTTTGCGCAAGGGACACTTCCAAAGTGGAAAAATGTGCCCCCCCCCCCCCTCTAACTTCTAAACTAAGAGAATGATATATCTAAAAAAAATATATGATGTACATTGCTATAAAAACTACCAACGAAAATTAGTTTGAACGAGATAGAGCTGGTAGTTTTTTTTTAATACGTCATAAACCGCAATCTTCGGATAGAAAAATCACTACCACTGCTAACGTGTTAAAACATCAATCAAGGTTACAACGAACTATAAGAACTTCTATATTATGTCACTTGCTGCTACGAAACCCTTCATGGGCGAGTCCAACTCGCACTTGGCCGGTTTTTTTGAATTACATATCCATTTTATGTAAATAAAAATGAAACTTAAGAAAAATCTTGTAGTAACAGAACTACGTCTTTAGTAATGTTAATTGTACTGACTAATGTATATTTACATTAAAAAAAACTCTCAGTCTTAACGGTTCCATCTTATAATCTTCCCTAATATGTGGTAAAATGTCTGAAGCTGGCACTCATAGGGGGACTTTACTGCAATACCAACTTACAGAAAACGATCTGTCAGAGGTAAATTAACTGTGAACGGACTGTAATTGAATTGTGTGTTTGTAAGTAAATTGTTTCTATACAATTTACGTACAAACACACAATTCAATTACATGCACCGATGTTGTATACAATAGACTAAAAAAATGAGAAATATGGGCTCTTTGTTTTCTATTTCCTATGAAATTGCTATCTTTGAGATATTATAATTACCTTAAGAGGGTTAACATATTTCGCCCCACGTTTTGCTCAGGAACCATACTTTTCATTGCGTTTAAAGTCATTAAATATTTATCGTACAAACATGGTATTCACTAACATACTTAGTAAATTTAGCGCTCTAAACGTTTTATAAAACATATTTTACCTAACAACAGATTACATATTATGGTTAATATCAACGAAAGTGAACAAGGTTTTTCAATTCATACGATTTGCATCGATTTCGATGCTTAAATTCATGTCAAATAACTGATAAATTTAATGAACAAGGGATACGAAGCAATTGCAAAAGGCCTAGGCTATCTGTTTGTAGAATAACCTGATATCAGGTAGGTTCCTTTTTTTGGAGAAAAATGACTGTCAAGTTTGCTCAAATACTGAGAATTTTCACCACAAAATAAATAAAATAAATAAAATAAAATAAAATAAAATAAAATTTATTCCCTTTGAAATTTTTAAAAAATTATTTAGGTTTGTCAAAATTTTTGTGACTCTACCGGGGGTTCGGAAATGCTACAGACTGAGAAGAACACCCCAAGAAACTCAGTCCGGTCCCTATTAATTCATCTTAGTATCTAATACAGTTTTTTTTTTAATGTAGAAAGGAGCAATTCGTGTCACTGCCAGGCAGCCTTGTCTTCTAGAAAGTCTTTAATGCTATAATAAGCTTTCTGGCACAATTTAAGTTTTATTAGTTTTTTAAATTTATTAACTGACAAACCTGTTACGGCTGTCGGCAATGTATTGTACATTCGAATACAATTGCCCGCAAAAGAATTGCTTATTTTATTAAGCCTAAATCTAGGTACAGCCAATTTATTCTTATTTCTTAAGTTTAGGTTATGGATATCACTATTTTTAATAAATTTACTATTATTTTTATGAGTATATAATAAGTTTTCATATATGTACTGTGAATACACAGTAAGGATGTTGATATCCTTAAACTTTTCTCTTAATGACTCCCGAAACCCCATACCATAGATAGCCCGGACAGCCCTTTTCTGCAACACAAAGATACATTCGATGTCGGCAGCGTTACCCCATAATAGTATGCCATAGGTCATGACACTGTGGAAATAGCTAAAGTAGACAAGACGCGCTGTTCTAATGTCTGTCAGTTGTCGGATCTTTTTAACGGCATAGGCTGCAGAGCTCAGTCTGCCCGAGACTTTCTCGATATGAGGCCCCCACTGCAAGTTGGAGTCTAACTTTATGCCCAGAAAGACAGTTTCATCGACCAATTCTACTTGATCATCCCTAATCCTAATACTGGTGTTAACGAGCCTAACATTTGGCAAGGTGAATCTAATACATTTTGTTTTAGTTTCATTTAACAATAAATTATTTGCGTTAAACCAGTGGACTACCCTAGAGAGGGCATTGTTTACTTCGTCAAGATTGCGTTGTCCACGTTCAACTTTAAATATTAAAGATGTGTCATCAGCAAACAAAACAACCTCGTGATCGTCTCTTATAAGGTGAGGGAGATCATTTATGTACACTAAAAATAGAAAAGGTCCCAGAATTGAACCCTGAGGCACCCCCATTGTTACAGCAGACCCATGTGACTGTTTACCATTTATAACTACTCTCTGTACTCTATCTCTTAGGTAAGAACTAATTAAATCCAAGGCCGTCCCCTGGATCCCATAATGATCAAGTTTTTGAATTAAAGTCTGATGCTGGACGCAATCAAAGGCCTTAGATAAGTCGCAGAATACACCATAAGCATCATACGACTCCTCCCAGGCCTCATATATACACTCTAATAATTTAATTCCAGCATCCGTGGTAGACCGACCGCGCGTGAAACCGAATTGTTTAGTATGGAATAGTTTATTTGTATTAAAATGATTTTGCATTTGATTAAGCATTACCTTTTCAAAGATTTTACTAAACGTGGGTAGTACAGAAATAGGACGAAAATTGGACGGATCCGAGGTGCTACCCGATTTAAACAGAGGAGTTATTTTACTAAACTTCATTAAGTCAGGAAACACACCACTATCAACACAATTATTAAATATTATTGATAATTCAGGGGCAACCATTTCAATTAACGAATTAACTAAATGTACAGAAATTCCCCAGAGGTCAGCCGTTTTCTTAATATTTAAAGATTTAAAAGTTTTTATGATAGTGTGTATACTAATTTTACTGAATTTGAATATTTCATTACAGCAAGGAACATTTGCTTTTAACAAGGATTCTGCTATTGGGGTAGAAGAACCTAGGCCTCTGGTCAAATCTACTGGTATTCGAGAGAAAAAATGTTCAAATTTGTTAGCGACTTCGGCATCTGTTGTAATGATGTTACCATTTACTTTAAGTTTAAAATTATTATCATTTGATTTTGCTTGGCCTCTTTCTGCGTTAATTATTTTCCAAGTAGATTTAACTTTGTCTACACTATTGATAATTTTATTACTTATATACTTTCTTTTGGCCGCTAAGCAGTCTGCTTTAAACTTTTTTGAATAAGTTTTAACATAATTTAGAAATTCATCTGTTCTATTAAGCTGTCTTTCTGAGTATAGTTCATACAGTTTTTGTCTACTTTTATGTATATCCTCAGTGGCCCATTCACTGAAGGCTGGCCTGTCTCCGATTGTGACTTCCTTAGACTTGAATATGGAGTTGAACTCATTGTAAAAGGAATCAAAAAATAACTTATACATTACATTTGAATCTAAGCCAGTGTCTAAAAATGGAAGTTTATTGCAAAGTCCAACTCGCATACGTTCCAAGCGGTCACTAGTTACTGGTCTACATAATATTTTACGTCTTTTAACTTTTTCTCTTGTGATCTTGAAAGATGCTATTTGCCCAGTATGATCTGATTTTATCTTATTTATAATACTCTTACTTTCTGGCAACATATCACTGTATATATTGTCCAGACAAGTAGCTGTTGTATCACAATATCTAGTAGGCTCTAAAAATAAGTTAGTGAGATTGTGTGATTTAAATAAATTTAAGATATCATTGGTCTGACGTGTATTTACAAGTATATTAACATTAAAATCACCGCACACTATTAGGTGTTTATTAGTTTTTCCAAGTTTAAATAGCACTTTATCCATTACTTCCTCAAACTCACAAAAGGGTGAGACTCCAGGTTTATATACGCATACTACTATGAATTGCTCCAATTCTACGCACGATATTTCAACTGTACTCTCTATAGAGAGGGACACAACATCTTTCCGTTCCTTATAATTTAACTTCTTATTTAATAAAATCAACGAACCCCCCCGTGTTGTGTTGACCCTGCAGAACGCACTACCAACCCGGTGACTACTGAAGCTGAACATGAGCTCATACTCCTTACGCATATGTTCTGTAAGACAAACTATTTCAATATTTTCTGAGCTCATGAACAGCTCCAATTCAAACTCTTTGACCTGCGTTAATGTTGCTATATTATAATGCACCAGGCTGATATAATTTACAGTTTTTAAATTAGTTTTGTTCGGAGGACAGTTTCCGATATAGTTATGATTTGCAATTAAATTCAACTCTATCAATTTACAATTTTGGCTAGAGGGTAAATCCTCTGTTGTCCCAGAAGTTAATTTAAATTACTTGGAACCGATTCCAAAGTCCTAAATCTACTCTGCTCAAATAAAGCAGTTTTGTCAGCCAAGTTTTTGGCTATAGAGTAAAAATAATTGAATAGCAAACTTGCTATTTGTCTTTTATAGTATTTGGGTAGACAATACCTACCCTTGTGATTATTATAGACTTTATACTTGCTATGTGACAAATTTGTGTCAAATACAGAATTAAAGTCAATTACATTGAATTTATTATTATACTGACTTATTAAGTTTAAACGTAAATTCATCTTATATCTAAATGAATTTTCCGAGTCTGGCACACCTTTTATAAATGGAAGTGTGAACATTACAACTTGTATGACATTTAAGTTTAAGATGTAATTCATGTATAGGGACAAATCATCATTGCTAATTTTGCCCCTGTTTGCACAGAAAATTATTATTTTACTGTTAGCTTCAAATTTATATTCTAATATCTTTTGCATAATATCACTTAATGAAGCACCCGGATAGCAATTATTAATAACCGGGTAATAACTTGAATTTAAGTTTTGTTTTAAAAATGAACTTAGATTGGTACCAATATCATCACTAAATACAATTAATTTAGTACAACGATTACTATTATTTACACTGTCACACAATATATCCACTGATGTACTGGGCGGGCACGTAGTAATGGGAGCTAAGGGCTCAGCGGTAACCGGTTCACCCTGAGCCTCCACCGGCTCAATTGCTTTAGGGCAGTTAATATTGCATAAGTGGTCATTTAGGAAACAATTAAGGCGCTCAGTGTTATCATTTGATGTTTTGAGTACCTTATCTATGGTTACAGAACATTTAGTAAAGTCCTTAAGGGACCATTCATATTTTTTAGTCATATATTGTAGCTCAAATTGCAAACTTTGTATTTTTGATTCTAATTTTTGTGTGTCAGTGCAATATTTTAAATGACTTTGTTCCAGCTCTAACATTGACAATTTAGCTTGTTCTCTAAATTTTAAACCAGAACCTATATTTTTACACTTCTTGATTAACATTTTATGAAATTTTAATTGCTTTTTTGATTTCTGTATGAACTTTTTAATTTTAAGATATTTTTTTAGTTTATTTCTGCTGCAAAACAAAACCGACTTGTCCCGTTGATATGGACTGTCACCTGTAAGATCTATAGTAGTCAAGTCCAGGTTTTGAGAATTTGCAGAAGGAATAAACTGCGGGATACCACTCATTAACTCACTATAAAGATTATCAGTTTTTTGAGCAGTAACTTTCTCAGCAGCTTCTTCCAGGTGTGAGATTTGTCCCTGGGCATCCCTTAGCTCCTGTTCCAGAAAGGTAGTCCTCCTCAAGGTTTTCTCATACTCGTCACTGCACTCTTGGAACCTATCTACAATTGACTGAAGGTGGTCCCGCTCCGCAACAATGTCATCGTAACTTACATGAAGTCTTGATAATTCGCATTTTAATTTTTTTGTGTCATTCAGAGCGTTTATCAATAGGTTTTCATTTTCTTCTCTTTCCTTCTCCAACTGTACACAGAGCTCCGTTTTAGATTTAAGCTCCAGCAACACCAACTGAAGTTTGGTTTCCTCCTGCTGGCGGCCGAGAGCTCTGCGACTACGGGTATTCATATTATTAATGAGTAAGTGCAATTATACGCGAATTGTATTGATGATGGAGCTCTTTGTACAGTTTAATGGTAAGAAGTAACAAGGTTGTGTACCGGCAATAAATTATACTTAATATTTTTATGTACTTACGCAAATACACAGACCGTCGTCAACGTCGAGTAAACGCTTATACAAGTATAATAATTCTACTCACGAGAAACAGTCGATTTAGTATGTATTTACGTGAAAAGAAAACATTCAAAATTCGAAAAAAACCGGGTACCTGACTCGTCACTTTTCACACCAAAATACACGGACAGAACACTTTTATTATATTATCTGACTATTTAAGGACACTATAAATGCGATGATATTGGTTTTAGTTTGTTTAAATACTTAATAACTATTTAATTTTAAAAATATTTTCAGAGAGCTAAAATTTTTGACAGTTCTCTTGTGTTGCCAGACTCCTGTTATCCAAATCAATAAAGTAGTCTTTTCACCAGCTTCTGTAGTTTAAATCATTATGATAATTATGTAATATTATGTCAGAACTTCTCCTCTGACAATAAAAATATTTCTTTATAAGTAACTAGATACAGATTTTTTTTTACAAAGTATTTTGTGAACCCCTATAAATGCAGATACGCGAACAAATACGATTTAGTACCGCCGAGAGGCTCTCAGAGAGTGGTCATGTCGCTCGGTGTTCCATTTTTGAATACGAAAAAATTAACAAAAATAGTCTAATTCTAGCGTGACCAAACAATCTTAGTACTTTGTGACGTATAATATAATATACTAGCTGATGCGCGCGGCTTTGCCCGCGTGAATTTTGGATCCCGTTCCAGCTTCCCGTGAAAACAATTTTCTGGGATAAGAAGTAGCCTATGTGTTATTCCAGACTATACTCTATCCCTATACCAAATTTCAGCTGGATCCATTCAGCCGTAAGAGCGTGATTGAGTAACAAACATCCAAACATCTAAACATCCAAACATCTTCACAAACTTTCACATTTATAATATTATATAGGACTAGGATATAAATATTTATGGTCGATATACAACGTGAACTTTTGTATAGTGCAAAGCTCAGACACCCCGACTAGAGTTTCGCTTCAAAATACTGTATAAAAAAAATTAAATGAATCTAACGAAAACTGACCAAGTTATAACAGCGTAGTGTAGGTATTGTACGCAAGGCAGGTAGTCACTATTCGTGTGGTATTGATAATAACATATTAACACCCCATTTCATAAGTGGTAATTATGGAACACCTGTGAGGAACCAGACCAGGATTGGGACGGCTATAAAGCCGCTAAAGCAAAATACAAGTAGCGACTGAGATACAGAAGTACCAAGTCTTGGAGAAACTTCTGCTAGAGTCAGACTAATACTGGCCAAACAAAAGATATAACTGTCCGTATCTATAAAGAAACCTGACGGCGCGGCGGCCTGACCAACCCATGAAAAGAATTATTTATACTGTTGATGGATGGCACTTGGTGGAACCTGCTGCACATATTCATTAACGGCACTTGTACTGTTCCACAACATTTATTTATTTTACACCTGACTGGTTTCGCCTTTCGGCAATTTTCAAAGGCCAATAAACATTATATAATGACCACTACATCACTTAATTACTCGAAAACAATAAATTAATAACATATAAATTACCACTACATCATTCTACTAACGTAAACTATCATGAAAAGAAGACGAGAGTATTTTGATTCAAACGCACTTCCCAGGATGCCAATTGCTGCAGACACTCATGTGGCTGGTGGAATACGTATCCACAAAAGAAGTCCAGTGGGAGCTCGCAAGACCTGTTCTAATCTATTCTGTCAACTTACAAAAATCTGAATGGGTAATTAACAACTTCAAGTCCTTCAAATCTCCAGGACAGGATAAAGTCTTCCCTGCAGTGATAAAATGGGGGAGGACACAAGTTGATATTGTCAGCTACATAGTATCTGTACGCCAGACAATGAATGGAACTGTGACCCTGACTGTGGAGAGAGGTCTAAGTGATCTTTATACCAAAACCCGGTATAGGGTTTATATTTGTGATTCGGACCTCTGGTTATACAGACCGATAAGCCCTTCGTCTTTTCTGCTAAAAACTCTGGAAAGATTGTGTGACAGAGACAATCGAGAGACGGCCCTTCAAAATAAGACACTGCATTCCAACCAACGCGCATATTGCCCCCGGCAAGTCAACAGACTCAGCACTACATGCAGTGGTACACAAAATAGAAGAGGTCATCCAGAATCAATCAATCAATGTGCCTCGGCACTTTCATGAACATAGAGGGAGCTTTTAAAAAAAAGAAGCATAACCACGGCACTGGCAAAACACCGAGTATACACGATGTCAGTGAATAGATAGATAACATGCTAAATAACTCATTTTAAAGCTACAGACAAGCAGAAACCAGTGCGCAGCCATGGCCAAAGGTTGTCCAGAAGGGGGCGGGGTCTCACCACTGCTAAAAAACCTTGTTGTAGACGACCTAATAACCAATCAATCAATCAATTTAACCTAGAACTGTCCCTATATACATGGATGTGGAACAAGCCAAAGCAGATGGTAAAATTAAATTATGGAGAAAATACGGATCTGTTAATACAAAGCATGACTGGTATTTTAAAATCCAAGGCCGACTTCAATTCAAGTGAGAAGCTGCGTTTATTTTATCTTCTAGTGATCTTGTGTATATATAATAAATATTTTTAATGAATTGTATTAAAATTACTTTCAGTCAAGCCAACATTTATCGATTTGCGTACACCGCAAATCGATAAATGTTGGCTTGACTGAACACTAATTTGCCCTTAAGCACAGTAAATATTTCGAAAGACGACGAGTACTGGACTACAAGGATGGAACCTAAATTGTTAAATTTTTACGACAAATGTCTTTTGATTTTTAATATTTAAAGCAATTAGTTTGCTAACTTTTTCATAATATTTTATTATAAAGTGAAAAAAGACAACTTGGCCCAGACGGGATGTCTAAATGAAATGTCTGTGTCAAAATGATTAACCCCAGAAAGAGTCGATAAAATAAAATAAAATTAAATTTATTCCCTTTGAAATTTAAAAAAAATAGGTTTGTCAACATTTTTGTGACACTACTGGGGGTTCGGAAATGCTACAGACTGAGAAGAACACTCCAAGAAACTCAGTTCGGTCCCTCCCAAAATTCATCTTAGTAGGTATCTAATAATCGATCAATGCCGATACGGAAGGGCTAATTAATTAGCATTTTTCTTAACGGTGTGCATTGTTATGCACATGCCTCTTAATAAATATTTGGTTACTAGCTGAGCCCGCAACTTCGTTTACGTCACATAAGGTGTATGAAAGGAAAGGTATTTCTTCATCAGAGTTATCAAGCAGCGTCTGAAACTGCCCTGTTTGCTTAATCATAAAAGAGCTTAATGATTAAGACTATTTTTAAACAATTCAGTCCGCGCCGAAGGCGTGCCAACACGCCAGTTTAGGTTCACTCACATTCAAAGAAACCCCTACAATTAAAATTTTCAAAATATCTGATTCTTAAAAGTGTTATAACTCTTTTATTTCTAAACCGATTTACATGAAACAAACGCTAAATGTTAACTGGAGCAAACCTCAACACAATAAAAAAAACCGCATTGCAATCGGTTGAGCGGTTACTGAGATTAGCGTGCACAACCGTACAGACAAACAGATATACAGATATACAGACATACAGACATACAGACAAACAGACAAAAATTCTAAAAATCATTGTTTTGGGTTCTATTGCGTTCATAAAGCCCCCCTATAATATTTTTTCTTATTTATCTTCCATGTACAGACAGCGACCTGTTACGATTTTATTATATGTATTGATTGATGATTGTAAATAAAAAACACCTACTATCAGTATTAAGATTAGAGTTAGATCCCATAGCTCAAGCTTATAGCTTAGTTTGGGCTAGATGATGTTGTGTAAGAATATCCAACAATATTTATGAATTATTTATTAAAAATATTTTAATGTTCCTGCCAGCACTGAATCTGTAGTAGGCAGCAAAACATCGGACCATGCCAAGCGCCTGCGCATTGCTACGTAAATATTATTTGTTTTTAACCATGTGTATTGTCAAATTTAAATATTTATAGTGTATAATAGAATATTGTCCATTACTTTCTACAATTTTCGTATATTTAGATACTTTAAAAATAAACTTATGAAACCGTTTTCATGTATGTGTGTATTTGTAATTTCAATATTGATATTAGTTAGGTAAATAAATGTCAACTTTATTAATTTTATTGATGTCAGTATCTATCACTACTAGAGTCGAAATATTTCTTTTATTTATTGAGACAAATGTTACAATAAAGCATAATAACTATTTACAATATGAATAAAACTAAACTAAATCTAAATAGGGCCCCGGTGGCATTGTGCCCAAAAAACTGGCAGCATTCCCCTTTTGAACGGCGATGCTTATTCGTTGGGAGAAATAACTGCCAGCCCTTAGGTCACAAGTTGACTCCACAAGGCGCTTCTTCAAAATTTTAAAAAAACTTTATGCCCATGAACCTAGGGTCTCGACACACACACACACTACTAAATATCAATAAATTTGCAAATTTGTTTTAAACTAACACGCGTTGAACACATATTTTTATACAAAACGGGATTTCGCGTGGCACTATTTTATTATTAATTAAAGGTTTCGGTACCTTCACTTTCCGAGGCGATCTCGGGACCACGATAGGTGTAACCCTGTCGAAACGTCGAGGAAAGTGAAGGTACCGAAACCTTTAATTAATAATAAAATAGTGCCACGCGAGATCCCGTTTTGTATAAAAATAATCAATAATTAAAGAATGAAATTTGACTTGAAGAATGCCTTTAATTCAGTTAACAGGGACACTTTGTTGACACAAGCCAAATTGGAAACACCCAAAATTTTCCGTTTTCTTTGGCAATGTTACCGACATCCATCAAAATTATTATATAAGGACAACATTTTAGATTCTGCAGTGGGTTGTCAACAAGGTGACCCCCTTGGGCCACTCATTTTCAGTTTATCAATTCATCCAATAATTAGCCAACTAAATTCAAAATTCAACGTCTGGTATCTAGATGACGGCACTTTAGGAGGGGATGTAGATACAGTTTTCACAGATTTGGCTTTATTAAAAGATAAATTTGAATCTATTGGTTTAGAACTCAATTCTTCAAAGTGTGAAATTTTTGTTAATGATAACATGGACAGTGTTTCCACATTAGCAAAATTTAATGTTTTGGCTCCAAATTTAAAAATTACTCAAAAAAGTTCTCTTCGCCTCCTAGGGTCTCCTATTCTAGAAGATGCCTATGAATCTTTCATTGAGGAAAAAATTCAAAATTTTTGTGATGTTTCGGACCGACTTCTTCAAATTAATATGCATTCGGCTTTTACAATCATTCGGTATTGCCTTTTTGTCCCAAAATTAACTCATGCTCTCCGTTCATCTCAATTTTTTAAACATTCGACACTTTTGGAAAAATTGGACAAAATTATTCATACCACCCTTTGCAAAATTTTAAATGCAGATTTGGACGACCGGGCGTGGCTCCAAGCGTCTTTACCGATACGTTTGGGTGGCCTCGGCGTTCGAAAAATTTCGGATATAAGTTTACCAGCATTTTTGTCTTCAGTCCATGGCACTGATGAATTGACCAGGAAAATTCTAATTCCTACACTGGTTAATTCTGAAGTGCCAGGCAAGATTGAAGCCATAAATGCTTGGAAAATGATTTGCCCAAGTACTGTTTTGCCAACCAAACCATGCTCCCAGAGACTTTGGGATAGGCCGCTCTGCAACGAGGTTAGGAAACATTTATTGAATACGTGTTCGAATGTTGCAGATCGTGCTCGCCTATTGGCTGTGGGAGAATGGGAATCTGGTGTCTGGCTTCAGGCTCTTCCGTCGCCCAACATAGGCACTATGTTGGACGACACAACATTCAGAGTTGCTACCTGTCTTCGTTTAGGTGCTCCTTGCGTTTCTCCGCATAGTTGTCAATGCGGTGAAGCAGTCAACAACCTTGGGCATCACGGTCTATCATGCAGCAGGAGTGCAGGTCGCAGACCTCGTCATGCGTATCTTAACGACATCATCCGCCGGGCTCTTGTCACCGCCGGTGTTCCAGCCGTTCTAGAACCTAACGGTCAAAATCAAAAATCAAAAATCAAAATCATTTATTTGTGATACATAGGTTTGTACAAGATATTATTATTGGTTAGGTATGAAGTACGCTATGATCTACCGCTTGTAAGCGGTGTACAAATATTAATTATAATTAGGTACTGAAAATTATACATATTAAAAATTGAAATTTACTTGGTATCATTATAAATTTATTTGAAACAAATTAATATCGAAATAATAAAATTTAATAATTAAAATGTCATTCAAATCATTCAAATGTCAAACTTACAAAAATGTCATAAAAATAGGTAATTTACAGTAATGTCAACTAGGTATGTAGTTACAATGTTCTATCAGAAAGGTAATCATTTATTGAATAATATGCTTTATTTAATAGAAAAGATTTCAGGTTATTTTTAAAAACCATGCTATTTTTGGCAGACCGAATAGTTTTTGGCAATTTATTGTAAAGTTTTGGTGCCATTACGAATACACTTTTGTGTAGTACTGCTTTTTTAGATGGAACAAGGCACAGCTTGTCCGATCTGCGGCTACTCGTAACAGCTGAGAAATTATACCAATGTCGTTTAACAAACATTACTGTTTCAAAAATATACAAACATGGCATCGTCATTATATTTAATGCAATAAAATGAGGTTTGCAAGAATCAATACTGGTAATATTACATATGGCGCGGATGCAACGTTTTTGTGCTTTGAAAACCAGATCCTTTCCAGTCGCATTGCCCCAAAAAATGATACCGTATCTCAAAGTAGACATAACGAAAGCGTGATATGCAGTAAGCAAAGTGTCCTTTCTAACAGATTTGCTTAACATGTATAATGCATATGCATATCTATTTATTTTATTACAAACTGTATCAATCTGGACATTCCACTTTAAAGTGCTTTCAATATGTAAGCCAAGAAATTTTGTAACATTGATCTCATTTATCTTTTTGCCACTATATTCTAAATTTAAATTTATTTTTTGCTCTTTTTGACTAAAATTCATTATCTGAGTTTTGTCAAGATTTATTTGTAGATTGTGTGCTTCTAGCCACTTGATCAACGACATGATATTACTGTTTATATCTATGGCGTTAGTTCCAAGTTCGTTATTATTAAATACTACAGTACTGTCATCAGCATACATGATCATTGGATACTTAGTGGCTGTTGGAAAGTCATTGATATATATTATGAACAAAAGAGGTCCAAGTATGCTTCCTTGGGGTACTCCGTATCTTATTATCCTCGAGTTTGACGTATATGAGACTTCCGTCTTGGTACTGTTTCGTATTTTACTAACTACTGTGACTTGAGAGCGATTGCTGAGGTAAGATTTTATTAAATTTGATACATTTCCTCGCACACCGTAAGAATTAAGTTTGTCAATTAATATGCTATGGTCCACGTAATCAAATGCTTTTGTCATATCCATGTATAGCGCTTGAACAGGCAGTCTTTTGTCAATTCTAAATGTAATTATATTCAAAAAGTCATAAATGGCTTCATCTATGCTTTTGGTTTTCCTAAACCCTTTTTGTTTCTCTGTGAACAGATTATGTTTTTCAAAATAGTTTGTCAAATTTTTATGTATCACCTTTTCAAATATTTTACCAAAAACCGGTATTAAAGCTATTGGTCTGTAAGAGGTCATATTTTCTTTGTCATCTTTTTTAAAAAGTGGTTTTATTATTGATGTCTTTAAAGCATCCGGGAATACACCATCACAGATGCATTTATTCATAAGATCGCTTAGCACTGGGGCAATAATCGTCGACACGCTTTTGACTATTTTAGTGCTAATGCCGTCATAGCCGACGCTCGCAGTACTTTTCATATTCATGATTATTTCATGTAATTCATGTGGCACTGTTGGTTTCATAAACATTGAAAACACTGTACCACAAAGGCTAGATTTATATTTAGTCCTACAGTGAGCTGGTTTTACAAAGTCCGCATAGTGGTCATTAAATAATTTGGCAATTTCTTTTGGTTGGCTTATAATTTTGTTTTGAACTCTTATTCGCTCAATGCTTTGATTTGGAAAGTTAGTCTTATTTTTATTTATAATTTTCCACGTCGCCTTCATTTTATTTTTTGCTGAATGGATCACTCGATTATTTTGTGATCTTTGAGTAAAATTAATCACTTTTTTAAGCCTGTCAGACACTACTTTGAAGTGTTGTTTATTCTCTTTGGTCGGGTGTTGCCTGTACTTCCATAGGAGTTCACGTTTTCTTTTAGCGCATAATTTGATGCCACGACTTATCCAAGTAGATTTTACCTTAGTCGACATTTTTACCTTAATGGTAGGGAAGCAAAGATTATAAAATAGGGAAAACGTATCATGGAAAGCACTGAAAGCAGAGTTGGGATCATTCTCCTCATTAACGTCAGAAAATTTAAGGCTTTGTAGACATTCAATAAATTTATCTATATTTTCTTTATTAAAATCACGTCGATATGAAAACCAGTGGTCAAACCTGCATGTTTTCGCTACAGGACACTGTAAGAGGTGTGCTGTGTGGTCTGATACTGCTAACTCCAATACCTCACCTTTGCAGCCGCGATTAGTATTATGTATAATATTGTCAATACACTTTCCACTGCTAAGTCGGGTTGGGACATTTATTTCGAATTTTAAATTAAAACTAGTTACTAGGTTGGTAAATTTTTGCGAATAAGTAGTCCGTTTTAGAATATCTACATTGAAATCGCCACATATAATACATTTCTGCTTTTTCTTCTTATTTGAAATCAATTTAAGTATATTTTCTAAGTTTCTAAGAAATATGTCGAATTTTTTCTTTACGCCTTTACTGTGTGGACTTCTATACAGACATAAAACTATAATGTTATGCTCAGTAAGCTCTATTCCACAGCATTCAATTATATTAGGGACATTATGTGCCATGATAGTGTCAATAACTTTATATTTCATGTCAGTTTTAACCATTATACATGAACCTCCATGACTAGAAAGCCTTGCAAAATAAGTGGCCAGAGTATAGTTTGGGATATATAGTGTACCAACATTAGACGCCTTCATGTTATGCTCGCAAAAACAAATAACGTCCACACTCTTACCTTCACTGCACAACTCCTCCAGGCACACTGTGAATCTAGTAGACTTGCTAACTAGGCCATCGATATTTTGATGCAATACTATAATGTGATTATACACGAAAAAGCTGGTCTGGTACCGGAATGACCGAGAAATCATCGGCGGGTGTATCACACAAACCGGTTTGCTTTAAAAACAAATTGTCCGAAATTAAGTTTAAGTCAAATAGTATGTCATCGCGAATTCTAGTATATAAATCACGGTTTGGCTCGTGACGATGGCAAGAGGCCGGACGGTATGTCTTTGGTGCCATGGAAGATGGGAAGGCCTTTAGTTTGGGACGCAACCTGTGTGGACACCCTAGCTCCTTCTCATCTTCCAAGCACGGCGGGCTGCGCCTGTTCTGCTGCTGCATCTGCCGAGACTCTCAAACGGCGCAAATATAATAATTTAATAGGTAATTATATATTTGAGCCGTTTGGGGTCGAGACATTGGGCTCGTGGGGCCCAAGTGCTCGTGCGCTTTACAGGGAGATCGCAAAGCGTTTAGTTGACTCTTCTCGTGACCATAGGGCTGGCCTCTTTCTCGCTCAAAGAATTAGTATCGCAATTCAACGTGGGAATGCGGCCAGCCTTATGGGAACTTTACCGGTTGACATCGATGGGGAGGAATTCTTTGACACCTGAGCGAGGCATTGTCAGTCTTGTCACTACCCTCCCATCTGTTTTTGTTGTTTATTTTCTTTGTTTTTTTTTTCTGTATATAACTGTAGAATATAAGTAATTTTAAATTTTTCATTTTGTAAATATACCTATTATTATAATTCATTGATATATAGGCAGTTCTAAGTATTGTGGTTCTACTATGAGATCAAATAATTATTAACTAATATTACTAACATAAAAATTAAATTAAAAGATTGAACGCTTAGACTAAGAATATGACACCGGTAATACATCAAGGAAAACAAAAGTATCAAACTTGTTGGTAGCAACAATTGGCACTATACGGCTATATGCGCCGCGCTGATTTCTTACGATCGTAAAGAAATTTGAAAACCGAATTAACGCTCTTAAGTAATCTGCTGGAAGCGATGTTAACTTTTTAAAGAAAAAGTATTTACTATGAAAGTCGAAAAATAAATTAGTATGTGACCCGTTTAATGTTCAATCACGGCGACACGAAATTAATTTCCTTGCGCAAAATTTGACTTTGCTATACCTCCTAAAGTATGCATTTAATTTGCCTGGTGTAAAGGGAAGAAATAATCTTAATGATATGTTCAAGCCAACTAACGTATTTAAATTGAGAAGGATACCTTATTACCTAATATATAAGATAAAATGGTGAAAAAACACGTTTGTTATCTCCCTTTAATATTATTATGTTTTTGTTTTTAGTATTAATTGTTGTTATAGCGGCAACAAAAACACATAATCTGTGAAAATTTCATTTCTCCAGCTATAACCGTTCATGAGATACAGCCTCGTGACGGACAGACAGACAGACAGACAGACAGACGGACAGCGAAGTCTCATGAATAGGGTCCCGTTCTTTACCCTTTGGGTACGGAACCCTAAAAGGAGGCAGTAAATTGAAGGTGGATGTAAAGACTGTCGAAAGATTTCCAAAAGGATGAAATTTGAATAAGAATCCGTCCCCGTCGAAATCTACTGGTAAGATTCATAAAAAAGCTGGCCGCACTTTGGATGGCAATGCTATATAACTGAGTGATTAAGAGGCCAGCCGGTCACGAGAGACATTGATATATTAATAATACTGTATTAAATTCGTGCACAGTCCAATATTATTCAAATTACACAAACCACATAAATTCAGGGTACAGGGCAGACTGCTCAATCAAACGCAAACTAGTTTAGGTAATAGATGTCAGGCGTTTGATATGTCAACGTTTCGTTATACCTTACAGACATAATATATCTGTACAGAATAATCAAACACGAACTTAATACACCTAATAGGGGTCCCTGGTTTACATACTTTGTACAACATGATTAACATACACAATATATGCACTCCTTTATCCCCGAAGGGTTAAATCCTTAGCTGCTGCAGCTGACTGTACTTTTCGACATCAAGACAAACACACAAACCTCTAAATAAAAATGGTAGATCAGTAGATACAGGGAACAATACTGCCGATTTGATCAAACAAGTTAGAAAACGCTTTCAGTGCAGCCTATTTCGACCTACCTCCGTAACGATGCTTCACGATTCAATGTAATGGAGCTAGTTTGTGCTCTCCGAATGTTGGCTATCCAGTATGAACCTGCTATGATCTACTAATTCTTTGTAGACATTCCTATAAAAAAGCCGAACCACTTTTTATAACTAAAGTTTATTTCAGTAATTTTCATACCGTGATAATTTTTACCAAACAGAAAGTGGCACCTACATTTTTTGTTTAGAAACTATGCAATGAATAAAAAATATTTGCAGATGAACTAGCAACTAAATTACATTAGAAGTGGAGGAAATTGGTAGGTACACGACATCCAAATATTTACTTCTTGTAGGTAAATACATATTTAGAGCTACCCATACATAATAATTTAAAGTTTGTTATTAATCTGATAATTTAATAATGTAAGTAGGTACCCAACAATTATTTTTACATTGTTAAAAGTAAGATTGTGTCACCTTTGTACACCCCCAGTCATAACATAAAACAGATTTTTCCTTACAATTTTTTATTTTTATTATCTCAGAATCTTAAAAGGGACAGCCCCATTAAAATGACTTTCACTAGTAAATTTTATCTGTCTTTATTAAATGTAATATCACATCAGGGGTATAAAACATTTTACTACAGACATTCTGTCTTTTGGCTAGAGTTGATGAGTAATAAACCTGTTTACGTGATGAACACAGGGACGGACTTAGGCGTACTAAAGTGTGCAATTCTGTTGTAAAATAATGTGTGCTATTAACCCGTTTTATTGTGCGTGTCATAAAGTTATGAACTGCCATTTAATTTAAACTGCCTTCTATATGATTTTATGTAAATTTTGTAGCATTATTATACCTACTTGACTTTCTCCTAATTTTCAATTTTTCTAAAACGTGTTTTTAAAACTAGGTAGATAAGTGCGTTTATACATATAGAGTTAAATTAAGATACGAGAGATCTTTAATCTATTGGTACTTAATAGGTAGTGCTTATAGCAAATTTTAAAATATAAAAGCGTTGGTAGCCCTGAGGTTATGCTTCCGAGGGAGTACCCGATACTCCTGGCCTTACTTAAATAGATGGCACGGCACCGTGTAGATTCAGTTGGTTGGAGATACAGCATCCACGAGGATTTCTCAACAATAAAACTAAAAGATGCTTCTTGTAAAAATACCTACTAATATTTTAAATGCGAAAGTAACTCTGTCTGTCTGTCTGTTACGCTTTCACGCTTGAATCGCTGAAGATGAATGAAGATGAAATTTGGGATAACGGTAGGGTGAGTGAGTCCTTGGCAAGGACATATGCTACTTTTTACCGACTGCGCAAAAGGAGGGTTATGATTTTACACGATTACGACTTTTACGAAACTGAAGCAGCGGGAAACAGTTAGTTATTTTATAATCAGATGGCCAATTTGTCCTCACAATTTATACATTGACTAAACAATCCTTGCTATAACCAAAGATATCTTTAGCCATATTAACTCTATAACTACATGTCAATTCCAATTTACTCTACTTGTAATTTTTACTAACTTAAATATGTAGTACAGTAATGACAGCGTATCAAAGTAAATTAATTAAAGTTAAAATGAACTTCTTACCGTCATCTGTCATTAATTAATCTGTGTAATGGCCTTTGCCTCAAAAGCGAACATTAATATGATTTCCAACGAAATATGAAGGTGGCTGTGTACGAGCAAAGAGATTTCCACCGAGTACTTTGTTATTCGGTCCGTGAGTGAATTCATTTATGAATATTGTTAATTAATGTTCCTTGCGAGCAAGCTTTATCATTATCATGCTTGGTTTGATGCAACTTTCGAGCTTGAAATGTAACTAAATGTTATTGAATATTAAAGTAAAGCTAAAAAACCGGTGAAGTGCAAGTCGGAGTTGCGCATAGAGGGTTCCGTACCAAATAACGGCAAAAATCTCGTTTGCTTGTATTGGAGACTCCTTTATTCTTGATTTTAGTATTCGTTGTTATAGCGACTAAGAGAATTACATCATTTGTAAAAATTTCAGCTCTCTAGCAATCACGGTTCCTGAGATACAACAACAGGCAGACAGAAAGACAGATAGTCAGATAGACAAACAGAAGGACCGCGAAGTCTTATAAATAGGGTACCGTTTTTTACCCTTTGGGTACGGAAGGCTAAAAACCAGGCAAATTTTGTACCACCACCTAAATCTTCATAGAAATTTAATTCTAAAAACAGAATTAAATCTAATACGAAGAGTGATTAGTAATCATTATTTAGTATCTAGAATAACTTTTCATAGTTACATAAGACCTACTCTGTCGTATATTTAACTTAAGTAGGATCGAAATTTAATTTACTCTACTTTTTTCATTTTCGAACCCACCTGTGAAGCTCGTCCCCATAAAGTGTTCAATATCATACATACGTAAGGTCACGTCTTTATCCCCGAAGGGGTCGTCATTTAGAATTTGTCCGTAATAAATAGTTTGGTAAAGTGGGTGTTTGTATTTTACCATCTTACTATTACTAGTACACCTTGTCATAACAACTAGATAAGTTACTTATTCTGTGGAATCAAGATTTTCCTTGATTAACAATTCGAATTACCGTTTACCAAAAGTATGCATGAAAAGCATACATACATATACATACATATAATCACGCTTGTTTCCCATCGGGGTAAGCAGAGACTATGGCTTTCCACTTGCTACGATCCTGACATACAACTTTCGCTTCTTCTACTTTCATAACTGTTTTCATACACGCTCGCCGGTTAAGGGTACTCTTGACCTTGCCTTTTTCCAGAACGTCTCTGATTTGATCGGCATGCGTACGCCGAGGTTTACCCCTACCAGTTTGCCCATTCATTCTCGCCTCATAAATCTGCTTTGTCAGTCTATTCTCATCCATTCTCTCCACGTGTCCAAACCATCTAAGCATCCCTTTTTCGATCTTAGTCACTACATCTTCTGTTATACCACATTTTTCCCTTATCACGCTATTTCTTTTTTTGTCCATTAAAGTCACTCCAGCTATACTTCGCAGACTTCTCATTTCCACTGCATTAATTTTGCTTTCATGCTTCTTCTGCCATACCCAACTTTCACTACCATACATAAGTGTAGGGATGAGCACTCCCCTATGTACAGCCAACCTGGCCTTCTCAGACACATTTTGACTGCTCATAAAGGTGTACATAGCCCCATTCACTTGATTTCCTGCCAAAACTCTTCGCTCAATATCCTGGTCACACTTTCCATCCCTTACAAATTTGGAACCCAAGTATACAAATTCTTTCACCTGTTCCACTCTTTGCCCTTCAATGAAGATTGAGCAATTCGTCATACTTTCTTCTCTTTCAAAAACCATAACTTTCGTCTTGTTTACATTAACTTTCATTCCTCTACTTTTTAGAGCCTCATTCATACTATTAACCATCAGCTGCAATTCCTCCGCTGATGATGCTAATATCACCTGATCATCAGCGTATAGGAGGCATTTGACGGTCAGTTCATTCATTTTTAAGCCATACATACTCTCTTGCAGTTCTTTCAGACAACTATCCATGTATAGATTAAACAGCCACGGAGACGCTACACAGCCCTGTCTCACACCCTTTTCAATGTGAAAGAAGTCCGTGCAGGCCCCGTTGATCCTGACACAAGCACTGGAACCCTCATAGAGAGACCTCAGTGCCCGTATCAAGTTGCTGTTCACTCCATACATGGACAATATTGACCACAGTTCATTCCTCACCACTCTGTCATAGGCCTTTTCCAAGTCCACGAATATGCAATAGACCTTTTGACTTTTAGCCAAAACTTTCTCAGCTACGCATCGTAAGGAAAAGACCTGATCCGTACATCCCCTTCCTTTCATAAATCCTGCTTGCACATCCCACATTTTTCCTTCAGTTTCATTCATCACTCTTTTTATCAACGCTTTTGCATACAATTTGCCAACGATGCTGAGCAAGCTTATGCCGCGGTAGTTTTTGCACTCTTGCTGCGACCCTTTTCCTTTGTAAAGCGGCACAATGACAGCTTTACACCATTCTGCTGGTACTCTGCCACTTCGCCAACAAAAGTTAAAAAGGCGGTACAGCTGGCAAGCTACCACGCCACGTCCAGCTTTCAGCATTTCGACAGAAATCCAATCTATTCCAGCAGCCTTTCCTACTTTCATACAATTCAACGCTTCCACTATTTCTCCCATACTTAACTCGCTTTCATCGCCAAATTCATTCAGTTCTAAAACACGCGTATCGCCTTGTATATCTTCTTTTTCGAATAAACTCTCAAAATATTCCTTCCATCTCTTTAGCACACATTCTTCTCCTCTTACAAAACTTCCATCCTGGTTTCTGATGTGATTGAGCGGCGACATTGTTTGCTGACTCCTCACTGTTCTTATGGACTTCCAAAAAAATTTAATATTCCGTTGGAAGTCTTCAGATAACCTTTTATCAAATTTTTCTCTATCATTCTCTTTCTTTCTCATCATCGTCTCTTTTGCAACACGTTTATACTTTTTATATTCATCCTTTGCCATTTTTACATCCTCATCCGTTGCCTTTTGCATTCTTTGATTGGCCTTTGTAGCCAACCAGTCCAACCATGCTTTCTTCTTGCCAGTCAACGCATTAAGAACTTCCGCACTCATTCCCTTTGCCATACATCCTTGTCGTCTTTTGCTAACCCCACACACTTCAATCGCAACTTCCACAAGTCCTTCCTTAAACGGCTTCCATAATTCTTCAATCTCACATATTTCATCTAGGTTTTCAAATTTTTCACTCAGTTTACTCACAAATGCCTCTTTTATGCCTAACTCTTGTAAATTCTCAACTTTTATTCGCTCTAGTACACTAACGGGTTCATGCACACGATGTCGCCACCGCTGAAACAGACCCCTTACCCGGCTAATTACCAAGAAGTGATCTGTGTCGATCCCGGTGCCACGGTACGCCCGAGTGTCTAGCACTTTCTTTCTCAGTCTTGCGTCTACTATCACAAAGTCAATCATGCTTCTCTGATCTCTCTCCTCTCTTGTATACAAGTGGATATCCTTGTGGTTGAATATGGTATTAGTTACCACAAGATTCCTCTCCAAACATACTTCTAGCAAGCTTTCTCCATTTACATTCACTCGTTCATCACCAAACTTTCCTAATACACTTTCGTATCCATCGCGCTTCACTCCCACCCAACCATTAAAATCACCTAACATCACTATTCTCTCGTTTCGTTTACATTTATCCAGAATATCACTCATACTCTCCCAAAATGCCTGCCTCTCGCTTTGGTCTTTTGAAGACCGGTGCCACCGCGCATCCTGCGGAGCATACACTCCCAAAACAAAGATGCGGGTAAGTCCAACCTTCAGTCTTAGAAAAAGTCTTCTGAAAAGCATCACTGTATCCAAACAACACAATTCACAAATCACGAAGCCAAAGACATAATAAAACCGCATAATTTTCAACATGTTCACAAAAACAAGTAATCCTCATACAATATGCACTAACAGACAGCCATAACCTTTTACACTGCTGGTTTTTTTTTTTTTTTTTTTTTTTTATACCACTAAGGTGGCAGACAAGCATACGGCCCACCAGAAGGACCGGTGGTCACCGCAGCCTATGAACGTTTGCAACACCAGAGGTGCCACACTCGCGCTGCCGACCCTGTAAAAACCTTCTAAGACCCCTTTTGAAGAACCCCATACTGTAGGCGTTTGGGAAAACCGAGGCAGGGAGGTCATTCCACAACCTAAGCGTGCGCGGAAGAAAACACCTATCGGATCTAACCGTGCTGGAACGCACCGGACGCAGCGTGTGAGGATGAACTCCCTGTCTGTGGCGAGCGGTGCGATGATAGAACGTAGCCGTGGGCATCATATCAAACAATTCCTCAGAGCACATACCATTGTACAGGCGGTAGAACACGCATAAGGAGGCAAAGTCTCTCCTGTCGCGAAGAGGTTCCACACCAGCTGTAAGTACAGGATCGTTGACAATTCTTACAGCTCGTCTTTGCACCGAGTCAAATGGACGAAGCTGATATTCAGGTGCTCCCGCCCAGAGGTGACAGCAGTACTCCATATGCGGCCGCACTTGCGATTTATAGAGAAGCAGTGTTTGCGCCGCAGTGAAGTACCGCCGCGCCCTGTTGAGCACACCTAGCTTCTTGGACGCCAGCTTAGCCTTGTCCTCCAAATGACTACGGAACTGAACGTCACTGAAGATGTCAACACCAAGGATCCCTATACTCTTGGAGATGGAAAGAGATGTGCCCTGAAATTGCGGCGCTACAGTAATTGGGGTTTGCTTAGCGGTGAAAAAACACGCTTGTGTCTTGGAAGGGTTGAACTGGACAAGATTTTGTCCACCCCAATCGGACACTCTAGTAAGAGTAGCCTCGATTTCAGACACAAGCTGTTCACGATTTTCCTCCACTGTGTCCCGAGAGATACCGGGGCGGCCCGTGTAACAAGTGTCCCCCGTACTGTCGTCCGCATAACAATGAATGCCGTCAATAGACAACATGTCATTGATATGCAGCAGAAACAGAGTAGGGGACAACACTGAGCCCTGCGGTACTCCAGCGTTAATGGCCATGCAGTCTGAACAGCTGCCGTCAACGACGGCCCTGATGCTTCTACCGGACAAAAAGCTGGACACCCATCCGCATAATCTCTCGGGTAGTCCATATGAGGGCAATTTCGTAAGAAGACCACGGTGCCAGACCCGGTCAAAGGCTTTAGAGATGTCGAGGCTCACTGCTAGAGCCTCACCCTTACTCTCGATAGCCGCCGCCCATCGGTGTGTTAGGTACACAAGAAGATCGCCCGTCGAGCGACCGTGACGGAAACCGTACTGCCGGTCGCTGAGCAGGTCGTGTTCCTCAAGGTACCCCAGGAGCTGTGTATTAATTACACGCTCCATCACCTTGGATAAAAGGGAGGTGACGGCTATAGGCCTGTAATTGGCCGGGTCGGTCCTGTCACCCTTCTTGGGTACAGGATGTACATACGCGATCTTCCACGACGCTGGGACTTGTTGCATGGAATAGGAAAGTTTGAAAAGACGTGTAAGTACCGGACACAACTCTGGACCACAATGCTTAAGTACCACCGCGGGAATGCCGTCTGGCCCGCTCGACTTATGAACGTCCAGGGATTGAAGCTCCCGCCGGACATTCCGCTGTGTAAATTTGACTTCCGGCATGGAAGTGCCACAACTCGGAATGCCCGGCGGTAAAGCACCCCCGTCGCTCATGGTCAAGTTAGAGGCAAAGAGATTACCCAAAAAAATTTTTCAATAAAAAATACAACCGACTTCCAAGAAATCCTGAAAAATAAAATTTACTTAGCACAAAGTAATATGTATTTTGATTTATCAGATTTTTATTCAATATCATATTGAAGTCGGCGCCAAGTAAATTCATAGGTTTAGGGAGGTATTATTCATGGCACCAACTTCAATATTATATTGAATAAAATCTGATAAAACAACTACATATTACTTTGTGCTAAGTAAATTTTATTTTTCAGGATTTCTTGGAAGTCGGTTGTATTTTTTATTGAAAAAATTTTTTTCATTATTTCAAGTGACGAGTGAACCGAAAAATATATCTATCTAGGTGAAAGTTCTCATCAATACAAATTAATCAAGCCCCAACACAAGGTAGCTGCCGTAAATCATTAAGGAATTCCCTCGAATCTCTTTTGGTTCCATCATCAGATCGACTTCAGACCTTTATTAATGGTAGTACATTAAAGCACTGAATTAAAAAGTTAACAAACGCACTAGTTGTGCCTATAATTTTCGGTGGTTGCCCTCGATTTCTCCAGGATCCCATCATCAGATCCTAACCTGGTTATAATGGGACCACCTCAGAAGTAAACCCTATTCAACAAAAAAAATTGAAATCCGTCTATAATTGACGGTGAACATACATAAAACATTGAGACCTCTCTTTATTTTTTAAGTTGGATCTGTCAATCTAGGTGTAAAGTTCTCATCAATACAAATCAATCAAGCCCAAACACAAGATAACTGCTGTAAATTGTTTAGGAATGCCTTCGACTGTCTTTCGACTTTATCATCAGGTCGACGCGATACCTTCATTAAAGTGTTGAACATTAAAGCACTTAATTAAAAAGTTAACAAGCACACTAGTTGTCCCTACAATTTTCGGTGGTTGCCCTCGTTTTCTCCTAGATCCCTTCATCAGATCCTGACCTGGTGAAAATGGGACCACCTCAGAAGTAACCCCTATTCAACAAAAAAAAAAATTTTGAAATCCGTCTATATTTGACGGAATTATCGCTTGACATACATAAAAAAAAATACATACAGACGAATTGAGAACCTCCTCCTTTTTTTGAAGTCGGTTAAAAAGGTCGGCTTTCTCCTTGGCACTCTGGGCCAAACTACCGTCGGGTTTAAGCAAGGGTGGTAATCCTGACCGACAGAAGTTTCCCTCGGCAGCTTTGGCAAGCGACCAAAATTCACGACTTCCTGAGGGGAAGCCTGCTAGCCGTTCGCCAATTCTGCCGACGAAATCGAACTTGGCCTTGACAATTGCTCTTTTACTGGACCTCGAGGCGGCATTTAATTTGCGTTTCACCTCAGAGATGTTTGGATCTGAATTTGCACGAGCCGTGGTCCAAGCTCTGTAGGCAGATTCTTTCTGCATTAGAGCTTCTCTGCAGATCCGATTGAACCACGGTCGCTTTTTTGCACCTACAGGGATCCAGCGGTTGGGAATGTAGCATTCCATACCCTCCAAGATCCCCTCAGCGACTGCTACAGCACAAGAATCCAGATCCTCTGAGGCAAAACAAAGCCGCCACCACGGGTACGACGCATAGAACTCTCGCAGTCCATCCCAGTCTGCTGACTTGTAGTGCCACACATGTCGCCACTCCTTGGGCCGAGGTGGTTCAGGCCTTGCGAGAGGCACATGCGTCCGAACGACACAGTGGTCCGACGATCCTAGCGGAGCATCCACTGAAACGTTGTATCCGTCCGGACGCGTTGTCAGCAGGAGATCCAGCAATGCACTATGCTCGTTCTCCTTGTCTGGTATCCTTGTATGGGATTTAACCAGCTGGGAGAACCCATAGGTCAAGGCAAATTCGTGAGCAGCTTTTCCCGCAAAGTCGGTGGTCCGGGAGCCCAACCAGGCCTGGTGTGCTTAAATAATTTATAGTGTTTAATTTTTCACCACAACATCTATAGGGTGAGTGCAGAAAGAATAATAATAAGACTATTATTAACTAGCGGACGTCACGCAGTTTTACCCGCGCGTAGCTCCCGTTCCCGTGGGAATAGTCGAATAAAATATAACCTATGTTCACCGCGAAGAGAAATTAGAATAATTTTTAAATCGGTTCTGTAGTTCCGGAACCTATTCGATGCAAACAAATAAACAATCAAATCTTTCCTCTTTATAATATTAGTTTAGATAATATTGGGTACTTATGATGAGTAAAGATTATTTAGTTTGTAATCCCTAAAGTTTAAAATTTTTCAAACCGTTTTATAATTTTCTTTCACTAATAGAGATTCCAATTCTTCTGAATTTACTTAGGCTATATGTCATCGAGCTGCTGTCCAAGGGAGCGGGACGGCAAAAATAAATCTCAAAAAGTAAAGCATAATTCCGGACATTATTGTAAATACGGGCACGTATGAGTTAAATGATTGCTAAGGGATAGTCTGCCACAAGCAAAATCGTTTGTATCAACTAGTATGTAATATTTTGCAAATATTGAACTACAATTAGGGGTCCCACCAAAAGACGATGGGGCCCAAGAAGAGTAAAAAACTCTTAACGAAAAAGTAAGTTTCTAATTTCTGGGGAGAATTTTCAAAATAATGTCAACTATAATTGAAGAAGAACGCGGCGATCAAATTGTAGAACTTTAAAAAATTCAGTTGATTACACATTATCGACCCCTACTTGTAAATCTTGGGTACCAAATGGCTCTATGCAGGTACTTAACACGCAATCGTCTTCGTCTACAAAGGTTGGAAAGAGAGTAAAATAATTATTAAAATAAAAAATCAGACCTATTGGTAAAATCTGTACACCATAAACATTTACTATTAATTTGACTGTACCGTTATTCGAAGCTTATTTAATTGAGATAGGCACTTCCGTTTCCGCCTGACTATACCTTTCCTTTTCCAATATTCCTGTCTCTTTCTGACACGTCACTTCCGCCTGGCAGTGGTGGGGAAGTACCTACACTAAAGAAATAAGATCATCATGTGAGTACAAATTTTGATTACGATTCTATTTCGTTTTTGCGGGTCGGGTATTTGTGAAAATAACTACGATATTCTGAACGTTGAAAATATAATACTTTTTAATTGTTCTCATATCGATCAAGGATTGGGCTTAACATTAGAAACTAAACTAAAGGAGCCCTCAATGCCTAAAACTTTCGAAAAATATTTGGAGGTTGTGTAATGTGCAATAATTAAGTAAGAGTGACTGGGATCAGGTTAGGTATTCCGATACTTAAAAAATGTTTAACCTTTCGCCGGGTTATACATTTTATACATAAGGTTTACATATCAAAACAGATGGAGAAGTTAAGACATACAATCCTCCTTGTTTATGCTGATACAGCGTTTGCAGCCCTGACCATGTGGTACTCAAACAACGGTATGGGTTACAAGGGTTATAAGAAACCCTTTCGGACCATTAGGTTGAATTTTCAGAATGTTGAATTCCCATAATGTTGAATTCTCAGTTAGTTGAATCCCAGAATGTTGAATTCTACCCTTGCGAACCTATTTCTGTGGGCAACGCATTTTGAGTCGCTTGATTCTAATGCCCTGCAGCAAATAGTTGATGATATTTTTTCCACAGGAGATTTTAACAATTATTCCTCAGATTTAATACAGATGGTTTGTAGACATCGTGCTGAAATTATACAGACACGTAAAGACTGCGTCACCAAATAGGCAAAGGACCCTATGTTGAAGGCCAGCTTAAAGAGAATTCCACCAACTTGTACCAACTTCTTTAGTGCGGAGAAATTTACTGCTACAGTAGAGAAAGCTGGTGGAATTCGGAAATGTTTTGGCTAAAGGCTGACACGTCTTCTGCCTCGCAGGCTGAAGCGAAAAAGTCTCATGGTCCCTCGCAGGGACCCAGGTTTCCTCACAAGCCCTCGCAGGGTTATTCTCATCTAGTTTCGGCTTGTCGACACAGTAGCGCACAGGTGCATTGTGTTGGAAGAATTCCGCCTTCACAAAGTGGACACAACTGCTGTAAACCACCCTCGCAGGGTGTTCATGATATTTATACACAATCAGTTCAGTACAGTTCAGTCGCACCAAATAGTCGCAATTTTCAAGGCTGTTCAGGTGCAAAACAAAATAATCAGCCAAAGTACGGGCAAAAGTGCATCTTCACCTACCCATAGGAATGACGGAAAACGACGTAAGTATTGTACCGTTTCGAGCAGGCCGTCTCCTTCAGTTTTACAACCCATGGGAACAAATGAATGCACCAGATTATATCTTAAACATTATAACCGGGTATCGCATGCCCTGTTTGTCGGTACCCACTACTTGGTCACCCAGGTGTTATGAGCTCAAATCTAAATATCCCAGAATCTGTTGCAATGACGTCTATCATAGATATCATGAGGGAGTTCTAGAACGAGCTGTAGCTTCGCCAAGCTTCCTCTCATCGATGTTTCTTGTTCTGAAAGGCAACGGTTCGGCCCGTTCGATATTATACTGGAAACGATTAAACCAGTAAAAATCAAAACGGATCGATTCAAACTAATAAATGCACATCGAATACCAGATTTTGTGCAACCTCAGGATTGGCTATGCAATGCATGCTACGCCTCGTCTATAGAAACCAATTGCTCGAGATGGCTTGTTTACCTTTTGGTCTAAGCACAGCCTAGACCTTCGCTACGCTAACAAATTGGATAGCTCAGACTCTGGCAACGAGGCATCTGAATAATAGTCTATCTCGGCGATTTTTTGATAGAAATCAGGACCTGTCAGTGTTTCTAGGAATTTATTAGGATCCATGGTTGAACCCTAAGCGTCTTCTCGACGAGAAAATACCAGGCCTGTTGGACATAATAAGTCACAGGCTGCGGAGGCAACGAACAACCCTCAAAGAACTTCAAAGCCTCGCAGGCTTTCTCAATTTTGCGAGCTATGTAGTTCCCAAAGGGAGGCTCAAGTTTCGAGCGCTTTTGAACTTCGTAAACCAAGGGTTGAGGTCAGACTTCAGGATCATACACACTCTGCCCCTCGTAGATCTAGACGACTGGGTGCTGGCTTCCAGGGCAACTAAAAGGAGATGTTGGCAATACTAAAAGTGTTCCAAAATTATTACGGTATTAATTCAATGCGACAGCAAGTCTGTAGTCGCATACCTTCGTTACGGAGGAGGTACCAAGTCAGTACCTCTCCTAGAACTGACCAACAAACTGTTTTGAATAGCAGAGAGTTGTCACATATGAATGCCTTCTATATATCCGGCATGTACAACAGCCACGCGGATCATCTGTCCAGGTTTCGTGTCAAATTCAAATGATTTTATTGTGGAATCATAGGTAGGTTTACAAGATGTTGTTCGTAGAAGATGCAATAATGTGTCCAACTATGTCCAGCCGCAGAGGCGTGTGGCGCCGGAGTGGCATCTGACTCCAGAGTCTACAAATAAAGTGTTTTCCAGATGGGGAGTTCTACTAGTTAAGTGATTCTGGATCAGCTAGACGACAAAGCCCAGTTTCACGATGCTTTCTCCCAGGGGTGGATTGGATACTATACTACAACCTAGCGTGGGTGTTTCCTCCACCATACCTAATTCCCAAAGTGTTGAGTTATCTCAATTAAGCTCAGGGAACGTACCTTCTTGTAGTTCCACGATGGGAACGTGTGTTCTGGCGTCCCGATATCAAATCGCGTACCCTAGCAGCTCCATTCACACTTACCTTTACCATCTAGAAAAAGTCCTGATCGACATACTGACAGGACTACCACCACCGAATGTTCTAGACATGACTCTAGAGGCATGGAAATATAGGTGCGGACTGGGTCTCTAACAGACTGAAATGATAGCAAAATCCAACTTTTGGAGAAGTCATGGCGTCCGTCGACTCATAAAGAGGTTTTTGGTGTCAAAGTCACCAAGTTTATCCCTTCAACTCCAACAGATAGTAATTTGGCAAGATTTTTGACAGATTTACATTTAATTCACAAATTTATTATTTAATACTATCTTGTTACACAAGTCGGTAGTATCAACCGTTTGCAATCCCGAATTATCCGGTCAGTTAAGTAATAATGTGCTGGTAAAACACGTTCTAAAATCTATAGCATTACAGAAGCCGGTCTCTCGTGCAAAGCCCCCCATTTAGAACATTAACGATTTGGCTAGTTACTTTTAAAATAATAGTATTAATGAAGCAATTTTTTTTTCCAAGTGCAGAGGCATACTGCCACATTACTTCTTCTATGCTTTAGGAGAAGGATTCATGATTCTAATTTGCTAAGTATTAGTTCAACAAACTACTTGATTCAAAATAATGTGCTAGTCTTTGGCCAATTTGCGTTTCTAAAACCGATTCTGTGGACTATAAGCAATCTGGCTGAAGGTAATTTAGTAATCTAGAAAATAAAAACTTGAACCTAGTTTATTGGGTTAATCAAATGATCTCCCTTTTAGAGAATCATAGTATTTCAGCAAAATCCAGTAATTTGTTCATAAATATTAGAGGTGAACCAAGACCTGCCTCAAAAACCCTAGTGGCAGGCTGGATCAAATCCTTATTCGTGGAAGCTGGTATAAAGGTCTCCCCTGGGAGTTGTAGATCAGCTGTGGCTTCAAAAATTGGGTTGATTAATAATTATCCTATTGAAGATATAATAGATACTAGCAAGAGGAAATTGGAGATCGCAAAATACTTTTTTGCAAATTCCATAGACGTGAAGTTATGCTCAGCGTTAATCAATCTTCGGTAACCATATCATTTAATCCAGTTGATTAGATGTTTATATGATTTATTGATTCTTATTATTCATATGATCTATTGATTACTCAGTCTCACTCGTCCTGGGACATATGTACGTATGGAATGGTTTACTTTAATTAATAGGTATCTGATTCTTTTCTGCGCAGCATCATATCATATTTTTTTTTCTAAGCCTATTTGCTTACCTTATTACCTATCTTACATAGGTAATTTCTCTTTTGTATTACTAATATTACTTTACAGCAAATATATTCTATTATATTATTAAGTCACATTGGCATCCTCCGTCACTTCCACCAGGCGATAACAAACACGTCTCAATTAAATAAGCTTCGAATAACGGTACAGTCAAATTAATAGCAGCGTTTTACCTGAAAATAAAACGCATATTAATTTACTTACCTTATTCGAAGCTTATAAATCATTTCTGCCTGGTGAACAAGACTTAATGAAGTTAAAATGGCGATCGGGTACTTACCCCACCACTGCCAGGCGGAAGTGACGTGTCAGAAAGAGACAGGAATATTGGAAAAGGAAAGGTATAGTCAGGCGGAAACGGAAGTGCCTATCTCAATTAAATAAGCTTCGAATAAGGTAAGTAAATTAATATGCGTTTTATTTTCAGGTAAAACGCTGCTATTTTACATGAACAGACCCTCCCAATAACCGTATTATTTATCTTTGCATTCCAAATTACGTGATGTGCAGAGAATTTCCTTCATTGTGTGTTAAGCTTAACAATTTAGACTGCACGTAAATATTTTATCATACGTCTGGCGACGCTCCTAATATGACTTATTCGTGGTACTTATAATGTTGAAATGCATTCAGAGTTTTTTTTTGTAAGTACAACTAAGGTGGCAGACGTGATGAAAAGCCCTGTTTTCACGTGTTCCTACTATTTCTTCCCACTAGTGGGTCCACGAAGGAGGACTGTTTCGCGTAGTCCCACTACGATAGAATGGCTGTAAAATTTTTACATAAAATCGATCTTCATTTGTTTTACCTATCTTCATTTATACTGTATTTCAATAGCTTTGCGCAAAAATGTAAACAAACACATTTGATCCTATATATCCATAGTTACTTGCAATTGAGTATTCACTCTGATTATATTTCAGTATCCAGGAGTCATACAGTGTTCTTAAAATCATTTCGACACCAAATAACTTCTTTATGATAGTTTATTTTCATTTAAAATACCTACTCAGGATAATAAAAAATTCAATGATTTGTCATACTATATTTTTCTACTCATCTGTCTTAGACAACGTTTGTCAAAACATAACATGTTTACGTTATTGCCAGATCGGGCAGGATTGGACTATACCTATATTTTCAGTCGTCATTTGTGCTTTTATTGATTGTTTCAATAATTTTATGTTGTGTCTACGTACATTATAATACTTATAACCAGTCTCTACCAGAAAAAATAGTTCTAACGTTTGATAAATATGTCATTGAAAAGAATCAACGTAATGTCTAGGTTGTTACCATGTGTCAAAGAATGTTCCCGAAAACTTGATATATCAGAAATACGATAAGCTTTCAATATACAAAGAAACATTACCTTCAACAATGTGATTCTATTGTGGATAGTACGAGTATGTCACTCCTTTCAAATCCTTGTTTGTTTCTAGAATAGGAGCTATTGTATTGTTCTTGTTATATTTTCCTTACATCTGATCGCTGAGACAACTAATCAATACTTGTACAATAGTTGACTCTTCAATAAATAATAGTCACAAGCATTCCATGTAACTTTGCTTCTTTATGAGTATGTACGGCTGTACATACAATGTAAGCGTTAAGGAATTTGTCTGTCAGCAGTTCTGTGAATGAGCGATGAATGCGTGTCGGGCCAGTGACTGCGCGCTGGCCCGCCTGAGTGGTTGTAGTTCAGATAGAATAATATTAGTGTTTTTGGCAAAATATACTTTGAGTTCTATTGGTAAATTAGCATTTTTATTGAAAGGCAAGGCCAGTGGCAGTCACTCCCAGTGTAAGTAATCCCTGCAGTCAGCACAGCATACAGGAACACGCATATGGTTGAATAGGTTCTAGACATCTATATTGTGCAAGATCGTAAGTACTTGCGTAATTGCGTAGTTATAGATTGGTGCGTTGACCTCGCCTTGGTTAACAAGGGTCGACGTAATACCAATATCCGTTAAGGTGTAGCCTCATAGGAGGTACACCAACAGTGGTGACCCCAGACAACTCGCGTAGAAAAGTGTGTAATAAACAACTTTTAGATCACTCTAACAGGGGTGACACGCGTTTTATAAGTGTGCTGTGGTGAATGTCGGGATTTTAAACTATTACACTGGTTACTTGTAACGTGTAGGTTATTTAATTAGGTGTGTAAAGACACTAATTTACTGTGCTGTGATGTTCCAAACGCCGCAGAAAATGGACAAAGGCAAGAGTGATACGCATCTATCGGAAGCAGGTATGTCCACTCCTATAATTAACACAAGTTTCGAGCTAGCTGCTATAAGTGTGCAATCACGATTACCTGAGTTTTGGGCGGAAATGCCACGATTATGGTTCGCTCAAATTGAGAGCATCCTTGGGCCACAGAAACAGAGTGACGAAACCAAGTTTAATATGGTGGTAGCGAAATTAGGTCGCGAGGCTCTTCAACAAGTAAGCGACATATTAGTCAAGCCTCCCGAAAGTGATAAATATAAGACAATTAAAGAACGATTACTTCACGTTTATGAGGAGAGTGCGGAAAGACAATTTCAGAAATTAGTCAGCGAAATGGAATTAGGGACACAAAAACCGTCCCAACTTCTACGACGCATGCGAGATTTAGGAAGAAATATCCAGATATCAGAGCAGACTCTGCACAATTTGTGGCTCTCCCGTATGCCGGCAGCAATACGAACGGTACTGATCGTTAGCCAGGATCAAACCCTAGAAAATCTGGCCAATATTGCGGACAAAATCAATGAAAATTTAAGGGGAGGTGAAATCGCATCAATTAGTATACCAGCGTCGAGTGGAACTCAAAATCCGGTACAATCAATGGCGGCGGTGAGTTTTGTACCGGGTAGTAATCATCGCCTTAGTATTTATGATAGAGAAAATAAGCTACGATTTTTAGTGGACACGGGCGCGAACATATCAGTCATCCCAGCAACTCAGAAACAGAAATCATTAGGAGCACATACCGACTATAAGTTATATGCAGCCAATAGCAGCGAGATCAAGACTGGTTCGAAAACCTTGCATATTAACCTTGGGTTGCGGCGCACCTATCGTTGGACTTTCGTGGTTGCGGATGTAAATCAGCCAATTTTAGGGGCGGATTTTTTGGAGCATCACGCATTAGTTGTAGATTTAAGTGCGCGTAAATTAGTAGATAAGATGACAAATTTACTAACGCTGGGTAACATAACCACTTGTGATCAGTTGTCTATTACAACGATAGATAGTAATCATCCTTTTGTAGATCTGTTGGCAGAATTTCCTGAGATAACTAAACCGGTATCTTTTAAAAACATGGACCGCAGTTCCGAACATGATGTGTACCATCACATCGAAACCACGGGACCGCCAATTCATGCTAGAGCGCGACCGTTACCGCCTGATAGGTACCATAGGGTTAAACAAGAATTTAAGTTAATGCAGGAATTAGGAATATGCAGACCTTCCAAGAGCGGGTGGGCCAGCCCGTTGCACGTGGTGGCAAAGAAGAATGGGGACATCCGACCTGTTGGTGACTACAGGCGACTAAACGCGATCACCAAGCCGGATCGTTACCCCGTGCCAAGACTCCTAGATTTCACGTATATATTATCAGGTAAGAAAATTTTTTCAAAGCTAGATATTAATAAAGCATATCACTTTGTAAAAATTGCACCAGAAGACATTGAGAAGACAGCTGTCATAACACCATTCGGACTTTTTGAATTTTTAAGGCTCAACTTTGGTTTGCGTACAGCAAGTCAATCATTTTCTAGATTTATGAATAATACAGTACTAGAAGGACTAGATTTTTTATTCAGTTTTATAGATGACGTCATCATAGCAAGCGACTCCATGGAACAGCATAAGATACATTTGCGACAGGTATTTGATCGTTTTTCGAAGTTTGGTATAACGATAAATATGGCTAAATGTGAATTTGGTAAAGATAGTGTCGAATTTTTAGGATACCAAGTTTCTAAAGAGAACTTCCTCTAGAGAACAAGGTCAGGGCAATTACAGAGTATCCTCGCCCAGAAAACATCGAACAACTACGACGATTTTTGGGGATGATAAATTTTTACAGATCCAGTATATCCCACGCAGCTGAACACCAATCGTTATTGAACGAATTTTTAAAGGGAGCAAAAAAGAAAGATAAAACAAAAATTTCATGGACGCCAGAGTCGAATGAGGCATTTGATCGGTGCAAAAATAAATTGAAAGATAGTGTCATGTTATCTCACCCAGTTACTAACGTACAATTATCGCTATTTTCAGATGCGTCGGACACGTGTGCGGGGGCAGCCTTACACCAGTGGGTAAACAGTAAGTGGTTACCTTTAGGATATTTTTCGAAAAAGTTTACGAAAGCGCAACAAAAATATTCTACTTATGATAGAGAACTCACAGCGATTTATTTAGCTATGAAGCATTTCAGGTACATGTATGAGGGAAGAGAATTAACTGTTTTTACCGATCATAAACCTTTAACGTTTGCATTTAACAAAATAGAAACAGGTAGCGAAACGCCACGGCGGACTAGGCAGTTATTGTATATCAGTGAATTTACAACAGACATTCGATACGTTAAGGCGAATGATAACGCTTCAGCGGATGCACTTTCGAGAATTGAAACCATACACTGCCCAACGGTAATAGATTACGCGGAATTAGCTACAGCGCAAGAAAGCGATAGCGAGTTATTAGAATTATTAAATGGAAATAATGATAATATTAAGTTACAAAAGATTTTTATGCCAAATTATGATAAACCAATTTATTGTGAAAATAGGTTAAATACGTGTAGACCGTACTTACCCAAAAGTTTCAGACAAATAGGTTTTCATGCGGTACATGATGTTAGTCATCCGGGCGTTAGGTCAACGAGAAAATTAGTTGCGCAACGATTTTTTTGGCCAGGTATGAATCGGAACGTCGGCCAATGGGCAAAGACGTGTTTAAAGTGTCAGAAGGCAAAAATAGGCAGACACACGGTATCAGAACTGCAACAGTTTCCGAATGCTGAGCGGTTAAGCCACGTTCATATAGACATAGTAGGTCCACTTCAGACATGCAAAGATGGGCATAGGTACTTGGTCACGATGATTGATAGATGTACGCGATGGCCGGAAGCAGTGCCGGTGAACGAAATAACGGCAGAGATAGTAGCTAAAGTATTTTACGAGTCGTGGATCTGCCGGTTTGGAAATACTTTTAAAATAACAACCGACCAAGGCAGGCAATTCGAAAGTAATCTCTTTGAGCAATTATTAAAGTTAATGGGTATTAAGAAGATACGATGTACCTCCTATCATCCTCAGAGTAACGGACTTCTCGAACGGTGGCATAGATCTTTAAAACAGGCATTAATGGCACGGTTATCAAATAATAGTACATGGTGTGACGAATTACCAACAGTTCTTTTAGGTTTACGTACTGTAGGAAGGAGCGATAACGGTGTGAGCCCCGCGGAATATTTATATGGTCAAACCATACGCTTACCTGGAGACTTTTATGACGTCTCAGATAAGAAATTGAGCGAAGGGAGTACATTTTTAGAAGAATTAAGATACAACATAAGTAAATTGAAACCAGTATCGGCAGTACCCCGAAATTCGCGCGCGTTATTTGTTCATGATGAATTAGCTAAGTGCGAACGAGTATTTATTCGCAATGATGCGGTACGGAAACCATTGGTACCACCCTACGATGGTCCTTACCTAGTCCTAAATAGAAGAAACAAAGTTTATACAATTCAGTTGCCAAACAGAACTATAAATGTGTCAATTGATAGGTTAAAGCCAGCTTTCATAATAAATAACGATAATACAGAGACTGATAGCAGTTGGCATGGGACCAGCGTTGGCAAAGATGTAACTGTAGCATGTAAGCAAATTCCCGAGAATAGTAATAAAACGACAAAAAGTGGCCGTATTGTAAAGTTACCCGTCAGATTTAATGTGTAGAATTATGTTTTTAAAGGGCCAATTTAGTTTAATAAACCAGCTATATTTTATTTTATTGTGTATGAATAAGTCTTGTATTTACACTTAATCATGGTCACCATATTTTTCTATGTTAGGCAACAGTTTGTTAAAATGTAAAAACAAATTGTCATGAATTTAATTCGAAGTAAGCAACCTACTTTAAAAATGCGATAGTGCGAAAGCGTATTTCATCATCTTAATGTAAAGTTAGACAAACATCTTAAGTCCACATTTAGCACTGTACGTCAGTTGAGTACCTAGTTATTTGTATTGTGTACGTAATTAATTAAATAAATCAAAATTATTTTAACAATGGGCAAATCGTATAGCAAAAATGAAGAGATTATAATAGCTCAGAACGGTGCCAACCAACTCGATTTTACAAATATTCAAAGTCATGTGAAAACGTTCGGGATAGTGATTTTAGTCATTGGAATACTAGTTTTGATAATCACTCTGTGCAAATGTTGTGGCATGTGTCACTCATTTAGTAAGAAATGGATGGAGAATAAGATGGATAAATCTATAAAAAGGTTTCAAGAAAGTCAAATACAACCACAGAACACTTTTATCCTACGGAAAGAAGTACAACTCCATACAAAAAAAATGCCAACACGGAGCACGCTAGCGCCTCCATTTTATGCCCAGGAACTAATACATTTGGCGCGAGTTTTAAACGTGCTATTACAGAATCCTTTTGAAGCTTTCAAATGATCAGAAGAATTATCTTACTCAAAATCATAAAAATAGTCCATTTTTATGATTTTGAGTAAGACCATTCTTCTGATCATTTGTCAAAGGTCTTACTTCTTACTAATATTATAAATGCGAAAGTTTGTGAGTGTGGTTGTTTTTTACTCTTTCACGCTCAAATGACTGAACGGATCTGGCTGAAATTTGGTACATAGGTACATCAGTCTGGAATAATACATAGGCTACTTTTTATCCCGGGAATAAGTTCCCACGGGAAGAACACATTTTACGCGGGCGAAGCTGCGGGCATCAGCTAGTATGTTTATAAAAGAAAATACATATTTCAAGGTCAATAAAAACATATATTTCAATATCAGTAAAGTTTAATGAATACTTAATGCGAAAGTAACTCTGTCTGTTACGCTTTACAGCCTAAACAACTGAACGGATTTTGATGGAATTAAACATTTTGCAGTATATTTATTTTCCGCTTTAGCGCCTTTTTTGATGCTTCTTCGTGTACTGCCTATTCTGCAAAACACAATACCTTTTTAAGCATATACTTATGGTGGACATAATTATGAAAATTTTATTATCATTATAATGTTCAGCCAGTTAGTTTTCTTGAGGTATTCTTTAGTTGACTTTGTAATAGTAAGGCAAATGATCCAGATATGTTCTTGTTCATTAAATTTTGAACATTTTCATTAGCTAGTAATTTAGGTAAAATGTGATGATTCTTACTTCTTTTCCTTAATCTCATAATCTCTCTCAAATTTTTCTACACCTTAAATATAGTTTCCGTTTTCTTGGGGTTAATTCTGCAATCTCTTTTAATCCAGTTCCCTTAAAATTCCTCTGCCAGTCTGTGGTACCTGGAAATGATGAAATTCATTTATTAAAATCTGCAGGAATTTGAGTATGGCTTGAATCCCCGAAATTAGATTCTGATACAATATCCCTGTTTTAATAATATCACTAATACTACTAATTCTAGCGGTGACTAGTAAAGTTTAATGAATACTTAATGCGAAAGTAACTCTGTCTGTTACGCTTTACAGCCTAAACAACTGAACGGATTTTGATGAAATTAAACATTTTGCAGTATATTTATTTTCCGCTTCAGCGCCTTTTTTGATGCTTCTTCGTGTACTGCCTATTCTGCAAAACACAATACCTTTTTAAGCATATACTTAATGGTGGACATAATTATGAAAATTTTATTATCATTATAATGTTCAGCCAGTTAGTTTTCTTGAGGTATTCTTTAGTTGACTTTGTAATAGTAAGGCAAATGATCCAGATATGTTCTTGTTCATTAAATTTTGAACATTTTCATTTGCTAGTAATTTAGGTAAAATGTGATGATTCTTACTTCTTTTCCTTAATCTCATAATCTCTCTCAAATTTTTCTACACCTTAAATATAGTTTCCGTTTTCTTGGGGTTAATTCTGCAATCTCTTTAAATCCAGTTCCCTTAAAATTCCTCTGCCAGTCTGTGGTACCTGGAAATGATGAAATTCATTTATTAAAATCTGCAGGAATTTGAGTATGGCTTGAATCCCCGAAATTAGATTCTGATACAATATCCCTGTTTTAATAATATCACTAATACTACTAATTCTAGCGGTGACTAGTAAAGTTTAATGAATACTTAATGCGAAAGTAACTCTGTCTGTTACGCTTTACAGCCTAAACAACTGAACGGATTTTGATGAAATTAAACATTTTGCAGTATATTTATTTTCCGCTTCAGCGCCTTTTTTGATGCTTCTTCTGTGTACTGCCTATTCTGCAAAACACAAAACCTTTTTAAGCATATACTTATGGTAGACATAATTATGAAAATTTTATTATCATTATAATGCTCAGCGCAATCAAGCAACCACTCGAAATTTATTTGCTCTTTCAATTTTCCTTCTAAGGTCTTTCTCAAAGACACGTCACAACCATGCTCGTTCAAATATTTATTCACAATTGTTGCAGCACTCTCGACAGTTTTCACAAAATTATTATTAACATATATTAAACTAGCGCGCATACTTTCGTATTCTTTAAAACTGGTGAATAAGTGGCTAACCTCTGTATTCTGGTCTGCAAGCATTGCAGTACGGCATTGATTGCACTTGGTTGCTAGTTTATTTAACATAAACCCACACACATATGCACAAGCTTGTATTTCACCAGAACACTGAGGCATAGCAGTTACTGTAGCTTCAACATCATACATTAAATTATAGGATTGTCCGATATTACTTGTATTTGATGACTGTTCAGCAATATTTTGTGTCAAAAACGACTTTAAATTATTTAAAATAGTATTATCGTCGTCTTCACAATTTTTATTTTTACTTGTATGCAATAAATTGCTAATCATTGCGGTTTTGAGTGCTGCAACAAATTGTATGCTGTTGGGATTAGCATTGCATCCACAGTTGCTGCGGATGCACCCGAAACAATTTTCGAGTGGATCTTGATTGAGCCGCCTTGTTGATATACTTCCTATTTGTAATGTCTTCATATTGTGAAAAAGTCGCTCCACGGCATTCAGGGTTCTTAAAAATCCATCTATCGATGGCGGCTTGGACCTGGCACCTAAAAATGTCATATTTTGGAACAATACTTTCATTTCTTTGAAATAATTCAGGTGTGGGCTCCTTTGAGTCAAGTTAGTGAGGTATTTTTTTCCTCTTTTCAAGTCGGGCGTGTCTCCATTCAATGCATCAAACAATTGGTCCATTTTGCCGACTAGCATAGCTGTCGCGGCAGCTGCTTGCGGAAGTTCATCTGAAAGTAAAGTATAAAATAAGGATCTTAATATATTTTATCAGACTCTATACAAAAAAATACAATTGCGGTATCTATTAGTAATGTTACAATAATAATTATTGAATGAATGTATACCCGGTATCCTACTAATACTAGTACTTCTGCGAAGAGTAGACCTCGCGAGCTACCAGAAACCAAACCAAAAAATTCTGTCAGACACCTATTATTATGTGTCGCATATCTGTATAGGACCCGGTACGAGTCTGTATCTTAGGAACCGTGACCGTGATAGTAAGTGGGCTGAAATTTTCACAGATAATGTATTTCTGTTTCAGCTATAACATCAAATACTAAAATAATAATAACAACAATATTTAAGGGGGGCTCCTATATAACAATCGTGATTCTTTACCGTTTCTTGGTGCGCGAGGCCGACTCGCACTTGGCCGGTTTGTTTTTTTTTACAACAATTTGTGAGGAATTATATTTTTGATATTTAAGCCAAAAATCATCAAGATCCGTTCATTAATAACGCGACACCAATCTTCCCCCTTTTCTCCCCCATTTTCCCCTTTATCAAAAAAAGCCCACGACAAAAGTTGTATTTTGATTCAAAGAACACGTGTGCCAAGTTTGGTGCAAATCGGTTAAGAAATGCGTCCTCTAGACCGAAACTGACAACCAGACATACGCCCAAAAGCAAAATTGTCCAGTACAGTCGATACTGAGACTTTCGTTCGCTAACGCTCACTTAGTCAATTATAAATGTGAAAGTTTATGAAAATGTGAAACTTGGGCTACTTTTCTAGAAAAATAATCAAGGCTCAGTGCAAAAATTTCGGTTATGAAACTTAATCTTTTTATTCTGATCATAGATCCCGTCCATTGAATATGAACAATATCCTCCTATGACTATTTTACTGAAACTATAATAGTTAAGGTTTACTGACTCGTCTCAAAAATTCACCCAGTTTATTGGTGTTTGATGGGGAGTTCTGACAAAAAGGGATATACAGTAGTCTTGACAGATATTCATTATCTCCTGTTCATAAACAATGTCAGCAAAAGACTAAAAATAAATAAAGATATCTTACTATTGGCGATTTTTGCGAGCATTCCTGCTGCCACCGAGTGACTTAGTACTTGGGCTGCTAATCTAACTTTCATTTTTTGCTTGAAATTAGGTTCTACATGTTGTTTAGTTAATGCAGGAGCAAACACAAAATTCGGGTTAGCATTATCTTTTTCATAGAACTCCTTAATGTGCGCCCACTTTGCTATACCTGTAACATTAACAAAATTATTTTTAACTGTGTTTTTTGTCTTTATTATCACAGTCATAGTAGTTCACAGTACAGTCAGCCTCATATTATGTAGATATACACTATTGAAATTTCGTGTAAGCGACGTACTATCAATATATTTTATTGTCGATTTCATTCCCTGTGAATCCTTTGATTTAGTTTTATTTTGGAACGTATGAACTGGTTTACTACTTGTACTTACATTATTACGTGCCTCTGTACGTGCCTCGTCAATAAACGCGGCGGTCGAGGCGCCATGCGCCAGTAGCCGCAGTACCCGCGCCACCGACTGGTGCCGCTGTATACGCTGCCTGGTGCCCGCCCCCCGCCCCCCGCCCCCCGCCCGTACCTACCCGCGACCGCTCATCTGATTTTCCTAAAAGTTCTTTTCGTTTTATTTCTATCGCCTACAACTTGTATGTAACAATTTTTCTATAAGTATACACTCTATTTATAACAGTATTGTTACAACTACTTATGAGGCTGACCGTACAAGCAATAACTGTAAAAAATACCTGTTACTGGTTTCCCATCATTATATAGTACTTGAGAACATTCTATATTATATTTTAAAAAGTTGTTCCGAAAACATTTTATAAGGTGCGGTGGATCCATAATGGTGACTATTTCGTGGCCGTTGAAATCAAAATATGGTTCAGCTACTGAGGAACCAAGTGAATTTAGGGCTTTGACATTAACTCCAAAGTTGTCACAGACAGTAGCCACAATACTCAAACCAGCCTGGAAGCTTGCTTCTAGCACCTGAAATATAGATAGGTAGTTATTTGAATTAAAAAGTACTACAGTACTTCCAGTGGGGACACAATTATTCACCTAACAGGTGATCAGCTCTACTATATGAGCCATTTCTCTCATAACCACTGCGCTAGATGTTTCTATGACAATCGAGACAGATGGTTTAATGTGCTCTCCGAGGCACGGTAGTACCCTGACCAATACAAGTAGAAATATTCATGCACACAAATATTTACACTGAGCAGGAATCGAACCCCTGCCTCCTGCGTGGCAGTCGCGTGCACCACCGCCACGACACAGATGCTGTCTACTATTGTAACTAAAAGCCCAGCATTAATGAACTCTAAAACAACTGCATCAATTTAAAAAATACCTCTTTCTATTAAGAGTGCAATATTAGGTAATAGGGTGCAATTATTACGGTTTACGTCTCTATAATAAAGAAACACAAACCTCTTTGATGAGAGCTGATAATCGGTCTGCAGTGACACAATCACCAGAAAAGTAAAAAGCTAGTGGTTGTTTCCATTTCTTTCGGATGCCAATGGCCATAAATAACAGTGCATGTGTTGCTGGCTCCATAGTTCTGCCTTGATTACCGTGATCTTGATAACCATCAATTACATCTTGTTTGGTGTTATATGACAAATTTTTGCGTATAGACATTTCATCAAATGCCAAAATACACAAATTTTCTTCAGGTTCCCGATTTTGTGTTATGCTTTTAACGGTTTCAAATATTTGGAGGTTTATGCCACATTTCATGGGCATCCTATTTAAAAGAGCCTTTAGAGTACCTTCACTAGGCAAACAAAACAGGCGCCTGAGTAATCTGTAGCATGCAGTTGATTTTTTATATATGCTTAATGCCATAACTTTGTCCTCTATGCTCCACCTATGTCCAGTTAGTTTTCTTGAGGTATTCTTTAGTTGACTTTGTAATAGTAGGGCAAATGATCCAGATATGTTCTTGTTCATTAAATTTTGAACATTTTCATTTGCTAGTAATTTAGGTAAAATTTGATGATTCTTACTTCTTTTCCTTAATCTCATAATCTCTCTCAAATTTTTTCTACACCTTAAATATAGTTTCCGTTTTCTTGGGGTTAATTCTGCAGATCTCTTTAAATCCAGTTCCCTTAAAATTCCTCTGCCAGTCTGTGGTACCTGGAAATGATGAAATGCATTTATTAAAATCTGCAGGAATTTAAGTATGGCTTGAATCCCTGAAATTAGATTCTGATACAATATCCCTGTTTTAATAATATCACTAATACTACTAATTCTAGCAATGACGCCGTTTAACCAAACTGGTGATCAGTCCTGTATGGGGCCATTTCACCAAATTCCCATTCAACGACTGCCATGGACATTTCTATAACAACTGGACCGATGGCCTAGCATGCTCTTTGATTTGGGAAATTCATTGAACAATCCAAGATGTTTCACAACCCTTGTAACATGTTGACACTTATTTAGATTTGTTCGTTAAGGTCTTTTATGAGTAAAAATATAGGTTTCCAATAAAAATGTGTGCAGGTAAAACTTATAAAGGGGAAATGAAAAGTGGTTATTCTGCAGGCTATGTCGGTAACCTTAGATCTTTGTCATATGACTTCATTTCAAATTTCAATCTTCTAAGAAAATCCAAACAAAGCTCGCTCCATAACCCACTTGGAGTATGAATTATAGATAGAGTTCTATTCTCTATCTAAAACTTCTATGCCTAAAACTTTATTAAACATACCTTGGATTCAGCAGATAGAGGTGTAACGCACGGTTCATTTTGAGTAATCTGTACATTTTCTGGCAAAAATGAATCCACTTGGAGTTTCACCTCTGAGTCATTGGATATGACAGTTTCACTTGAAGTTGAACATTCTTCCTGACGTAACCGCCACATTATATTTTCTGTTCCAACTGGGATAGCAAATTTGTTCAATCGTGTCCTGGAACTGCTGGTATATGAACTGTCATCAAAGTGTTTACTGCATAACACCTTATGCTGTTTGCTTAAATTTCTAAGTGATTCCTCAGTAGACCAGTTTTCATCTGGAAAACAGTATTCGGCCCATACACGTGTTCTGAAATAATAAATTAGATTTATATCAATAAGAAACTCGTCAAATGATTTACAATGTGTTGCTAAAGCTGTACTAAAAGATGCGTATGATAGATTATGAAATTTAGTTACGCGAGGTCACTACAAGTCTTTTTTTGTGATGAAATTAATTATAAAGGTAACGGGCATCAGCTAGTATTGCAATAATTACCTCAATGGCGGATAATCTAAAATTAAGCCACCAAGTTTATTATATTGATAGGTAGGTAGTTAGTTTTTATTTATTTTTAAGTACCTAGCTATCAATACATCATCCATCATCAATACATATAATAAAATCGTAACTGTCTGTTTGTCTGTACGTTTGTGCACGCTAATCTCAGCAACTGCTCAACCGATTGCAATGCGGTTTTCTTTATTGCGTTGCGGTTTCCCTCACTAACATTTAGTGTTTGTTTTATGTCAATCGGTTCATAAATAAAAAAGTTATGTCATTATAACAGAATTTCACGCGGACAAAGTCGCGGGCACAGCTAGTAATTTTATATGTTTCTTGTATAACCCTAATTAATGTAATGATATTAGTTTTACAAACACACACACCTACATAAATAAGTATTCCTGTGGAAAACCGGTAAAAAACTTACCTCACGGATACATCTTTTCCAGGTAGAGGAAATCTGTGGAATCGTAAGTTCGCAGTTTCGTCATTGCCAGCAGTAGTATGACATTTTGCACATTTTCTTTGTAATTCTGTGTTGGCCATTATACAAACAATTCAAAGATAATTAACACAAAATTGAAAATGGGTAGGTAACGAAAATGTAGGTTAGGCAAGTAATAAAGCGGTTCGGAATATCGCAATATAACGGTTTTACATATAAAGAAATATGCAATACTGAAAAAAATAGCACTTTAGTTATCACAAATTATGAAATAGGTATCAATTATTAGAATTATCACAATATTCACAATTCGCCGGTTCACTTCACAGAAAAGAAAGTGCAATGGCGGATGTCAAATGGCTTTTGTGTCAAAAACCAATGTCAAACCTAAAATTTAAATTGCGTTCCAGAAAGACGATCACAGGATTATAGACATATACGTTGTCTTTGTCTGGCGTATAGCGCTTTTTCATCTAGCAAAATTCGCCCAGGTGTTCGCATGTGATGCTAAGAGAGTTGACTCCCCCTGAATACAACAAGTATAGGCACTATGTTGCTATGTTAACATTGACGTCAGCCGCTAACCATGCAGCAACGTCATGGTTACCTACGGCGAAGTGAAATACGAGTCGCAGCCATTGTTATCGGTAATAATGTTGACTAAGTGTTTTGAATGAAGCTTGTTGAATATTGTTCAAATGAATGTAATGATAGGGTGACCATAGTTTTACTACTTAAATAACTTTTAATTGTTGTACTAATAATATGTTACTTTTAAAATTTTTGTTGTAAAAATTTGGGGGATGTAGTGTACGGCTGTACATACAATGTAAGCGTTAAGGAATTTGTCTGTCAGCAGTTCTGTGAATGAGCGATGAATGCGTGTCGGGCCAGTGACTGCGCGCTGGCCCGCCTGAGTGGTTGTAGTTCAGATAGAATAATATTAGTGTTTTTGGCAAAATATACTTTGAGTTCTATTGGTAAATTAGCATTTTTATTGAAAGGCAAGGCCAGTGGCAGTCACTCCCAGTGTAAGTAATCCCTGCAGTCAGCACAGCTTACAGGAACACGCATATGGTTGAATAGGTTCTAGACATCTATATTGTGCAAGATCGTAAGTACTTGCGTAATTGCGTAGTTATAGATTGGTGCGTTGACCTCGCCTTGGTTAACAAGGGTCGACGTAATACCAATATCCGTTAAGGTGTAGCCTCATAGGAGGCACACCAACAAGTATTTTCTTTAATAGGAACATAATAAGGCTTAATATTTCCAGTATAATATCGCATTTATATTATGAGTAACCAAAAAAATTTTACACACTTATATCGCTTCTATTGAAGCAACAGCCGTTGGCTTCGAACATTAACCTTTTTACAACTACCCTCATAATATTTACAGTAAAACATTGTACCGTTTATGGCCCTACTAAGTATAACGGCGTACCTTATGTTCCTCCATATCACGGAAATGGCTAGAAAGTATTTTAATACTTATTTTAAACCAACTGTTGCCGACAGCGCCATTGTCTACAATGCGGACAACCACTATTTCATTTCAAAAACAAGTTTTTTTTAATACAACATTCGGAGCATGAGATTCGGATGGAATAATGGTTTTCACTTTGAACATGTAAGTCATCAACTAAATTAAAGAACATGAAATGCAATGCATTCTATTTATTTTAGCTATCATGTTTCATAGTAAGTAACATTTACTGCACAATTATGACCTACGCAATCGATGTTCATATACCTAGAAATAATGAGAGTTTTATTTTTCAAAATGGCCGTGTTCTATTCCCAAACTGTGCTTTTTGAAATCTATATAATATGCAGATCTTTTTTACATTACATTTACAGACTTGCCCATACCACAAATTAGAGATAGTACAGATGGAAAACTCATGTATGTACTTTTTTCACACCTACCCTCTGCTACACACACTCGCGCACAACTCAGTATCGAAAATTCGGTTGAGAATCGGTTGAGACCGCTTGACCTCGTATCTGTGAATGAGTTGTCTATGTGTGCGTAGCCTCAGCGAATTTACTATGTAGGTTTCCATCTGTACTATCTCAAATTTGTGCCCACACTGAGCGCTCCGAATGTTACACCCTGTATGTACCAGTGCCTATTCTACCGTCATTGTATACATAGCCTAATTTATTTCAAAATAGATAAAAGTGTTTTCATTTGATAGTCCACTAACAATGAATTTATTTGTTACTAGCTGACCCGGCGAACTTTGTTCCGCCATATCAAACTGACCCGATATGAGATATAATTTTTTTTATGTATACAAACCTCGCCCCGTGTTGCGGGTAAGAGTACAAAATGTCGCCACCCCAATACATCCCAAGGGTGTCGTTTTTAAGATCCATTGCATGTAAAATTTGATACCCCATCCTAAACAAACACATAGAATTAAGCTACATACGAGGCAAATTTACACCAAGTTCTTACTTTTTAGTGGCGAACGCGTTCTTGAAAAACAACGTAACTTTGTTTAAAAAACAAACATGCATTCACATAGTCAGCCTTTTTCCCAGAAACTATAGTGGTGGCGCTTAGGACTATCGGCCTCCTACCTATCCTACCTAGGGTCCAATAACTGCGATTAAGTAAATGGAACAAAGAAATGAAATTAAAGTACCCAGTTAATAGCATAAGTAGTAGGTACTTAGTACAGTTATTGCACCTACTATTTTGTTCTGGTAAAGAATCGATTAATAATGACTGGCGGGGTCGTGAACGATGAAACGTCAACTCGATTACATCTTTTGTTTTCTTTATGTTTAAACATTCTTTGTGTTAGTTTAAGTCTGTGTTTAGTAATAGGTATACTAAAGTTTTAGTTTTTTTTTTTTTTATTTTATTTGTAACATCATGCAATCAGTCTTAAAACTATACGTGGCTCCCAACGGAACCCGCCCTTTCCTTATTTTGCCTGGATTTACTTTATAAACCCTTTAGTCGTCAAATATATCCCGCCGCTTTTTGAGCCGACGCATGGTTTCTGGAATAGTGAGCTGTCCCGCTAGTTGGTTTGGGTGCTTTGATAGCCTTAACCTGTAGGTGACTCCATGGGCTTCTACCACCTCCCTGATCATTGGTATGTGGAGAATTTCGTGGACCACTACTGGTGTTCTTATAAACCAGGGCGCATTAGATAGTTGCTTTATTATGTAGTTTTGTACTCTTTGCATGATCATTATGCACAGCTGCACTCCATATGTCCATATGGGTTTCAGAATCGACTCGTATATGAGTAGTTTATTATCCAAGGATTATTTGGGGTTACGTCCTAGTAGCCAATAGAGACCCTTGTATTTCAGGTTGATTTCCTCTCGTTTGGTTTCGATATGCTTTCTCCAGGTAAGTCTACGGTCCAAATGCATGCCAAGATACTTCACCGTCTGCTGATGGGGTAGTTGTATGCCGTTTAAGTAGACTGGGGAACAATCTTCCCTTCGTAGAGTGAACGTTACATGAACAGATTTGGACACGTTGACGGCAATTCGCCAGTCAGCTAGCCATTTTTCGATTTCATTCAGGCTGTTTTGTGTAATACCTGAGAGGCTTTCGAAAAATGGCTAGCTGACTGGCGAATTGCCGTCAACGTGTCCAAATCTGTTCATGTAACGTTCACTCTACGAAGGGAAGATTGTTCCCCAGTCTACTTAAACGGCATACAACTACCCCACCAGCAGACGGTGAAGTATCTTGGCATGCATTTGGACCGTAGACTTACCTGGAGAAAGCATATCGAAACCAAACGAGAGGAAATCAACCTGAAATACAAGGGTCTCTACCCTTGTATTTCAGGTTGATTTCCTCTCGTTTGACTGGGGAACAATCTTCCCTTCGTAGAGTGAACGTTACATGAACAGATTTGGACACGTTGACGGCAATTCGCCAGTCAGCTAGCCATTTTTCGATTTCATTCAGGCTGTTTTGTGTAATACCTGAGAGGCTTTAATAGGGCATCTGTTCGAGGAGAGTAAGGCTGTATCGTCAGCAAATATTGCAACGGTTACTTCTGGAATCTGCGGTAGGTCATATGTATACAATGTATACAGGACAGGTCCCAGCACGGAACCTTGAGGGATTCCTGCCAATACTTCATAGAAGTTGGAGGTACAGTCTTTCTCGCTCACCTGAAAGATCCTGTCAGTTAAGTAGGACTTCAGGAAATCATGGAATGTATGTGGAAATATCGATTTTATTTTGTACAAAAGGCCCTTGTGCCAGACTCGGTCGAAAGCTTGTTGGATGTCGAGAAAGACTGATGAACGATATTCTTCTTTTTCCATTGCCCTCCTAATCTCTCTACATACTCTGTGCACCTGTTCAACCGTCGCGTGTTCTTGCCTAAACCCAAATTGATGTTCTGGGATGATTTGTTTGTCCTTTATGACAATCATCATTCTGTGCAGAAGCAACCTCTCAAATAGCTTAGAAATTATCGGCAGAAGACTGATTGGCCTGTACGATGTGATTTCATGGATTGATTTTTCTGACTTGTGAATCGTTATAATATTTGAAACTTTTCACTGATCAGGAAAATACCCAATTCTCATAATTGCGTTAAATAACATTGTTAAGTACACGGCTACCTTACGAGGTGACTCTTCAAGTACTCTTTTGTCAATAAGGTCAAATCCTGGAGCTTTGTTGTCTTTGAGTGTCTTGAGGCTCTTAGTCACTTCTTTCGGTGTCACCAGTTTTAAAGGTGTCTCCATTTGATGGTTCTGGTTTAGAGTAGAGTCGATGTATGTTTCATCTCTATTCAGTGTTAACTCGTTTGGCGTAAAGACCTGACTGAGATGCTTTGCGAAGGCTTCAGCTTTGTCTCGAGCTGTTCTGATCCACTTGCCATCATGAGCACGTAGAGGTGGTTTCTGATGCGACATCTATCAAGGTTTTTACAAGCTTTCCATAGTGAGTAGTACTACTAAAGTTTTAGTAAAGACTGGGAATTCCGCACATGCCGATTAGTTTATTGTGTATTTGTGATATTAAGTAAAAATAAGCTTAAATTCAATGTTGTGTGTTTCATTCCTGGCCCTTTACACTGGCATTATTTAAGAACTCGTAGATGACAACATACGAAACCATATTGTGAACAGAGACGGACAGGCCTGGCAATAAATAATAAAATTAAACGTGGAAAAAAGAATAGGTTTCGAAACTGCGTCTTCTTGTAAAAACGAAAATTCTTACATAGAGGTATTTACAAATGTGAAAGTATGTGAGTATGGATGTTTGTTACTCTTTGTATGGATGTTTGCAAAGGATTGCAAAGGAACTGGCTAGCCAGCGCCGAGTGTAATATTACACGAACTACTTGGTGCCACTTTTGACCCTTCTATAACTCAAAACCTCTTTAACGTAAAGACATAAAACTTCGTGTGCCTACAGCCCACAGCCAAGCATAATTTTTGCATTGAACTTGGCTCTCCTTTTTTACATTTATGTTTTTGAGTCAAATTAAAGTTTCATGTGTTTCCATTCTCAACTTGACTGGTGCGGTAAGTGGGATCCTTGTGATTTACGACGCTATTCAGCACTTTCTCAACTCCATTACTCTGCGTTTAATATACTTTGATGCAACAGATTTTATTAGTGTTTTAAAATGTATTTTCAACATTTTTATTGCGAGTTTGTTCGTAAGTTTTGTTTTGATTATCGACTATACTGCATTGGATTTACCGAAAGAAAAAACTTAAGGGGGGACAGAGGGAGCACTTATTCTTGTTTTTCCATCTCTTAAGCTCCGGGGTTAAGGCCTTAAAGATAATACAGTACCTGCCAATAATATTGGGCTAATAGCTGAAAAAGACAGGGAGTTCATCCTCACACTCTACGTCCGGAGCGTTTCAGCACGGTTACATCCGATAGGGGTTTTCTTCCGCGTACGCTTAGGTTGTGGAATGATCTTCCTGCCTCGGTTTTCCCAAACGCCTATAGTATGGGGTTCTTCAAAAGGGATCTTAGAAGGTTTTTACAGGGTCGGCAGCGCGAGAGTGGCGCCTCTGGTGTTGCAAACGTTCATAGGCTGCGGTGACCACCGGTCCTTCTGGTGGGCCGTATACTTGCTACCTTAGTGGTAAAAAAAAAGTGCCACAGATAACATAATATATATTATAACTCATATAGGTATCTATAATACCCCAGAGTCCGTAACATACATACTACCACAGATAACACTACGGTCAAGGTCTACGAAGGTAATCATTAGCTTATACTCGTATACTGTGTGTGTTCACTGTATTCGATTAATATCACGTAATTATCTTCCAGGTCACTTGCGTGTCACCCCAACTAGTGAAATATCGACTACCTCTAATAGGTATGTATAACTAGAACACGCTCTCTGCTCCCCCGCTGAGGGAATAAGATGTTTTTCCGCGTTAAAAAATGGCCTATGGGGCTCTCCAGACCCAAAACTATCTTCACAAATCAAATAATAAACTACCGTACCGTGGTCTATCGGCGTTAATAGGCTAAATGTTATCCATTGCTTGAAACGTGAAAGAAGGGATTTTTTGCGCGCCAAACTTACAGACAAACGTTTGTCCTCAGTTTTATAATTTTTGAAAACTTGTGTATTTTTGAGTGTTTATGTGTAATTTATGGTGGATTCTCAAACATAAAGGTTCGACAACGTGCACAAGTGTTGGAAAGGGGGACACCCAAAAATTACGAAATATGTTTTTCCGAATTTTAATATTCCGTTGTTCAAAATTCCTAAAAAACAAAGCTCCGAATATTCAAAAGGACGATATTCATTTATCCAAAAGTCATAAGTACGAATTTATATTTTTCCGAATTTTATTAGTACGAATGATCAAAAGTCCGTACTGGTATTTTCCCGAAAAACATTATTCCGAATTTCAAATTTCCGAAAATTAATTGTTAAAGTTATAACTGTCTACAAAAAATAGGTTAAAGTTAAAATTGATATTATCCAGTTTTATAAATAAAGCGAGCGAGAGAAGTGAGCGCGTGTAACATAAAAATGAAGCGGAAACCCGACTAGCTGTGGTCCTTACTCGGAGTGACAAGAGTAAAATTACATTTAATTAGGTTAGGTTAAGTTATAACTGTGACCCCCTGTGCTTTGAAATACCAGTTAAAAGCGTGGAGGGAGGACATTCCTCGATTGCAGTCACAAAGCTTGTTACGTCACTCACAACTCGTCACGTAATTTTGGAAAGCTAATGAATGCCTGCAAGCATGTCTGCCTGTCTGCTTGCTTGCACATGGTTAAGGTCTCGTGTAATTTATAATCAATAGATTACGTTGCAGTCAAAACAAAAGTAGCTTACTGACAGTGATCGTTTACAGAAACTCAAGCGGGGCTACGAGCCCTTCAATGCGAGTTTTACAAGGCTTTTAAATTACGGATATATGTTTTTATTTCGAATTTTCGATAAATGGAGTTCTTATTTATGATATTTCGAATATTTGATAATCGGAGTTCGTATTTATAATATGGCGGACTTTTAATGATTCGAAATTATACGGTTCGGTTTCTTGAAATTCGGCATTCTGACAGTCGGAATTGTAAACATTCGGAATTTAGAAATTCTGACTTTTATTAAAACGGATTTATGGAACATTGAATTTTTTGACTTTCAGGATTTCGAATCATTCGGAATTATGAAAATCGGAATTATGAAATTCGTGATTTTGACTTTCAGAATTAAGTTTTTCGTATTAATGTAGTGTACCCGTTGGAAAGTGATTTACCGCAGTGATACGCGAGTTTTTTAGGTTTATCGACAAATTCCACAGCTAGCTCTAGTAAAGTACCACCGCTTTACTAGAGTAGAACTTAGTCCAAATTTGGATAATCCTACACCTACACGAATTCACTGTTGATAATTTGAGGAATATAGATTTGGCATATATCTATGTAACCAACAGGGGCGTAGGGTCCATAGAAGCCGATTCCCGCTGGCTTCCCCTTCAGAACTGACAGCAAGGTGAAGTTACATCATTACTAAATCTCGGTCAGTAGATAAGATGATAAAATTTTCTTCTTAACGAAAAACCCCTGCTGCAAAATACATAGCAATGTGCAATATTGTGCATCGCTCAGTTCAGTCAAAGTTCAGTGAACTCCAAAAACACGATCATGGAATATGAGAAATAAGCCGGATTGCTGAATATTTGCGTCCCTTTCGTTAATAATACGCAAATGTCGGTTTCTCTCTCTACGTTCCGAGTGTTTCGAAAGATTATACTTGCGAATCTCCATCGTTCGGCCAGCGATCGGGCCTCGTTCTAAATCCACTCGGAAATAGCTTAATACGAGACGGAGAAAAATCGTCAATAATAAAGTAAAGTCAATAAACGTACTAAAATTTACTTTTGACGAAATAAAATCACTCATAGAGTCTAATTATATGTATTTTCATACAATGTAATTATATAATGATATTTACGACGCAATCATTTGGAATTTTCAATAACTAAATAAAATTAATGAATTAAGTACGCTCGTCGAACATTCTTTACGCACACTAGCGCCGCTTTCGAATATTTTGAAGTTTTGAAGTTTTATTTACTACTTTATATTTTCTCTAAACAATGCAATGCAGCAGTGCACTCCCAGAATTATTGAATAATTAGTTTGTTGGTCGTTTTTTTGCTGTTTATTGGTTAATTATAATTAGTTAGTGATAAATAGCATGGTGTATTGGTGAGTGGAATAGTGCGTGCAGTACTGTATAAGTATATAAGCTGTGAATAGATAAGTAATTACGTATAGTTTACATTTTGCTTTGTTTTAATACCTACTAAGAATCTAGGTTGTTGGTATGCGTAATGGCGACGTTAATACATATAATATAGATTGTTGTTTAATAGATTTTTTGTTATCTGAAGAAACATCTTTTACTAAATTAAGTTTTGAGAATAAAAAATATGTAATTCAATTGTGACTATAGATTATAAAAGAAAAGACTGCTCCTATAAACATTTTCATAGTTCGTTTTATGATAAATATACTTGGATGACAGGTTCTTGTAAACTCAATAAACTTTACTGTTTCCAATGTTAATTATTTTCCGATTCTAGTAGCGTTTGGAGTCGTACAGGGTTTACGGACATCAATAATATAGGAAATTCGACGAAAAAACATGTTCTGACTGAAAAACACATTCGTAGTTGTTTAAGCTTTCATGACTTTGGCAATAGCAGAATTGAGACATTTTTGAATAATAATTTTGAAGTAGGTACACAATAGGAAGGTTGATCGCAATCGTCATCTATTAAGACGTTTCATAGATACTGTAGTTTTGTTAGGTAAACAGGAGTTAGCGTTCCGCGGCCACGATGAGAGCTCCGGGTCGAATAACCGCGGTAATTATATTGAAATATTGCAATATTTAAGTGCGTATGATGCTGTATTGGAGTCACATATGGAACAATGTTCTTCAATGCATAACCCCGTGTTTTCTGGACATCTACATGTACCTAGGTAAGATTTTTTTTACTAGCTTCCGGTTCAGGTATACCCGAAGGGGTAGGCAGAGGCATATTATATGCCCACATTTCACCTTTTTATAATATGTCCCACGTAATACGTTGTGAGCCGTATTGCCGTGTTTAAATGGACAGGCGCAGGTTGTGATGCCTGCTGTTGAAATAAAGCCTTCAACTTGGTTTAACGACTGCCATTTTACTGGCAACCAGGACCAACGGCTTAACGTGCCTTCCGAAGCACGGAAACGCTCAAATAAATGTCACAAAGTGATCACATGGATGGTCACCCATCCATGGACCGGCCATAGTGAAAGTTGCTTACTGCAGTGATCGTTTACAGAACACTGAGTCCGCGGGGCCACGAGCGCTACTAGCTTCCCTTTTGAAAATAACCAGTCCTCGCCACTGGTAACCAAAGCCAGTATAAATGAAATGAAAAAAATAATAAAGAAGGAAAACAAACAAAAATATTTTCTTTTCTTTGTGGTTACAGACAGGTATTCCATCCACCGAGGCATTCCATCAACACGGCAATACGGCAATACGGCTCACCACCTATTACGTGGGACAAATTCTTAAAAAAGGTGAAATGTGGGCATATTATAATAAGCCTTTGCTTACCCTCTTCGGGAATAAAGGCGTGACCATATGTATGTATGTACGAAAAAATTAGGGGGGTACTTCGGAAGTTTCGCAAATGTAAAACTGAATTGGGCATTGTTTACAATATGTTTCCTTGATGGCGCTGTACCCTAAATCTAAACCGCGATATGGTTTCGTTACATAGGAGTACTTAAAGTAGATTCTGTCACAACACAAGTCGAGGCATTGACATGTATTCTATTTAATTGTGTACATATAGATCAATAAATTGATAAATTTTTGTAATTTGTCTTCATCTCAAAGGCAAATTAAAATGCATAGATGTTTTGTATATTGAAAATCTTCACTTGTACTGTTCCACAACATTCATTATTGTAAATGTAATACCTAACCGGTTTCGCCTTTCGGCATTCTCAAAGGCTATTTACTTATTTAGATCATAATTACACTTCGAACGCATGAACAATGACAATCATTTTCATGTAGGTATGCCAACAGACAAGGTTGTACCCCAAAAATTAGAAAGAATACAAAGGAATAAAAATTTTTGAAAAATATTTTTTTTCTATTCATATTTACAATACTTAACCAATGTTAAGGGTTGCCAGCTTACAATTTGCCAGTCAATCGCTTCACCATTAAATCGTGAAAGCGTAATAGACAGACAGACAGAAAGACAGACAGAGCATTTTATAGTATTAGTAGGGATAGGGACGGGAAATTTAAGCAGATTTAACGAAGTATCAGCCTTTATTAAAATGCTTTAAAATAAATTCTCTTTCACGGCCACCAAACACGAGGATTATTAATCAACTTTCTATGCGATGGCAAAGATTAAAGAATTTGCGTCCCTGTCGTGGTAAAGAACTTGAGCTTTTTATATCGTTGTAGTACCTACCGCTTGATTAACGTTTCGGCAAGATGCGGTAATTAAAATCCCACCAAAAACATTCTGTAAAAAACTAGCCAAGTCTCGTTGGAGCTATTTGTTTATCTCTAAAAAGTAATGAGATCTAGACAAAGTCGTGCCAAGTCTAAGGTTCCTTACTGAGATTACTTTATTATTATAGTTAATGTTGTGTGACTTGGCCGTTGAAAATTCTTTATACGTGAGTGTGTACAAGTCAATTTTGTTTACACGTAATGTTATATCTGTTGTAACTACCTATGTTTGTTAAGCGTGATAATAGCCCATACTGGTATTGGTAATTGGACGCTAGTGTCTCATTTTAGGCTGTTATTGATTGGGCAACACATGCATTCAGCATTGACAATGCTGACTTCTGCTCTCTTTTTTTTGAAGCGGCAAATGGACCACCGATCTAACATAAAATAGACGTACAGAAGGACTTCTATCAATGATTATAATAATAATAATTGACTAGTTATTGAATTAACGTTCTCCAAGTGGCAATTTTCGATCGTCAATGGGTAGCGGTTCTGGCGACAGATTGGTGCAATGGTGTCATGAAGCATCTTGTTTTGTACCCTTGTGTACCCTTCAACGGCCAAGTCACACAACATTAACTATAATAATAAAGTAATCGCAGTAAGGAACCTTAGACTTGGCACGACTTTGTCTAGATCTCATTACTTTTTAGAGATAAACAAATAGCTCCAACGAGACTTGGCTAGTTTTTTACAGAATGTTTTTGGTGGGATTTCACTTCTTTTTGTAGAAACGTATAACATATTGATTTATTTTATTAGATTTTCTTATTAGACGCAGTTTTTTTCATTTTAGGAGTAGTTTTTTTTTATTATTACAGATCTTTCTTTTCTTTTTTTCCGGTTCTGATTCTTGTACAACCGTTTTTTGTATTGCCCGGCGTTTTTTGTATTGGCGTTCATGCCGTTATATTTTGACCAAATTTTGAGTGAAATTAATATTTCAGTGTAATTTGTTTATTTAATTTGTGTAATTTTCGAGTATAATCATTCGACTATTTCTTCTTGTAAACTTGTAAGTATAAGTATAAAAGCCAGTCTAGTCTTATCCAGAGTTTTCCTTTAATTTTATTTACATTTGTACTAGCTGACCCGCGCAACTTCGTTTGCATCTTATAAGAGAGAAAGAGAGAGAAAGAGCGCGGTATGCTATTGTTATTTTGATATCATGGTTCACGTCATTTGTTCCCGTCGCGTTTACTTCCGTCGCGTCGCTACTATTCATTATTTTAGAAATAATTAACGTTACTGTGATCAAAAACTCCCAAAGACGCGGGATAGCTCCCGCATCCCCATAGGTGAGGCCGCAGTGGTAGCCGTAGCTCTGCTTACCCGGGGCTCCCAACGGTAGGTTGTTAAGCAGGATGCGTGTGTTTTTAGCCAGTATGAGTCCGGCATAGCATACATGTAGGATTTTCCTCATGTTAATAAAAAGGTAACTGTGATCGAACGAAATGAATAGATCGAAAATAGGTTTTTTGTTTAAGAACTTTTTAACTTTTCAATTTTGTAATACATTATTTTTATGTGACTTTAACCATTTACGCAGAGGCGCAACGGATACCTACTCTTATATCGATTAAATTTTCCCCGTTTTCAAAACATTTCACATTGCTGCTCCGCTCTTTCAGTAGCTTCAGTAAGGCTTGCCTTGGTATTTGATCATGGTCCCTTTGCAGCGTGTGTCTAATCCAGCTAAACTTCCGACGTTTGATCTGTTAGTGGATAGGGGTCTCACTGCAGCGTTCCAATAGGCTTACGTTCGTGATTTTAACGGGCCCGTATAATACCGAAGATCCGTTAGAGGTCAACTTGGAACTTGTAGCTGGTGCGAAATGTCTTTATTGACCTTTCATGTCTTGCATCCGTATAGTAGTACAGTTTTAACATTGACTTTGTTTTGGGTTTCACTTTTCGAGTCAATTTTCGCAACTGCCATACGGGCGCAGCTGTGTGAAGTTTGCTCTTGTGCTCTTGCCTTGGCGAGCCTCGAAATGATGTACTCTTCTAACCCATCAGTTTCCGACACGACACTCCCGAGTTACGTGAATTAGTGAACGCGCTCGACATCTGTGCCAATGCGCAGCGAAACAGACTCTTCTCCCTACACCTCATCTCCTGCGTCTGTCGATTTTATTTTCAGTCCTTCCATTCGCTGTCTCATTTTGTACGTTGTTCTGTAGACATGCATGACGGCGTGTGTCCAAATTGGAGATAGTACAGATGGAAAACTCATGTATGTACTTTTTTGTCATACCTACCCTCTGCTACACACACTCCCGCACAAATCAGTACCTATTGAAAATTCGGTTGAGACCGCCTGACCTCGTGTCTGTGAATGAATTGTCTATGTGTGCGTAGCCTCAGCGAATTTAGTATGTAGGTTTCCATCTGTACTATCTCTAATTTGTGGCGTGTGAGTGCCTCAGCAAGCACAGGTCATCGGCGTCATCTAAATCCTTCAGGATATCAGGATAGTCCCCATTCTATGCCACGCCGCATGTTCTTTGCGGTATTCAGCATTATGCCATCGATTTTCTATGGATGGCCCGAACAAAGGTACCTCTCATAGTGGTTATCACAGAGAAACACAGCTACACGCTGGAGAAGCGTATTGCTTAGTGGTGGTTGTTTACTATCATGTTATTTTCATAACGATCCTCTAAGGTAGGTACAGTATGTATTTTCAAAAGAGTTTGTGAACTCTATGTTTAATTTCTTTTTCAGAATATTGATGACACTTGATTGATGTCATTTTATACACGTTACGTCTACTACATTGATACATGTAATAAAATTGTAACACGCCGATGTTTGTTTGTAAATGGCTAATACTGAAGAAAATTCTAAAATAAAGGCTCTTTGTTTACTATTTTCTATGAAATTGCTTATTTTGAAATATTACACCTACCTAAAGTAATCTGCTGTAAGCGTTATTCACTTTTAACGAAAAAATATTTGCGTTAAAAGTAGAAGAATAAGTTAGTATGTGACCCGTATAATGTATGACCAAGTTCAATCATGGCGACACAAAATTAATTTCGTTGCGCATTATTTTGATTATCTATATCTCCTAAGGTATTCATTTAATTTGCATGGTGTAAAGGGAACAAATAATTTTCATTATATTTTCATGCCCACCAATGTATTTAAATTGAGATGGGTTAACACTTTCTTGGTGTAAATAGCATTCCAATTACCACTTTATAATTGCTAAATTTTTAAAGAATGAACATGGTTATTGTATGTTATCCTTAAGAGATAAACATATGCTGCCGCGGACTTTTCTGTAGCCCTATATAAGATACACAATTCCATGGTACATTATTTTGTAATACTTCGAAGGGTGTAGGCAGCGTTTTCGTTAAAAGCTCCCAGACGCCTTATTTTTTTCTGACCTCTCCAACTAATGTCGTAATATTTTAGTCAATGTCAACAAAAACTCAACAAATTTTATACGAAAACCTTTCTCGAGAACCACTCTCTCGATTGGTGATCTCAGCCTGAAACTCCATGCAGTGGTTTTTAAGTTTATCGTGAACCAACAGACAGACAGACGGACAGACGCGGCTGGGGACTTTGCTTTATAATATGTAGTGATTAAAAGCAGAAGGGGAGGCATTCGCCCAGCAGTGGGATGCTATAGGCTAGATTAAATTAAAAGATGTGTCAGATGTCGATTTTTTTACGTCCTAATAGTAGAAGGGGGCATTACCATATCTCTAATACAACTGAGACCAGCTGAAGGTTCTTCATCAGATACTTCAGACCTTCGATTTTTGACTTCAAATAAAGCGGCCCACCAAGTTGAATATTATTTGTAAAGGCGGTATGTCGATCTCTAATAGTTTGGTTGGGCTCTTGTGTTTTCTAATCAGGGTCACCAGGTATCTTCGATTATCCTAGTTGTAATAGTTTTTCCTTTATGTGGTGATTAAACCCTAACTCTGTACCAAATTTCAGCTCTCTGAGTTTATGGGAAGTACTAGTTGTATTTTGATGATCATGAGTGAATGAGTGTCATAAATGCGAAACTTTGCTTTCGCTTAACTCCGGAAGTAAATGACCTACAGACTTGAAATTTTGGATTTTAAGTATGTGATTATAGCTTACTAGATGACGAAAATTTCTGCGTTCTGGTCTTATCCAGAGGTTCTCTACTAGGGGCCTGAAAATGCGGCGAAATGGTTCCTGTAAAGGATGGTACGGCAGTGTTTGCTTCGCGCTCGACTTGGCTTGGGGGCACTGCCGTGCTCCCAAATCTTTGGTTGCCTAAATTTATTTCGTAATTATTGCTAAATAAGTTTAATTACTTAACAATATAAAATGATTTTATTGACATACATATTCCTAATAAATATTATATACAACTTATATTTACTATACACTTTTAACATTAGAAAAGAAAACTATGAATCTTATATAACTCTATGCTATGAATACGTAAAATTTCAAACAAAAAAAAAAAAATGAAAAGAAGAAACCGATCTAGGCATCGAAAAATTCTTCCACATCGCTGTCGACCACAACCGTGCCCAAAACGCTGACGGCATTGCCACGTTGAAATAAATTAAAACAATATTAAACAATATTAAAATTATATTATTACTGAGCTCTACGCACCTACATATTTTAGGTAACCAAAACACAAAGTATCGCCATCTAGCGTCGAGTAAAAAATATTTTTGCTGTATCCTGAGATCAGAGATGTTTCTAGAACTATTTATGAAAATAAAGAATAAAACTACTTACAACTAAAATGTGATGCCATGCATAGCATCAAAACGCCTATCCGAGTAATTTTTACATGATAATACACAACACTTTATCCTTATCTTTATAAATTTGTCTAATTTCGCGAAAATACGAATTTTGACATATATTTGCGTATAACGAACCGGAAGTTGCCTAGACGAACGCGGACAGCGCACTGACTTAAGCCACGCCCACTGATGACGTCAGGACCCGCATTGAACGGTCACACAGTGCACGCTTGCTTAGGCCCTCTCCTCTCTTATATTTGCTCCATGGGTAGGATACGTGTGGTTTTTAGTCGGTAGGAGTCCGGAAAAAATAGACTCCCGTTTTTACCCTTTACGCAGGGAACTCTAAAAACAACAAGTTACTGATAAAATTGAACAGTAGATAAGACTTTATTCTTCGCCGAGGACTATTCTTCGCCGAGGACTATCGGCCTCCATGACCGGGGGTCTGAGGACGGTGAGAGGGTCGCTCTCCGTCCTTACAGAAACAGGCCCATGACGGCCCAAACCCGAAACCTCCCAAAGACGCGGGATAGCACCCGAACCACCCCCTGGGCGAGGCCGCAATGGCGGCCGTGGGTCTGTTGTGAGTCCCGGGACATCCTTCCGACTGCTTACCCGGTGCTCCCAACCACAGGCTGTTGGGCGTTACGTGAGGTTTTTTAGTCAGTAGGAGTCCGGCATAACATCCTCTGAGGATTTTCCCTCACGCAGAAAAAAAATAGATAAGACTATTCATAACTTATTGCTAAACATACAGCATAACAACTACTTCTACATTTTGCTGTTTCTTCCACGGTAAGCGTTTTGTCTCTTCTTATTGATCCCTCCCGCTATGTTTGTTATAAAAGATTACGACGAACAAAATTTTATTCGCAGTTTGCACTAATCTTCTTTTTTAAAAGTAAAGCCATCAATAGTGTTTCCTGGTCAGAATTTATTTTGTTAACGATGAAACCAAAACGCCAACGAAATTGTGTGACGCTAGCCGGCATATACGCCGCGTATACGTTGCGTATACGTTGCGTCTACGCCGCGCATACGTCCATCGAACGCCTATGCTAGTGTGAAGGCGCACTTAGGCCACCTATGGAATATAACAGGGCGTGAACATACTCAAACTTTTTATTTATCGTTTTAACAGATTTATAATGGGTACCTACCTGTCTGTTGGGAGTCCTGGGACATCCTTCTGAGGGCTTACCCGGGGCTCCCAACCATAGGCTGTTAGGCGTTACGTGAAGCGTTTTAGTCGGTAGGAGTTCGGCATAGCATCCAGGATGGCTTTTCCCTCACGTTTAAAAAAAAGGTGGGTACCTACTAGGCTTGCCAACTTCAAAATGCGAATTTGCGGGAATTGTTGATTTCAAATGCGGGACAAGGATTTAAAAAGCGGGATCTTACAATTTTGTTCAGAATACTAAAAAACGTGAACTTTAACGGGTACTGAATTTCACGCGGGAGAAGCCACGAGCATCATTTAGTTTAAATACCTATTATTTCCGTACGCTTTTTGCTATGTTGTAAGTTGTACACGACAACGCATTTTCTTTCTCCAAACGCATGATACTGTAACTGAACTGGTTTTTTTTTAAAAGCTGTCAAAAAAACCAAGATAGCATTCGGTCTTTTTACCCTTATCCTCGTCAAAAATTTTCTACAAAGCGATTGAAAAGTTTTCTCCAAGAAACGAAAAATAACTTTTTAAGGCAGGAAACCCGTTCAGAATTTTCTCGACAGGAGGATGTAATGAGAGCCATCTTGTTACTTGTTATCACATGTCTCACTATTGTATTTGTATTATTTTGTATACTTTAGATTAGCATTAGCATCAGATCATCAGCAAATTCTTTAAGTGTTTGAACTCTCTGTGCATGATACGACAGGTAACCGGACCATATACTTTTAAAACCAAAGTTTCCCCATCAAATTCACATTTTGCACCAGCATGCGCAACAGCATCATGCAACAAACATGTGTGCTGAGCATCCATGTGGCCATTTTGATTCTGTAAATATGTAAAAACGGAATTATTTCTCCCGAAATTAACATTTGCATTATTAGCGGAATACGCAGATGCGTTTCGCAAATCAAAAGGGGCCTGGTTTAGAAAATGACGAAAAAGAGGTGCAAATAAAAGCATTTTTTGTCTGGATAAGTAGACGGAAAATTATAGCCAAATAATATTTTTAATCTAAGTACTAGATGTGTGTCAAAATATGCTTTTGTTGTATAGTATATTAATTATACATAATGTCTAAAACGATCATAAAGTTAGCCCTAAATTTTAAATGAATGCATTTTATGACTTAAATTTTTATCGACGCGCAAGAAAAAAATATGCCAACTTAAAAAGAAAATATACATCTATAATTTGGTTTTCTCTTCATCTATAATTTTGGCTTTCGACATTGAATAAGTAAGAGTATCAAATAGCTTATTACAACAAAATAAGATCTAAAAGACAACAGTTCCTAGCTTGAAGGACGCGTGTTTTGTATGGTCAAGGTCGTTAGCCCTATGAACGGCCTTAATGTTATTGTATATACTCGTATATCTATCGCTTTCTTATTGGGGTCTGCATAGAAATCAAGCAAACATGTGCGAATACCCTCCCCTGGACATTAGAATCTTACAACTACATATAGGAAATAACTTCACATTTCCGTGATTTGATGCATCGCTAGAAATACTGTAAACGTAAACGTTTGTTGCTAAATCAAGAAAAGCGGGATATCACGCGTCCCGCTCAGGGTCTGAGCGGGACGTCTTGTAATGGGTCTCAGAAACGGGACGTCCCGCGTATAGCGGGACGGTTGGCAACCCTAGTACCTACCTATCAATCTAATATCATGTTATGAATGTTAAAAAAATATCCCATTGATCAAGACGACGTTTGTTTTTCTTTAATTTTGTTTCCCATGATATGATATTAGTATTTGTTGTAAACGCCAATAAAATTATCGTTCAATATTATTTGCTACCACCAGTGATATCAATACGGATTGTTTATGAATAAATTGGTGACTGACGAGCACAAACATAAATGCTGTTGTTTATAAGTGTAGATAAAGAACCGGCCAAGTGCAAGTCGGACTCATGCACGGGTTTTGTACCTAAAATCCTACTAATATTATAAATGTGAAAGTTTGTGAAGATGTTTGGATGTTTAGATGTTTGTTACTCAATCACGCTCTAACGGCTGAACGGATCGGACTGAAATTTGGTACCGGGTTAGACTTTATTCTGGAATAAGTCTAGGTCTAAATTCATTCCGGGAATATGTTCCCATGGGAAGCGGGAATGGAAACCAAATTTCACGCGAGCGAAGTCGCGATCATCAACTAGCTGCAAATAAATCACTTTTGTAGAACTCTCAAATCTGGGGACTCCACTCAATTCTGTTTTTAACCCGGACGGGGTGTTATAAGTTTGACGTGTGTGTGGGCATGTGTGTGTGTGTGTGTGTGTGTGTGTGTGTGTGTGTGTGTGTGTGTGTGTGTGTGTGTGTGTGTGTGTGTGTGTTGTAAGTCTGTCTGTGCCATCGTAGCTCCCAAAAGGGTGAACCTATTTTGATTCTGTTTCTTTTGTTTGTTATTATTTGTTGTCATAGCGGCAATCTGCGAAAATTTCAGCTCTCTAACTACCACTCTGCTATCACGGTTCCTGAGATACAGCCTGGTAACAGACAGACAGAAGCGAAGTCTCAGTAATAGCCTTCATTCCCAGTAGTTCCGCGGCAGTTGTTCCGCGACGGAACTAGTGAGACTTTTTGTCCCAATAGTTCCGTGGCGGAACTAGTGAGACTTTTTTTTCCCAGTAGTTACGCACCACGGAACTACTGGGACATTTTTATTCTCAGTAGTTCCGTGGCGGAACTAGTGAGACTTTTCTATTCTCAGTAGTTCCGTAGCGGAACTAGTGAGACTTTTCTATTCCCAATAGTTCCGTAGCGGAACTATCATGGATCTTTATGGACATTATATTATGTCCACTTTAATATCTTAAAGCCTTAAAGTATTTTATTTTTTATGAATATGGATCTTTTAGGACATGCGAGTGGAAAAAGATACATTATACGAAGAACATCAAGTTAAAAAGTATACAGTAGTTAAGTAATTTTCAAAACAAATAAAGATCTACAAAAACAAATGAAGATCGACAAAAGCAAATGAAGATCGCCGAAACAAATGACGATCAGCAAAACAAATGACAGTTGGAAAAACAAATAACGATCAAAAAAACATTATGCAGATCAATAAAACAAAAGACTATAAGCAAATTGATAAGGTCAAAAGTTACTTGCAGTCATGTTTTGTAATCAAAATGCGATTAGCATTAAAAAAAATAGGTGCAAGCAATTCTCGACCTTAATGGCACTTATTTAAAAATGTGCTTTTAGGCGTTTATAGACATCACAGATCACGAATATATAAAAAATAAATAGATATTATGCATGCTCATAAGGTCGAAATTGGCATGGACCTTTTTTGTAATCTAGATGCGATAACCATTCAAAAAAATTGCTGCAAGCAATTCTCGACCTTAATGACACTTCCCTAAAAATGTGCTTTTAGGCGTTTATAGACATCACAGATCACGAATATATAAAAAAAAAAAAAAAATATTATGCATATTCTTAAGGTCGAGAATTGCTTGCACCTATTTTTTGAATGCTAATCGCATTTAGCTTACAAAATGTGGCTGCAAGAAACTTTCGACCTTATCAACTTGCTTATAGTCTTTTGTTTTATTGATCTGCATAATTTTTTTTTCGATCGTCATTTGTTTTTCCAACCGTGATTTGTTTTACCAACCGTCATTTGTTTTGTTGATCTTCATTTGTTTCATTGATCTTCATTTGTTTCATCGATCTTCGTTTGTTTCGTCAATCTTCATTTGTTGTGCCGATCTTCATTTGTTTTGTCGATCTTCATTTTTTTTAATTGTATGAGAAAATAGCCGTAAGACACCGTAGGGAACTAATGGGAACATAAAATATTCGTATGGAAGAGATGCTTTCTCCCGCGGGACTACTGGGACTTGATTTATTAGTTTTTAATTTATGCTTTGTTCCGCGGAACTACTGGGAATGAATTTATTATTATTTCATTTCTACTTTGTTCCGCGGAACTAATGGGAACTGAATTATTGATGCTTTGTTCCGCGGGACAACTGGGAAAAAAAGTCTCACTAGTTCCGCCACGGAACTACTTCAACGGAACAACTGGGAATAATCGAGAGGGTCCCGTTTTTGCCTGGGACATCCTTCGGAGGGCTTACCCAGGGCTCCCAACCGTAGGCTGTTAGGTAGGATACGAGTGGTTTTTAGTCGGTAGGAGTCCGGCGGCATAGCATCCCTGTAGGCCTTTCCTCGCTTTAAAAAATAGGGTCCTTTTTTTATCCTTTGGGTAGGGAACCCTAAAAACAACAAGTAACTGATAAAATTGAGCAGTAGATAAGACTTTATTCATAACTTATTACAAAACATACAGCACAACAACTACTTCTACATTTTGCTGTTTCTACCACGGTAAGTGTTTTGTCTCTTCTTATTGATCGCTCCTGCTATGTTTGTTATAAAAGATTACCTAAAGAGCTGGTTTATTCTATCTCATAGTATCTACATTACTCAATATATACAAGACTGCCTTTGCGGCGCAGTTTAAGTGTATACATTTTTTTTAACGTGAGAGAAAATCCTTTATGGATGCTATGCCGGACTCCTTCCGACCTAAAAACCTCACGTAACGCCCAACAGCCTACGGATGGAAGCCCCGGGTAAGCTCTAGGAAGGATGTCCCAGGAAGTGTATACCATTTCCGCGATAAGGTCCAGTGTTGGGTTCTCGAGACGAATCAAATATATTTGTGTGATTGCCAAATGTTTGTTTCGGAGTTTGGGTGTTTTCTTTGTAGGTATAATAATGTGTGTTTAGAAATAAATAAAAGCAAGTGTTATCAGTTGTCTTGATTCTACAGCAGAGGTTTGTATTAGTTTATTTTGAGCTAGATCACGTTGTGTGAAAATATCCAAAAATCTTATCATGCATTTAATTTTACTACATGGTAACAGTCGATACGTCCGTGGTGATAGTGATTTTGAACATACTAAGTTACTAAAACAGTAATGTAATATCCCTTGTCCTAAGTAGCCGGCCTTCTGAAGCATTAAAACGCCCGTAAATTGTCACCCATCTCAGGACCGTCTGCAGCGTAAGATGCTTAACTCAGTGACCGTTTTAGAACACAAAGTTAGCGGAGCGACTGATGGACTGATGAATTTGTACTACCATTCATATTTTTGTCTTGTAAAACCTCATAATAGAACCTCGGATATCCATAAATCACTACAATGTCATTAGTCTTATAAAAAAATCAAAGATTTTAATTACCGCATCTTGCCGAAACGTTAATCAAGCGATAGATATTACAGCGATATAAAAAGCTCAGATTCTTTACCACGACAGGGACGCAAATTCTTTAATCTTTGCCATCGCATAAAACGTTGATTAATAATCCTCGTGTTTGGTGGCCGTGAAAGAGAATTTATTTTAAAATAACATTTCGGCATTTTTTTAAAAACGCGTTCAGGTTACAAAATGGAATGAAATAATGAAAAAAATTGGTAATGCATGACAAAATTTATAGAATAATTCGCTATTCTTGAAAGAGCATTAAAATAGCTACAATTACCCTATAAATATACAAGTTTGGTAAAAAATAATACTTTCCTTAGACACGAGAGAGGTTTAGCCATCCACTTTGTAACTTTTAAAAGTAAAATTAATTAATTAATTAGTACATTCTTAAAAAAATTCGTTAATTTGGTTATAAATATAATAATCTTTAAAATGATATTACAGCATATATAAGATAAGCCTAATATTTTTAGTATTTTGTAAAAATGTTACCATTTTGTAACTATTTGATAATTTAGTACAGTTAACTTCCGATTTATATCGTGTAACAACCATCTAATGTTGTTGATTATATGCAAAATTTCAGCTCAATCGGATAATCAGAAGTGGTCGAAAATGGCTTGCAAAGCTTCACGTTTATATTTAATTCGTGTACATTTCATTTATGTCTTGCATGTATTGTAGTTTAGTTTTAAAACTCGCGTTGCTTGCCGTCGCCGCCATTTTTGAGTTATGTCATTGTCATGTATGTACTATACCTACGCTACGCTACGTGTGGTCCGTTCACGGCTTATTTACCTCTGACAGATCGTTTTCTGTATGTTGGTATTGCAGTAAAGTCCCCCTATGAGTGCCAGCTTAAGACATCTTCCCGCGTAATAGGGGAGATTATAAGATGTATACGTTAGCACTAACAATTATTATATTTTATGTAAATATACGTAACTTTACTAAACACATGATTCTGATACGATTGGATTGTACTTAAGTTTTATTTTTATTGATATGGTTATTTAAAAAAGACTCTCATTGCCATCACCAAGTAGGGCGAAGTTACTCCGTCCACATCTCAAATAATTTCTGCTCCCGAAAAATGGCAACAAAAAAAAAATAAGAAAAAAAAAAAAAAAGAAAATAAGTTTCTACTTTAAGGTTAGAGTACATGCAATAGACAAAATCTTAGTATGGTAACACGAAAATGAAGCAAGCATCATCGGCGCTAGGGGCGGATTAGCTATGAACGGTTGTGGTAGCCACAGATTAGAAATTTTGCAGATCAGAAATATAATTAAAACTCCTCGTCATGTTTTTTATTGTTTTCCTTCCATTTTGGAACTGTATTTTTGTTATAATTTAGTTATGTAAGTATACTTAGGTTTTTAATTTTTTTACCCAGTGGGTGCCAGTTGAAAACCAGCGCCGGGTACTTGTGCCCGGCAATATGCTGAACTGGTTCCCAGTTTTTGTGCAACGACGTATGTACCTACCTATTATATATTCTATTATTATTATTGTGTTTGTTTGTATTATCTTTATTAATTAAGCCAGTATTGTTGTTGCAGAAAAAATAAAAATATTTTTCTTTCTTTCTTTCTTTCTTTCTTTCTTCAGCAAAGTTACGATATGAACATTGCAACTTGACACTTGCAAATTATAAATTAATTAAGGAACATGATAAGAGTGCGATGAAAATTTTTATGTCGAAACACAACTCAAGTAGCCGACAATAATTAATGTACTAAAATAATTATTGTTCCAAGATATCACTGAATATATATCCACTAAAAAGATAAGTAAACACATGCCTGCATGCATTTGTACTCGCCTTTATATTTCCATTTTGTAACTTTTTTTATTCCACGTATATGTAACCAAACAAAATAGAAGTAACGTATCTCCAATCACCGACCTAAGATTGCTTGTAAATTAACCTATATAAAGATGAAACACAAAAACAACTATTTTAATAGCTTATAAACAAAAAACCAAACTTACCAGTAAAAATCACAATTACAAAGTGGACGAAAAATCCGGCACGGTAACGCTCAATAAGACTCGACACGAAATGCGTCGAAATGGTCATTCCCTGACTGCTTTACAAAATGACGAAGTCTGAAGTATTGTTGCCAGGGAAGAAATTTGTCGGTTTACCACTGTTGACCGAAATTCATTTGATCATTTGACGTGTGACCGAAAAAACATTATGCCATTCTACTACTGATCGAATGAACAATTAACCAAAAAAGTTTTTATCGAACAAACATTTGGCATTTTTACTACTGATCGAATGAACGTTTGGTCGAAAAACGGTTGACTAAAGAATTATTTTAACAGAGGCTGTATCAAAATGGCTAGGTTAGGTTAGGTTAGAACTGCGACCACAAAGCACGAGCCGAGCGAGCGAAGCGAGCGTGCCGCGGCAGCGGCCGGCGAGTGCCAGTACCGAATTCTACTTATTTCGCTTTTGTTTGTTAAAATATTCTTGAGTCAATTGTTTTTCGACCAAACGTTCATTCGATCAGTAGTAAAAATACCAAATGTTTGTTTAATAAAAACTCTTTTGGTCAATTGTTCATTCGATCAAAAGTAGAATGACCTAATGTTTTTTCGGTCACACGTCAAATGATCAAATGAATTTCGGTCAACAGTGGTAAACCCATATTTTTTGGCGACTAAGTGCATCTAATCACGGTTACAAAGTGTAATTCCATTCACGGCCGGAATCGTGAGACATAATCCATACTAATATTATAAAGCTGAAGAGTTTGTTTGTTTGTTTGTTTGAACGCTAGGATCTCAGGAACTACTGGTTGGATTTCAAAAATTATTTTACAGTTTGATAGTCCATTTATCGAGGATGGCTATAGGCTATATAACATCACGCTAAGACGAATAGGAGCGAAGCAGCAATCAAGAATGTTTTGAAAACGGGGAATAATTTTAACCGTCTGAGAGCTTCCGAGCCGTACGCTGCGTAAATGGTTACAGTTAGGTAAAAATTGTGTACTACAAAATTGTTTCTCTTAAAAAGTTCTAAAAAAAAGTCCGCGGCAGCATATGTCTATCTTTTAAGGTTCGCTCACAATAACCTAATTTGTATAATATATCTCTTAAGGTTCGCACACGATTTAATGAAACTGAAGAGTTTGTTTGTGCTAGGATCTCAGAAAATACTGGTTTTTCAAAAATTATTATACGATTTAATAGTCCATTTATTGAGGCTGCCTAATGGCGATATAGCATCACGCTAAGACGAATAGGAGTGGAGCAGCCATGAATAATGTTTCGAGAACGGGGATTATTTCTTTCTTTAGTAAACTTGGTCTGCAGTGGCAGCCAGTCAACTGAACGATAAAAGCCGGCCAAGTGCGAGTCGGACTCGCACACGATGAGTTCCATACCGACAAACGGATGGGTGGAATTAAAAGCGACGGGAAACATTATATCACTTTAACACCTCTTTCCTTCTCTCCCTCATGTGACGCAAACGAAGATAAGCGGTTCAGCTCTAATGAATACAAGCGACGCGGAAACATTATAATAATCGAAATATTAATACCATACCTCTCTCTTTCTCACTCTCATGTGACGCAAACGAAGTTGCGCGGGTCAGCTAGTATATTATAATGTCACGAAAGATAGTTTATATTATTAAAGTAGTGATATTTTATGTTTAATTCTGATAATATTATCATATTTCGATTCAATTCATTCTTCATTACCTTTACCACTGAAGGAAATTCACGAATAAACTTAACTCGAAACTAAGCCGGTCAATGTTGGACATAGTAAAATCAAGGGTATTGAAAATTATTCAAATTCAAATTCTTTATATTTATCAATAAATTATTCATATAATGTGGTGTATTTCGGATACATTAAATATTAATCATTTTAATACTAACATAAATATTTATCTTCTCTGGCGGTGGATTAGGTATGTTAGATCACTAGTTATTGTAACATATATTTCAATATACCTTCAATTTCGAATGAAAAGATTTCAACGAATTGTTAAGGTGGAAGCTTCGGTAGCCCGCGATATTCAAATATTCGTACGATTTTTGCAATTTGCCGGTCATTGTCAGGCTTTACATTGAACAAATATGATTTGCGCCTGTAATAGGTATTTAGTTACAGAATTATAATCTTTTAAATCATCAAAACAGCCCTCAAAGTATAAATATAACTATATTGATTGTCTATTTAATGAAAAAGTCATTCAATCCAGTTGTATGCACTGTGAGGGTTGTATTGATGATATTAATGATTATAATTCTGTAACTAAATACCTATTACAAGCGTGAATCATATTTTCTTCAATGTACAGCCTGACAAGTACCGGCAAATTGCAAAAACACTTACGAAAATTTAAATTTCAGGGGCTACCTTGAAGCTATCCCCTTATGCTTTCCACCTTTTTTTTGAAGGCCTATTAAAATTTTGATACGATACCGGATCAATCCAAAAAATCGTATTGAAGAAAGAGTATCGATACTTGGATCGATACAATGCATTGCGATCCATTACGATCCAGAAAATCGATACAAAGCATCTGGATCGAACATCCCTACCTCTGTTTATGCATTTTAATTTGCCTTTGAGATGAAAACAAATTACAAAAACTTATCAATTTTTCGATCTAGGTATATGTATTACGTACTATATCCTACTCATTAGAATCTTAGATCATATGGTCTAAGATTAGAATATATGTCAATGCCTCTACTTGTAACAGAATCTACTTTAAGTACTCCTATGTAACGAAACCATATCACGGTTTAGATTTAGGGTACAGCGCCATCTAGGGAACATATTAGAAACAATGCCCAATTCAGTTTTACAACATTTGCGAAACTTCCGAAGTACCCACCTAATTATATTTTTGGTACATACATACATATATAGTCACGCCTTCATCCCCGAAGGGGTAGGCAGAGGCATATTATTATATGCCCACATTTCACTTTTTTAACAATTTGTCTCACGTAATAGGTGGTGAGCCGTATTGCCGTGTTCATGGAATGCCTCGGTGGATGGAATGCTTGTCTGTTACCATAAAAAAAAATGTTTTTGTTTGTTTGACTCACTGATCGGTATTATAATTTTACTAGCTGACCCGCGCAACTTCGTTTGCGTCACATGAGAGTGAGAAAGAGAGAGGTATGGTATTAATATTTCGATTATTATAATGTTTCCGCGTCGCTTGTATTCATTAGAGCTGAACCGCATATCTTCGTTTGCGTCACATGAGGGAGAGAAGGAAAGAGGTGTTAAAGTGATATAATGTTTCCCGTCGCTTTTAATTCCACCCATCCGTTTGTCGGTATGGAACTCATCGTGTGCGAGTCCGACTCGCACTTGGCTGGCTTTTATCGTTCAGTTGACTGGCTGCCACTGCAGACCAAGTTTACTAAAGAAAGAAATAATCCCCGTTCTCGAAACATTATTCATGGCTGCTCCACTCCTATTCGTCTTAGCGTGATGCTATATCGCCATTAGGCAGCCTCAATAAATGGACTATTAAATCGTATAATAATTTTTGAAATGCAACCAGTATTTTCTGAGATCCTAGCACAAACAAACTCTTCAGTTTCATTAAATCGTGTGCGAACCTTAAGAGATATATTATACAAATTAGGTTATTGTGAGCGAACCTTAAAAGATAGACATATGCTGCCGCGGACTTTTTTTTAGAACTTTTTAAGAGAAATAATTTTGTAGTACACAATTTTTACCTAACTGTAACCATTTACGCAGCGTACGGCTCGGAAGCTCTCAGACGGTTAAAATTATTCCCCGTTTTCAAAACATTCTTGATTGCTGCTTCGCTCCTATTCGTCTTAGCGTGGTGTTATATAGCCTATAGCCATCCTCGATAAATGGACTATCAAACTGTAAAATAATTTTTGAAATCCAACCAGTAGTTCCTGAGATCCTAGCGTTCAAACAAACAAACAAACAAACTCTTCAGCTTTATAATATTAGTATGGATTATTATCTATCTGTATTATTGGTAATAATACAGATCAGTGGTTTGACTTTTTATAATTTTTTTTTTTTTTTTTCATTTATTTTATACTGGCTTTGGTTATATAGAGCATATGCGCCAAATCTAAATTCCTTAAATTATCAACAGTGAATTCGTGTAGGTATGTCCACGTTTGGACTAAGTTCTACTCTAGTAAAGCGGTGGCACTTTACTAGAGCTAGCTGTGGAATTTGTCGATAAACCTAAAAAGTCGCGTATCTCTGCGCTATATCACTTTCCAACACTTGTTCACTAGTTTTGAAAAATTATAAATCTGAGGACAATCGCTTGTCTGTAAGTTTCGCAGGCAAAAAATCCTTTCTTTCACGTTTCAAGCAATGGATAACATGTAGCTTATGGACGCCGATAGACCACGGTACCCTAGTTTATTATTTCATTTGTGAGGATAGCTTTCGGCCTGGAGAGCCCCCATAGGCAATTTTTTCTCGCGGAAAAACATCTTATTCCCTCAGCGGGGGAGCAGAGAGCGTGTTCTAGTTATACAGTATACCTATTAAAGGTAGTCGATATTTCACTAGTTGGGGTGACACGCAAGTGACCTGGAAGATAATTACGTGATATTAATCGAATACAGTGAACACACACAGTATACGAGTATAAGCTAATGATTACCTTCGTAGACCTTGACCGTAGTGTTATCTGTGGTAGTATGTATGTTACGGTCTCTGGGGTATTATAGATACCTATATGAGTTATAATATATATTATGTTATCTATGGCACTTTTTTTTTACCACTAAGGTGGCAAGCATACCAGAAGGACCGGTGGTCACCGCAGCCTATGAACGTTTGCAACACCAGAGGCGCCACTCTCGCGCTGCCGACTCTGTAAAAACCTTCTAAGACCCCTTTTGAAGAACCCCATACTGTAGGCGTTTGGGAAAACCGAGACAGAAAGATCATTCCACAACCTAAGAGTACGCGGAAGAAAACCCCTATCGGATCTAACCGTGCTGGAACGCTCCGGACGTAGAGTGTGAGGATGAACTCCCTGTCTATTTCAGCTATTGGGCGCTTGCACACTGCCACGATAACCGTAACGACACGATATCGTACGATATCGTAGGAGCGGTGTTTTGATACAATTACTACTACACGCTTTCACACTGCCACGATATCGTCACGATATCGCACGATATCGTACGATATCGTGGACGATATTTACTGTCGTGACAATATACAGATACTTACAACAGTAGAGTAACTTCATAGAAATTAGTGTCCGACCGAAACTGGTTTTCCGGCCGAAACCGAAACCGAAACCGAACTTTCGGCCCCAGGGTCAGTTTCGGCCGAAACCGAAACCGAAACCGAAACTCGCGTGTTCATATTGAAAAGAAAAAAACAGCCAAGTGCGAGTCGGATTCGGAAAAATTGGGCACAAAAATTGTGTGGATGCTTTTTCTGATTTTAGTGGATATTTTTTGTTATCGGCATCAGAACAGGGTGAGGTGGTGGTGGCAGTGTCTCTTGACATCGCCAACGCTTTCAGCACCTTGCCCTGGAGCTGCGTTTGGGAGGCGCTTATTTACCGTGGAATGCCTCCATACCTCCGTCGAATTCTCGGGCCTATCTTTCCGAGAGGGCCATAACTTACCCGAGCTGGCTAGGGCTGGGTCCGCAAGATGTGTCGTTCAGTGTTCCATAGGGATCGGTCTTAGGACCGCTTCTGTGGAACATCGGTTACGATTGGGTGCTGCGTGGTCCGTTGCTCAGAGGTGTTGGCGTAACGAGTTACGTGCGTAACGTGTTACGACGACACCCTCATTACAGCGCGAGGAGCAACACACCGAGACGCAGCCCTAAGGGCACCTGCGGGATCCAGCTTACATATAGGGGGCGTCAGCATCGGCATCGAGCTCTCGATGACGTATCTGGTGCTCGTACTCGATAGCCGGTGGAACTTCGGATTCCACTTCCGAAGTTTGGTCCCATAGCTGAGGGAAGGGGCATCAGCCGCACTCTCGCGGTTGTTGCCCAATATCAGGAGACCCAACGCTCCCTGCAGGAGACTGTACCTTGGGATCGTGCCGAGCATTGCCCAATACGGGGCCCCCGTATGAGCGGAGATAATAATGGCCAGCAATGCGGCTAGATTGCTTAGCCCGCAGAAGGTGACGACTGTCAGGATGATAAGGAGATACCGCACGATCTCAGTTGAGGCGGCATGGCTTAACAGAAGCAGGCCTTAGACGATAGCATGACGTGAGAGATTCATCCACGCCCCGCTCAAGAAGCGGGTTAACAACTGAACAACCCCCCAAAGACGCAGCTGCAGTATGCACCATTCCTAGGGCATACTCGGAGCTTCCAACCGTAGGCTGTTAGGCAGGATACGCGTGGTTTTTAGTCGTTAGGACTACTGTACAGAGAAAATTTTAGGCCTATATCTGGCACGGTTCCAGCGATACAACCTCGTGACTAATAGACAGACAGACGGCTAGGCCTCATGTCTCGTTAACAGGCTTTAACCCCTCCGTGTGTGAGTTAGGCTCGCACTTGGCTGGTCATTTTTTCAATAGGTGCAGCAAGCTCCACCAAGTGCCATCAATTAACTGTATCAATCAACGATATAAATCTTTTCAAGTGTTCATTTCAGAAATATCTCCACCTAAAGATGAGTTTCTTTCTTTTACGTATAGTTAATAATTACTCATGAATGCTATTGCGAACTCCCACGACTAAAGCCACACGGTGCCCTGCTACTAGCTCTTGGCTGGTTTTGTTTACATTCTAGAAGTATATAACTAAAACTGGACAACAGTGAGCCGGACTGGCGCGCGTAGGGTTCCGTACAAGAAAATCAGCAAAAAATCACGTATGTTGTTTGGGAGACCCCCTTTAATATTATTAATTTGTATATCATTATTATTTTTTGTAGCTATAACAGCAATAGAAATACATCATCTATAAAATTTAAACTGCCTAACTATCACGGTGCATGAGTCTGCTGACAGACAGACAGACGACCAACGAAGTCAACGGAACCGACAACAAAGGGTTATATAATGTCCTAGGTGACCTTTTTAGGATTCCGTAAAAATTGTATTATTATGACTATTGATAGGAAGTCCTTTGTAAATCTGTAAATCTTCGGTTAGTAACATATTAACTGGTTGGGCTGACCCTAACAACGTCACAAGCAGAGCTAGGCTCTTAAAATTCATGAACACGTGAGTTTCGGCCCGGCCGAAAGTTTCGGCCCATTTTGGCCGAAACCGAAACTGCGGCCGAAACTCGATTTTTTGGCCGAAACTGGCCGAAACCGAAACCGAAACCGAAACTTCGGTCGGTCACTAATAGAAATGTGCGAAACGGCTCACTCACACAGACGTGCGCATCTACTGACCCGTGACATTCCTGGAGCATGACTTGTAGTGAGCTACAAGTCATGCTCCAGGTATCGTTTTAGGGGTTTTTTTGGTATGCTGAGTACGAATCACGTGATAATTTTGCAATCCAATACGGCCGCCGCGCCGTAATCACGAAATTTTATGATGGGTATCGTTAAAGGGGTTTTTTGGTATGCTGAGTACGAATCACGTGATAATTTTGCAATCCAATATGGCCGCCGCGCCGTAATCACAAAAATTCATGATGGGTATCGTTTAAAGGGTTTTTTGGTATGCTGAGTATGAATCACGTGATAATTTTGCAATCCAATATGGTCGCCGCGCCGTAATCACGAAATTTTATGATGGGTATCGTTAAAGGGGTTTTTTGGTATGCTGAGTACGAATCACGTGATAATTTTGCAATCCAATATGGCCGCTGCGCCGTGATCACAAAATTCCATAATGGGTATCGTTTAAGGGTTTTTTCGTATGCTAGGTACCAATTTAATGTAATTGGCCTTAATTTTACAATAAAAATCTTTTGTCATAGTATTTTCGCATTGCTAGTTCAGAATGCCTAAACTTAACAAGCAAATCTTTCTAGTTTACTACTGTAAATAGCTTAGGCGGCCATATTGGATTGCAAAATTATCACGTAATTCGTACTCAGCATTCGAAAAAACCCCTTAAATGATATCCATCACGAAATTTTGTGATTACGGCGCGGCGCCCATATTGGATTGCAAAGTTATCACGTGATTCTTACTCAGCATACCAAAAACCCCTAAAACGATACCCATCATGAAATTTTGTGATTACGGCGCTATGGGGGGCGTGCGTGAGCTCCTCACGTCACGCTGCCGTCATGTGCCTGCTTCTGCTGCCTTCTTCTGCCTTATGGCGATTTGTTTGTCCAGGTTATTTTTTCTCAATGTGATAACCTGCCCAAGGTAGGTATACTCCTGAACAACCTCCAGCCTCGATCCGTCGACGTATAGTATCCCCGGCGCGGTCATTGAATATGACCTTGGTTTTTTCTAAGTCCATGCACAGACCAACACGTCGAGACGCTCTGTTGAGGTTGTGCAGCGGAGACACTGGAACAGGTAAGCGGAACTTATCTGTTCCAGCGTCTCCGATACTATAACGATGTCGTCGGCAAACCGAAGGTGCAAGATTCGCGTGCCATTGATGTTCACACCACACCCTTCCCAGTCCAGCGTCTTAAAGATGTCCTCAAGTGCATTCATGAAGAGATTCGGCGATATCACATCACCTTGTCTAATACTAACATTCCCCGCTAACATTTACCGCGGTGCAGTGATGGGCAAAATGTAATTAGATTAACCGTTACAAATTATAATTACTTTGTAATGCTTAATTCAATTACTCTGTAACAGATTACTTGAGTAATTAATTACAATGAGTACTAGCAGTAACTAATTACTGAGTAATTGAATTACACGTTAATCTAATTACATTGCAACTAGTTACTCATTAATTCAATTAACCAACACTCATAATTACCAACTCTGTCCTGTGCTGTGGATTCGTCGCGGCCCAACCAAGGAGTGAATCGATATTGATGCGGTTTTTTGATGTAAGTCAATGTGTACAGGTTGGTACTCAGCTATAAAATTTGAAGACCGTCAGCTCAATTCCTGAGTGACGAAGGAATTTCACTGAAATTCCCATACGCTAATTACAAAATTTCATGATGGGTATCGTTTAAGGGGTTTTTTGGTATGCTGAGTGCGAATCACATGATAATTTTGCAATCCAATATGGCCGCCGCGCCGTAGTCACAAAATTTCATGATGGGTATCGTTTAAGGGGTTTTTTGGTATGCTGAGTGCGAATCACATGATAATTTTGCAATCCAATATGGCCGCCGCGCCGTAGTCACAAAATTTCATGATGGGTATCGTTTAAGGGGTTTTTTGGTATGCTGAGTACGAATCACATGATAATTTTGCAATCCAATATGGCCGCCGCGCCATAGTCACAAAATTTCATGATGTGTATCGTTTATGGGGTTTTTCGATGTGCTGAGTACGAATCACATGATAATATTGCAATCCAATATGGCCGCCGCGCCGTAATTACAGAATTTCATGATGGGTATCGTTTAAGGGGTTTTTTGGTATGCTGAGTACGAATCACATGATAATTTTGCAATCCAATATGGCCGCCGCGCCGTAATTACAGAATTTCATGATGGGTATCGTTTAAGGGGTTTTTTGGTATGCTGAGTACGAATCACATGATAATTTTGCAATCCAATATGGCCGCCGCGCCGTAGTCACAAAATTTCATGATGGGTATCGTTTATGGGGTTTTTCGATGTGCTGAGTACGAATCACATGATAATTTTGCAATTCAATGTGGCCTCCACCCTGTAATCACAGAATTTCATGATGGGTATCGTTTAAGGGGTTTTTCGATGTGCTGAGTACGAATCACATGATAATTTTGCAATCCAATATGGCCGCCGCGCGTAATCACAAAATTTCATGATGGGTATCATTTAAGGGGTTTTTTGGTATGCTGAGTACGAATCACATGATAATTTTGCAATCCAATATGGCCGCCACGCCGTAATCACAAAATTCCATGATGGGTGTCGTTTAAGGTGTTTTTTGCTAGGCTGAGTACGAATCACATGATAATTTTGCAATCCAATATGGCCTCCGCGCCGTTATCACAAAATTTCATGCTGGGTATCGTTTAAGGGGTTTTTTGGTATGCTGAGTACGAATCACATGATAATTTTGCAATCCAATATGGCCGCGGCGCCGTAATCACAAAATTTCATGATGGGTATCCTTTATGGGGTTTTTTGATATGCTGAGTACGAATCACATGATAAATTTGCAATCCAATATGACCCCGCGTCATAATCACAAAATTTCTTGATCGGTATAGTGGATGCATTGCGGTCCAAGCCCAAGGTATTGACCGATTTTGATGAATGTGTCCAGGATGTATTAGCTATAAATTTTGAAGACCATCAGCTTAATTCCTGAGTGATCAAGGGCTTTTAAAATTCCCATGCGAGATTCATGATGAATGTGGTATTCTTTTACTGTTAAGGAATTTTCACGACATGGTAACCTGGTGCCTACTGCATCAAAATGTCTGCGGGATACCAACTCTTCAGGAAATTACATGTTGTTGTGAAAAGTCACAGAATCGAGGTTTTCATTAGATTTTTAGGGTTCCGTATCCAAAGGGTAAAAACGGGACCCTATTCATGAGAATTTATCATCCGCATATCTGTCTGTCGGTCACAAGACTATTTCAGAAACAGTTATAAGTAGCGAGTAGGAAACCTACATCCTCAGTTAAATTACAGGATATATTAAGATTTTTGGGCTTGTTAGAACAGTCATAGGATCGGGGCTATAATAGGCTTTAAGGGGTTTCGTACCCCAAAAGGTAAAACCCGAAATTCGTACTCAGCATACCAAAATACCCCTTATACGATACCCAACATGAACTTTTACAACGGCGGCGCGGCGGCCATATTGGATTGCTAAATTAAACCGAAATTCGTACTCAGCATACCAAAATACCCCTTATACGATACCCAACATGAACTTTTACAAAAGTGGCGCGGCGGCCATATTGGATTGCTGTATTAACGCGAAATTCGTACTCAGCGTACCAAAATACCCCATATACGATACCCAACTTGAAATTTTATAACGGCGGCGCGGTGACCATATTGGATTGCAATATTAATCCCAAATTCGTACTCAGCATACCAAAATACCCCTTATAAGATACCCAACATGAACTTTTACAACGATGGCGCGGCGGCCATATTGGATTGCTAAATTAACCCAAAATTCGTACTCAGCATACCAAAATACCCCTTATACGATACCCAACATGAACTTTTACAACAGTGGCGCGGCGGCCATATTGGATTGCTATATTAACGCGAAATTCGTACTCAGCGTACCAAAATACCCCATATACGATACCCAACTTGAAATTTTATAACGGCGGCGCGGTGACCATATTGGATTGCAATATTAACCCGAAATTCGTACTCAGCATACCAAAATACCCCTTATACGATACCCAACATGAACTTTTACAACGATGGCGCGGCGGTCATATTGGATTGCTAAATTAACCCGAAATTCGTACTCAGCATACCAAAATACCCCTTATACGATACCCAACATGAACTTTTACAACGGCGGCGCGGCGGCCATATTGGATTGCTAAATTAACCCGAAATTCGTACTCAGCATACCAAAATACCCCTTATACGATACCCAACATGAACTTTTACAACAGTGGCGCGGCGGCCATATTGGATTGCTAAATTAACGCAAAATTCGTACTCAGCGTACCAAAATACCCCATATACGATACCCAACTTGAAATTTTATAACGGCGGCGCGGTGACCATATTGGATTGCAAAATTAACCCGAAATTCGTACTCAGCATACCAAAATACCCCTTATACGGTACCCAACATGAACTATTACAACGATGGCGCGGCGGCCATATTGGATTGCTAAATTAAACCGAAATTCGTACTCAGCATACCAAAATACCCCTTATACGATACCCAACATGAAATTTTATAACGGCGGCGCGGTGACCATATTGGATTTCAAAATTAACCCGAAATTCGTACTCAGCATACCAAAATACCCCTTATACGATACCCAACATGAACTTTTACAACGATGGCGCGGCGGCCATATTGGATTGCTAAATTAACCCGAAATTCGTACTCAGCATACCAAAATACCCCTTATACGATACCCAACATGAACTTTTACAACGATGGCGCGGTGGCCATATTGGATTGCTAAATTAACCCGAAATTCGTACTCAGCATACCAAAATACCCCTTATACGATACACAACATGAACTTTTACAACGGCGGCGCGGCGGCCATATTGGATTGCCGGCTGTGGTATTGATTTGCTTGAATGTATGATAATTACAAAGTAATGAATTACAAAGTAACTAGTTATAAAGCAATCTAATTACTTTGCAACTAGTTACTTAGTAACTAATTAACCGGAACATCCAAAGTATTTAAATTACAAAGTAATTAATTACTGAGTGATTAGATTACATTGTAACTTAATTACATTGTAATTCAATTATTAATTGAATTACTTTTGTAATTAATTACGCCCATCACTGCCGCGGTGGTATTGCCATCCGGAAGTTAGTGTCTTGTTTTTTTAAAACCTCCAACAAATGACACAGTATGAACTCGAAAGTGTTCTGGGTCATTCGAAAAAAAATATTAAGCATTTCAATAAGTGCCCTCTAAATATCGCACTTGTAGAAGAGGATCAACCCAAAATGTTCTTCTACAGTATCGTTTTTTTCTCCGTAAATATAAAAGATAAAGTAAACGTAACTTGTTCACTGCTGCCATTATTGCTTCTAAAATTTAAATTAGCTTTAAGAATCGCGCGGTTACTGGCGCAAAGCTACTAACCGAATAACAAGCTGTGGGATATACTGTGTCATTTCGTTCGGTTATATCGTTGCACGATATCGTACGATATCGTGGACGATATCGTGCCACGATATCGTGCAATGTGCAAGCGCCCAATTAGCCCAATGTTATTGGCAGGTACTGTATTATCTTTAAGGCCTTAACCCCGGAGCTTAAGAGATGGAAAAACAGGAATAAGCGCTCCCTCTGTCTCCTCTCTTAAGTTTTTTCTTTCGGTAAATCCAATGCATTATAGTCGATAATCAAAACGTAATTTACGAACAAACACGCTATAAAAATGTTGAAAATACATTTTAAAACACTAATAAAATCTGTTGCATCAAAGTATATCAAACGCAGAGTAATTGAGTTGAGAAAGTGCTGAATAGCGTCGTAAAATCACAAGGATCCCACTCACCGCACGCCAACTTGAGATTGGAAACACATGAAACTTTAATTTGACTCAAAAACATAAGCGTAAAAAAGGAGAGCCAAGTTCAATACAAAAATTATGCTTGGCTGTGGGCTGAAAAATATTGCCACTGCCGGTCGAGTTGATCCACCAGGTGGCACTTTTTACATTCCAAAACATTGATGTGTTTAGGCGCCATGGAGTGCACGGGAGCCGTGCGATGCGCAGTGATAAATACTATTACCGGCTTCTCACACCACCGCACAAGCTAAGTAAATCTGAAGCATCGGTTTATATAATGGGACCGTCAGTGTTCAACAGATTACCGGAAAGGATTAGGGATGCAACCTCCATTGCGTGTTTCAGTAACAGACTAAAAAAATGGTTACTTGAAATGGTTACGTAGTTTCTACAGCATGGACGAGTATTATGACCTACCAGTACTGTGACTGGTAAACTAACGTTATTTTTATGTTATTGCTAATAAGCTGCTATGTATAGTTGGAATGATAAAGTGACCTGTAACAAATCTGTTATCAATAAAGATAATGTATTGTATTGTATTGTATTGTATTGCTGTAGGCACACGAAGTTTTATGTCTTTACGTTAAAGAGGTTTCGAGTTACAGAAGGGTCAAAAGTGGCACCAAGTACCTAGTTCGTGTAAATATACACTCGGCGCTGGCTAGCCAGTTCCTTTGCAATCCTTTGCAAAGGTCCATACAAAGAGCAACAAACATCCATACACGCATACTTTCACATTTGTAAATACCTATTTAGTAAGAATTTTCGTTTTTACAAGAAGACGCAGTTTCGAAACCTATTCTTTTTTCCATATTTATTTTTTATTTATTGCCAGGCCTGTTCCGTCTCTGTTCACAATATGGTTTCGTATGTTGTCATCTAAGAGTTGTTAAATAATACCCTATTGTAATCGAGTTGACGTTTCATCGTTCACGACCTCGCCAGTCATTATTAGTCGATTCTTTACCAGAATAAAATAGGAGGTGCGTTAACTGTACTCAGTACTACTTATGTTATTAACTGGGTATTTTTAATTTAATTTCTTCATTTCATTTACTTAATCGCAGTTATTAGGCCTTAGGTCAGTAGGAGGCCGATAGTCCTGAGCTCCACCACTACAGTTTCTGAGAAAAAGGCTGACTATGTGAATGCATGTTTGTTTATTAAACAAAATTACATTGTTTTTCAAGAACGCGTTCGCCACTGAAAAGAAAGGACTAGGTGTAAATTTTCCTCGTATGTAGCTTAATTCTATGTGTTTGTTTAGGATGGGGTATCATATTTTACATGCAATGGATCTTATGAACGACACCCTCGGGATGTGTTGGGGTGGCGACATTTTGTACTCTTACCCGCAACACGGGACCCCGTTGCCACACGGGGCGAGGTTTCTGTATACATAAAAAAAACTTATATCTCATATCGGGTCAGTTTGACATGGCAGAACAAAGTTCGCCGGGTCAGCTAGTAACAAATAAATTCATTGTTAGTGGACTATCAAATGACAGCATTTTTATCTATCTATACTTATAATAAATCTGTAGAAGTGAAAATTCTGTACATTCAAAATATCAAAAAAATAAATATATTAATAATAATAAAGTTTTATTTCTCGCCATAGTAACATGATGGAGCAACATAATGTAGTACTTACATAACAAGTTGATTAATTGTAGACAATGAATGATATGAGCTCACAAGAATATACTATGGGGGGCTGATACCCGAACTAGGATTGCTCCTGTATCTCGGGTTATCAACCCTCCAGTCCTTATAGTTAGTCAGTCCAATATTGCGTATACATAACATAACATTAGATTTTTGTATTTGTCGAGGGTACATTACAATTATTATTTCAACGACACAAACACAATCGTCGAAAGACGCCTGATAACCGGCTACAAGACAAGTACAAATATGGAGTGTGGTACAAGTAATAAGTTGCGGTAGTTCCAATAGAATTTTGAAATTATTGTTTTTGCAATTGTATTATGGAACGTTACATAATTATGTATTGTAGAAAACTGAAACATTACATAAAAATCCACTGTATTTTTCTTGATATTTTACTTGATACCTACATGCATTTTCTATTGGCAAAAAGATTAGGCAATTCTGTTTTTTGTACCGAGTAAGATGAGAGTGTGCGTATGGTGGGCGTCTGTCTGTCTGTTTGTTCAGGCATCACGCAAAAACTACCGGTTCGATTACGATGAAACTTGGTATAATTATTCTTTAACCTTCGGTCGGTCGCGTGGGGTCTTAAAAAGCCCAAACATTACAAAAATGCAAAAATTTCTTATTTAAATCTATTGTAGCAGTGCAGTAGTTTATGTACCCTCCTAAGTTAGATTGTAGTTGGCGCGGACAGTGGCTAACTTCAATTCGCTCGTAAGCGCCGTGTGATACGGACCTGTTTTTAACGCACGGGCTCTCAAAGACCCCACGCGACGAGCATACAACTTCGTAAAGTTACGATTTTATTTTGTTTATTCCTTATATATTATAAGTTACAATGTTGATTATTTCTATATAATACCAAAAAAGTATAAAGTAAATAATTACTGAGTAGATTTCTTTATTTTAATTATTTTTTGTAAAAGTGATCTCAGAGTGAGAAAAATAGGTTCCTACTTTTAGATTATAAGTTTAATTAGTAATTAAATATATATTCATCAATAATTTATCATTGTTTTATTGTAGTTTGACAAACAAGTAATAATGTAATGATAAATTATATGAAATATTTATAATTTCCTATTTTACATGCTATTTTTCATTGGGGTTCTAAAGAACCCCACGTGACAAACCTCGTTAAGTAAAATGGCGCGACTGACCGAAGGTTAATGGCCTGGGCACCACACTGGGTACTTTTTATCCCGAAAAAGTATATAGAATTCAAACCAAAATAAATTTTGCGGTTCGATCCTTAGACCCAAAGTTATTATCAATTATTGCTTAAACGGTTAATGGTACGATGATGAAACTAAGCATGAGCGTTGTTTGTTACAATATGAAAAAAGTAATTTTAACATTTTTGAAAATTCCTCCTCCAAAGGTATAAAAAGGAGGGTAAAGTTTGTATAGGACAACGTGATTCCTTGGTCCGATCTACTTAAAATTTGGCATATAGCATAATTAACATAATTGACGCAAGACGTGTTTCGTATTTTATTGAAATTTATACTATAATGAGCTAAAAAGGGAATATAAATTATTTTGGGTGTGATTTTCTCCGGAGTTGATATCAATACTCCTTAAATACTCTTATTTTATACTTAAATCATTTTTTATTTTGACACATAATTTGTGAAAATACAATTGACGTTTTCATTTATGTTATATTTCAAACTTCAAACAGATGATTTTACTACATAGCCATAAAGATAAATAAAAAGCGTTATTTTGGTATAATATTAACCAAATATGCTTTATGGAAGTATTATTGTTAATTTATTCAAATTTTGTGTGACAAAAATACATTTGTCAAAAGAAGTAGATAATTCTAAGATGGCTAGCCAGAAAAAATGAAAAACTACGCTTCAGGTAGTATCCACTGGTCAATAAAATAACACCGCATGTTACCATCTACGCTCAACACTTGCGACAAAGATTTTCAGCAGCCCAAAGCGACTGGTCATGGAAGGCATGAACTTTATTCTATATTGGGTGTAACAAAATTACCTCTCCAAATTTCATGAGATGACTTGGCATCGGAAATCAAATACAAATATTTAATAAAAAAAGGGGGGTAAATTTTTTCATTTTTTTTAATTTTTTTGTCGCACTTTAAGAATTCATTTTTTACCGCGGCAATTCGAGGTAACATGGTCGCCGTGGCAAAAGAAACACAGAGCACCTGTCTGGCTGTCGTTGTCGCTTTCTACTGCCGCTCAGTAGCGATAGAAAGGGTTAAAACGGGAATTTATAGGACCTTTAAAATGGCTTTACGGTTAAAGTATGTATGTGATTTTATTTTCTTCATTTTTGTAATGTTTCTTGACTGATGCCACGTCACGTGACGAAATTTGGAGAGGTAATTTTGTTACACCCAGTATATAGTGCCGACTGCATTCTGTCAGAAAATAGACTGTCTTTGAAAAATACGGGAATGGCCTCTACGTAGACTACATTCGAAAATACTGAAAATAGCCATTACAATAAACATGAACGCTCAGCTAATGAAATTTACATTGTTATTACGTTACCAGGTCTTGGTTGGACCATCTGTATTAGGAGGAAAGCCTACAGTAGTTCGGTTTGACTAAACGTCATAGGCTGGGGACTACCTGAAGAAAGATCTAAGTTACGATGTCAATTACTTAGAACAGAAGTTGTCAAGTAGTAGTTTAGCCATTGAATTAATAAATGTATTTAATAAATAAATTTACTTAGCTCACATCATTATGCATTATGAATTTGTTAATCAGAAATCTATCTAACTAGGTATTATTATAAATGCGAATGTTTGTGAGTGTGAATGTTTGTTACTCTTTCACGCTGTAACGGCTGAACGGATCTGGCTGAAATTTGGTGCCTACAGAGACAATGTTATAGTCTAGGAACAAGATTTTACGCAGGCGAAGCTGCGGGCATCAGCTAGTTTTGAAATAAATTAGGCTATGGTACTTACTACTGACAATATAAATTGTATTAAGAAAAATAGATTTTCTGGACTTTTTTTTCGTCAGCCGGACCAAAGTACAGTTCTGAAAGTGTACAACCGCCCAATCAGTATCTTCACCGGACAATCGAAAAAACAATTCTTCCATTGTCCGGCTGCCGGACATAAACGACCGTATTACGGAAAAAGAGGGGACCGTACTACGGAAAAAGAGGGGCATATACAATGACGGTAGAATAGGCACTGGTACACACAGAGTGTAACATTCGGAACGCTCAGTATGGGGGCAAGTCTGTAAATGTACCTAATACCTACATCTGTTCTTAGAACCCATGTCATCGATTTTAGAGAAAAGAAAATCTGCATATTATATAGATTTCAAAAAGCATAGTTTGGGAATCAAACACGGTCATTTTGAAAAATAAACTTACATTATTTCTATATGAATATTGATTGTGTAGGGTAGGTCATATGCAGTAAATGTTACTTACTATGACACCTGATATCTAAAATGAATAGATTGCATTGCATTTCATGTTCTTTAATTTAGTTGATGACTTACATGTTCAAAGTGAAAACCATTTTTTCAATCCGAATCTTATGCACCGAATGTTACATCCTGATGTAAATAAAAATAACTTACGTTGGAAATGAAATAGCGGTTGTCTTGCAGACAATGGCGCTGTCGGCAACAGTTGGTTTTAAATAAAACATACTTTCTTGCGATTTATGTGATATGGAGGAACATAAGTTACGCCGTTATACTTAGTAGGGCCATAAACGGGGTTTACCACTGTTGACCGAAATTCATTTGATCATTTGACGTGTGACCGAAAAAACATTAGGCCGTTCTACTACTGATCGAATGAACAATTGACCAAAAGAGTTTTTATCGAACAAACATTTGGTATTTTTACTACTGATCGAATGAACGTTTGGTCGAAAAACAGTAAACTCAAGAATATTTTTACAAACAAAAGCGAAATAAGTTGAATTCGGTACTGGCACGTTGTGGTCGCAGTTATAATCTTACCTAACCATTTTGATTCAGCCTCGGTTAAAATATTCTCTAGTCAACTGTTTTTCGACCTAACGTTCATTCGATCAGTAGTAAAAATATCAAATAATTGTTTGATAAAAACTCTTTAGGTCAATTGTTCATTCGATCAGTGGTAGAATAGCATAATGATTTTTCGGTCACACGTCAAATGATCAAATGAATTTCGATCAACAGTGGTAAACCGCCATAAACGGTACAATGTTTTGCTGTAAATATTATTAAGGTAGTTGTAAAAAGTTTAATGTTCGAAGCCAACGGCTGTCGCTTCAATAGAAGCGATATAAGTGAGTAATATTTTTTTGGTTACTCATAATATAAATGCGATATTTTACTGGAAATATTAAGCCTTATCAAGTTCCTATTATAGAAAATACTCATGAAGTAGCAAAGTCTCATAAAATTATTCTGAAAAATAACTACTTATTGAAGAGTCAACTATTGTTACAAGTATTGATTAGTTGTCTCGGCGATCAGATGTAAGGAAAATATAACAATAAAAATACAATAGCTCCTATTCTAGAAACAAACAAGGATTTGATAAGGAGTGACATACTATCCACAATAGAATCACATTGTTGAAGGTAATATTTCTTTTGTATATTGAAAGCGTATCGTATTTCTGATACCTATATCAAGTTTTCGGGAAATATTTTTTGGCACATAGTCTTGTAACAAGTAGACCATTCGTTTGATTCTTTTCAGCGATATATTTATCAAACGGTGGAATTATTTTTTCTATTACTGGTTATTTTATAATGGGCTTACCCGGGGCTCCCAACCATAGGTTGTTGGGCGTGACGTGAGGTTTTTTAGTTGATAGGAGTCCGGCATAGCATCCATGAGGATTTTCCCTCACGTAAACAAAAAAAAATACGTAGATACAAAATAAAATTATTGAAACAATCGGATAAAAACTCATAATTCATAATTCATAATTTATTTATTGCATCAAATATGGTACATAAGTAGATGTAGAATATGTTAGTAGTTTCACATATTTGGCCGTTTTAAAGCATGCAATTTGTTAAGTTAGGTAGATGCACAGTATGACATATTAAATTATTTTCAGTTTAAGTACATCAATTTCACACAGTTGATGGACAGACATATAACTAAGCAGGTACATATATACAATTCATATCAATATATTAGTCAAAATAAATAGCATGTTCAATTAGAATATGAATTAGTACTAATGTCAATAAATTACAAATGTCAAATTTCGATTCCATATAAATTATTACACACGTTAACAATGACTAAAATTGTACGCATTAGATAAACAGGCACATACAAGGGATTCATCTTAACGATTTGTCATATTTTGAATAATAGCACTTCTCCAGCAGTAAGCTTTTTACTTTTCTTTTAAATATGTTATTAATTTCTATAAGTAAAATCGATTTTGGCAGGTGATTATACAGTCTCGGTGCCATACAGAATACACTTTTATTGAGATATGCTGTGCTACTTGCTGGGAAAGATATCTTCAAATGATTTCTCTTGCTATTAAGTTTGCCAAAAAGGTGTATATTTGTTTTTACAAACGATGCAACCTCTAAAATATGTATACAAGGCAAAGTTAACATTTTGAGCCCAACAAAATATTTTTAACAACTGTCAGTAGGTTTTAATTTACAAATAGCTCTCACACATCTCTTTTGTGATCTAAATATACAATCAGCGTTAGTGGAATTTCCCCAGAATATGACACCATAAGTCAGAATCGGAAATACATATCCATAATATGCAGTTACAACTGTAGATGGACTTGCTACTTTGGAAAGCATATAGAGAGAATATGAGTGTTGGCTAATTTTTGAGCATAGAGTGTCTACATGAAATTTCCAGTCAAGACCTTCGTCTATATTAAGTACTAAGAATTTGGTTTGTTCTACTTGTCCAACTTGAGTATTATTATATTTTATATCTAAATTAGTCAATTTGTTTACTCTATTTCGAAATGCCATTATACTAGTTTTGTCAAGATTTATTTGTAAATTGTTTAATGTCAACCAATTAATAGTATTATGTAAAGTAGTATTAATATTTTGCTCCACTTCAGACTTAATGTTGCCCGTTATCACAACAGTGCTGTCATCAGCAAAAAGGATTGTTTTGTAATTGGTTATCTGAGGAAAGTCAATAATGAATAGAAGCGGTCCTAACGCGCTTCCTTGTGGTACACCAAACATGACTTTTCTGGATTCTGACATGTACTATATGATATTATATGATATATATGACTCAAATGACGACCGACAATATTGCATTTCCATTCCACACTAAAACCACTCGACCACGGGTTGCTTAAGTAGTAACAACGAAATTATCGATAATATTCCTACGGAAGAACAATTTATATATGTGTGTGTGAATTGTCTTAAAAGAAAAAAGTCATAAGTAGCGCTAGAATGTTGACGCCATAGTTACGTAGGATTGCTACTGAATTTATGTTCGAAACTACATGCATAGAGCCATTAGGTACTCAAGCTTTACAAGTAGGCGTCTGACAATGTGTAATCAACTGAATTTTTTAAATTATTTATGCTGTCGATTTTTAGGGTTTCGTAGCCAAATGGCAAAAACGGAACCCTTATAGATTCGTCATGTCTGTCTGTCTGTCCGTGTGTCACAGCCATTTTTCTCCCAAACTATAAGGCCCATGATATTGAAACTTGGTAACTAGATGTATTCTGTAAACCGCATTAAGATTCTTATATAAAATTGGAAAAAAAGCAGTAAATTTTAGGGGTCCCTATACTCAGAACTGAAACTCAAAATTTTTTTTTCATCAAAACCATACGTGTTGGGTATCTATAGATAGGTCTTTAAAAATGCTATTGAGGTTTCTAATATATTTTTTTTCTAAACTGAATAGTTTGCGCAAGAGACACTTCCAAAGTGGAAAAACGTGTGTCCCCCCCCCTCTAACTTCTAAACTAAGAGGATGATAAATCTAAAAAGAATATATGAAGTACATTGCCATAAAAACTACCAACGAAAATTGGTTTGAACGAGATAGAGCTGGTAGTTTTTTTTTAATTCGTCTTAAGCCGCAATTTTCGGTTAGAAAAATCACTACCACTGCTAACGTGTTAAAACATCAATCAAAGTTACAACGAACTATAAGAACTTTTGTATTATGTTACTTGCTGCTACGAAACCCTTCATGGGCGAGTCCAACTCGCACTTGGCCGGTTTATTAACGTTCTACATAAAGAAAACAAAATGCTGAAATCATTCTTCTTCAAGCAATTTAGTAGTTGACATTAATTTGAAAATTCTCTCCCGAAATCAGAAACTTACTTTTTCGTTAAGAGTTTTTTACTCTTCTTGGGCCCCGTCTTTAGCAGAGAGAGCCTCTATTGTAGTTCAATATTTACAAAATATTACATACTAGTTGAAACGAACGATTTCGCTTGTGGCAGACCATCCCGAACCCCTTAGTCACTTCAAAAAAGGAGGAGGTTACTCAATTCGACCGTATATATATTTATATTTTTTTTTAGTACAATGTGTTAGAACGTACCGTATCTTCCCTTCTTAATTCATCTAAGAACACAACACATACACAGTAAACTTGTTCACCGATATTTATTTACATCGATAATAGCTTAGTATCCGTCACTTCGTGCTTACTAGAACACACTCGTTTTTTGCACTTGGAACAAAACGGTATACCGTCACAATACCAGAAATTATAATGCCTTAACTCAAAATATAGTAGCCCAAAATACCCGAAATCGAAATATCAATATTCAAAAGGCAAATATTTTTAATATAAATAATTTAAAATACCTTACGGTCGAATAACCGAAACCCAAAAAATAAATTTATTAAATACCTCATCCTAAAATGTTCAAACACAAAATACCTTTTTTTTAACATGATTTAAATCCTACATGGATGCTATATATCTGTGAATGGTTAACACCCCGACTCAGAGTATCCCGACTCGGATTTTTTTTTTGATTTTTCGTTAGCCCACTGTACCTAGTACTTTTGTAACTCTGAATCAAAGTGTTTTAACATGAGGTAAATCCTACATGGATACTATGCCGGACTCCTACCGACTAAAAACCACACGTATCATACATAACAGCCTACAGTTTGGAGCCTCGGGAAAGCCCTCAGAAGGATACCCAAGGACCAACAGACCTACGGCTACAACTGCGGCTTCACTTAGATGGTGGGAGGGGGGTGGTTAAAGCCAAATAACAAAACGTGTGAGTGGCAATAAATCTTTATTTCTTAAATCATTCATTTATTAACTATGCGCTATATAATGAACTATATAAATTTCGGTAACTGAAATTATTATAGAAAAGACAATATATAAATATGTGTTACATTCCACGCAATTATGACAGTGACATTGACACATTGTATTCAATTTTCGGTATTTTAAATTAAGGATATTTGAAAATTTGTATTTTGAATTCTGATATTATAATTATTTGTATTTTAGACATTTTACGGTAAAATGTACTGAAATAAGGTATTTTGAATGTTAAGGTATTTCGAATTCGGGTATTTTCGTCTAATGCATTTTAAGAAAAGGCATTTTGATTTCTGGTATTTTAATATATAACCAACAAAACACTTGGTAAGAAATATTTTTACTGTGCTTTAAAATGTCTCTTTTGTTCGGGATGAACTTCCTTTATTTTTCAGAAAGTTATTAAATTAACAAATAGGTTGATATGCAATCAAAATAAAAGTGGCATTTTAGTTTTAGGGAATAAATATAAAATATATAAAAGTGACATTTTAGTTATAAAATGTCACTTTTGTTTTGATTGCATAATAAACATTTTTGTTCGAAACTCAATTCGTTCACGAAGTAAAATAAACACAGCAAGTTACCCAAGCTTAATCTAAATTGGCTTGATACACTTTATTTTTTAAAAAGTACCTATTTATATTCGGTTTAAATCACAAAGTCATAGAGGACATTTTTTTTTATAATTACCTCCATTCACTTTAAAAAGCAACATTCTCTATTACCCACTGGAGTAACTCCTGTCTGTCGCGTCCACGTCGCGGGGGTGGGCACCTCTCCCTTTAGTAGGCCAGAGTGAGCAGGTGGCCAAGTTCAGACAGGGACCCAGTATCGCGGGGTATAACGCGGGATCCATGGCCAGGGTTACGGGTGAAGTTCTCAACGGTTGCAAAGGCGGAGATGGAAACCATTGGTACGGTGGAGCAAGTGGAAGAGGCATGCCCAGCAGCGAGCCAACTCCACGTAATGGAGTAAACGGGTTCTGATAGAGTTGCACTATCAGGCACGATGGTGCAGTAGAGATGGTGGTGGAGGAGACCTTTATTATGGTCCAACGACAGCATTAGTAGTCCAAGTGAGTAGGACTAGTGCCTTGGCGTCAGGTGGCAACCGGCCGTAAAACAACAGAGCCAATCCACAATACTTATCATGCAAGGCAATAAAAGAAAGAGGTTTAATACTAGGGCGTCCCCCCTTAAGCGACGCAAATGTTGAATGTGTGATGAATGCTAAGGCTAAGTAAGCAATCTCGCGGACTAGCAGGAAAGGTCAATATCAAATATTTTCTAAAAATAGTGTGTTTATATTTTACGCTGGTGGTGGCGTGAGTCTAGCATTATACGGTTCAATCAAAAACGGTCAGGACGGTCACACCCTAGCACCACCGACTCTGTTATACTTTTACAAGGGTCCTTATGAAACCATCATCCTTAGCTTATATTAGCTTCATACTTAAGTTTATCTTTATCCAATTATGTAAATAATTACTACCGACACTCTACGCATCGTCATCTGATCCTAAAATAGGTAAGCTAGGATGAACCTGCTTGTGTTTTATGAGTCTTATGGCATAGAATATCACAACCTATGACTTTTACTGAAAGGAGAGGCGCCATACGGAGACTTTCTCCTCTGTTAATACAGACTCCAAATGATATAAAAAATATATATACTGTGTCCGTTCCACAATGACAGCCGATTGATTTTGTAGTGTGTAAATGAATACGATTTCCCCGATCGACTCCCTTTGTACTGGTCGTATTGCTCTATGTTCATCAGATAAAGAATATTAATACTTTTATAATTTTTATATCGAAATATTAACTTATAATGATTACTTAGAAACACCCGGACTCTCAAAACAAATATTTATAAACCACACAAATGTTTGTCCCATGGTGGGAAGCCACGACCTCATGATCCGCAGTCGCATTTAATGACCTCTTGGCCAATGAGGTAGTCAAATAAATGAATGAAAGCTAATTGCCATTAGACTAGAAAACGTTTGTATCAAGTTTATAGCAGACTGTACACAGCAACTACTCACACAGCAACATTTAGTTTATATATGCATTTTGATCAGATGACGCACTGGCTGCTATGAGCACACATGTATAATGTATTTATTTATTTATTTTACACTTTATTGTACGCCAAGTAAATACAATTATGGTACATAAATACACTGCAAGAAGATGTACAATGGGCGGCCTTATCGCTAAAAAGCAATTTCTACCAGGCAACCTTTGGATGGAGAAAGTTGATTGAAGGTAACGAGTGGTAGTTCTTAGGCGTACTCTTAGATCGAATAGCTTTTTAATTATAGGTACCAAAATGTATCAGGGTGATAAGGGGATACCACACGATCTCCGGTGAGGCGGCATGTCTCCTAGCCGGGACCCCTCCGTGGGACCTGGAAGCGAGAGCCCTTGCGTCACTGTTCAAATGGCGCAAGGAGGCGCTGCAGCGGGACCAAAGGCCCGCTTATCGAGAAATCGAGGCCCGGCGGTCCCTACTCCAATAGGAAACCGTGGAGATATTGAAGGTGCGACTTGAGCAACCAAAGAGGAATTCGCCACAATCGCGGCCGTCAGACCGGTCATGGACGAGTGGCTGGAGAGGAGACACGGTGCTCTCTCCTACCGGTTGACACAGATGCTTGCCGGGTACGGGAGCTTCGGTAGGTATCTGTGGCGAAAACACCGGGAAACCACGGCCGAGTGTCAGCACTGCGAGGACCGCAGCGATGACACGGCGCTCCACACGCTTGTGGAGTGCACGGCGTGGGCGCAACAGCGCCAGGTCCTCGTAGTGGATCTGGGCGTGGACACTCTCTCGCTCGAGACTATGGTGCGAGCCATGCTCTCCAGCGGGAGTAAATGGGACTGCGCCGCCTCCTTCTGCGAGCAGGTCATGCTCGTGAAGGAGACGGCGGGACAGGTACGGGAGAGAACTCTCCCACCCGAGTTCCGCAGTCGGCGGCCTGGGTGCCGCCGACGTGTCTTTGCCGAGGACTATCGGCCACCATGGCCGGGGGCCTGAGGACGGTGAAAGGGCGGCCATACCCCCCATAGACGCGGGATAGCACCCGAACCACCCCCAGGGCGAGGCTGCAGTGGCGGCCGTAGGTATGTTGTGAGTCCCGGGACATCCTTCCGAGGGCCTACCCGGGACTCCCAACCACAGGCTGTTAGGCGTAACGTGAGGTTTTTTAGTCGGTAAGAGTCCGGCATAACATCCTCTGAGGATTTTCCCTCACGTAAAAAAAAATGGTACCAAAATATACGAATATATTCATATTTAAAAATCGCGCGTGACTATTTGCCCTGTTAAATAATTCATAAATACTTAAACAACGTCATCCCTTCCACAGATATCCTCAAAAAAGATGGGCGAAGTTGCTGTGGTCACTGGAGCAAATAAAGGAATCGGCTTAGCTATCGTCAAAGGTTTGCTCAAGAGATTTGATGGCACAGTGTACCTTACTTCAAGAAATGAAGGAAGAGGTCATGCTGCAGTGGCTAAGCTAAACAAGATAGGGTTGAAACCAGAATATCATCAACTCGATGTCACTGATAGAGAGAGTGTCACTAAGTTTAGAGATCTCTTAAAGGAAAAATACGGTGGCATTGATATCCTCATAAATAATGCAGCTGTTGCAAACTCTAGTTCTTTATACAATTCTTATGAAGAGTGCAAATATATTGTTGACATCAACTACTACAGTATATTGATTGTTGAAGAGTTATTATTTCCTTTGGTAAGAGATAATGGACGGATCTTGAATATTTCTAGCGATTGTGGTCATCTGAGCAATCTTAAAAACGAATACTGGATTGGGAGACTGTCAAAGAAAGATCTGACGAAAACTGATATTGATGAGTTTGTTGCTTGGTATTTGGAAGGTACCAAAAACGGAACATTTAATTTAGATGATTTAGCTGATGAAGGTACTATTGCAGCTTATCGAGTAGCAAAGATGGCACTAAGTGCAAGAACTATGCTGCAACAAAAAGAAATGGAGTGGAGAAATATTTCGATAAACTCAATGCACCCAGGTTTTGTGAAAACTGATATGACCCTGGGTGTTGGTTTCTTTGATACTGATCAAGCAGCTGAAACTCCTATTTATTTGGTATTAGATGCTCCTGAAAGCCTTAGAGGTGCATACGTCTGGTACGATAGAAAAGTACTGGATTGGTATGATTACAAAGCCGATTATTACTTTAAGACTAAAAATTTGAAATCATAAAAAAATGTTACATTACACGTACACTTTATAGTTCGCCTTTTTCACCGTTCGTTGTTATATAAAAACTTATAACACCCCTTCCGGGTTTCCGTCGCGGGTTAAAAAGAGTAAATAATAATAATAAAGTGCCTATAAATAAACTGTATAAGTGAATTAATTTAGTCTTTAATTAAAATTTAGTTGTTTAATTGTTATTTTATAATCATAAAAGTTACAGTTGTTTTTGCATACACATTTAAGACTTGAGTCACTTTTTAACAAAATGTCTTAAATTGTGTCTCTTTACATTTTTGTTTAGAAATAAATTGTATTCAATTTTAATAGCAATCTTTTACTGTTTATTTTTTGCAGTTTGTACCAGTATGGTGTGGTAGAGGTAAGGTTGCCTCGAAGATTTTCAACCATTTGTAACTTTATCAAAATTAACTTGAGACAACTATTTGCAGACAAAACTTGCTAAAGAACGCTTTAGGAACAGTTTCGTTGTTTTATGTACATAAGTTGGTTATGATGACTCTTCAAATCGAGATAAGTTAAGAGCATTTCAATATTCAAGTAAGCTTAAACAATTTCCAATTAGCTTTAATATACTTTTTATTGTATTTATTAAAAGCGTTTTACTATCTGACGTTCTCGTATTAGTTAATCAGCTAGCCAATCACATTGATAGAATTCAGTATTCAGTATTCTATTTGCCATTACACAGTACATACATGGTGGTAGATGTCAATTTAAGATAAAATTTGTTCAGTGTGGACCCTGTTAGGGCGCAGCAATCTATACATAATTATAATAAAATGATAGAAAAGTGAAAACTATACATTAGATATATAAAAAAAAATACTCGCTGGGTGTTCTATAAAAGATACCGATGCCGAAAATGTAGTTAGAAAAATTTTTGTCTGTTTGCTTTGCTTTGTCCGGAAGGATCTCGAAAAGTACTTAATAGATTTGATTCAAATTTTGCACAAATATTAACTAGGGTCTTCAAATAGGCTATATATTATCACGCTACATATCCTAAGTGCTAAGCAGAGAGCAATCCAATTGGCAAGAACATAATTTTCATGCCTACGAAGTCGCGGGAAACAGCTAGTATAATATAAAATTGAATTTAATCAATATCAATACATATAATAAAATCGTAACAGGTCGCTGTCTGTACATGGAAGATAAATAAGAAAAAATATTATAGGGGGGATTTATGAACGCAATAGAACCCAAAACAATGATTTTTAGAATTTTTGTCTATTTGTCTGTATGTCTGTATATCTGTTTGTCTGTACGGTTGTGCACGCTAATCTCAGTAACCGCTCAACCGATTGCAATGCGGTTTTTTTTATTGTGTTGAGGTTTGCTCCAGTTAACATTTAGCGTTGTTTTATGTAACCCGGTTTAGAAATAAAAGAGTTATAACACTTTTAAGAATCAGATATTTTGAAAATTTTAATTGTAGGGGTTTCTTTGAATGTGAGTGAACCTAAACTGGCGTGTTGGACACGCCTTCGGCGCGGACAGAGTTGTTTAAAAATAGTCTTAATCATTAAGCTCTTTTATGATTAAGCAAACAGGGCAGTTTCAGACGCTGCTTGATGACTCTGATGAAGAAATACCTTTCCTTTCATACACCTTATGTGACGTAAACGAAGTTGCGGGCTCAGCTAGTATATAATAAATTTGAATTGTCAAATTAATTAATGGATATGTACCTAGTAGCAGAAATACTAAACAGGCTTAACGTAGAATGAATTTGAATTGAATGTTACAAAATGGTGAATAGTGTCAAAATGAATGGGTTTCCACGCTGCGTGTAGACTGGGCCATGCATATAACATGAGCCTTATCCGGGCCTCGAAAATAGCGAGTGTTGGCATCAACGTACTCAATGACTGCTTAAGTACATTTTGCTATTAATAATTGTTTATATGTTAAATAAATTTAAAAAAAAAAAGACTACATTTTAAAAGGTACGTATATTTGAGTTTGGTTACTTCAGAACAAAAAAATCCCACCTAATTGTATAAAATGTGGATGTGTGGGTGTGTGCACCGCATGTGACAGCGTGGACACTGCTCAATACCTTGACTTTCAGAGTTCATGTTGAGGCTCTTGTTAAGCTGTCATTGTCATGCGTTTTCTCAGGCTGGTAAGACCTCGCTTCAAAGCTGATCAGATGTTTGCAATGAGTTCACTATTCTGATGAAAATATCTGTCAAGAAGAACGGATAAGCTCAAGTTTAGCACAGATTACTCATTCCCCAAAGGAGTCCCCAGAGGAGAAAGAGTGATCGTGACTCTTATTGCCAGGTTCTTTTCTCTCCGACTCTACCTATTACGTTGTGAATCCGGCATGTAGAAGCAATCATTTTGACGTTCCTAAGTGGTACTTTGTGACATATATCTATGAATTATTTTTTTCATTTTCATACTTATACCCACTTTTATAACTACACTCTGTTAAAATTAGGATGATAATTTTGACAGCTCTTAGTAGGGCACCCCATAGTGTCCAATCGTTAATGAATCTATTCGATTATTGATTGCGTAAAATTTTAAATCGATAGTTACGAAAAAACTGTTTTTATTATTTTAGGTAATTAGGGAAATATAATTGCATTGTTATTGTTTGTATTATACTTAGCTAATCATATTACAAATAAATATTGTAGATACCTACTTATTAACTTTACTAGCATTTAAATTAATTTACTTAATTTCGATTTATTCGAATTATTTGTCTCTGATAGATTCTGCGGCATTGTTGGAAGACGCTTCACTACGATAAGTGGGCGGTACTCGTCTATGTGCTACGATAATTTTTTGAAGTATACTTGACATAATCAAATCCGATACTTCATAGGCGTGAGCTGTCAAAATTATCAACCTAATTTTAACAGAGTTATAAGATACTGATTTCTATTCTAATTCTTTTACAGTGCATGCGGTCAGACTGTGAAACTCACTTACACCTGTCATCAGAGATAGCAAAACGGTTTCTACTTTTAAAAGGAAAGTCCGTGAATACTATTTATCAACTTTGTAAATTACTTATGTATTTTTTTATTTATGTAATTATAATATACCCATTTATGTATTTATTATTGTAAAAGTATATTTAAATATTATTTATACATTATCTATTGTTTATAACCTATTTATTATATCTTAAAATATTTATTATTATATTTATATAGTTAACTGCCTCTATTCTTTTGTATGTGTGTTATATCAATTCTATCCTGTCCTTTTAATTACACACTTTTAATTGTTCTTTTCCTACTTCATGTTCTCCTCTTGCCGGCCTGCTGGGAGATTTTTCTTTTAGAAATAAGCAGTACCATTGTACCTAAGTTTTCTGCTATACCTATATTATTATATACTAGTGTGTGCATAAATAAATAAATAAAATAAATAAAAATGCTAACATATGTTACCAAGCTCAGAATATAACAACATTAAAACATTTTACGAAATGCATATAACATGTTAATTATATAAACAAACAATGCGAACTGCGTTCGATATGCCGTACGCTATGGAAATAATTCTCCCAGCCCCTCTCTACTACTTAGAGGATAACGGCGCAGCGTGACTATAATTAAATTTGTATGTATGCTGATCATATCCAGCGCTACACGTTTCTTATCTCTGAAAACGTATTGCCAGATTGATTTTCCAAAACGTCGCTGTTCTTATGGCCACACGGTCACACATAAGCTAAAATATGAAAAAATTATCACGTTTTTCATCTTTCGATAATGTGTTACGAACCAAATGTCCCGAGTTTGCAGCGAGACATGAGTTTACTAGCTAATGCCCGCAGTTCGGCTTGCTGTTAGGATTTTCCATAACCTTTTCCCACTAGAACTAAAAAGTAGCCTATGTTCTTTTCTAACTTTTTACTCTAACCCTGTATCAAATTTTAACATAATCGGTTCAACGGTTGCGGTGTTCTCTGGCGTTTGTGTGCTTCAGAAGGCACGTGATGCCGTTGCAACCGGCAGCCATTCTCGTAGTAGTCATGGGTGGTTTCAGAATTACATTAGGTGGTTTAAGATACTTTACCAAGTAGTCCATTTTATTCAATTCGGCAATAGGCTCACCACCTATTACTTGAGACATAATATAAATGGTGATTGGTGGCCATAGTACACCACTGCTGCCTACCTATTTGGGATAAATTGCTTTGATTGCTATACATAAGATTTATATAAGTCACTAATCAGGTTCTTAACGCTCGTCTAATATCGGTTCATTATCCAGTCAGGTTTATCGACATTAATAAGCAAGTGTATGTTTTATTTATGTATATAGACATACCAACAGATACACATTCATTATAATAATGTTAATAACGTATGTCAAGAATACTGGTTGTGAGATTATTCATAGACTACACTGGTTTAAAATATACCTATATCAATAGGTATACTTTAGGTATTTTTAAGATATCAAGACCTTGCCTTTTTAAAAAGCTATAGTAAAATAATACAAATAAATCTGTAAATATTTCACTGTCTAGCTATCACGGTTCATGTGATACAGCCCAGTGTTAGAAAATTGAATTCATGGGCGCGGGTCGTTGGCTACGCAGCGCACAACTTTTAATAAATTTAATAACGGATTTGTAGATTTGTACATGAAGTAGACAATATTATTGATATTAATAAACGGACATTTAGTTACTTTTGAATATTCAATGTTACCTTCGAAATATCTAACAGCTCCTTAGCGAAAATGTATAAAAGGGCGGGTAAGCATATTGTGAGGTCTCTATGTTACTGATCGCATATTGTGAGGTCTCTATGTTACTGATCGCATAGGAGTTAGGGTGTATCGCTGCTCAAATATAGTCACATGTAAAGATGGGCTTTGCTGAGTTTTATTTTATTTAAAAAAGGGTATTTAACACTAGTGACAGATAGACAGACAGGGGAGTCTTAGAAACAGCATAAATTAGAGATAGTGAAAACTACTATGCAAATCTATTGACCTCGTGCACAAATTAGAGATAGTACAGATAGAAACCTACATATAAATTCGCTGAGGCTACGCACACATAGACAACTCATTCACAGTATCTATGAAACGCACACATAGACAACTCATTAACAGACACGAGGTCAGGCGGTTTCAACCGAATGTTCGATACTGATTTGTGGGCGAGTGTAGGTAGCAGAGGGTAGGTGTGAAAAAAAAGTACATACATGAGTTTTCCATCTGTACTAGCTCTAATTTGTGCCTCGTGTCTGTGAACTCTGTGAGCGGTGTCTATGTGTGCGTAGCCTCAGCTAATTTAGTACCTATGTAGGTTTCCATCTGTACTATCTCTAATTTGTGATAATATGGTCTTTTTCTTACTCTTTTGGTACGAAACTAGAAAAGCGTTTATAAGACGACGAATAACAGTATTCACTGTCTTAAGAACTTTTATAATCTACACGAAATGTTCTATTATAACGACATTCAGTTCATAAGCGAAATATTCTCCAAAGAAAGTTCATATAACTGTGACGTTTCAGTACCCAATGGTAGCGAAGATTGCGATACTTTGAAAGAAATAATAAAAGTTATGGATACTTATGGCAATATTAAGAGTTATTATTCCTGTTATAGCGCTCAGATTATTACTGAATTGTACTCGTAAAGAAACAGACGTTCGGGGATTTTACGAGCTTTCTGAAAAGAGTAATCTGCTTGTTATTTTTATATATTCGTCATCGTTCGAACGCTAATTCCAGTCACTTGTGTCCGAAATCCTCGCTTCTCGATTTTACGTTTCTTCTCTTCTACCTCACGCAGTCTTTAGCATCCATGATGTGCATCTTCTACGACCCCACCATGACAAGACTTGACGTTTTGGGTCTGTATCTAAAAAAAAAACAAAAGTCAAGAGTTTTGTGACTCTTCTGAGGGTTTCAGATTATGATTACCTACATTGGGACTAAGAAGAACTCAAGAAACTCAGTTCAGCTTTATTAATTTCTCTTAAAAAGTAATACAGTTTATTTTATTAGGATCCAAGCATCCTTGTCATTTAGGTCTCTTGCTGTGACCTGTAAGCAGGTGGCAGTATTTTACAAAAGCAGTTGTGTGAAATGAGCTCCTTGCCACAGTTTTCTCAAACATTTACAGTTTAGAATTTTTAGAAGTTGCCTTACAAGGTTTTTACATCGATCGACATCACAGTTCTTAAGTATTGTAAACAACAGGTTTAATTAGATGGACTGCACTGCTATTTTTTTTATAATGTGCCGTGTAAAAATGTTTGCGTATTTTTTTTCATTTAAAATTTTCACCGAAAATTGCATATTGTCATTCTACACGATAAACAACTAGGTATATGGGTATACGATTAATCTCGTATACAAGAGAAGTGTCGAACAATAAAAATGTAAAACAAAACTCATTTGCGTTGTGTATACCGGCTAATTTCACTCTCATGCATAATTCAGTGGATTACTGAGTAATGCACGACAATATAGGTCACGATCCCTTTGCTAACGTTATGGGCGAAAATATGAACCTTTTTAATATCCCTGCTGATATATGTAGAATCGTACAGGTACAAAACCGATTAGATATAGCACGAGAAAATTGGTCGAAAGCGAGTCGTATTCGGCAAAGAAAGTATGTTTGTTGTATGGGAGTCCTAATTTTTTGATTTAGGTAAATGTCGCGACAACAGAAAAACATAATCTGTCTATCTGTCACGGGATACAGTCTCGTGACAGATAGACAGACAGACTGCAAAGTCTCAGAACCCAAAAAATATGTACTTGAATTTAACGAAATAATAGCACTAATGTCTGTCAGTATCCTGTATACTGCTAGGATTATTGTTTTTTCAAAAATCTAATGATGACGTTTTAAGTTTTATCAAAATCGGGCTCGTGACTCCTTTGAGCATTTTTAGCAATTCCTTATAGTTTCGGATTTGGCCATCCAAGCCCTTTTCAAAAATTCATTCTGTATACTCAATGGTTTATTATCTCATCACCGGAGATAGGTTTATTTAATTAAGCGCTTGTCAATTTCAAAATCAATTTCCACAGAAAATAAATCACTTAAGTAATAAAGTCAACCATGCCCAGCCCAATACGGGATTAAATAGCATCTCCCGACAAAAGCTCCCATGAAAATATCGTATTGGAAAACAGGCTTAGTTATCAGAATTTATTGTCCAACCAGTAAAATAATAACAGGCATAACTGGTTTGCAAAGAGCTGCTGTCCTCGCAAAAACGACAAAATATGTATTTAAAGTAAATAGTGTCAACCCTCAGGCTACTCGACGTCACAAAATGTATTGTGTTTGTTGTTGGAAACAGCACAGGTTTAGATAAATTACATGTTGAGAAACTAGAGGAGGTACAGTTGAGTCAAAGATACAGAAATACACTGTGAAATGTAATATCAAGCAAAATTTTATTTTAAATTACTGAGATTGCAGATGAGCTTACTGTCCACCTGAGCGAAAGTGGTTATCAAAGTAGTCTATATTATATACCATAAATACCATAGGCGTTTCACTCACGATCGCATAACCGTGTTAAAACGGACTGCTGTAGAAAAAAATTAAGCCGCCAGAAAACCTTACTTGTTACTGGCAGATCGAATGATGTCATGTCATGAGTTGGCCAACTAAAACTACCGTAAAACCACTTCCCTAGATAATCTTGTCTTCGAAACTCCAGTCACCAAAAACCCAGGTCACTGACAATATAACATATCTCTTTCCTTCTCGGCAGTCTAATGAAAATATAGCAGCTCCATTCAATCACATTAATATGCTGTACTATATTATAGTTATCACATTAATATGCTGTACTATATTATAGTACAGCATATTAATGTGATTGAATGGAGTTGCTATATTTTCATTAAGGTGCTCCCTGACCGGGAGCATTCGCGCGTAATGTAACGTTACGAGTCGAGAATTACAGCCGGTGAGGGAGGTGAACCGAGCATTGCAATGCGCGCCTTGTAATGATACAAGACGAGGTTACGCCAGTGAGGGAGGAGAATCGAGCATTACAATGCGCGCCTTGTAATGATACAATGTGTATCGTTTTGATACAACTCGTAACATTTATAGATTCGACTCGAGCATTACGTTACGATGCTACCTCCCTGACCGACACGAGCATTCGCGTGTAATGTAACATTTATTATAGACTAGCTGATGCCCGCAGCTTCGCCTGCGTGAAATTTAGAGATCCAATATGGCCGCCGCGCCGTTATCACAAAATTTCATGATGGGTATCGTTTAAGGGGTTTTTTGATATGCTGAGTACGAATTTCGGGTTAATTTAGAGATCCAATATGGCCGCCGCGCCGTTATCACAAAATTTCATGATGGGTATCGTTTAAGGGGTTTTTTGATATGCTGAGTACGAATTTCGGGTCAATTTAGAGATCCAATATGGCCGCCGCGCCGTTATCCCAAAATTTCATGATGGGTATCGTTTAAGGGGTTTTTTGGTAAGCTGAGTACGAATTTAAGGTCAATTTTGCAATCCAAGATGGCCGCCGCGCCACTGTTGTAAAATTTCATGTTGGATACCGTATAAGGGGTTTTTTGGTATGCTGAGTACGAATTTCGGGTTAATTTAGAGATCCAATATGGCCGCCTCGCCGTTACACAATATTTCATGATGGGTATCGTTTAAGGGGTTTTTTGGTATGCCGAGTACGAATTTCGGGTTAATTTACAGAACCAATATGGCCGCCGCGCCGTTATCACAAAATTTCATGATGGGTAATCGTTTAAGGGGTTTTTTGATATGCTGAGTACGAATTTCGGGTCAATTTAGAGATCCAATATGGCCGCCGCGCCGTTATCCCAAAATTTCATGATGGGTATCGTTTAAGGGGTTTTTTGGTAAGCTGAGTACGAATTTAAGGTCAATTTTGCAATCCAAGATGGCCGCCGCGCCACTGTTGTAAAATTTCATGTTGGATACCGTATAAGGGGTTTTTTGGTATGCTGAGTACGAATTTCGGGTTAATTTAGAGATCCAATATGGCCGCCGCGCCGTTACACAATATTTCATGATGGGTATCGTTTAAGGGGTTTTTTGGTATGCCGAGTACGAATTTCGGGTTAATTTAGAGAACCAATATGGCCGCCGCGCCGTTATCACAAAATTTCATGATGGGTATCGTTTAAGGGGTTTTTTAGTATGCTGAATACGAATTTCGGGTTAATTTAGAGATCCAATATGGCCGCCGCGCCGTTATCACAAAATTTCATGATGGGTATCGTTTAAGGGGTTTTTTGATATGCTGAGTACGAATTTAGGGTTAATTTAGAGATCCAATATGGCCGCCGCGCCGTTATCACAAAATTTCATGATGGATATCGTTTAAGGGGTTTTTTGATATGCTGAGTACGAATTTCGGGTCAATTTAGAGATCCAATATGGCCGCCGCGCCGTTATCCCAAAATTTCATGATGGGTATCGTTTAAGGGGTTTTTTGGTAGGCTGAGTACGAATTTAAGGTCAATTTTGCAATCCAAGATGGCCGCCGCGCCACTGTTGTAAAATTTCATGTTGGATACCGTATAAGGGGTTTTTTGGTATGCTGAGTACGAATTTCGGGTTAATTTAGAGATCCAATATGGCCGCCGCGCCGTTATCACAAAATTTCATGATGGGTATCGTTTAAGGGGTTTTTTGGTACGCTGAGTACGAATTTCGTGTTAATTTAGAGATCCAATATGGCCGCCGCCCCAAAATCACAATATTTCATGATGGGTATCGTTAAAGGGGTTTTTTGGTATGCTGAGTACGAATTTCGAGTTAATTTTGCAATCCAAAATGGCCGCCGCGCCACTGTCACAAAATTTCATGATGGGTATCGTTTAAGGGGTTTTTTGGTATGCCGAGTTCGAATTTCGGGTTAATTTAGAGATCCAATATGGCCGCCGCGCCATTATCACAAAGTTTCATGATGGGTATCGTTTAAGGGGTTTTTTGGTATGCTGAGTACGAATTTTATGATAATTTTGCAATCCGAAATGGCCGCCGCGCCACTATCACAAAATTTCATGATGCATATCGGGGGTTTTTGGTCAGCTGAGTACGAAAAAACCCCTTATACGGTATCCAACATGAAATTTTACAACGGTGGTGCCGCGGCCATTTTTGGTTGCAAAATTAACTCGAAATTCGTACTCAGCATACCAAAAAAACCCCTTATACGATATGCAACATGAAATTTAGTGACAACGGCGCGGCGGCCATCTTGGATTGCAAAATTTACCTAAAATTCGTACTCAGCATACCAAAAAACCCCTTTAACGATACCCATCATGAAATTTTGAGATTTAGGGCCGCGGCCATATTGGATCTCTAAATTAACTCGAAATTCGTATTCAGCATACTAAAAAACCCCTTAAACGATACCCATCATGAAATTTTGTGATAACGGCGCGGCGGCCATATTGGATCTCTAAATTAACCCGAAATTCGTATTCAGCATACTAAAAAACTCCTTAAACGATACCCATCATGAAATTTTGAGATTTTGGCGCGGCGTCCATATTGGATTGCAAAATTATCATGTAATCACCTACAGAGATAGATTATAGTCTGAAATGATACAAGTTTTATCCCGGGAATAAGTTCCCATGAGACGCGGAAAAGAGAACAAAATTTCACGCAGGCGAAGCTGCGGGCATCAGCTAGTCTATAATAAATGTTACATTACACGCGAATGCTCATGTCGGTCAGGGAGGTAGCATCGTAACGTAATGCTCGAGTCGAATCTATAAATGTTACATTACACGCGAATGCTCGAGTCAGTCAGGGAGGTAGCATCGTAACGTAATGCTCGAGTCGAATCTATAAATGTTACATTACACGCGAACGCTCGCCGGTCAGGGAGGTAGCATCGTAACGCAATGCTCGAGTCGAATCTAATTTGTTACATTACAGGCGAATGCTCCCGGTCAGGGAGCACCTTTAGACTGCCGAGAAGGAAAGAGATATGTTATATTGTCAGTGACCTGGGTTTTTGGTGACTGGAGTTTCGAATTGATATTGAATTAAATTTCTTGTCCTAAATTATGATATTATCATAATTTAGGACAAGAAATTTAATTCAAATTCACAATAATGTAACATTGTACGAGTTGTGCGACTAAACCCTCCAGTGCGTGCGGTAGGCACGGACGGCATCGCACGTGTTTTGTCCCGTCATCGTCATTGTGGTTTAATTGGGGTCAGGACTTGTTTGTTTGTTTCGCTTGATTGTTTTTGCAAGGGTGTAAGGGTTGAAAGGCAGCGATTTAAAATTTTCTTTAGTAACCTCAAAAGTTCCTTAAATATAATATTGTAGAAGTCGACTTGTCTATGACTAGATTTCCAATATAAAAAGGCGCGCAATGTAGTGGACGCCCTCTTTTCGACGGTCGACCGCTGCAGAGTAAAGAACTACACACCCTGGTGATCAGTGTGATCCATGTGATATCAGTGTCGCCGTGATTGTAAGAATGTTCTAAGTTACTTACTGATTAGCTACTTGTGTAATGATTACGTTCAGGGTGTAGTAAAATTTGTTAAATAAAGTGATAGAAATCTGCTTTGTTAATCTCAGTGTATATTTTTTTATTAACATTCCTGGTGATTGCTAACATCAGAAGTGTGATTCTTACCTTATCGCCAACTCACCGGGTCGAACGAGAGGTTTGGTGAAACATAAGAAACTTAATCATTACAAAGTACCCTCTTTTAGTGAGTTGTGTATGTTTTACGCAATTTGTGTGTGTTTTATCTCGTGTAATTATGCCTAAAACGCATGATTCAGACCGTAAATTGCATAGTTGGATTGCACTGACACCATCGTGAGTGCCACGTGTCGTGTAATCGGCATAGATTTCGAATTTTTCGCTATCGGTCACGAAAGGTATTACGGGAATACCGTTCGTAGCCGTCGCCATCTTAGACACCGCCATCGCGGTCTCGGATCCGATCTCGTTCGTTGTTACACGCACGGTTTCGTTCTGAGCGAGATGTTTCTACAACTTGCCATAAAGAAAGCGAATTAGTACCGAAAGTGGCAAGCCCGTGAACTTTTTAAACGTCCAGAAACTGTCCTCTGTCACTCCCCTATACAGTAACGGCGATAATCCTACTGCCCGCCCGATCCGGGAGTTCAGAATCAACGTGAGGGGCGTTGGTGAGCGCTACAAGCGCTAAGCTACGCGATGCGCGTTGGTGTGCGCTGCACGCGCTAGTCTACACGACGCGCTGCACGCTGGTCTGCGCGACGTGCATTGATATGCGCTACACGCGCTAGTCTGCGCGATGCGCGTTGGTGTGCGCTGCACGCGCTAGCCTACACGACGCGCTGCACGCTGGTCTGCGCGACGTGCATTGATATGCGCTACACGCGCTAGTCTGCGCGATGCGCGTTGGTGTGCGCTGCACGCGCTAGTCTACACGACGCGCTGCACGCTGGTCTGCGCGACGTGCATTGATATGCGCTACACGCGCTAGTCTGCGCGATGCGCGTTGGTGTGCGCTGCACGCGCTAGTCTACACGACGCGCTGCACGCTGGTCTGCGCGACGTGCATTGATATGCGCCACACGCGTTAGTCTGCGCGATGCGCGTTGGTGTGCGCTGCACGCGCTAGTCTACACGACGCGCTGCACGCTGGTCTGCGCGACGTGCATTGATATACGCTACACGCGCTAGTCTGCGCGATGCGCGTTGGTGTGCGCTGCACGCGCTAGTCTACACGACGCGCTGCACGCTGGTCTGCGCGACGTGCATTGATATGCGCTACACGCGCTAGTCTGCGCGATGCGCGTTGGTGTGCGCTGCACGCGCTAGCCTACACGACGCGCTGCACGCTGGTCTGCGCGACGTGCATTGATATGCGCTACACGCGCTAGTCTGCGCGATGCGCGTTGGTGTGCGCTGCACGCGCTAGTCTACACGACGCGCTGCACGCTGGTCTGCGCGACGTGCATTGATATGCGCTACACGCGCTAGTCTGCGCGATGCGCGTTGGTGTGCGCTGCACGCGCTAGTCTACACGACGCGCTGCACGCTGGTCTGCGCGACGTGCATTGATATGCGCTACACGCGTTAGTCTGCGCGATGCGCGTTGGTGTGCGCTGCACGCGCTAGTCTACACGACGCGCTGCACGCTGGTCTGCGCGACGTGCATTGATATACGCTACACGCGCTAGTCTGCGCGATGCGCGTTGGTGTGCGCTGCACGCGCTAGTCTACACGACGCGCTGCACGCTGGTCTGCGCGACGTGCATTGATATGCGCTACACGCGCTAGTCTACGCGATGCGCACGGGTGTGTGCTACACGCGCGCGCCCTCAGCCGCGCGGTCAGGTGCCAAGCTTACGAAAGGTAAAGGCTTTATAATTTTCATCTGTTCCCTTAAAACTCTTACAGATCCAACAAGTTCTAGATCTTGTAGGATATTTTCGTAGGCATATCCAGAACCGTGCTACAATGATTGACTGAAAAGTGTATTTGGAGTTCACATTAATAACAAATTAGACAAGGCTTGATACGATGTCTGACGATGACGAGAGTAACCAGTGAACCCAGAATCAGTACCTCCCACGGAGGTTCACACAGACGCAAGTTAGGTACGCAGGTTAGGAGTAGTATTGACCTATGCTGATGATGGGAAGCGTGTGGTAGCATACTCCAGTCGGTAAAGTAATCGTTAGCTGTCGTAAAGGCTTCATAACACTTTTGCTATAACTTTGTTAAGTTACCCTCAACATTTCTGTTATTACTTTATTAGGTTACTCTCAAATTGACAAAACATAAAAATGGTCTGCTCCTTTTTTCTGAGAGGCGCCCAATCGAGCCGAACACAGGATTTCGTTTTCCAGCAAAGAAAAGGAGTTCTACTGCCACATGCTGATTATATCAACCGAAATCATATTGGTCAGGTCAGTAAAATATCAAGGCCTCTTGACTGGACACAAAAAGAATAGACTGCAGAGGAGCGCATGGTTCTGTCACGTGAAGTAGTGTAAGAAAGCGGGTTTTCGATCAACTTGCGTAAATGTGTTTTACTTAGAACAGGGCGAGCTATACTTAGGGTGTCTCTGAGAGGTAACATCCGAAACTATGTTATCTATTAGAGAATCAAAGTGGTCATTGTCAACATAGCTCGCAGAGTAAGTGCATCATAGTGGTCATGGGCTGGCCACATCTGTTGTAGAACCAACGACCTGGACAAGGCCGTAGGAAAGGATGCGAAAGGCGTAGAACCGTGTAAATTGGGAGAGGTCTACATCCAGCAGTGGACTACTGTAGACTGATTTGATTGATGATTGATTGAGAATTGAGAAGTCATAAACTTGTGCTTCTTGAGTTTTTATTTACGAACATAAAACCCCGTTTCCAGTAATACCTATACTTGGATGCATTGGATCCCCAACCGGAACCCGATGATTATAATTTTGTGCACTAGCCAGAACATACATTTGTTTTCTTTTTCAATTCTAGACAGGATGTTGCCGAACGGTTTGGGACAATGACAAATGTAGTGTTCCTTTTCTGTACAGCAACGTTGATTTTACTGTCAAAGGTTTGAGTCTGCTGGTTGAGTGAAATCAGTGAAAGACATGAGGCCAGAGATTTAGGTACTACGTTACACCAAAGATGCACCACGCAAACAGACAGGTCCACTTACGCTCGAACTGTACTGAACATGATCTGAATCGAGGTCAATTAATTAACCCCCGACGAAAACGCGTGTTGTTGTGGGTGTAACCTGTGTGTTTGTCTGTGGCATCACAGCTGCCTAACGGATGGGCCAATTTGGATGCGGTTTGTTTTTATTTCAGAACCGAGGTGATTAATGTGTTTCTTAGCTATACATTTTAAACATCATCATTTCCTAGGTGATGAAGGGATTTCTCCTAAGCTTCGCAGGACTGATGGATCTGAAATTTGACGTACTGCTGCTATAATGGTATTTCAGCGATATGGAAGCGTGGAACTTACTGCTGTAATGGGTAGTCTGCGGGATGCCCGCATCCTCGGAGGGATACAGCATTTGCACCAAGATGGGGCTCGTTACAGCGGTCTTAGTATCGAGGTATTGCTGATGAACAGTTTAAATATTTGTGTTTAAGTATTTTTGTGGAAGTTGCAGCTGACCTTTACGTTATTAAACGGAGGACCAGTGCTCAAACCGCTTAAATAAAATCCTACTGCAATGTGATCGTGAGCTTGTTTCATTTACTCCTTGCAATTCCGATGAAATCAGCAAAATTATTAAAAAGTTTAATTCAAGTTCCAGTAGTGGTTTAGATAAAATTAACACAAAATCGATCAAATGCCTACAAAATATATTATCAATTTCATTATCTAATTGTTTCAACAAACTAATGATGAGCGGGGAGTTTCCAGATTCTTTAAAGGTAGCAAGGGTAACACCGATATACAAATCAGGATTGAAGACAGATCCGGGAAATTACCGGCCGATATCAGTGTTACCAGTATTAGCAAAAATTCTCGAAAAAATCATACATGACCGCTTGACCATCTATTTGAATTCCTTTGATTTTATAACAGATCGACAATATGGCTTTCGAGCTAAAAGTAATACGACAGCTACTACAATAGACTTAGTCACGAAAATAAAAAATAACATAGACAACAGGCATATAGCTTTGGGGGTTTTTATCGATTTAAAAAAAGCATTCGATACCGTGAGTCACCAACTGTTGCTAGAAAAGCTAAAAGACATCGGCATCAAAGGAAATGCTCTAAAAATGTTGAAATCTTACTTATCTAATAGATTTCAAGTGGTTAAACTAGAAAACGTTCAAAGTAGTGCTCTACCCATTACACACGGCGTCCCGCAAGGCTCCATACTAGGGCCACTACTATTCTTAATATATATTAATAATATTGTCGAACTCAAGCTCCACGGTCCTATTACTTTGTATGCGGACGATACATGCATATTCTATTTTGGTACTGACATAAATAAAATTGTTACTCAAGTACAGAAAGACCTTAATACACTATCCGAATGGTTCAAATATAATTTACTAACCATAAACCCCTCTAAAACCTGTTATGTAATTTTTAAAGCCAAAAACAAAGTTATCCCACAGTATGATCCATTAGTAATTGACAACATTCCTCTAGAACTAAAATTAAATGAAAAGTACCTGGGCTTACGAATGGACACTCATCTAACATGGCATAAACAAATAGATCACATAAAAAACAGGCTATCAGCACTTACTGGATCGCTCCGCAATGCATCAGAATGTCTACCTATGAAAATGCGATACATAATTTACAACTCGTTGGTCAAATCTCACTTGCTCTATTTGATAGAAGTCTGGGGTAACGCAGCAAAAACAAAATTACAGAAGTTACAAAGAATACAAAATAAAATAATTAAAATACTTTTTCGTTATCCACCCCGAACGCCAACAGAAACAATATATAAACAAACTAAATTATTAAATATCAAACAACTGTATAGATTTAATACTTGCGTACTGATTAAGAAAATAATAAATAAAGCTATTCACACTAACCTATCATTCTTGAAAAAATCACAAATTAGTAAACGTAGTCTTCGCCGACCTAGCCTACTTGTTCTACCACGGGTTCGTACTAACTATGGTAGAAAGAATATAACTTTTGAAGGAGCACAGCTGTATAATCAACTACCATCTGAAGTAAGAGATACAAGCACCCTAAGCAGTTTTAAGTCCAGATTATTACAGCACATAACGCAACCTTCTGTAAGACCTAACTGAGGCTATGAAGCTGATGCAGTGTTCGACGATCACTTTTAGGTATATAGCAAAACGAAAAATAATATTTTCATGTAAGTGACATTGTTAATTTGTCTTAATGAAAATAAAGTTCTTTAAACCTAACCTAAACCTAGGACGTCTCATTTTTTCCTGGGTCTCATAAAGATAAACTAAACTACCGACCCACTGATTTGGTCGCTAGTCTGAGATGTGCCATTGGGAGGTTTGCAACTAAACTATAAATCAAAAAGGTGCAGAAGTCCCTACGATCGGGTTACTGAAGAGTAACTAGGTACCGTAAGGTTCACACGTGGATCGTAATAGAGGTTCACCTCGCGTGTTTAAATGTTAACAATTTGTGTTTTCACAGGTTCAATGTAAAAATGCAAGTTGGACCCTGGTATGGTAGATGGTGGTCCATGCGAGCGCCGCCGAGCGGATGACGGGCTGCGTGCGGCCCAGTTTATGGTGGTATGGCAGGACGAATGGTGGCCTGATACCTGCACTGCATTCTTCGAGTGGCGAGTTGACGGTAATATTGACAACATTTACTATGACGGGTTCTTGTATGGGTAACCACCACGTGACCACTTTGTTATTTTGCGAGCGTTTCCGTGCTTCGGAAGGCACATTAAGCTGTTGGTCCCGGTTGCCAGTAAAATGGCAATCATTAAGCAAAGTTAAAATTTTTTTAACAGTGGGCAGTCACAACCTGCGCCTGTCCATATCAGCACAGCAATATGACTCAGCACAGCACCTATTACGTGGTACAACATCTATAGGTGAAATGTGGGCATATAATGTGCTTCTGCCTACCCCTTAGAGGATAAAAGGCGTGACCATTCTGTATGTATGTATGAGTTGTCGGTGTTGACTTAAGTGGCGTGCGTGTGCCTGACGGGTGCGTGTCATCTGAACGCAGCCAGTGTTGGTGAAGGAACAGAATACGGGATGTTCCATGCTGACATGCTGGGTGCCAGTGTTCTGTATGGGTACAACTTTTGTACATATATGGGTACTAGTTTTATGTATAAGTGTTAGTTTCGTATATAGGACGGACTGCGGGACGTTCTTATTGGCAGACTGCGGGATGCCAACTCCATGTAGAGGACGGACTGCGGGACGTTCCTTTTGGCAAATAGACTGCGGGATATTTGCCCTACGTGGTAGTGTAAAGATGAATGTCGGTGTACAGGACGGACTGTGGGACGTTCCTATTGGTATGCCTGTGGGATGCCAATTCCCATGTAGTTAGAGGACGGACTGCGGGACGTTCCTTTTTCGGCAAACAGACTGTGGGATGTTTGCCCTACAATGAATTGGTAGAGTGATGATGAATGGTAAATACTTGAATCCAAGTGTGAATGAATCATAAACCTCGTATGAATCAGAAATCCTCATATAGTTTGGCTTTTAATGTGCGAACGTAATCACATTAAATGAATGTGGTGATGTGTGATAAGCTGTGTGCTATTTATCTTAGCTAATGTATTTTGAACTGTACGTTGGAAGGCCTTGAAAGGTTGATGGATACAACAATTAGGTCTTTGTGTTACATTGGCACATAGTAATGACATGTTATTTCTAATTGATTTTAGAAGCCGCCTCGATGAAAGCATCGCAGCTCATGCCGATGAGCGTGTTCAATCCCGAAGCTAGTCCATCTGAACCGATGACTGTTGAGGTTCAGACATCTTATATGCAGTCGAGGACGATGCATGGTCAGGAGAGGCCGTGTAGAAGTCGACTTGTCTATGACTAGATTTCCAATATAAAAAGGCGCGCAATGTAGTGGACGCCCTCTTTTCGACGGTCGACCGCTGCAGAGTAAAGAACTACACACCCTGGTGATCAGTGTGATCCATGTGATATCAGTGTCGCCGTGATTGTAAGAATGTTCTAAGTTACTTACTGATTAGCTACTTGTGTAATGATTACGTTCAGGGTGTAGTAAAATTTGTTAAATAAAGTGATAGAAATCTGCTTTGTTAATCTCAGTGTATATTTTTTTATTAACATTCTTGGTGATTGCTAACAATATAATTCATTGGTACAGAAGTGTTGCTATTTAGTTTTCACATTTCAACACACTAGTGTAATTACTAATCGATTAATCAATTTAGTTCTAGTATACCTACCCATCAGTGCAGAAGGATTCCATATTCATACCTACAGGGCACTATGACACTTGCAGTTAATTTATGTGGCTGTTAGTGACCAGTCATCAAGTGTTACCTCTGCAGGAGTTACTGGTGGCATCACACACTGCGGTACAAGGCCTATAATTTGGTATTAAGAAAAAACTTGAATCACTGTATGTTTCTGATATAGTAGTTTGTGGTTCAATAAAGCCTCAGATTTATTTTCGCGATAAGCAGATATTGGTAGGTAAGGCAAATAGGATCGGATTCTCATACAACTCTAAAATTGTGCCCTCCAATGAATGCAGCTAAACGCTTGTGTTAAATTCCGTTCTGTTAAATATGACGGTGAGCAGTAAAGTTAACGACAGTTAGATGTATTACGTGGTACACTACATACAATGCGATCATGGAAGTCATATAACTCATATTGACGCCATATTATGAAGAGTTAACTTGATTACCAATATTGCGTCAATATTCACATTTTTTATTAGTACAGTACACATTTCTATGTTGAATTCTATGCAAATCAATGATTTACTTAAATAAAAAATATTATAGAAGTAGTCAAATTAGTAGAGAAAGTAAAGATAAGAGTAATAAAAGTATCTATCGGTAGGAGAGAAGATATATTGTGACCATGGTTAAGGTGATTAATGAAAAAAAAATCATCAAAATGACGTCTGAGTGATATCATGTTGAATGAGAGCCTTTTCACGTTTCTTGTGTTCGACAGAGAAATAACTTTATACATAGATGCACTTATTAAATTTAGGGAAAACGGTCACCATAAATTCTCCTTTTACGTCATTACAGGATGTTTTTAGGCCAGCTACTTTATTTTACAACATTTTTTGTTCCAAAAACACAGTATGGGCTTACTATAGGTATGTATTTGGTAGTATACGGGAAGAGCCGAGTACTAAAAATGATGTATCCAGTGTTAAACAAAAACCAAATTAGTACAACATTCCCTAATTAACGATAAATATTATACAAGTTCTGTATGCGACGTTAATAAGCACACGGTGACCAGTCAAAGGGTTTAATCAGGAAAAGCGTGAGCTGTACTAATTACGACCTTATTTATTTATAAAAAATACCACACCTATTCACTCGGCTAGTGGAAATAAATATTATATTCTGATTCAAAGTTAATTACGTACTTTTTTCAAAAATGCAACTTTAATAAGCGTCAGAGGGCCTTTGAAATACTTTGAGTAAAAGGTTGAAGTTGAATAAAAATATATTCTACTGCTATAAAATTATAGTTAAAGTGAGTTTGTTTGTTCTATTTTCAAGCCTCAAAAAAAGCAAAGAATTGACATGATTTCTGAATGACATAGATCGGCTGAAACGTGATGTAGACCAATTTGTATCCCGGAAAACGTAGATGTCCCACGGGAAAACACGTAGCCGCTCAGAAGCAGGTTAATCAATCAAATGAGCTTTTTTTAAAAATATTTAGCTCACCCGATGGAAAGTCATAACAGTTTTGGGGTGCACAGCTTTCAGATGTGTTGGTTTGGGTCTCGTTGTTCTACAATCTCTGATGGTCTACTTACTTAAATGTAGTGATGGCACAAAGCAGACTGTTTTAGTGGAAAGAAGCACAATATTCTTGAAAAAAAAATCAGATTAAACGAAGATGAAAATTGCCCTATAGATCGGGGTTTCGATACCTGTGATTGAAATAAGTGTTGCTCTTCAATAATTCTTTTTGCTTTAACACCACCCTCCTTAACGCCATTAATAGGTCCATTAAAAAATCCTACTGACATTTAATAAAGGACTTTAAAGCTTAGCCGATAAACGATGTAACTTAGAGCGTGTTCCCATTATATCGTGTCGTTTAGGGCGTCGCATCGTCGCCGTGTCGTTGTGGCTTACTTGTGTATTTAAATGGAGGTGTTTACACATAGGCCAACACGATTAACTGCCTCTTCTGATTTCTTAAGACCAATGGAAATGGTTAGCACGACAGTCGGAAACCAAAAATAAAAAATATCTCTAAACAATCGTTCTTTTTCATTAAATCAAGAACCACTGTAGACATATTATCAGTTATTCCTTTTTGGCGACAGATAATGGACATGATTTTTTTTATATATTAAGTTTGCCGAATGGACGCTGCCTGATGGAAAGCCTCGGCGATATAGCTATGGGGTCACAGGCCAAATTAAAAATTAAGAAAATATTGCGAATTTAGTCACAATAATTACGATGAAATCGGTGTGAGCTGCGGCTATCATTATGGCCACAGAAATCTATTTCTGATATCTGTAAATATGGCATTCTACGGGTAGTCCCGGGTTGACGGAAATTGTTAAATTTAAATACGTAGGTATTTTGCAAATTCTCTCAGACCCTTTTGTCTCTTAACCGTCACGACATAGTGGAAACGCGCCCATAAGTCTGCAAAACACGAGGGATTCTATTTGTAACGCGAGCTATCGCGGCCACATGTCACCAAAGTCGTTTGTTATACAGCTGCGATCGATTTGTATACTGAGAACGGAGTCATAATACCGCCCATGTGTAGAGCTGCTCTATCAATCTATAGAGGTGAGGTGAAGTATTCACTTTAAACGTGAAGGTATATCATTCTGTATGTCAATATTTATGATAAACTTATGGCATCTACTTCGTTTAATATATTTTTAGGGTTCCGTACACACATGGTAAATACGGGATTGTCTGTCCCTCTATTACTGAGCCTGTCTGACGATCTGTCTGTTTCGGCCACCAGATGTACTGGTGGTCACCGTCGGTTGCCTATCGACGTTTGCAACAACTGGAGGCGCTACATTCGCGCTACTGACCACAATGTCAATCAAAATGGGGGAAGATTTAGACTTACTTATACAAATGAGTAAGTCTAAATCTTACCCCATTTTTCTGAAAATATTTTTTTCCTAGTTTTTAATTCTAATAATATATTTAATTATTGTTTTAATATGTATAATAAAAATAAGTTTTATAATTTATACAAACATTTACTACCAAGTTATTATAAAACATTTTTTACATGTACTCGAAGGGGTAAGCAGGGGCATACCTCTTATATTCCATCTGTTGTAGTTTTAAGAGTGCAATTGCCGTATACCTATTCTATATTCAATGTACTCGTAATTATATTCCCTGTTTAATTACATCACAGGATTGCATTCGCTTAGCATAGCTTCTAATATGAGTAATATTCTGAAAGCGTAATAATTGAGACATAATATGTAATACTCAGTCTTCTTTTTATGAAACCTTATAACGGTATATTTAGGGAAAAAATATATAGGTATGTATTTAAAACAGCAGTCTGCGACTTCAAACGAGAATAAGAGTGCTATTACTCTTACATTGGTCATCCTACTTCCTACTAATGTTATAAATGTGAAAGTTTGTGAAGATGTTAAAGTTTGGGAATAACACATAGGCTACTTTTGTGAAGCCGCGAGCATCATCTAGTTAAAAATAAAAACCAGCCAAGTGCGATTCCACCTGCGCGCAATTAAAGAGTTTCGCGTAGCTCATTCTGTGTACGAAAATTTTCATTCAAGAAACGTTTATTTGGAAAATCACTTTTTTCTCTCGTTTTCTATTGCAACTAAGTCGCCGTAGAAGGATAATAAAATTGTCCTATGGTATCCTTCCGAGGGCTTACCCGGGGCTCCCAACCGTAGGCTGTTAGGTAAGACACGTGTGGTTTTTAGTCGGTAGGAGTCCGGCATAGCAACCGCGTAGGATTTTCCTCACTTTAAAAACAAAGGGGGTTATAAATTTGACTATCGGCCTCCATGACCGGGGGTCTGAGGACGGTGAGAGAGTCGCTCACCGTCCTTACAGAAGCAGGCCCATGACGAAAGCGTGACGTGAGAAACTCACGCACGCCCCCTCTTAGAAGCGGGATCACACCCGAAACCCCCCAAAGACGCGGGATAGCACCCGAATCACCCCCTGGGAGAGGCCGCAGTGGCGGCCGTAGGTCTGTTGGGAGTCCTGTGACATCCTTCCGAGGGCTTACCCGGGGCTCACAACCATAGGCTGTAAGGCGTTATGTGAGGTTTTTTAGTCGGTAGGAGTCCGGCATAACACACATGAGGATTTTCCCTCACATTAAACAAAAAAAAGGGGGTTATAATTAAGTAGGTACATGTTTTATAGGTGTTTGACTCATCCATACAGTAAATCTAGTAGAGGTGCCATTAAAATATTTTTCATTCAAGACACATTCAGCAAATTCAACTAACATTTTGTAGACGTGACTAGTATACAATATGTATAAATCCATGTCAAATTACAATTTTGTAGTACTAAATGTCTTGACCTAAACTGGGATTATCTGTTTCCTTGTTTCCTATGGAACCCTAATAAATACGAGAATACTTGATAAAGATGAATGAAATGAAAATGAAAACATTTTTTCGATGTAATTTTGCTCCAAAATTTTTTTTTGTTTTATTTATTTACATCGTGACTTACGTCTATCATGACAGGCAGAACCCAATGCGATAGAGTAAGCAAGTATATCCAATACATAATATTCTATAATATATAATACACGCACACACATATAATAATATAATATACATGCCATTCAATACTTAAACTAATGCATTATCCACTATAACTAATTACATATAATGTTACCCTATTGAATTCACTCAGTGAACAACAAAATATGTCGGTCGCCTCTGCCACAAGGTTGAGAGTGCGAAGCGCCCGCGACAGTGGCGCCTCCTTTAGCAGGTTGGTGCGTGCGTTCGGCACCACTAGCAGGCGAGGTCGACGTCGACGCCACACATACCTATCTGGCACATATAGACTAATCATCCCCAAAATATCCCTATTCTTCCTCTTACCTCTTTAAAGATTAAATAAGTATGACACGAGAAAAAACTCCCTCCTAACCCTTAACTCATTATATCCAACCATGACCAGGACGAACAGAGGTTCGTCCTGGTCATGGTTGGATATAATGAGTTAAGAGTTAGGAGGGAGTTTTTTCTCAGCTTCATCTTCAAGCTCAATCTTCAATTCTTCATCAGCGAGTTGGATACATAAGTGGGTAGAAGGGGTACACACTGTATAACCGTAAATACATAAATCTAGCAAATTTATTTTGAAGCCGCTCCAGCATGAGACTATATTTTGTCTCATGGGGGGCCCAAATGACTGCATTGCATTCTAAATGACTTCTTACCAAAGCGTTATACAACGCAATAATTGCCCTAATATTCGTATATGCACGAGCTGTACGTAGCATGAACCCCAAGTTTCTATATGCTTTTTTGCAGCATAAGACAATGTGATCACGAAACGCTAGCTCCGCGCTGAAGTTAACTCCGAGGTCCCTCACTTCCTTTACCCGGGCCATTTGAGTACCATCCATCTTGTAATTGCAAATGATTGGAGTACGCACACGCGTGAAAGTGACAGTAATACACTTCTGGAGATTAAATTGTAAAAGATTTTCCTTGCTCCATGCAACTACGCTATCAATATCCTCCTGCAGGCGCCCACAGTCATCTTCAATTTTTATAGTTAGAGATAACTTGAGGTCGTCCGCAAACAGCAAACAATTCGAGTGTTGCACAGCGCTCGGCAGATCATTAATCATGATATTAAACAAAAGAGGTCCAAGGTTACTTCCTTGATTTACACCAGACTATGTAAAATAAGCTTCAGATACGTGCCCCGCGTACGCCACATACTGCCTCCTATCCCTCATGTAGCTGGCGAACAACTTCAGCAAGTGTGGGGTGAAGCCGACCGCCGCTATCTTCGCCAGTAATCTATCATTATCGACTAAATCGAAGGCTTTTTTGTAGTCGAAGTAAGCAGCGTCTACCTGTCCCCCCCATCCACCACTGGCACCATCTGAGCCACCTGGCACAGCAGATTACTGGTAGTACTCCTCTGTGGTCTAAGTTCGTGCTGCGCATTAGAGAGTTGCCCCTCCACCTGCGAAAATACGCTAGTATGGATGGCCAACTCAAACACCTTAGTCATCGAAGACAATACTGCCACCGGCCTGTATCCCTCAACCCTATCCCTCATCTCTCCCTTTGGCACGGGTAACACCCGCGTTACCTTCCACCGATCAGGAAATACGGCTGCTCTGAGACATAAATTAAAAATATGCAGTAGGGGTTCCGCCAGCACCGCCCTGCAATCCCTAAGCACGTAGTATTTATTTTTGATACATGCCTGACATGTACGTAAATTACTCCAATAAAGACTTAATAGAGTATTTAATGCAGTCTACACAACAAACTTGCCGACCCGTGGACACGAGCTGAAGACTTTTCAGTCCACGGGCTTGTCGGCTACTTCACATTGCGTTTAAGAGTAACGTACAACTCTGTCGGCAACACAAATGTAATGTTGTAAGGAAAAGTAAAATATTACATACAGAAGTATTACAGGTAACATGCACTCGATTCCCGCCGACCTTTTTGTTACATAAAGGCACTGATTACTAACATAACAAACTCATTCTACTTACACTCAATAATATGGAAAACCCGCTCAGTTAGCTGGGGCTCGGACTCATATTGTATTCATTGTGGGGCTCACAAAAGGAGGCTTAGAAATCAAAACTAAAAACCGTTATCCGGGTGAACTCCCCATTGTCAACGAAATAACTGTTGACTCACTGTATAAAACGCGAGTTACTGAAAATATATAAGGTTTTTGTACACTTAAAGCGAAAATATTTTCTTTAACACGATTTTTTTAGAATACCAGCTTGGCTTCGCCAGCATCTTCACGACACTAACGCCAGCATATTTACGGAAACAGCCCACTTTTTTTTTTATACTACTTAGGTGGCAGACAAGCTTACGGCCCACCGGCAGGTTGGTAACCATAGCCTATAGACGTTTGCAACACCAGAGGCGCTACACACGCGCTGCCGACCCGGGCGCAGGTTGTGACGACCCACAGTTGAAATTTTTCAACGGCTTGAAAAATCGAAAAGCCTCTGGTGTTGCAAACGTCTATAGGCTATGGTTACCAACCTGCCGGTGGGCCGTAAGCTTGTCTGCCACCTAAGTAGTATAAAAAAAAGTGGGCTGTTTCCTTACGGGCGCGCCCGTAAGGCCTTCAACTTGGCTTAACGACTGTCATTTTACCGACAACCGGGACCAACGGCTTATCGTGCCTTCCGAAGCACGGAAACGCTCGTAAATAAAATGTCACAAAGTGGTCCACGTGGTGGTCACCCATCCATGTCCGGCCATAGTAAATGTTGCTTACTGCAGTGATCGTTTACAGAACACTGAGTCCGCGGGGCCACGAGCGCTTCAAACCTACTGTTGTTTTGTTCTTCAGGTAAAGGCCTATGTTTATCCAGGGTACTCCAGTAAAACACGGTTTGTGAAGAAAGTTATTCAGATGTCTGAGATACTGACTTAAGCTATTTCAGTCAGTCTGCAATCATCAGGCTGTGGAGCAGACATTACAATAATACAATTATCTTGTACTTTTAATGGGTTCGGAAGGTTCTTGAGTAGTTAGACCTTTGGGGGGACTAACACCCAGCAGAGTATGTCAATAGACTGAAATAATAATTATAGCATAAACTTTATCACGAAACACATATTATTCATGGTGAAATAGCTATACACATTTAAAACGATAACTTTAGATAATTGCATATATATTGCGAACGTGAAGAACCACACACTACCTAACAATGAACCCTCCATTAAGTTGGGTAGCGTTATGAAAAACATTATCTCGTTGTGCAATAGCGGTCTATTGTACTTTGCATAGCGGATAGTAGTATCACAGTATAAAGAGAATATGTCGGCTGTGGTAGTATTGTGGACTGCAAGCCATCTGTTAAAAGCACTTAGGGCTACCACTGTTTGGTAAAAAACGATTAATATTGCGTGAAAGCTTTTCACCCCGTTTCTATTTTTCTATCGTTATTTCCCTTTGGTTTCCTCTCTGTAAATCACAAACACAGCAAACACAGTTTGTGTTAACATCGTTTTAAGCATTTGCTTAAAACGATGTTAACACAAACTGTGTTTGCTGAATAGAGTATGTATGTATTTTTACATTTCTACTATTTAGTAGAAATGTAAAAATATATATAATGAACCTATCAATTGCCTCAGTGGTGCAGGCGGTAGTGTAATCGACTGGCGCGTGGAGGTCCTGGTTTAGATTGCTGGGTCCATATTGTGTTTATTTTTCCAATCTGAAGGCTTTTCAAAATTTTATGGTAAAAACAGCCTACGTATTGCCATTATACTAATTTGATGAACTCTATTTTAACACCTACATAGGAAGATTCAAAGTATATAATAATGAAAGACTAATTTTGGTACAGAAATAGCCATTGACTTGGCCTAACGCCTAACGTATTATATAGACTACGATTTAATTTTATCCAAAGCACAGTTGATGTTCTGTGGAAAATGTGTAGCTAGATCCGCGGGCATCAGTAGAGTACTTTTATATAAAATCATATTGTGTTTCATAAATGTGGTTACATTACCACCATTCCCGAACTAGCAGATTAGCGATTTCTTTGAAGATTCATGGAGAGAAAAAGAACCGACAAAAATGACGTTATACATTTGTCATAAGTCTAAAGATTTGTCGGCTGACCTCGTAATAAAGACGGTGAAGATTATAATCACAAAATGAGAGATGAAGGATGGGAATCACGATAACACGGTGACTCTGAACCCTTAGTCGTTAAAGTTTTCTGTGGCTTAGTGCGGAAAAGATAAGACCGACTTTGGTGTCTGTTTTGTTAGTTACATCAACTTAAATGGAATAAAATGAACTACATAAAGCTAAGAGAAGGAAATTTGTGTGTAAAATTATAGTTTTTTGTTTTATATGTATTGACCTCTGAAACTGAGATAAGTATTATGGTTGTAAAGCCGGGGACAAAAGGAAGTTTGGGGACTTTGGCTTTGACTTGTAGCAACTAAAGCCACTGATTGAAATAGTTTCACAGTAATAGAATCATAGGTAGACCTTTTTAGGCGCGATTGGTTCACTGAGACCGTTGCACCCACCTGGCTAGAAGTTAGGTTACCGACTTAGATTAAAACGAGCTGGCGGTAGATACGGCACGTCCTAACTATTGTTCAGCTGGAAGAGGGTTTCGCCCGTGATACATTTTATAATCAAAGGGGTGATTATTGTGTGTAGGAGTGATTATACTTTTGTCGCACATCAATACAAAATATCGTGCATTTCCATTTTGCTCGCGAATGAGTTTGATTGGATTGAGTTGGATTTATGCGGTCCATGCGCTGAGGGCGAGTCACATGTCTAATGTTAGTTTATTTTATTTTAAGGTCAAAGACCCATTTAACAGCTAAGAGAAGAAATCTAGGTAGCTTGGAAATTTTCTTTCGACGCCTGAAACCGAAATTTTATTAAGTTATACTTACAGTGTGTGGAAGAGGGTAAATAAATAATTGCTTTTAGTATAGAAGATAGATAATTTAATACAAGTGATAGTAAATCTTTCATCTAAGCCTCTACAAAAGCCCTACATTCGTCTCAGTCAACTAGGCTTAAATTAGACATACCGAAGATTGATATGAGATGGAAGTACAAAAGAAAATGTATTTAGCATTTTTCGAAGAAAAACTCGTAAACCGTTACATTAAAACTGTCTCCAAAGCCTAACCTTAAACTTTTAATTCTCTGATTTGACTAAAATGGTAATTCTACTTTATTAAAACCACCGTTTACTGTGCACGCACACATCAGACTTTGAAGGCCAACTTTAACTCCGATTCGAATAGAACGTACCTATTGATTGCAATACTGTGTTTTTCAAGACGTCGCGTCGATGGATGATGATACGATACGACGAGAGATACAGCCCTACGTCGTATAAATTGGCCTACAAAACTCGATGTACTGATCTTGACTTGAGGAAAGCAGTTAGCGATTCAATCCCCTACATACAGAACCCTACTCATTCTTTCAGTGGCCGAAAATAATTCAAAGGGAAAATAAATTGTAAGCAAATCAGGCACATTATTTTGATTTAGACAACCCTAGCCGTTATTCTACTCTAACAAAATGATGGTAGTTTATTCGCGCGTATTTGCAATTCAAAATGTACTAGACACTGTGCAGTGCGTGGCAGTGTAATGTCATTAGATTTAAACTGGGCTCGTCGATCGCTGTTATTTATAGCTAATGCACTCAACTTCACCCATTCTTAACCCCAGCAAAGTAGCCTTGTTAATTCAGTCAGCTATTTGCATATCCAATTTAAACCAATTTGGTTTAACCTTAGAGCATGATTGAGTAACATAGATCTTCAGAAAATTTCACTTTATCATAATATTGGTAGGGACCTAGTATTGAAGAGTTCATAGATATTTATCATTGTAATGATATTGTTAAAATATTCACATAGCAGTGTTAAACATGTCATAGCAACAAAGAGATGAGGGAATACAAATAATAATAATATTAATGACTAACGGAGGCCACACGGTTTCACCCGCGTAACTCCTGTTCCCGTGGGAATACGAAAACAAAATATAGCATAATGTTCACCGAGAAGACTGTAGCTTCCCAACAGTGAAAGTTCCAGGTGCGGGCACGACGCACGGCCACGTACTGGTGGTCACTCTCACAGTCTTCCAGCAGCTTAATCAATTTACAAACACAGGTACAATAAACAGTAAACCTTACAGATACCTTATGAATAGATTTTATTTAATACTTAACTAAATATTACTTAAGTAAGTAAGTACTTATTACTTTTGATTTTAAAACATGTTTCTTCGGCAATTTACAGATCAAAGTCAACAGTTTACAGACAAAATATATTTAATTACCTTCAATTACCCAACAACAGCAGATTTAATATACCGGCGTGCATTAGATATGATATGAATAGAACTAATTTCCACATGACAAAATTATATTGGATTTCGAATGCATAGTCAGCGAACGCGTAGATCGAGTATTATTAAATTTGTTATAACTAATGTTTCTCTCTAAGAACTCGATGTAATATTCGAAAACCTTATGTTGCTAATGGTTAGAGAATTTGACAATTGTTTAATTTGAGTGAGAAAGTGTAGAAAGCATATTTAGATTGTCGTAAAAAATCTGATCCAATGAGTTCGCCAATTGTTATAGGTACCAATCAATATGCCTAATTCTTCTCTCTCTTGGTGTTTTATTAGAGTTTTTATATACTAGCTGAGTATTGAGGCATAACTTTGATGGCATGAAAAGGTCACAGCATGCTACACAAAAGCATTAAAAATCTCCGTAACGATCCGTAGTAGTATTCAGAATCATCAGTCTTAGAGCAAAGATGAGTTGTGGTTGTAAGTATTAATTTTGTATTGGTTATCTTTTCTTCTTTTTAAGCAGCTTTCTTAACTGTAGATCTTCATTTACATACTAGTTGAAACAAACGATTTCGCTTGTGGCAGACCATCCCGAACCCCTTAGTCACTTCAAAAAAGGAGGAGGTTACTCAATTCGACCGTATATATATTTATATTTTTTTTTAGTACAATGTGTTAGAACGTACCGTATCTTCCCTTCTTAATTCATCTAAGAACACAACACATACACAGTAAACTTGTTCACCGTGATGGTATGGTAATGAACATTCGTAAGTGTTTATTTACATCGAAAATAGCTTAGTATCCGTCACTTCATGCTTACTAGAACACACTCGTTTTTTGCACTTGGAACAACACGGTATACCGTCACAATACCAGAAATTATAATGCCTTAACTCAAAATATAGTAGCCCAAAATACCCGAAATCGAAATATCAATATTCAAAAGGCAAATATTTATAATATAAATAATTTAAAATACCTTACGGTCGAATAACCGAAACCCAAAAAATAAATTTATTAAATACCTTATCCTAAAATGTTCAAACACAAAATACCTTTTTTTTAACATGATTTAAATCCTACATGGATGCTATATATCTGTGAATGGTTAACACCCCGACTCAGAGTATCCCGACTCGGATTTTTTTTTGATTTTTCGTTAGCCCACTGTACCTAGTACTTTTGTAACTCTGAATCAAAGTGTTTTAACATGAGGTAAATCCTACATGGATACTATGCCGGACTCCTACCGACTAAAAACCACACGTATCACACATAACAGCCTACAGTTTGGAGCCTCGGGAAAGCCCTCAGAAGGATACCCAAGGACCAACAGACCTACGGCTACAACTGCGGCTTCACTTAGATGGTGGGAGGGGGGTGGTTAAAGCCAAATAACAAAACGTGTGAGTGGCAATAAATCTTTATTTCTTAAATCATTCATTTATTAACTATGCGCTATATAATGAACTATATAAATTTTGGTAACTGAAATTATTATAGAAAAGACAATGTATAAATATGTGTTACATTCCACGCAATTATGACAGTGACATTGACACATTGTATTCAATTTTCGGTATTTTAAATTAAGGATATTTGAAAATTTGTATTTTGAATTCTGATATTATAATTATTTGTATTTTAGACATTTTACGGTAAAATGTACTGAAATAAGGTATTTTGAATGTTAAGGTATTTCGAATTCGGGTATTTTCGTCTAATGCATTTTAAGAAAAGGCATTTTGATTTCTGGTATTTTAATATATAACCAACAAAACACTTGGTAAGAAATATTTTCACTGTGCTTTAAAATGTCTCTTTTGTTCGGGATGAACTTCCTTTATTTTTCAGAAAGTTATTAAATTAACAAATAGGTTGATATGCAATCAAAATAAAAGTGGCATTTTTTATTTTACTCTTACATTGGTCATCCTACTTCCTACTAATGTTATAAATGTGAAAGTTTGTGAAGATGTTAAAGTTTGGGAATAACACATAGGCTACTTTTGTGAAGCCGCGAGCATCATCTAGTTAAAAATAAAAACCAGCCAAGTGCGATTCCACCTGCGCGCAATTAAAGAGTTTCGCGTAGCTCATTCTGTGTACGAAAATTTTCATTCAAGAAACGTTTATTTGGAAAATCACTTTTTTCTCTCGTTTTCTATTGCAACTAAGTCGCCGTAGAAGGATAATAAAATTGTCCTATGGTATCCTTCCGAGGGCTTACCCGGGGCTCCCAACCGTAGGCTGTTAGGTAAGACACGTGTGGTTTTTAGTCGGTAGGAGTCCGGCATAGCAACCGCGTAGGATTTTCCTCACTTTAAAAACAAAGGGGGTTATAAATTTGACTATCGGCCTCCATGACCGGGGGTCTGAGGACGGTGAGAGAGTCGCTCACCGTCCTTACAGAAGCAGGCCCATGACGAAAGCGTGACGTGAGAAACTCACGCACGCCCCCTCTTAGAAGCGGGATCACACCCGAAACCCCCCAAAGACGCGGGATAGCACCCGAATCACCCCCTGGGAGAGGCCGCAGTGGCGGCCGTAGGTCTGTTGGGAGTCCTGTGACATCCTTCCGAGGGCTTACCCGGGGCTCACAACCATAGGCTGTAAGGCGTTATGTGAGGTTTTTTAGTCGGTAGGAGTCCGGCATAACACCCATGAGGATTTTCCCTCACATTAAACAAAAAAAAGGGGGTTATAATTAAGTAGGTACATGTTTTATAGGTGTTTGACTCATCCATACAGTAAATCTAGTAGAGGTGCCATTAAAATATTTTTCATTCAAGACACATTCAGCAAATTCAACTAACATTTTGTAGACGTGACTAGTATACAATATGTATAAATCCATGTCAAATTACAATTTTGTAGTACTAAATGTCTTGACCTAAACTGGGATTATCTGTTTCCTTGTTTCCTATGGAACCCTAATAAATACGAGAATACTTGATAAAGATGAATGAAATGAAAATGAAAACATTTTTTCGATGTAATTTTGCTCCAAAATTTTTTTTTGTTTTATTTATTTACATCGTGACTTACGTCTATCATGACAGGCAGAACCCAATGCGATAGAGTAAGCAAGTATATCCAATACATAATATTCTATAATATATAATACACGCACACACATATAATAATATAATATACATGCCATTCAATACTTAAACTAATGCATTATCCACTATAACTAATTACATATAATGTTACCCTATTGAATTCACTCAGTGAACAACAAAATATGTCGGTCGCCTCTGCCACAAGGTTGAGAGTGCGAAGCGCCCGCGACAGTGGCGCCTCCTTTAGCAGGTTGGTGCGTGCGTTCGGCACCACTAGCAGGCGAGGTCGACGTCGACGCCACACATACCTATCTGGCACATATAGACTAATCATCCCCAAAATATCCCTATTCTTCCTCTTACCTCTTTAAAGATTAAATAAGTATGACACGAGAAAAAACTCCCTCCTAACCCTTAACTCATTATATCCAACCATGACCAGGACGAACAGAGGTTCGTCCTGGTCATGGTTGGATATAATGAGTTAAGAGTTAGGAGGGAGTTTTTTCTCAGCTTCATCTTCAAGCTCAATCTTCAATTCTTCATCAGCGAGTTGGATACATAAGTGGGTAGAAGGGGTACACACTGTATAACCGTAAATACATAAATCTAGCAAATTTATTTTGAAGCCGCTCCAGCATGAGACTATATTTTGTCTCATGGGGGGCCCAAATGACTGCATTGCATTCTAAATGACTTCTTACCAAAGCGTTATACAACGCAATAATTGCCCTAATATTCGTATATGCACGAGCTGTACGTAGCATGAACCCCAAGTTTCTATATGCTTTTTTGCAGCATAAGACAATGTGATCACGAAACGCTAGCTCCGCGCTGAAGTTAACTCCGAGGTCCCTCACTTCCTTTACCCGGGCCATTTGAGTACCATCCATCTTGTAATTGCAAATGATTGGAGTACGCACACGCGTGAAAGTGACAGTAATACACTTCTGGAGATTAAATTGTAAAAGATTTTCCTTGCTCCATGCAACTACGCTATCAATATCCTCCTGCAGGCGCCCACAGTCATCTTCAATTTTTATAGTTAGAGATAACTTGAGGTCGTCCGCAAACAGCAAACAATTCGAGTGTTGCACAGCGCTCGGCAGATCATTAATCATGATATTAAACAAAAGAGGTCCAAGGTTACTTCCTTGATTTACACCAGACTATGTAAAATAAGCTTCAGATACGTGCCCCGCGTACGCCACATACTGCCTCCTATCCCTCATGTAGCTGGCGAACAACTTCAGCAAGTGTGGGGTGAAGCCGACCGCCGCTATCTTCGCCAGTAATCTATCATTATCGACTAAATCGAAGGCTTTTTTGTAGTCGAAGTAAGCAGCGTCTACCTGTCCCCCCCATCCACCACTGGCACCATCTGAGCCACCTGGCACAGCAGATTACTGGTAGTACTCCTCTGTGGTCTAAGTTCGTGCTGCGCATTAGAGAGTTGCCCCTCCACCTGCGAAAATACGCTAGTATGGATGGCCAACTCAAACACCTTAGTCATCGAAGACAATACTGCCACCGGCCTGTATCCCTCAACCCTATCCCTCATCTCTCCCTTTGGCACGGGTAACACCCGCGTTACCTTCCACCGATCAGGAAATACGGCTGCTCTGAGACATAAATTAAAAATATGCAGTAGGGGTTCCGCCAGCACCGCCCTGCAATCCCTAAGCACGTAGTATTTATTTTTGATACATGCCTGACATGTACGTAAATTACTCCAATAAAGACTTAATAGAGTATTTAATGCAGTCTACACAACAAACTTGCCGACCCGTGGACACGAGCTGAAGACTTTTCAGTCCACGGGCTTGTCGGCTACTTCACATTGCGTTTAAGAGTAACGTACAACTCTGTCGGCAACACAAATGTAATGTTGTAAGGAAAAGTAAAATATTACATACAGAAGTATTACAGGTAACATGCACTCGATTCCCGCCGACCTTTTTGTTACATAAAGGCACTGATTACTAACATAACAAACTCATTCTACTTACACTCAATAATATGGAAAACCCGCTCAGTTAGCTGGGGCTCGGACTCATATTGTATTCATTGTGGGGCTCACAAAAGGAGGCTTAGAAATCAAAACTAAAAACCGTTATCCGGGTGAACTCCCCATTGTCAACGAAATAACTGTTGACTCACTGTATAAAACGCGAGTTACTGAAAATATATAAGGTTTTTGTACACTTAAAGCGAAAATATTTTCTTTAACACGATTTTTTTAGAATACCAGCTTGGCTTCGCCAGCATCTTCACGACACTAACGCCAGCATATTTACGGAAACAGCCCACTTTTTTTTTTATACTACTTAGGTGGCAGACAAGCTTACGGCCCACCGGCAGGTTGGTAACCATAGCCTATAGACGTTTGCAACACCAGAGGCGCTACACACGCGCTGCCGACCCGGGCGCAGGTTGTGACGACCCACAGTTGAAATTTTTCAACGGCTTGAAAAATCGAAAAGCCTCTGGTGTTGCAAACGTCTATAGGCTATGGTTACCAACCTGCCGGTGGGCCGTAAGCTTGTCTGCCACCTAAGTAGTATAAAAAAAAGTGGGCTGTTTCCTTACGGGCGCGCCCGTAAGGCCTTCAACTTGGCTTAACGACTGTCATTTTACCGACAACCGGGACCAACGGCTTATCGTGCCTTCCGAAGCACGGAAACGCTCGTAAATAAAATGTCACAAAGTGGTCCACGTGGTGGTCACCCATCCATGTCCGGCCATAGTAAATGTTGCTTACTGCAGTGATCGTTTACAGAACACTGAGTCCGCGGGGCCACGAGCGCTTCAAACCCACTGTTGTTTTGTTCTTCAGGTAAAGGCCTATGTTTATCCAGGGTACTCCAGTAAAACACGGTTTGTGAAGAAAGTTATTCAGATGTCTGAGATACTGACTTAAGCTATTTCAGTCAGTCTGCAATCATCAGGCTGTGGAGCAGACATTACAATAATACAATTATCTTGTACTTTTAATGGGTTCGGAAGGTTCTTGAGTAGTTAGACCTTTGGGGGGACTAACACCCAGCAGAGTATGTCAATAGACTGAAATAATAATTATAGCATAAACTTTATCACGAAACACATATTATTCATGGTGAAATAGCTATACACATTTAAAACGATAACTTTAGATAATTGCATATATATTGCGAACGTGAAGAACCACACACTACCTAACAATGAACCCTCCATTAAGTTGGGTAGCGTTATGAAAAACATTATCTCGTTGTGCAATAGCGGTCTATTGTACTTTGCATAGCGGATAGTAGTATCACAGTATAAAGAGAATATGTCGGCTGTGGTAGTATTGTGGACTGCAAGCCATCTGTTAAAAGCACTTAGGGCTACCACTGTTTGGTAAAAAACGATTAATATTGCGTGAAAGCTTTTCACCCCGTTTCTATTTTTCTATCGTTATTTCCCTTTGGTTTCCTCTCTGTAAATCACAAACACAGCAAACACAGTTTGTGTTAACATCGTTTTAAGCATTTGCTTAAAACGATGTTAACACAAACTGTGTTTGCTGAATAGAGTATGTATGTATTTTTACATTTCTACTATTTAGTAGAAATGTAAAAATATATATAATGAACCTATCAATTGCCTCAGTGGTGCAGGCGGTAGTGTAATCGACTGGCGCGTGGAGGTCCTGGTTTAGATTGCTGGGTCCATATTGTGTTTATTTTTCCAATCTGAAGGCTTTTCAAAATTTTATGGTAAAAACAGCCTACGTATTGCCATTATACTAATTTGATGAACTCTATTTTAACACCTACATAGGAAGATTCAAAGTATATAATAATGAAAGACTAATTTTGGTACAGAAATAGCCATTGACTTGGCCTAACGCCTAACGTATTATATAGACTACGATTTAATTTTATCCAAAGCACAGTTGATGTTCTGTGGAAAATGTGTAGCTAGATCCGCGGGCATCAGTAGAGTACTTTTATATAAAATCATATTGTGTTTCATAAATGTGGTTACATTACCACCATTCCCGAACTAGCAGATTAGCGATTTCTTTGAAGATTCATGGAGAGAAAAAGAACCGACAAAAATGACGTTATACATTTGTCATAAGTCTAAAGATTTGTCGGCTGACCTCGTAATAAAGACGGTGAAGATTATAATCACAAAATGAGAGATGAAGGATGGGAATCACGATAACACGGTGACTCTGAACCCTTAGTCGTTAAAGTTTTCTGTGGCTTAGTGCGGAAAAGATAAGACCGACTTTGGTGTCTGTTTTGTTAGTTACATCAACTTAAATGGAATAAAATGAACTACATAAAGCTAAGAGAAGGAAATTTGTGTGTAAAATTATAGTTTTTTGTTTTATATGTATTGACCTCTGAAACTGAGATAAGTATTATGGTTGTAAAGCCGGGGACAAAAGGAAGTTTGGGGACTTTGGCTTTGACTTGTAGCAACTAAAGCCACTGATTGAAATAGTTTCACAGTAATAGAATCATAGGTAGACCTTTTTAGGCGCGATTGGTTCACTGAGACCGTTGCACCCACCTGGCTAGAAGTTAGGTTACCGACTTAGATTAAAACGAGCTGGCGGTAGATACGGCACGTCCTAACTATTGTTCAGCTGGAAGAGGGTTTCGCCCGTGATACATTTTATAATCAAAGGGGTGATTATTGTGTGTAGGAGTGATTATACTTTTGTCGCACATCAATACAAAATATCGTGCATTTCCATTTTGCTCGCGAATGAGTTTGATTGGATTGAGTTGGATTTATGCGGTCCATGCGCTGAGGGCGAGTCACATGTCTAATGTTAGTTTATTTTATTTTAAGGTCAAAGACCCATTTAACAGCTAAGAGAAGAAATCTAGGTAGCTTGGAAATTTTCTTTCGACGCCTGAAACCGAAATTTTATTAAGTTATACTTACAGTGTGTGGAAGAGGGTAAATAAATAATTGCTTTTAGTATAGAAGATAGATAATTTAATACAAGTGATAGTAAATCTTTCATCTAAGCCTCTACAAAAGCCCTACATTCGTCTCAGTCAACTAGGCTTAAATTAGACATACCGAAGATTGATATGAGATGGAAGTACAAAAGAAAATGTATTTAGCATTTTTCGAAGAAAAACTCGTAAACCGTTACATTAAAACTGTCTCCAAAGCCTAACCTTAAACTTTTAATTCTCTGATTTGACTAAAATGGTAATTCTACTTTATTAAAACCACCGTTTACTGTGCACGCACACATCAGACTTTGAAGGCCAACTTTAACTCCGATTCGAATAGAACGTACCTATTGATTGCAATACTGTGTTTTTCAAGACGTCGCGTCGATGGATGATGATACGATACGACGAGAGATACAGCCCTACGTCGTATAAATTGGCCTACAAAACTCGATGTACTGATCTTGACTTGAGGAAAGCAGTTAGCGATTCAATCCCCTACATACAGAACCCTACTCATTCTTTCAGTGGCCGAAAATAATTCAAAGGGAAAATAAATTGTAAGCAAATCAGGCACATTATTTTGATTTAGACAACCCTAGCCGTTATTCTACTCTAACAAAATGATGGTAGTTTATTCGCGCGTATTTGCAATTCAAAATGTACTAGACACTGTGCAGTGCGTGGCAGTGTAATGTCATTAGATTTAAACTGGGCTCGTCGATCGCTGTTATTTATAGCTAATGCACTCAACTTCACCCATTCTTAACCCCAGCAAAGTAGCCTTGTTAATTCAGTCAGCTATTTGCATATCCAATTTAAACCAATTTGGTTTAACCTTAGAGCATGATTGAGTAACATAGATCTTCAGAAAATTTCACTTTATCATAATATTGGTAGGGACCTAGTATTGAAGAGTTCATAGATATTTATCATTGTAATGATATTGTTAAAATATTCACATAGCAGTGTTAAACATGTCATAGCAACAAAGAGATGAGGGAATACAAATAATAATAATATTAATGACTAACGGAGGCCACACGGTTTCACCCGCGTAACTCCTGTTCCCGTGGGAATACGAAAACAAAATATAGCATAATGTTCACCGAGAAGACTGTAGCTTCCCAACAGTGAAAGTTCCAGGTGCGGGCACGACGCACGGCCACGTACTGGTGGTCACTCTCACAGTCTTCCAGCAGCTTAATCAATTTACAAACACAGGTACAATAAACAGTAAACCTTACAGATACCTTATGAATAGATTTTATTTAATACTTAACTAAATATTACTTAAGTAAGTAAGTACTTATTACTTTTGATTTTAAAACATGTTTCTTCGGCAATTTACAGATCAAAGTCAACAGTTTACAGACAAAATATATTTAATTACCTTCAATTACCCAACAACAGCAGATTTAATATACCGGCGTGCATTAGATATGATATGAATAGAACTAATTTCCACATGACAAAATTATATTGGATTTCGAATGCATAGTCAGCGAACGCGTAGATCGAGTATTATTAAATTTGTTATAACTAATGTTTCTCTCTAAGAACTCGATGTAATATTCGAAAACCTTATGTTGCTAATGGTTAGAGAATTTGACAATTGTTTAATTTGAGTGAGAAAGTGTAGAAAGCATATTTAGATTGTCGTAAAAAATCTGATCCAATGAGTTCGCCAATTGTTATAGGTACCAATCAATATGCCTAATTCTTCTCTCTCTTGGTGTTTTATTAGAGTTTTTATATACTAGCTGAGTATTGAGGCATAACTTTGATGGCATGAAAAGGTCACAGCATGCTACACAAAAGCATTAAAAATCTCCGTAACGATCCGTAGTAGTATTCAGAATCATCAGTCTTAGAGCAAAGATGAGTTGTGGTTGTAAGTATTAATTTTGTATTGGTTATCTTTTCTTCTTTTTAAGCAGCTTTCTTAACTGTAGATCTTCATTTACATACTAGTTGAAACAAACGATTTCGCTTGTGGCAGACCATCCCGAACCCCTTAGTCACTTCAAAAAAGGAGGAGGTTACTCAATTCGACCGTATATATATTTATATTTTTTTTTAGTACAATGTGTTAGAACGTACCGTATCTTCCCTTCTTAATTCATCTAAGAACACAACACATACACAGTAAACTTGTTCACCGTGATGGTATGGTAATGAACATTCGTAAGTATTTATTTACATCGAAAATAGCTTAGTATCCGTCACTTCATGCTTACTAGAACACACTCGTTTTTTGCACTTGGAACAACACGGTATACCGTCACAATACCAGAAATTATAATGCCTTAACTCAAAATATAGTAGCCCAAAATACCCGAAATCGAAATATCAATATTCAAAAGGCAAATATTTATAATATAAATAATTTAAAATACCTTACGGTCGAATAACCGAAACCCAAAAAATAAATTTATTAAATACCTTATCCTAAAATGTTCAAACACAAAATACCTTTTTTTTAACATGATTTAAATCCTACATGGATGCTATATATCTGTGAATGGTTAACACCCCGACTCAGAGTATCCCGACTCGGATTTTTTTTTGATTTTTCGTTAGCCCACTGTACCTAGTACTTTTGTAACTCTGAATCAAAGTGTTTTAACATGAGGTAAATCCTACATGGATACTATGCCGGACTCCTACCGACTAAAAACCACACGTATCACACATAACAGCCTACAGTTTGGAGCCTCGGGAAAGCCCTCAGAAGGATACCCAAGGACCAACAGACCTACGGCTACAACTGCGGCTTCACTTAGATGGTGGGAGGGGGGTGGTTAAAGCCAAATAACAAAACGTGTGAGTGGCAATAAATCTTTATTTCTTAAATCATTCATTTATTAACTATGCGCTATATAATGAACTATATAAATTTTGGTAACTGAAATTATTATAGAAAAGACAATGTATAAATATGTGTTACATTCCACGCAATTATGACAGTGACATTGACACATTGTATTCAATTTTCGGTATTTTAAATTAAGGATATTTGAAAATTTGTATTTTGAATTCTGATATTATAATTATTTGTATTTTAGACATTTTACGGTAAAATGTACTGAAATAAGGTATTTTGAATGTTAAGGTATTTCGAATTCGGGTATTTTCGTCTAATGCATTTTAAGAAAAGGCATTTTGATTTCTGGTATTTTAATATATAACCAACAAAACACTTGGTAAGAAATATTTTCACTGTGCTTTAAAATGTCTCTTTTGTTCGGGATGAACTTCCTTTATTTTTCAGAAAGTTATTAAATTAACAAATAGGTTGATATGCAATCAAAATAAAAGTGGCATTTTAGTTTTAGGGAATAAATATAAAATATATAAAAGTGACATTTTAGTTATAAAATGTCACTTTTGTTTTGATTGCATAATCAACATTTTTGTTCGAAACTCAATTCGTTCACGAAGTAAAATAAACACAGCAAGTTACCCAAGCTTAATCTAAATTGGCTTGATACACTTTATTTTTTAAAAAGTACCTATTTATATTCGGTTTAAATCACAAAGTCATAGAGGACATTTTTTTTTATAATTACCTCCATTCACTTTAAAAAGCAACATTCTCTATTACCCACTGGAGTAACTCCTGTCTGTCGCGTCCACGTCGCGGGGGTGGGCACCTCTCCCTTTAGTAGGCCAGAGTGAGCAGGTGGCCAAGTTCAGACAGGGACCCAGTATCGCGGGGTATAACGCGGGATCCATGGCCAGGGTTACGGGTGAAGTTCTCAACGGTTGCAAAGGCGGAGATGGAAACCATTGGTACGGTGGAGCAAGCGGAAGAGGCATGCCCAGCAGCGAGCCAACTCCACGTAATGGAGTAAACGGGTTCTGATGGAGTTGCACTATCAGGCACGATGGTGCAGTAGAGATGGTGGCGGAGGAGACCTTTATTATGGTCCAACGACAGCATTAGTAGTCCAAGTGAGTAGGACTAGTGCCTTGGCGTCAGGTGGCAACCGGCCGTAAAACAACAGAGCCAATCCACAATACTTATCATGCAAGGCAATAAAAGAAAGAGGTTTAATACTAGGGCGTCCCCCCTTAAGCGACGCAAATGTTGAATGTGTGATGAATGCTAAGGCTAAGTAAGCAATCTCGCGGACTAGCAGGAAAGGTCAATATCAAATATTTTCTAAAAATAGTGTGTTTATATTTTACGCTGGTGGTGGCGTGAGTCTAGCATTATACGGTTCAATCAAAAACGGTCAGGACGGTCACACCCTAGCACCACCGACTCTGTTATACTTTTACAAGGGTCCTTATGAAACCATCATCCTTAGCTTATATTAGCTTCATACTTAAGTTTATCTTTATCCAATTATGTAAATAATTACTACCGACACTCTACGCATCGTCATCTGATCCTAAAATAGGTAAGCTAGGATGAACCTGCTTGTGTTTTATGAGTCATAAGGCATAGAATATCACAACCTATGACTTTTACTGAAAGGAGAGGCGCCATACGGAGACTTTCTCCTCTGTTAATACAGACTCCAAATGATATAAAAAATATATATACTGTGTCCGTTCCACAATGACAGCCGATTGATTTTGTAGTGTGTAAATGAATACAAGAGTTTTATTTTATTTAAAAAAGGGTATTTAACACTAGTGACAGATAGACAGACAGGGGAGTCTTAGAAACAGCATAAATTAGAGATAGTGAAAACTACTATGCAAATCTATTGACCTCGTGCACAAATTAGAGATAGTACAGATAGAAACCTACATATAAATTCGCTGAGGCTACGCACACATAGACAACTCATTCACAGTATCTATGAAACGCACACATAGACAACTCATTAACAGACACGAGGTCAGGCGGTTTCAACCGAATGTTCGATACTGATTTGTGGGCGAGTGTAGGTAGCAGAGGGTAGGTGTGAAAAAAAAGTACATACATGAGTTTTCCATCTGTACTAGCTCTAATTTGTGCCTCGTGTCTGTGAACTCTGTGAGCGGTGTCTATGTGTGCGTAGCCTCAGCTAATTTAGTACCTATGTAGGTTTCCATCTGTACTATCTCTAATTTGTGATAATATGGTCTTTTTCTTACTCTTTTGGTACGAAACTAGAAAAGCGTTTATAAGACGACGAATAACAGTATTCACTGTCTTAAGAACTTTTATAATCTACACGAAATGTTCTATTATAACGACATTCAGTTCATAAGCGAAATATTCTCCAAAGAAAGTTCATATAACTGTGACGTTTCAGTACCCAATGGTAGCGAAGATTGCGATACTTTGAAAAAAATAATAAAAGTTATGGATACTTATGGCAATATTATGAGTTATTATTCCTGTTATAGCGCTCAGATTATTACTGAATTGTACTCGTAAAGAAACAGACGTTCGGGGATTTTACGAGCTTTCTGAAAAGAGTAATCTGCTTGTTATTTTTATATATTCGTCATCGTTCGAACGCTAATTCCAGTCACTTGTGTCCGAAATCCTCGCTTCTCGATTTTACGTTTCTTCTCTTCTACCTCACGCAGTCTTTAGCATCCATGATGTGCATCTTCTACGACCCCACCATGACAAGACTTGACGTTTTGGGTCTGTATCTAAAAAAAAAACAAAAGTCAAGAGTTTTGTGACTCTTCTGAGGGTTTCAGATTATGATTACCTACATTGGGACTAAGAAGAACTCAAGAAACTCAGTTCAGCTTTATTAATTTCTCTTAAAAAGTAATACAGTTTATTTTATTAGGATCCAAGCATCCTTGTCATTTAGGTCTCTTGCTGTGACCTGTAAGCAGGTGGCAGTATTTTACAAAAGCAGTTGTGTGAAATGAGCTCCTTGCCACAGTTTTCTCAAACATTTACAGTTTAGAATTTTTAGAAGTTGCCTTACAAGGTTTTTACATCGATCGACATCACAGTTCTTAAGTATTGTAAACAACAGGTTTAATCAGATGGACTGCACTGCTATTTTTTTTATAATGTGCCGTGTAAAAATGTTTGCGTATTTTTTTTCATTTAAAATTTTCACCGAAAATTGCATATTGTCATTCTACACGATAAACAACTAGGTATATGGGTATACGATTAATCTCGTATACAAGAGAAGTGTCGAACAATAAAAATGTAAAACAAAACTCATTTGCGTTGTGTATACCGGCTAATTTCACTCTCATGCATAATTCAGTGGATTACTGAGTAATGCACGACAATATAGGTCACGATCCCTTTGCTAACGTTATGGGCGAAAATATGAACCTTTTTAATATCCCTGCTGATATATGTAGAATCGTACAGGTACAAAACCGATTAGATATAGCACGAGAAAATTGGTCGAAAGCGAGTCGTATTCGGCAAAGAAAGTATGTTTGTTGTATGGGAGTCCTAATTTTTTGATTTAGGTAAATGTCGCGACAACAGAAAAACATAATCTGTCTATCTGTCACGGGATACAGTCTCGTGACAGATAGACAGACAGACTGCAAAGTCTCAGAACCCAAAAAATATGTACTTGAATTTAACGAAATAATAGCACTAATGTCTGTCAGTATCCTGTATACTGCTAGGATTATTGTTTTTTCAAAAATCTAATGATGACGTTTTAAGTTTTATCAAAATCGGGCTCGTGACTCCTTTGAGCATTTTTAGCAATTCCTTATAGTTTCGGATTTGGCCATCCAAGCCCTTTTCAAAAATTCATTCTGTATACTCAATGGTTTATTATCTCATCACCGGAGATAGGTTTATTTAATTAAGCGCTTGTCAATTTCAAAATCAATTTCCACAGAAAATAAATCACTTAAGTAATAAAGTCAACCATGCCCAGCCCAATACGGGATTAAATAGCATCTCCCGACAAAAGCTCCCATGAAAATATCGTATTGGAAAACAGGCTTAGTTATCAGAATTTATTGTCCAACCAGTAAAATAATAACAGGCATAACTGGTTTGCAAAGAGCTGCTGTCCTCGCAAAAACGACAAAATATGTATTTAAAGTAAATAGTGTCAACCCTCAGGCTACTCGACGTCACAAAATGTATTGTGTTTGTTGTTGGAAACAGCACAGGTTTAGATAAATTACATGTTGAGAAACTAGAGGAGGTACAGTTGAGTCAAAGATACAGAAATACACTGTGAAATGTAATATCAAGCAAAATTTTATTTTAAATTACTGAGATTGCAGATGAGCTTACTGTCCACCTGAGCGAAAGTGGTTATCAAAGTAGTCTATATTATATACCATAAATACCATAGGCGTTTCACTCACGATCGCATAACCGTGTTAAAACGGACTGCTGTAGAAAAAAATTAAGCCGCCAGAAAACCTTACTTGTTACTGGCAGATCGAATGATGTCATGTCATGAGTTGGCCAACTAAAACTACCGTAAAACCACTTCCCTAGATAATCTTGTCTTCGAAACTCCAGTCACCAAAAACCCAGGTCACTGACAATATAACATATCTCTTTCCTTCTCGGCAGTCTAATGAAAATATAGCAGCTCCATTCAATCACATTAATATGCTGTACTATATTATAGTTATCACATTAATATGCTGTACTATATTATAGTACAGCATATTAATGTGATTGAATGGAGTTGCTATATTTTCATTAAGGTGCTCCCTGACCGGGAGCATTCGCGCGTAATGTAACGTTACGAGTCGAGAATTACAGCCGGTGAGGGAGGTGAACCGAGCATTGCAATGCGCGCCTTGTAATGATACAAGACGAGGTTACGCCAGTGAGGGAGGAGAATCGAGCATTACAATGCGCGCCTTGTAATGATACAATGTGTATCGTTTTGATACAACTCGTAACATTTATAGATTCGACTCGAGCATTACGTTACGATGCTACCTCCCTGACCGACACGAGCATTCGCGTGTAATGTAACATTTATTATAGACTAGCTGATGCCCGCAGCTTCGCCTGCGTGAAATTTAGAGATCCAATATGGCCGCCGCGCCGTTATCACAAAATTTCATGATGGGTATCGTTTAAGGGGTTTTTTGATATGCTGAGTACGAATTTCGGGTTAATTTAGAGATCCAATATGGCCGCCGCGCCGTTATCACAAAATTTCATGATGGGTATCGTTTAAGGGGTTTTTTGATATGCTGAGTACGAATTTCGGGTCAATTTAGAGATCCAATATGGCCGCCGCGCCGTTATCCCAAAATTTCATGATGGGTATCGTTTAAGGGGTTTTTTGGTAAGCTGAGTACGAATTTAAGGTCAATTTTGCAATCCAAGATGGCCGCCGCGCCACTGTTGTAAAATTTCATGTTGGATACCGTATAAGGGGTTTTTTGGTATGCTGAGTACGAATTTCGGGTTAATTTAGAGATCCAATATGGCCGCCTCGCCGTTACACAATATTTCATGATGGGTATCGTTTAAGGGGTTTTTTGGTATGCCGAGTACGAATTTCGGGTTAATTTACAGAACCAATATGGCCGCCGCGCCGTTATCACAAAATTTCATGATGGGTAATCGTTTAAGGGGTTTTTTGATATGCTGAGTACGAATTTCGGGTCAATTTAGAGATCCAATATGGCCGCCGCGCCGTTATCCCAAAATTTCATGATGGGTATCGTTTAAGGGGTTTTTTGGTAAGCTGAGTACGAATTTAAGGTCAATTTTGCAATCCAAGATGGCCGCCGCGCCACTGTTGTAAAATTTCATGTTGGATACCGTATAAGGGGTTTTTTGGTATGCTGAGTACGAATTTCGGGTTAATTTAGAGATCCAATATGGCCGCCGCGCCGTTACACAATATTTCATGATGGGTATCGTTTAAGGGGTTTTTTGGTATGCCGAGTACGAATTTCGGGTTAATTTAGAGAACCAATATGGCCGCCGCACCGTTATCACAAAATTTCATGATGGGTATCGTTTAAGGGGTTTTTTAGTATGCTGAATACGAATTTCGGGTTAATTTAGAGATCCAATATGGCCGCCGCGCCGTTATCACAAAATTTCATGATGGGTATCGTTTAAGGGGTTTTTTGATATGCTGAGTACGAATTTAGGGTTAATTTAGAGATCCAATATGGCCGCCGCGCCGTTATCACAAAATTTCATGATGGATATCGTTTAAGGGGTTTTTTGATATGCTGAGTACGAATTTCGGGTCAATTTAGAGATCCAATATGGCCGCCGCGCCGTTATCCCAAAATTTCATGATGAGTATCGTTTAAGGGGTTTTTTGGTAGGCTGAGTACGAATTTAAGGTCAATTTTGCAATCCAAGATGGCCGCCGCGCCACTGTTGTAAAATTTCATGTTGGATACCGTATAACCGTTGAATGCCGCATGAAACCCGAGTTGCCAATCTCCCGCACAGTCGATTGCTTTGGCAACCAAGGCGGCCAACTTTTTTCGTTTGGTTCTCCTCGCACATTTTTCGATATCTATGGCTGTATGGTCGCGGGTCTAAGTCTTTCTGTATAAATTAATGTGTAGAATTGGTTATGGTACTGAATGAGATAGCTTGCCGAGTGAATGTAATGAAAAAAAAAGTCGAAATCACGATTTGATCGCTGTCATTATTTATTGTTTGTTTGGCGCCGTTCCTAGAAAGTATTAATACGATTAATTTTGAATATTTTCGTTTATTCTGTTTCAAATATTGTTGTTTTGCATTTAAAAGTATCCTGTCATGTTGTTGAACAGCTGTGATAAATATTTTCAGTGTAATTCGAAGTTAAATTTGTAAAATTTGATAAAATAACACGCGAAGGTCACCATTATTTTTTGTTGTTGTTTTTGTTGTGCAGTGCTCGTATTTAACCAATATTTGTTGAGATTTTCTCAATAGAAACTATAATCTTTTGTCAAAATACCATTTAACATTTAACATATGAATAATTTATGTGAAAATCAATACTAAAAATGGACGGGGTTTTTTTTTTAATAATTTAAGATTACATAGCCTCGATATCCCCAAAATAACCAAAAAAATAAACAAATAAATAGGCAGTAATATTTTATTTTATTTTCGGAGATTTTATATCTACAGATTATTATTTTTATGGTGAAAGTGTGTGTAAACTGTTAAAGAGATTGCTAAGTTAAGGTAAAGTAGTTCCCGAAACCTCACTAGATGGCGTTAGTATCAAATTAGATCGCGCTATTTTTTGGTGCATAGTAAATACTTATTACCAGGTGTAATTTTAGTTAAAATCATTTCTCTCTGATATAAAGTGTGTGAAATACAAATAAATATAGTGTCAAGTTATAAAGTGTGTTAATTGTGTTCCTTAAATAGTGAAAAATAAACATGGTGCCGAAACCCGGGAATAACTCAGTGTTTGAAAATCATAAGTGTTAGTGAGAACGTTCAAAAATTAGAAGTATTAAAGACTAAGAAAAATTTGTGTAATTTAGAACATAGAAAAATAACGTGAAATATTAACTTAGAAAATAATCAGTGATTTCAGGACTTAGAAAAAATCTGTGATTTTAGGACTTAGAAAAATTCCGTGAAATTTTAACTTAGAAAATTTTTGTGAACTTTTAACTTAGAAAAATATTGTGATTTTTTGGACTTAGAAAACTTTGGTGCAATTAGGACTTGGAATATTTTAGTGAAATATAAACTTGAAAACAAAATGAAACATCAGTGAATTTTGAAACAGTTTATTATTATATGAGTTAAATTGAATTTGAACTCATATTCTGAGGAGACTACTCGATTTATCGTCTTATTTCGTCTTGTTATCTGAGGACTTTGTTTACCAATCAAAGTAAAACAAAAATGTCGGCAAGCGAATTAGTGGTGATTCAGCGAGAGCTTATAGAAAGAGTTCAAAAAGCGGAAAAGAATTACAAGAAAAGTCCTAAGGAAAGATTGCAACAAAAACAGTACATAGAAACGAGATTACACAGTTTAGAAGATTTATGGAAAGAATTTAAGATAAATCACCGTCAATTATTGACACTAGTTCCTGCAAAGGAAAAACCTACCCTTAAGTATTTTGAGGAAGATTGGTATGAATCATTTGAGGAAATTTATGTCACCCATAAAACTACATTGACGGCTGCAATTGATAATTTTGAAAAGCAAAAATCTGAGAAAAGAGCAACGGGAGAACATTTCAATGACCCAAATACCCAGGTAAAACTTCCTAGAATACAAATTCCTACATTTAGTGGCAATTATGAAGAGTGGCAAGGGTTCTATGACATGTTTGTTTCCCTGATACACGATAACAAAACATTGTCCGGAGTACAGAAACTACACTATTTAAAAAATAGTCTATCAGGAGAGCCAGAAAAGCTATTACGTAATTTCTCTACAACTGAGCAGAATTACTCCGAAGCTTGGACACAACTCAAGAAACGATACAACAATAAGAGATATAATGTCAATGCTGTAATGAAAACGTTATTCTCTCAGAAGACGATCAATAACGAATCAGCAAGTTCCATCAAACAACTGCTCGATACTACGAACTCGTGCATTAATTCCTTAAAGATTATGGGTATCGAGATGGAGAAATGCGAGGTGTTTATAGTACATATTGTGGTGTCTAAACTAGATACAGAATCGCATAGATTGTGGGAACAACAACTATCCTTACAATTAACAGACGATCTACCGTCATGGACACAACTCGTAGATTTCTTGGAGGGAAGATTCCGTAGTCTGGAAATGTTGGATACAGGAAAGCAAAGTTCGAGATGCGCTCCAACATCCTTCAATAAACCGAGACCTGTAGGGAAGGCAAAATCGTTCCACGTAGCCATTCAAGATAACCGTAAATCTAACGACGCCAATTGTTCAATGTGTAACGGACAACATTACTTGTTCCAATGCTCGAGCTTTGAGAGAAAACCAGTGAAAGAGAGAGTAGAATTTATACAAACTAAGGGTTTGTGTTTCAATTGTATGTCGCCAACACACGTAGTTAATAAATGCCGCCAACCATCGTGTTGTCGCAAGTGTGGCAGAAGACATCACACTTTACTGCACTTTGACAAGGACGCAACCCTAGAGACACAACCGCAGAACGGAGGTCACACACACAACAAAACATCAGAGAAAGAGAAATCACAAACGAGAACCTCAGAAGGTGAAACGATAGTAATCGCCAATTTTTCGAGAGAAGAACTTCAAAGCTACAAAGTATTACTGGCGACGGCTTTAGTTAAGGCTTCTTCAAGTAACGGCAACAAACACATTATTAGGGCCTTGCTTGATCAAGGATCGCAAGCTTCTTTTGTGACGGAAGCCACGGTACAATTGCTCGGATTAAAACGTATTCCAATAAGTGGTGTGGTGTCAGGCTTGGGAGATGGTCAGATGCGAATTAAACACATGGTTTCATTTAGAGTAGAGGCGCGTCATGATCCACAGGCTTCCTTCCAGGTGAGTGCTTATGTACTAGGAACGCTTACATCTATGCTTCCAAACAATAGGCTTCCTTCGAGTAATTGGATTGAGCTGGAGTCTTTACAACTGGCCGATCCAGGTTACGCATCACCAGGTAAAATTGATGTCTTGCTGGGAGCAGAGATATATGGTCAGCTGTTACTAAATGGTATCGTCAAGAGTCCACAAGGAAATCTCATAGCTCAAAATACGGTCCTTGGGTGGATTCTGTCTGGGAAAGTATCAAACCATACGTCTACATCGAATGAGAAGGTCGTCAGCATGCATGTACAAGTTAATGAAACTGATTTTCTTAAACAGTTTTGGGAAATTGAGGTTGAACCTGATAGCATTCATAGGAGACTACCTGAGGAAGAAGTAATATGTGAGGAGTACTACGAAAAGACTACAGTGAGAAATAAGGACGGGAGGTTCGTAGTGAGGCTGCCTTTCAAAAGCAGAAATCCGGAATGTCTACACGGTCAGTCACAGGAAATAGCGAGGCGTAAATTGTTGTCACTAGAGAAGAGACTAGCGAATAATCCAACACTACGCAGAGAATATGAGAGGGTAATGGATGAGTACCTTACCTTAGATCACATGTCCCGAGTTGATGAAGGGGATATCAATAATTGTAGAGCTGTGTACTTACCCCACCACGCTGTAGTACGAGAAGATAAGGAGACTACGAAGGTCCGGGTAGTAGTGAACGCGTCTAGTCCAGGCACGAATGGCATATCATTAAATGATGATCTTCTAACAGGTCCTAGATTGCAGCAGGATCTCCGATATCTGTTGATGAGATGGCGTATTTACCCTATAGGAATTATTGCTGATCTGGTTAAAATGTACCGACAGGTTCTGGTTAATGAAGAGGACACTAACTTTCAGCGCGTGTTATGGAGACAAAACCTGAAAATGCCTATTCAGCATTATAAATTATTAACTTTAACGTTTGGCACTGCTTGCGCACCTTACCTTGCAGTGAAAACATTGCTTAGGCTAGCTGAAGAAGAGAAATTAAACTATCCAGTGGCAGCGGCAATAACAAAAAATGATTATTACATGGATGATCTTATGACTGGATGCGAGACCGAAGTTGAGGCTATCACTATTTATGAAGAGATGAATAAATTAATGAATGCAGGTGGATTTCAGCTTCAACAGTGGAGCAGCAACAGTGACAAATTGCTGGAATATATTGGAGCCGACGACCACAATACTGAACACCCAATTCCTATAAAAAGTGACAATATGTTAAAAGTCTTAGGTATACGGTGGGACAGGAAGTCGGATGAATTCAGATACACACTCGCTTTGCCAACTGTAAAAGAACCAATCACTAAGCGGAAGATTCTTTCAGATGTCGCTAGATTGTACGACCCCTTAGGTTGGATTGCTCCAGTGGTGATTTGCGCAAAGGTCATCATACAAAATGTCTGGAAAGCAAATTTAGATTGGGACGATTGTATATCAGATAATTTGTATACGGACTGGTTAAATTTTCGCCGTGAGCTGGAAGGCGTAAACGATATTAAAATTCCAAGATGGCTGCATAGCAAACAAGAGTATAAAACTGAGCTGCATGCATTTGCTGATGCGTCTAGATTGGGCTATGCAGGTGTTGTGTATCTACGAATTCTGGATAAGGACGGAAAGGTCAAGGTGAACTTAGTCGCGGCCAAAACGAAGGTAGCACCAATACTGAAAGAACAATCAATTCCACGTTTAGAGCTTTGTGGGGCAGTATTGGCGACTAAACTTTTGTCTGAAGTTTCGCAAGTCATGAACATACCGAAACAAAATTTATTTGCGTGGACAGACTCAACAGTTGTGTTGGCATGGCTCAAGGGAGGTGCAAGTCGATGGGTTACATTCGTAAGCAATCGCGTGTCTGAAATTCTATCTATTTTGGATTACGAACAATGGAGACATGTAGCAACAGACTACAATCCCGCAGATTGTGCTTCGCGAGGCCTTAAACCTGTTGAACTGATGAACCATTCACTATGGTGGATTGGTCCCAAATGGTTGTCCGAGGCTACAATAGCTACCAACGCTCATAAAATACCTGAAACACGAGAAGAAGAGAGAGTTCAATCTATGAATATTGTGAGTCGAACAGAGGAAGAACTAGAATGGACAAAATTTTCGAAATTAAACAGAATGCTGCGAGTTATTTCTTATTGTAGAAGAATATTAAACTGGAAACAACCAAACCGAGTTAGAAAACATCTACCAAATTATGTAACTATTGGAGAGTTGAGGGAAACTTTAACAAGTTGTATTAGACAGGTACAAGAGATCGAGTTTGGACAGGAAATAAAACAACTGAAATCGAAAATGGGCGTTCCAAAGAAAAGTGTGATACATACTCTTTGTCCTATCTTAGATAAAGATGAGATCCTAAGAGTAGGAGGTCGCATTGAACAGGCTCAAACTAATTATGACAAGAGACATCCAATCATCCTGCCAGCTAAGAGTCATCTTACCGGACTTGTGATCGCGGATGCTCATGAACGTACTCTTCACGGAGGACCACAACTGATGTTGAACTATCTTCGGTCAAAATTTTGGATTATACGTGCTAGAGAGCAAGTGAAAGGTTATTTCAGGAAATGCCCGACTTGTCTTCGATATTCTAAAGTCACTCGAACTCAACTAATGGGTCAACTACCGGAAGTGAGATTAAGGCCCAGTAAGCCATTTAAATCGACGGGAGTCGACTATGCTGGCCCGATCAACATTAGATTCTCTCCAGGTCGTGGTGCAAAATCTTTCAAGGGATACATTTGCCTGTTTGTTTGCATGGTCACTCGAGCTATCCACATTGAACTGGTTACTGATCTTACAGCTAAGGGATTTATTGCGGCTTCTAAGCGTTTTACGTCGAGGCGTGGACATTGCGGAGATCTCTATAGCGACAATGGAACAAATTTTGTAGGTGCTGATAAGCAACTTCGCGACGTGTTCAACCGAGTGAAATCTGGTATGCCAGATGAAATAGCCGACGCATTGGCTCTTGAAGAAACCAGGTGGCACTTCATTCCACCACAAGCTCCTAATTTCGGTGGATTATGGGAAGCAGGAGTGAGGTCTGCAAAGACACATTTGAGAAAGGTTATTGGTGAAAGTACTCTAACATACGAAGAGCTTTCCACCGTATTATCGCAAGTTGAAGCTTGTCTTAATTCGCGTCCAATATCTATTTTGAGTGATTCGCCCGAGGATCCTCTCCCCTTGACACCAGGCCACTTCTTGATAGGTGAACCAATAATTAGTATAGTGGATGAAGATCTTTCTGATTGTAATATTAACGGTTTAGATAGATGGAAGCTTACGCAGAAAATTACAAACGATTTTTGGAAACGTTGGTCCAAGGAATATTTGGTAGGGTTAAATCAAAGGTATAAGTGGACTACCAAACATTCTGAACCCACTGTAGGAGATATTGTTATCGTAAGGGACGATAATGTCCCACCCTGTAAGTGGATTTTAGGTCGAATAGTAGATAAGCATGTTGGACCTGACAATGTGACTCGAGTGGTAACAATTCAGAGTAAGCAAAGTATTTTTAAGCGTCCTTTGAGTAAACTTAGCATATTGGAAAAGTAAATAGTATATCTTTGGATCACATTGTCACGTCAACTTTAATTAGGATTCTTTATTTTATAAGTAATATTTAGTAATTTAGTTGATCACGGTGGGCGGATTCTACTACTTTTTATTGTGATAGTATTGTAAAACCATAACTATATTAGCACTATCCGCTGTATTCGTAGTTTTTTTTTGTTGTTCAGTTTGAGATGTATAAATTATTAATTATATTTAAGAACTACGTTCTTGGTGGGCGGAATGTGTAAACTGTTAAAGAGATTGCTAAGTTAAGGTAAAGTAGTTCCCGAAACCTCACTAGATGGCGTTAGTATCAAATTAGATCGCGCTATTTTTTGGTGCATAGTAAATACTTATTACCAGGTGTAATTTTAGTTAAAATCATTCTCTCTGATATAAAGTGTGTGAAATACAAATAAATATAGTGTCAAGTTATAAAGTGTGTTAATTGTGTTCCTTAAATAGTGAAAAATAAACAAAGTGAATTGTTGATGTGTATATTTTGTAAATAAAATAATTTATGTCAGAAAACTGCTTTTTATTTTGAATTACATGGTAAAATCTGAGAGTACTCCTTCATTTTCCCCATCCTAATTTTCGGCCAAATATCATAAATCCATTACACATGGGGTGTTCTCGGATTTAGTGTAGTTATTTTCGTCAGTTATCCAGCATGATGAAACAGTAAGTATTTATGTAGTACGACTCCTGTAAAAGAAATAAGGATATAATATAGTGTGACGTCCGGCGTGCAGCCGCCGTTCCCGCCACAAGCGTGGGCACCGCCTATGGATACGCCGGCGTGACCACGCCACCGGCGGGATTGAGCGGCTAAGGGGTTTTTTGGTATGCTGAGTACGAATTTCGGGTTAATTTAGAGATCCAATATGGCCGCCGCGCCGTTATCACAAAATTTCATGATGGGTATCGTTTAAGGGGTTTTTTGGTACGCTGAGTACGAATTTCGTGTTAATTTAGAGATCCAATATGGCCGCCGCCCCAAAATCACAATATTTCATGATGGGTATCGTTAAAGGGGTTTTTTGGTATGCTGAGTACGAATTTCGAGTTAATTTTGCAATCCAAAATGGCCGCCGCGCCACTGTCACAAAATTTCATGATGGGTATCGTTTAAGGGGTTTTTTGGTATGCCGAGTTCGAATTTCGGGTTAATTTAGAGATCCAATATGGCCGCCGCGCCATTATCACAAAGTTTCATGATGGGTATCGTTTAAGGGGTTTTTTGGTATGCTGAGTACGAATTTTATGATAATTTTGCAATCCGAAATGGCCGCCGCGCCACTATCACAAAATTTCATGATGCATATCGTTTAAGGGGGTTTTTGGTCAGCTGAGTACGAAAAAACCCCTTATACGGTATCCAACATGAAATTTTACAACGGTGGTGCCGCGGCCATTTTTGGTTGCAAAATTAACTCGAAATTCGTACTCAGCATACCAAAAAAACCCCTTATACGATATGCAACATGAAATTTAGTGACAACGGCGCGGCGGCCATCTTGGATTGCAAAATTTACCTAAAATTCGTACTCAGCATACCAAAAAACCCCTTTAACGATACCCATCGTGAAATTTTGAGATTTAGGGCCGCGGCCATATTGGATCTCTAAATTAACTCGAAATTCGTATTCAGCATACTAAAAAACCCCTTAAACGATACCCATCATGAAATTTTGTGATAACGGCGCGGCGGCCATATTGGATCTCTAAATTAACCCGAAATTCGTATTCAGCATACTAAAAAACTCCTTAAACGATACCCATCATGAAATTTTGAGATTTTGGCGCGGCGTCCATATTGGATTGCAAAATTATCATGTAATCACCTACAGAGATAGATTATAGTCTGAAATGATACAAGTTTTATCCCGGGAATAAGTTCCCATGAGACGCGGAAAAGAGAACAAAATTTCACGCAGGCGAAGCTGCGGGCATCAGCTAGTCTATAATAAATGTTACATTACACGCGAATGCTCATGTCGGTCAGGGAGGTAGCATCGTAACGTAATGCTCGAGTCGAATCTATAAATGTTACATTACACGCGAATGCTCGAGTCAGTCAAGGAGGTAGCATCGTAACGTAATGCTCGAGTCGAATCTATAAATGTTACATTACACGCGAACGCTCGCCGGTCAGGGAGGTAGCATCGTAACGCAATGCTCGAGTCGAATCTAATTTGTTACATTACAGGCGAATGCTCCCGGTCAGGGAGCACCTTTAGACTGCCGAGAAGGAAAGAGATATGTTATATTGTCAGTGACCTGGGTTTTTGGTGACTGGAGTTTCGAATTGATATTGAATTAAATTTCTTGTCCTAAATTATGATATTATCATAATTTAGGACAAGAAATTTAATTCAAATTCACAATAATGTAACATTGTACGAGTTGTGCGACTAAACCCTCCAGTGCGTGCGGTAGGCACGGACGGCATCGCACGTGTTTTGTCCCGTCATCGTCATTGTGGTTTAATTGGGGTCAGGACTTGTTTGTTTGTTTCGCTTGATTGTTTTTGCAAGGGTGTAAGGGTTGAAAGGCAGCGATTTAAAATTTTCTTTAGTAACCTCAAAAGTTCCTTAAATATAATATAATTCATTGGTACAGAAGTGTTGCTATTTAGTTTTCACATTTCAACACACTAGTGTAATTACTAATCGATTAATCAATTTAGTTCTAGTATACCTACCCATCAGTGCAGAAGGATTCCATATTCATACCTACAGGGCACTATGACACTTGCAGTTAATTTATGTGGCTGTTAGTGACCAGTCATCAAGTGTTACCTCTGCAGGAGTTACTGGTGGCATCACACACTGCGGTACAAGGCCTATAATTTGGTATTAAGAAAAAACTTGAATCACTGTATGTTTCTGATATAGTAGTTTGTGGTTCAATAAAGCCTCAGATTTATTTTCGCGATAAGCAGATATTGGTAGGTAAGGCAAATAGGATCGGATTCTCATACAACTCTAAAATTGTGCCCTCCAATGAATGCAGTTAAACGCTTGTGTTAAATTCCGTTCTGTTAAATATGACGGTGAGCAGTAAAGTTAACGACAGTTAGATGTATTACGTGGTACACTACATACAATGCGATCATGGAACTCATATAACTCATATTGACGCCATATTATGAAGAGTTAACTTGATTACCAATATTGCGTCAATTTTCACATTTTTTATTAGTACAGTACACATTTCTATGTTGAATTCTATGCAAATCAATGATTTACTTAAATAAAAAATATTAAAGAAGTAGTCAAATTAGTAGAGAAAGTAAAGATAAGAGTAATAAAAGTATCTATCGGTAGGAGAGAAGATATATTGTGACCATGGTTAAGGTGATTAATGAAAAAAAAATCATCAAAATGACGTCTGAGTGATATCATGTTGAATGAGAGCCTTTTCACGTTTCTTGTGTTCGACAGAGAAATAACTTTATACATAGATGCACTTATTAAATTTAGGGAAAACGGTCACCATAAATTCTCCTTTTACGTCATTACAGGATGTTTTTAGGCCAGCTACTTTATTTTACAACATTTTTTGTTCCAAAAACACAGTATGGGCTTACTATAGGTATGTATTTGGTAGTATACGGGAAGAGCCGAGTACTAAAAATGATGTATCCAGTGTTAAACAAAAACCAAATTAGTACAACATTCCCTAATTAACGATAAATATTATACAAGTTCTGTATGCGACGTTAATAAGCACACGGTGACCAGTCAAAGGGTTTAATCAGGAAAAGCGTGAGCTGTACTAATTACGACCTTATTTATTTATAAAAAATACCACACCTATTCACTCGGCTAGTGGAAATAAATATTATATTCTGATTCAAAGTTAATTACGTACTTTTTTCAAAAATGCAACTTTAATAAGCGTCAGAGGGCCTTTGAAATACTTTGAGTAAAAGGTTGAAGTTGAATAAAAATATATTCTACTGCTATAAAATTATAGTTAAAGTGAGTTTGTTTGTTCTATTTTCAAGCCTCAAAAAAAGCAAAGAATTGACATGATTTCTGAATGACATAGATCGGCTGAAACGTGATGTAGACCAATTTGTATCCCGGAAAACGTAGATGTCCCACGGGAAAACACGTAGCCGCTCAGAAGCAGGTTAATCAATCAAATGAGCTTTTTTTAAAAATATTTAGCTCACCCGATGGAAAGTCATAACAGTTTTGGGGTGCACAGCTTTCAGATGTGTTGGTTTGGGTCTCGTTGTTCTACAATCTCTGATGGTCTACTTACTTAAATGTAGTGATGGCACAAAGCAGACTGTTTTAGTGGAAAGAAGCACAATATTCTTGAAAAAAAAATCAGATTAAACGAAGATGAAAATTGCCCTATAGATCGGGGTTTCGATACCTGTGATTGAAATAAGTGTTGCTCTTCAATAATTCTTTTTGCTTTAACACCACCCTCCTTAACGCCATTAATAGGTCCATTAAAAAATCCTACTGACATTTAATAAAGGACTTTAAAGCTTAGCCGATAAACGATGTAACTTAGAGCGTGTTCCCATTATATCGTGTCGTTTAGGGCGTCGCATCGTCGCCGTGTCGTTGTGGCTTACTTGTGTATTTAAATGGAGGTGTTTACACATAGGCCAACACGATTAACTGCCTCTTCTGATTTCTTAAGACCAATGGAAATGGTTAGCACGACAGTCGGAAACCAAAAATAAAAAATATCTCTAAACAATCGTTCTTTTTCATTAAATCAAGAACCACTGTAGACATATTATCAGTTATTCCTTTTTGGCGACAGATAATGGACATGATTTTTTTTATATATTAAGTTTGCCGAATGGACGCTGCCTGATGGAAAGCCTCGGCGATATAGCTATGGGGTCACAGGCCAAATTAAAAATTAAGAAAATATTGCGAATTTAGTCACAATAATTACGATGAAATCGGTGTGAGCTGCGGCTATCATTATGGCCACAGAAATCTATTTCTGATATCTGTAAATATGGCATTCTACGGGTAGTCCCGGGTTGACGGAAATTGTTAAATTTAAATACGTAGGTATTTTGCAAATTCTCTCAGACCCTTTTGTCTCTTAACCGTCACGACATAGTGGAAACGCGCCCATAAGTCTGCAAAACACGAGGGATTCTATTTGTAACGCGAGCTATCGCGGCCACATGTCACCAAAGTCGTTTGTTATACAGCTGCGATCGATTTGTATACTGAGAACGGAGTCATAATACCGCCCATGTGTAGAGCTGCTCTATCAATCTATAGAGGTGAGGTGAAGTATTCACTTTCAGCGTGAAGGTATATCATTCTGTATGTCAATATTTATGATAAACTTATGGCATCTACTTCGATTAATATATTTTTAGGGTTCCGTACACACATGGTAAATACGGGATTGTCTGTCCCTCTATTACTGAGCCTGTCTGACGATCTGTCTGTTTCGGCCACCAGATGTACTGGTGGTCACCGTCGGTTGCCTATCGACGTTTGCAACAACTGGAGGCGCTACATTCGCGCTACTGACCACAATGTCAATCAAAATGGGGGAAGATTTAGACTTACTTATACAAATGAGTAAGTCTAAATCTTACCCCATTTTTCTGAAAATATTTTTTTCCTAGTTTTTAATTCTAATAATATATTTAATTATTGTTTTAATATGTATAATAAAAATAAGTTTTATAATTTATACAAACATTTACTACCAAGTTATTATAAAACATTTTTTACATGTACTCGAAGGGGTAAGCAGGGGCATACCTCTTATATTCCATCTGTTGTAGTTTTAAGAGTGCAATTGCCGTATACCTATTCTATATTCAATGTACTCGTAATTATATTCCCTGTTTAATTACATCACAGGATTGCATTCGCTTAGCATAGCTTCTAATATGAGTAATATTCTGAAAGCGTAATAATTGAGACATAATATGTAATACTCAGTCTTCTTTTTATGAAACCTTATAACGGTATATTTAGGGAAAAAATATATAGGTATGTATTTAAAACAGCAGTCTGCGACTTCAAACGAGAATAAGAGTGCTATTACTCTTACATTGGTCATCCTACTTCCTACTAATGTTATAAATGTGAAAGTTTGTGAAGATGTTAAAGTTTGGGAATAACACATAGGCTACTTTTGTGAAGCCGCGAGCATCATCTAGTTAAAAATAAAAACCAGCCAAGTGCGATTCCACCTGCGCGCAATTAAAGAGTTTCGCGTAGCTCATTCTGTGTACGAAAATTTTCATTCAAGAAACGTTTATTTGGAAAATCACTTTTTTCTCTCGTTTTCTATTGCAACTAAGTCGCCGTAGAAGGATAATAAAATTGTCCTATGGTATCCTTCCGAGGGCTTACCCGGGGCTCCCAACCGTAGGCTGTTAGGTAAGACACGTGTGGTTTTTAGTCGGTAGGAGTCCGGCATAGCAACCGCGTAGGATTTTCCTCACTTTAAAAACAAAGGGGGTTATAAATTTGACTATCGGCCTCCATGACCGGGGGTCTGAGGACGGTGAGAGAGTCGCTCACCGTCCTTACAGAAGCAGGCCCATGACGAAAGCGTGACGTGAGAAACTCACGCACGCCCCCTCTTAGAAGCGGGATCACACCCGAAACCCCCCAAAGACGCGGGATAGCACCCGAATCACCCCCTGGGAGAGGCCGCAGTGGCGGCCGTAGGTCTGTTGGGAGTCCTGTGACATCCTTCCGAGGGCTTACCCGGGGCTCACAACCATAGGCTGTAAGGCGTTATGTGAGGTTTTTTAGTCGGTAGGAGTCCGGCATAACACCCATGAGGATTTTCCCTCACATTAAACAAAAAAAAGGGGGTTATAATTAAGTAGGTACATGTTTTATAGGTGTTTGACTCATCCATACAGTAAATCTAGTAGAGGTGCCATTAAAATATTTTTCATTCAAGACACATTCAGCAAATTCAACTAACATTTTGTAGACGTGACTAGTATACAATATGTATAAATCCATGTCAAATTACAATTTTGTAGTACTAAATGTCTTGACCTAAACTGGGATTATCTGTTTCCTTGTTTCCTATGGAACCCTAATAAATACGAGAATACTTGATAAAGATGAATGAAATGAAAATGAAAACATTTTTTCGATGTAATTTTGCTCCAAAATTTTTTTTTGTTTTATTTATTTACATCGTGACTTACGTCTATCATGACAGGCAGAACCCAATGCGATAGAGTAAGCAAGTATATCCAATACATAATATTCTATAATATATAATACACGCACACACATATAATAATATAATATACATGCCATTCAATACTTAAACTAATGCATTATCCACTATAACTAATTACATATAATGTTACCCTATTGAATTCACTCAGTGAACAACAAAATATGTCGGTCGCCTCTGCCACAAGGTTGAGAGTGCGAAGCGCCCGCGACAGTGGCGCCTCCTTTAGCAGGTTGGTGCGTGCGTTCGGCACCACTAGCAGGCGAGGTCGACGTCGACGCCACACATACCTATCTGGCACATATAGACTAATCATCCCCAAAATATCCCTATTCTTCCTCTTACCTCTTTAAAGATTAAATAAGTATGACACGAGAAAAAACTCCCTCCTAACCCTTAACTCATTATATCCAACCATGACCAGGACGAACAGAGGTTCGTCCTGGTCATGGTTGGATATAATGAGTTAAGAGTTAGGAGGGAGTTTTTTCTCAGCTTCATCTTCAAGCTCAATCTTCAATTCTTCATCAGCAAGTTGGATACATAAGTGGGTAGAAGGGGTACACACTGTATAACCGTAAATACATAAATCTAGCAAATTTATTTTGAAGCCGCTCCAGCATGAGACTATATTTTGTCTCATGGGGGGCCCAAATGACTGCATTGCATTCTAAATGACTTCTTACCAAAGCGTTATACAACGCAATAATTGCCCTAATATTCGTATATGCACGAGCTGTACGTAGCATGAACCCCAAGTTTCTATATGCTTTTTTGCAGCATAAGACAATGTGATCACGAAACGCTAGCTCCGCGCTGAAGTTAACTCCGAGGTCCCTCACTTCCTTTACCCGGGCCATTTGAGTACCATCCATCTTGTAATTGCAAATGATTGGAGTACGCACACGCGTGAAAGTGACAGTAATACACTTCTGGAGATTAAATTGTAAAAGATTTTCCTTGCTCCATGCAACTACGCTATCAATATCCTCCTGCAGGCGCCCACAGTCATCTTCAATTTTTATAGTTAGAGATAACTTGAGGTCGTCCGCAAACAGCAAACAATTCGAGTGTTGCACAGCGCTCGGCAGATCATTAATCATGATATTAAACAAAAGAGGTCCAAGGTTACTTCCTTGATTTACACCAGACTATGTAAAATAAGCTTCAGATACGTGCCCCGCGTACGCCACATACTGCCTCCTATCCCTCATGTAGCTGGCGAACAACTTCAGCAAGTGTGGGGTGAAGCCGACCGCCGCTATCTTCGCCAGTAATCTATCATTATCGACTAAATCGAAGGCTTTTTTGTAGTCGAAGTAAGCAGCGTCTACCTGTCCCCCCCATCCACCACTGGCACCATCTGAGCCACCTGGCACAGCAGATTACTGGTAGTACTCCTCTGTGGTCTAAGTTCGTGCTGCGCATTAGAGAGTTGCCCCTCCACCTGCGAAAATACGCTAGTATGGATGGCCAACTCAAACACCTTAGTCATCGAAGACAATACTGCCACCGGCCTGTATCCCTCAACCCTATCCCTCATCTCTCCCTTTGGCACGGGTAACACCCGCGTTACCTTCCACCGATCAGGAAATACGGCTGCTCTGAGACATAAATTAAAAATATGCAGTAGGGGTTCCGCCAGCACCGCCCTGCAATCCCTAAGCACGTAGTATTTATTTTTGATACATGCCTGACATGTACGTAAATTACTCCAATAAAGACTTAATAGAGTATTTAATGCAGTCTACACAACAAACTTGCCGACCCGTGGACACGAGCTGAAGACTTTTCAGTCCACGGGCTTGTCGGCTACTTCACATTGCGTTTAAGAGTAACGTACAACTCTGTCGGCAACACAAATGTAATGTTGTAAGGAAAAGTAAAATATTACATACAGAAGTATTACAGGTAACATGCACTCGATTCCCGCCGACCTTTTTGTTACATAAAGGCACTGATTACTAACATAACAAACTCATTCTACTTACACTCAATAATATGGAAAACCCGCTCAGTTAGCTGGGGCTCGGACTCATATTGTATTCATTGTGGGGCTCACAAAAGGAGGCTTAGAAATCAAAACTAAAAACCGTTATCCGGGTGAACTCCCCATTGTCAACGAAATAACTGTTGACTCACTGTATAAAACGCGAGTTACTGAAAATATATAAGGTTTTTGTACACTTAAAGCGAAAATATTTTCTTTAACACGATTTTTTTAGAATACCAGCTTGGCTTCGCCAGCATCTTCACGACACTAACGCCAGCATATTTACGGAAACAGCCCACTTTTTTTTTTATACTACTTAGGTGGCAGACAAGCTTACGGCCCACCGGCAGGTTGGTAACCATAGCCTATAGACGTTTGCAACACCAGAGGCGCTACACACGCGCTGCCGACCCGGGCGCAGGTTGTGACGACCCACAGTTGAAATTTTTCAACGGCTTGAAAAATCGAAAAGCCTCTGGTGTTGCAAACGTCTATAGGCTATGGTTACCAACCTGCCGGTGGGCCGTAAGCTTGTCTGCCACCTAAGTAGTATAAAAAAAAGTGGGCTGTTTCCTTACGGGCGCGCCCGTAAGGCCTTCAACTTGGCTTAACGACTGTCATTTTACCGACAACCGGGACCAACGGCTTATCGTGCCTTCCGAAGCACGGAAACGCTCGTAAATAAAATGTCACAAAGTGGTCCACGTGGTGGTCACCCATCCATGTCCGGCCATAGTAAATGTTGCTTACTGCAGTGATCGTTTACAGAACACTGAGTCCGCGGGGCCACGAGCGCTTCAAACCCACTGTTGTTTTGTTCTTCAGGTAAAGGCCTATGTTTATCCAGGGTACTCCAGTAAAACACGGTTTGTGAAGAAAGTTATTCAGATGTCTGAGATACTGACTTAAGCTATTTCAGTCAGTCTGCAATCATCAGGCTGTGGAGCAGACATTACAATAATACAATTATCTTGTACTTTTAATGGGTTCGGAAGGTTCTTGAGTAGTTAGACCTTTGGGGGGACTAACACCCAGCAGAGTATGTCAATAGACTGAAATAATAATTATAGCATAAACTTTATCACGAAACACATATTATTCATGGTGAAATAGCTATACACATTTAAAACGATAACTTTAGATAATTGCATATATATTGCGAACGTGAAGAACCACACACTACCTAACAATGAACCCTCCATTAAGTTGGGTAGCGTTATGAAAAACATTATCTCGTTGTGCAATAGCGGTCTATTGTACTTTGCATAGCGGATAGTAGTATCACAGTATAAAGAGAATATGTCGGCTGTGGTAGTATTGTGGACTGCAAGCCATCTGTTAAAAGCACTTAGGGCTACCACTGTTTGGTAAAAAACGATTAATATTGCGTGAAAGCTTTTCACCCCGTTTCTATTTTTCTATCGTTATTTCCCTTTGGTTTCCTCTCTGTAAATCACAAACACAGCAAACACAGTTTGTGTTAACATCGTTTTAAGCATTTGCTTAAAACGATGTTAACACAAACTGTGTTTGCTGAATAGAGTATGTATGTATTTTTACATTTCTACTATTTAGTAGAAATGTAAAAATATATATAATGAACCTATCAATTGCCTCAGTGGTGCAGGCGGTAGTGTAATCGACTGGCGCGTGGAGGTCCTGGTTTAGATTGCTGGGTCCATATTGTGTTTATTTTTCCAATCTGAAGGCTTTTCAAAATTTTATGGTAAAAACAGCCTACGTATTGCCATTATACTAATTTGATGAACTCTATTTTAACACCTACATAGGAAGATTCAAAGTATATAATAATGAAAGACTAATTTTGGTACAGAAATAGCCATTGACTTGGCCTAACGCCTAACGTATTATATAGACTACGATTTAATTTTATCCAAAGCACAGTTGATGTTCTGTGGAAAATGTGTAGCTAGATCCGCGGGCATCAGTAGAGTACTTTTATATAAAATCATATTGTGTTTCATAAATGTGGTTACATTACCACCATTCCCGAACTAGCAGATTAGCGATTTCTTTGAAGATTCATGGAGAGAAAAAGAACCGACAAAAATGACGTTATACATTTGTCATAAGTCTAAAGATTTGTCGGCTGACCTCGTAATAAAGACGGTGAAGATTATAATCACAAAATGAGAGATGAAGGATGGGAATCACGATAACACGGTGACTCTGAACCCTTAGTCGTTAAAGTTTTCTGTGGCTTAGTGCGGAAAAGATAAGACCGACTTTGGTGTCTGTTTTGTTAGTTACATCAACTTAAATGGAATAAAATGAACTACATAAAGCTAAGAGAAGGAAATTTGTGTGTAAAATTATAGTTTTTTGTTTTATATGTATTGACCTCTGAAACTGAGATAAGTATTATGGTTGTAAAGCCGGGGACAAAAGGAAGTTTGGGGACTTTGGCTTTGACTTGTAGCAACTAAAGCCACTGATTGAAATAGTTTCACAGTAATAGAATCATAGGTAGACCTTTTTAGGCGCGATTGGTTCACTGAGACCGTTGCACCCACCTGGCTAGAAGTTAGGTTACCGACTTAGATTAAAACGAGCTGGCGGTAGATACGGCACGTCCTAACTATTGTTCAGCTGGAAGAGGGTTTCGCCCGTGATACATTTTATAATCAAAGGGGTGATTATTGTGTGTAGGAGTGATTATACTTTTGTCGCACATCAATACAAAATATCGTGCATTTCCATTTTGCTCGCGAATGAGTTTGATTGGATTGAGTTGGATTTATGCGGTCCATGCGCTGAGGGCGAGTCACATGTCTAATGATTGCTTTTAGTATAGAAGATAGATAATTTAATACAAGTGATAGTAAATCTTTCATCTAAGCCTCTACAAAAGCCCTACATTCGTCTCAGTCAACTAGGCTTAAATTAGACATACCGAAGATTGATATGAGATGGAAGTACAAAAGAAAATGTATTTAGCATTTTTCGAAGAAAAACTCGTAAACCGTTACATTAAAACTGTCTCCAAAGCCTAACCTTAAACTTTTAATTCTCTGATTTGACTAAAATGGTAATTCTACTTTATTAAAACCACCGTTTACTGTGCACGCACACATCAGACTTTGAAGGCCAACTTTAACTCCGATTCGAATAGAACGTACCTATTGATTGCAATACTGTGTTTTTCAAGACGTCGCGTCGATGGATGATGATACGATACGACGAGAGATACAGCCCTACGTCGTATAAATTGGCCTACAAAACTCGATGTACTGATCTTGACTTGAGGAAAGCAGTTAGCGATTCAATCCCCTACATACAGAACCCTACTCATTCTTTCAGTGGCCGAAAATAATTCAAAGGGAAAATAAATTGTAAGCAAATCAGGCACATTATTTTGATTTAGACAACCCTAGCCGTTATTCTACTCTAACAAAATGATGGTAGTTTATTCGCGCGTATTTGCAATTCAAAATGTACTAGACACTGTGCAGTGCGTGGCAGTGTAATGTCATTAGATTTAAACTGGGCTCGTCGATCGCTGTTATTTATAGCTAATGCACTCAACTTCACCCATTCTTAACCCCAGCAAAGTAGCCTTGTTAATTCAGTCAGCTATTTGCATATCCAATTTAAACCAATTTGGTTTAACCTTAGAGCATGATTGAGTAACATAGATCTTCAGAAAATTTCACTTTATCATAATATTGGTAGGGACCTAGTATTGAAGAGTTCATAGATATTTATCATTGTAATGATATTGTTAAAATATTCACATAGCAGTGTTAAACATGTCATAGCAACAAAGAGATGAGGGAATACAAATAATAATAATATTAATGACTAACGGAGGCCACACGGTTTCACCCGCGTAACTCCTGTTCCCGTGGGAATACGAAAACAAAATATAGCATAATGTTCACCGAGAAGACTGTAGCTTCCCAACAGTGAAAGTTCCAGGTGCGGGCACGACGCACGGCCACGTACTGGTGGTCACTCTCACAGTCTTCCAGCAGCTTAATCAATTTACAAACACAGGTACAATAAACAGTAAACCTTACAGATACCTTATGAATAGATTTTATTTAATACTTAACTAAATATTACTTAAGTAAGTAAGTACTTATTACTTTTGATTTTAAAACATGTTTCTTCGGCAATTTACAGATCAAAGTCAACAGTTTACAGACAAAATATATTTAATTACCTTCAATTACCCAACAACAGCAGATTTAATATACCGGCGTGCATTAGATATGATATGAATAGAACTAATTTCCACATGACAAAATTATATTGGATTTCGAATGCATAGTCAGCGAACGCGTAGATCGAGTATTATTAAATTTGTTATAACTAATGTTTCTCTCTAAGAACTCGATGTAATATTCGAAAACCTTATGTTGCTAATGGTTAGAGAATTTGACAATTGTTTAATTTGAGTGAGAAAGTGTAGAAAGCATATTTAGATTGTCGTAAAAAATCTGATCCAATGAGTTCGCCAATTGTTATAGGTACCAATCAATATGCCTAATTCTTCTCTCTCTTGGTGTTTTATTAGAGTTTTTATATACTAGCTGAGTATTGAGGCATAACTTTGATGGCATGAAAAGGTCACAGCATGCTACACAAAAGCATTAAAAATCTCCGTAACGATCCGTAGTAGTATTCAGAATCATCAGTCTTAGAGCAAAGATGAGTTGTGGTTGTAAGTATTAATTTTGTATTGGTTATCTTTTCTTCTTTTTAAGCAGCTTTCTTAACTGTAGATCTTCATTTACATACTAGTTGAAACAAACGATTTCGCTTGTGGCAGACCATCCCGAACCCCTTAGTCACTTCAAAAAAGGAGGAGGTTACTCAATTCGACCGTATATATATTTATATTTTTTTTTAGTACAATGTGTTAGAACGTACCGTATCTTCCCTTCTTAATTCATCTAAGAACACAACACATACACAGTAAACTTGTTCACCGTGATGGTATGGTAATGAACATTCGTAAGTATTTATTTACATCGAAAATAGCTTAGTATCCGTCACTTCATGCTTACTAGAACACACTCGTTTTTTGCACTTGGAACAACACGGTATACCGTCACAATACCAGAAATTATAATGCCTTAACTCAAAATATAGTAGCCCAAAATACCCGAAATCGAAATATCAATATTCAAAAGGCAAATATTTATAATATAAATAATTTAAAATACCTTACGGTCGAATAACCGAAACCCAAAAAATAAATTTATTAAATACCTTATCCTAAAATGTTCAAACACAAAATACCTTTTTTTTAACATGATTTAAATCCTACATGGATGCTATATATCTGTGAATGGTTAACACCCCGACTCAGAGTATCCCGACTCGGATTTTTTTTTTGATTTTTCGTTAGCCCACTGTACCTAGTACTTTTGTAACTCTGAATCAAAGTGTTTTAACATGAGGTAAATCCTACATGGATACTATGCCGGACTCCTACCGACTAAAAACCACACGTATCACACATAACAGCCTACAGTTTGGAGCCTCGGGAAAGCCCTCAGAAGGATACCCAAGGACCAACAGACCTACGGCTACAACTGCGGCTTCACTTAGATGGTGGGAGGGGGGTGGTTAAAGCCAAATAACAAAACGTGTGAGTGGCAATAAATCTTTATTTCTTAAATCATTCATTTATTAACTATGCGCTATATAATGAACTATATAAATTTTGGTAACTGAAATTATTATAGAAAAGACAATGTATAAATATGTGTTACATTCCACGCAATTATGACAGTGACATTGACACATTGTATTCAATTTTCGGTATTTTAAATTAAGGATATTTGAAAATTTGTATTTTGAATTCTGATATTATAATTATTTGTATTTTAGACATTTTACGGTAAAATGTACTGAAATAAGGTATTTTGAATGTTAAGGTATTTCGAATTCGGGTATTTTCGTCTAATGCATTTTAAGAAAAGGCATTTTGATTTCTGGTATTTTAATATATAACCAACAAAACACTTGGTAAGAAATATTTTTACTGTGCTTTAAAATGTCTCTTTTGTTCGGGATGAACTTCCTTTATTTTTCAGAAAGTTATTAAATTAACAAATAGGTTGATATGCAATCAAAATAAAAGTGGCATTTTAGTTTTAGGGAATAAATATAAAATATATAAAAGTGACATTTTAGTTATAAAATGTCACTTTTGTTTTGATTGCATAATCAACATTTTTGTTCGAAACTCAATTCGTTCACGAAGTAAAATAAACACAGCAAGTTACCCAAGCTTAATCTAAATTGGCTTGATACACTTTATTTTTTAAAAAGTACCTATTTATATTCGGTTTAAATCACAAAGTCATAGAGGACATTTTTTTTTATAATTACCTCCATTCACTTTAAAAAGCAACATTCTCTATTACCCACTGGAGTAACTCCTGTCTGTCGCGTCCACGTCGCGGGGGTGGGCACCTCTCCCTTTAGTAGGCCAGAGTGAGCAGGTGGCCAAGTTCAGACAGGGACCCAGTATCGCGGGGTATAACGCGGGATCCATGGCCAGGGTTACGGGTGAAGTTCTCAACGGTTGCAAAGGCGGAGATGGAAACCATTGGTACGGTGGAGCAAGCGGAAGAGGCATGCCCAGCAGCGAGCCAACTCCACGTAATGGAGTAAACGGGTTCTGATGGAGTTGCACTATCAGGCACGATGGTGCAGTAGAGATGGTGGCGGAGGAGACCTTTATTATGGTCCAACGACAGCATTAGTAGTCCAAGTGAGTAGGACTAGTGCCTTGGCGTCAGGTGGCAACCGGCCGTAAAACAACAGAGCCAATCCACAATACTTATCATGCAAGGCAATAAAAGAAAGAGGTTTAATACTAGGGCGTCCCCCCTTAAGCGACGCAAATGTTGAATGTGTGATGAATGCTAAGGCTAAGTAAGCAATCTCGCGGACTAGCAGGAAAGGTCAATATCAAATATTTTCTAAAAATAGTGTGTTTATATTTTACGCTGGTGGTGGCGTGAGTCTAGCATTATACGGTTCAATCAAAAACGGTCAGGACGGTCACACCCTAGCACCACCGACTCTGTTATACTTTTACAAGGGTCCTTATGAAACCATCATCCTTAGCTTATATTAGCTTCATACTTAAGTTTATCTTTATCCAATTATGTAAATAATTACTACCGACACTCTACGCATCGTCATCTGATCCTAAAATAGGTAAGCTAGGATGAACCTGCTTGTGTTTTATGAGTCATAAGGCATAGAATATCACAACCTATGACTTTTACTGAAAGGAGAGGCGCCATACGGAGACTTTCTCCTCTGTTAATACAGACTCCAAATGATATAAAAAATATATATACTGTGTCCGTTCCACAATGACAGCCGATTGATTTTGTAGTGTGTAAATGAATACAAGAGTTTTATTTTATTTAAAAAAGGGTATTTAACACTAGTGACAGATAGACAGACAGGGGAGTCTTAGAAACAGCATAAATTAGAGATAGTGAAAACTACTATGCAAATCTATTGACCTCGTGCACAAATTAGAGATAGTACAGATAGAAACCTACATATAAATTCGCTGAGGCTACGCACACATAGACAACTCATTCACAGTATCTATGAAACGCACACATAGACAACTCATTAACAGACACGAGGTCAGGCGGTTTCAACCGAATGTTCGATACTGATTTGTGGGCGAGTGTAGGTAGCAGAGGGTAGGTGTGAAAAAAAAGTACATACATGAGTTTTCCATCTGTACTAGCTCTAATTTGTGCCTCGTGTCTGTGAACTCTGTGAGCGGTGTCTATGTGTGCGTAGCCTCAGCTAATTTAGTACCTATGTAGGTTTCCATCTGTACTATCTCTAATTTGTGATAATATGGTCTTTTTCTTACTCTTTTGGTACGAAACTAGAAAAGCGTTTATAAGACGACGAATAACAGTATTCACTGTCTTAAGAACTTTTATAATCTACACGAAATGTTCTATTATAACGACATTCAGTTCATAAGCGAAATATTCTCCAAAGAAAGTTCATATAACTGTGACGTTTCAGTACCCAATGGTAGCGAAGATTGCGATACTTTGAAAAAAATAATAAAAGTTATGGATACTTATGGCAATATTATGAGTTATTATTCCTGTTATAGCGCTCAGATTATTACTGAATTGTACTCGTAAAGAAACAGACGTTCGGGGATTTTACGAGCTTTCTGAAAAGAGTAATCTGCTTGTTATTTTTATATATTCGTCATCGTTCGAACGCTAATTCCAGTCACTTGTGTCCGAAATCCTCGCTTCTCGATTTTACGTTTCTTCTCTTCTACCTCACGCAGTCTTTAGCATCCATGATGTGCATCTTCTACGACCCCACCATGACAAGACTTGACGTTTTGGGTCTGTATCTAAAAAAAAAACAAAAGTCAAGAGTTTTGTGACTCTTCTGAGGGTTTCAGATTATGATTACCTACATTGGGACTAAGAAGAACTCAAGAAACTCAGTTCAGCTTTATTAATTTCTCTTAAAAAGTAATACAGTTTATTTTATTAGGATCCAAGCATCCTTGTCATTTAGGTCTCTTGCTGTGACCTGTAAGCAGGTGGCAGTATTTTACAAAAGCAGTTGTGTGAAATGAGCTCCTTGCCACAGTTTTCTCAAACATTTACAGTTTAGAATTTTTAGAAGTTGCCTTACAAGGTTTTTACATCGATCGACATCACAGTTCTTAAGTATTGTAAACAACAGGTTTAATCAGATGGACTGCACTGCTATTTTTTTTATAATGTGCCGTGTAAAAATGTTTGCGTATTTTTTTTCATTTAAAATTTTCACCGAAAATTGCATATTGTCATTCTACACGATAAACAACTAGGTATATGGGTATACGATTAATCTCGTATACAAGAGAAGTGTCGAACAATAAAAATGTAAAACAAAACTCATTTGCGTTGTGTATACCGGCTAATTTCACTCTCATGCATAATTCAGTGGATTACTGAGTAATGCACGACAATATAGGTCACGATCCCTTTGCTAACGTTATGGGCGAAAATATGAACCTTTTTAATATCCCTGCTGATATATGTAGAATCGTACAGGTACAAAACCGATTAGATATAGCACGAGAAAATTGGTCGAAAGCGAGTCGTATTCGGCAAAGAAAGTATGTTTGTTGTATGGGAGTCCTAATTTTTTGATTTAGGTAAATGTCGCGACAACAGAAAAACATAATCTGTCTATCTGTCACGGGATACAGTCTCGTGACAGATAGACAGACAGACTGCAAAGTCTCAGAACCCAAAAAATATGTACTTGAATTTAACGAAATAATAGCACTAATGTCTGTCAGTATCCTGTATACTGCTAGGATTATTGTTTTTTCAAAAATCTAATGATGACGTTTTAAGTTTTATCAAAATCGGGCTCGTGACTCCTTTGAGCATTTTTAGCAATTCCTTATAGTTTCGGATTTGGCCATCCAAGCCCTTTTCAAAAATTCATTCTGTATACTCAATGGTTTATTATCTCATCACCGGAGATAGGTTTATTTAATTAAGCGCTTGTCAATTTCAAAATCAATTTCCACAGAAAATAAATCACTTAAGTAATAAAGTCAACCATGCCCAGCCCAATACGGGATTAAATAGCATCTCCCGACAAAAGCTCCCATGAAAATATCGTATTGGAAAACAGGCTTAGTTATCAGAATTTATTGTCCAACCAGTAAAATAATAACAGGCATAACTGGTTTGCAAAGAGCTGCTGTCCTCGCAAAAACGACAAAATATGTATTTAAAGTAAATAGTGTCAACCCTCAGGCTACTCGACGTCACAAAATGTATTGTGTTTGTTGTTGGAAACAGCACAGGTTTAGATAAATTACATGTTGAGAAACTAGAGGAGGTACAGTTGAGTCAAAGATACAGAAATACACTGTGAAATGTAATATCAAGCAAAATTTTATTTTAAATTACTGAGATTGCAGATGAGCTTACTGTCCACCTGAGCGAAAGTGGTTATCAAAGTAGTCTATATTATATACCATAAATACCATAGGCGTTTCACTCACGATCGCATAACCGTGTTAAAACGGACTGCTGTAGAAAAAAATTAAGCCGCCAGAAAACCTTACTTGTTACTGGCAGATCGAATGATGTCATGTCATGAGTTGGCCAACTAAAACTACCGTAAAACCACTTCCCTAGATAATCTTGTCTTCGAAACTCCAGTCACCAAAAACCCAGGTCACTGACAATATAACATATCTCTTTCCTTCTCGGCAGTCTAATGAAAATATAGCAGCTCCATTCAATCACATTAATATGCTGTACTATATTATAGTTATCACATTAATATGCTGTACTATATTATAGTACAGCATATTAATGTGATTGAATGGAGTTGCTATATTTTCATTAAGGTGCTCCCTGACCGGGAGCATTCGCGCGTAATGTAACGTTACGAGTCGAGAATTACAGCCGGTGAGGGAGGTGAACCGAGCATTGCAATGCGCGCCTTGTAATGATACAAGACGAGGTTACGCCAGTGAGGGAGGAGAATCGAGCATTACAATGCGCGCCTTGTAATGATACAATGTGTATCGTTTTGATACAACTCGTAACATTTATAGATTCGACTCGAGCATTACGTTACGATGCTACCTCCCTGACCGACACGAGCATTCGCGTGTAATGTAACATTTATTATAGACTAGCTGATGCCCGCAGCTTCGCCTGCGTGAAATTTAGAGATCCAATATGGCCGCCGCGCCGTTATCACAAAATTTCATGATGGGTATCGTTTAAGGGGTTTTTTGATATGCTGAGTACGAATTTCGGGTTAATTTAGAGATCCAATATGGCCGCCGCGCCGTTATCACAAAATTTCATGATGGGTATCGTTTAAGGGGTTTTTTGATATGCTGAGTACGAATTTCGGGTCAATTTAGAGATCCAATATGGCCGCCGCGCCGTTATCCCAAAATTTCATGATGGGTATCGTTTAAGGGGTTTTTTGGTAAGCTGAGTACGAATTTAAGGTCAATTTTGCAATCCAAGATGGCCGCCGCGCCACTGTTGTAAAATTTCATGTTGGATACCGTATAAGGGGTTTTTTGGTATGCTGAGTACGAATTTCGGGTTAATTTAGAGATCCAATATGGCCGCCTCGCCGTTACACAATATTTCATGATGGGTATCGTTTAAGGGGTTTTTTGGTATGCCGAGTACGAATTTCGGGTTAATTTACAGAACCAATATGGCCGCCGCGCCGTTATCACAAAATTTCATGATGGGTAATCGTTTAAGGGGTTTTTTGATATGCTGAGTACGAATTTCGGGTCAATTTAGAGATCCAATATGGCCGCCGCGCCGTTATCCCAAAATTTCATGATGGGTATCGTTTAAGGGGTTTTTTGGTAAGCTGAGTACGAATTTAAGGTCAATTTTGCAATCCAAGATGGCCGCCGCGCCACTGTTGTAAAATTTCATGTTGGATACCGTATAAGGGGTTTTTTGGTATGCTGAGTACGAATTTCGGGTTAATTTAGAGATCCAATATGGCCGCCGCGCCGTTACACAATATTTCATGATGGGTATCGTTTAAGGGGTTTTTTGGTATGCCGAGTACGAATTTCGGGTTAATTTAGAGAACCAATATGGCCGCCGCGCCGTTATCACAAAATTTCATGATGGGTATCGTTTAAGGGGTTTTTTAGTATGCTGAATACGAATTTCGGGTTAATTTAGAGATCCAATATGGCCGCCGCGCCGTTATCACAAAATTTCATGATGGGTATCGTTTAAGGGGTTTTTTGATATGCTGAGTACGAATTTAGGGTTAATTTAGAGATCCAATATGGCCGCCGCGCCGTTATCACAAAATTTCATGATGGATATCGTTTAAGGGGTTTTTTGATATGCTGAGTACGAATTTCGGGTCAATTTAGAGATCCAATATGGCCGCCGCGCCGTTATCCCAAAATTTCATGATGAGTATCGTTTAAGGGGTTTTTTGGTAGGCTGAGTACGAATTTAAGGTCAATTTTGCAATCCAAGATGGCCGCCGCGCCACTGTTGTAAAATTTCATGTTGGATACCGTATAACCGTTGAATGCCGCATGAAACCCGAGTTGCCAATCTCCCGCACAGTCGATTGCTTTGGCAACCAAGGCGGCCAACTTTTTTCGTTTGGTTCTCCTCGCACATTTTTCGATATCTATGGCTGTATGGTCGCGGGTCTAAGTCTTTCTGTATAAATTAATGTGTAGAATTGGTTATGGTACTGAATGAGATAGCTTGCCGAGTGAATGTAATGAAAAAAAAAGTCGAAATCACGATTTGATCGCTGTCATTATTTATTGTTTGTTTGGCGCCGTTCCTAGAAAGTATTAATACGATTAATTTTGAATATTTTCGTTTATTCTGTTTCAAATATTGTTGTTTTGCATTTAAAAGTATCCTGTCATGTTGTTGAACAGCTGTGATAAATATTTTCAGTGTAATTCGAAGTTAAATTTGTAAAATTTGATAAAATAACACGCGAAGGTCACCATTATTTTTTGTTGTTGTTTTTGTTGTGCAGTGCTCGTATTTAACCAATATTTGTTGAGATTTTCTCAATAGAAACTATAATCTTTTGTCAAAATACCATTTAACATTTAACATATGAATAATTTATGTGAAAATCAATACTAAAAATGGACGGGGTTTTTTTTTTAATAATTTAAGATTACATAGCCTCGATATCCCCAAAATAACCAAAAAAATAAACAAATAAATAGGCAGTAATATTTTATTTTATTTTCGGAGATTTTATATCTACAGATTATTATTTTTATGGTGAAAGTGAATTGTTGATGTGTATATTTTGTAAATAAAATAATTTATGTCAGAAAACTGCTTTTTATTTTGAATTACATGGTAAAATCTGAGAGTACTCCTTCATTTTCCCCATCCTAATTTTCGGCCAAATATCATAAATCCATTACACATGGGGTGTTCTCGGATTTAGTGTAGTTATTTTCGTCAGTTATCCAGCATGATGAAACAGTAAGTATTTATGTAGTACGACTCCTGTAAAAGAAATAAGGATATAATATAGTGTGACGTCCGGCGTGCAGCCGCCGTTCCCGCCACAAGCGTGGGCACCGCCTATGGATACGCCGGCGTGACCACGCCACCGGCGGGATTGAGCGGCTAAGGGGTTTTTTGGTATGCTGAGTACGAATTTCGGGTTAATTTAGAGATCCAATATGGCCGCCGCGCCGTTATCACAAAATTTCATGATGGGTATCGTTTAAGGGGTTTTTTGGTACGCTGAGTACGAATTTCGTGTTAATTTAGAGATCCAATATGGCCGCCGCCCCAAAATCACAATATTTCATGATGGGTATCGTTAAAGGGGTTTTTTGGTATGCTGAGTACGAATTTCGAGTTAATTTTGCAATCCAAAATGGCCGCCGCGCCACTGTCACAAAATTTCATGATGGGTATCGTTTAAGGGGTTTTTTGGTATGCCGAGTTCGAATTTCGGGTTAATTTAGAGATCCAATATGGCCGCCGCGCCATTATCACAAAGTTTCATGATGGGTATCGTTTAAGGGGTTTTTTGGTATGCTGAGTACGAATTTTATGATAATTTTGCAATCCGAAATGGCCGCCGCGCCACTATCACAAAATTTCATGATGCATATCGTTTAAGGGGGTTTTTGGTCAGCTGAGTACGAAAAAACCCCTTATACGGTATCCAACATGAAATTTTACAACGGTGGTGCCGCGGCCATTTTTGGTTGCAAAATTAACTCGAAATTCGTACTCAGCATACCAAAAAAACCCCTTATACGATATGCAACATGAAATTTAGTGACAACGGCGCGGCGGCCATCTTGGATTGCAAAATTTACCTAAAATTCGTACTCAGCATACCAAAAAACCCCTTTAACGATACCCATCATGAAATTTTGAGATTTAGGGCCGCGGCCATATTGGATCTCTAAATTAACTCGAAATTCGTATTCAGCATACTAAAAAACCCCTTAAACGATACCCATCATGAAATTTTGTGATAACGGCGCGGCGGCCATATTGGATCTCTAAATTAACCCGAAATTCGTATTCAGCATACTAAAAAACTCCTTAAACGATACCCATCATGAAATTTTGAGATTTTGGCGCGGCGTCCATATTGGATTGCAAAATTATCATGTAATCACCTACAGAGATAGATTATAGTCTGAAATGATACAAGTTTTATCCCGGGAATAAGTTCCCATGAGACGCGGAAAAGAGAACAAAATTTCACGCAGGCGAAGCTGCGGGCATCAGCTAGTCTATAATAAATGTTACATTACACGCGAATGCTCATGTCGGTCAGGGAGGTAGCATCGTAACGTAATGCTCGAGTCGAATCTATAAATGTTACATTACACGCGAATGCTCGAGTCAGTCAAGGAGGTAGCATCGTAACGTAATGCTCGAGTCGAATCTATAAATGTTACATTACACGCGAACGCTCGCCGGTCAGGGAGGTAGCATCGTAACGCAATGCTCGAGTCGAATCTAATTTGTTACATTACAGGCGAATGCTCCCGGTCAGGGAGCACCTTTAGACTGCCGAGAAGGAAAGAGATATGTTATATTGTCAGTGACCTGGGTTTTTGGTGACTGGAGTTTCGAATTGATATTGAATTAAATTTCTTGTCCTAAATTATGATATTATCATAATTTAGGACAAGAAATTTAATTCAAATTCACAATAATGTAACATTGTACGAGTTGTGCGACTAAACCCTCCAGTGCGTGCGGTAGGCACGGACGGCATCGCACGTGTTTTGTCCCGTCATCGTCATTGTGGTTTAATTGGGGTCAGGACTTGTTTGTTTGTTTCGCTTGATTGTTTTTGCAAGGGTGTAAGGGTTGAAAGGCAGCGATTTAAAATTTTCTTTAGTAACCTCAAAAGTTCCTTAAATATAATATAATTCATTGGTACAGAAGTGTTGCTATTTAGTTTTCACATTTCAACACACTAGTGTAATTACTAATCGATTAATCAATTTAGTTCTAGTATACCTACCCATCAGTGCAGAAGGATTCCATATTCATACCTACAGGGCACTATGACACTTGCAGTTAATTTATGTGGCTGTTAGTGACCAGTCATCAAGTGTTACCTCTGCAGGAGTTACTGGTGGCATCACACACTGCGGTACAAGGCCTATAATTTGGTATTAAGAAAAAACTTGAATCACTGTATGTTTCTGATATAGTAGTTTGTGGTTCAATAAAGCCTCAGATTTATTTTCGCGATAAGCAGATATTGGTAGGTAAGGCAAATAGGATCGGATTCTCATACAACTCTAAAATTGTGCCCTCCAATGAATGCAGTTAAACGCTTGTGTTAAATTCCGTTCTGTTAAATATGACGGTGAGCAGTAAAGTTAACGACAGTTAGATGTATTACGTGGTACACTACATACAATGCGATCATGGAACTCATATAACTCATATTGACGCCATATTATGAATAGTTAACTTGATTACCAATATTGCGTCAATTTTCACATTTTTTATTAGTACAGTACACATTTCTATGTTGAATTCTATGCAAATCAATGATTTACTTAAATAAAAAATATTATAGAAGTAGTCAAATTAGTAGAGAAAGTAAAGATAAGAGTAATAAAAGTATCTATCGGTAGGAGAGAAGATATATTGTGACCATGGTTAAGGTGATTAATGAAAAAAAAATCATCAAAATGACGTCTGAGTGATATCATGTTGAATGAGAGCCTTTTCACGTTTCTTGTGTTCGACAGAGAAATAACTTTATACATAGATGCACTTATTAAATTTAGGGAAAACGGTCACCATAAATTCTCCTTTTACGTCATTACAGGATGTTTTTAGGCCAGCTACTTTATTTTACAACATTTTTTGTTCCAAAAACACAGTATGGGCTTACTATAGGTATGTATTTGGTAGTATACGGGAAGAGCCGAGTACTAAAAATGATGTATCCAGTGTTAAACAAAAACCAAATTAGTACAACATTCCCTAATTAACGATAAATATTATACAAGTTCTGTATGCGACGTTAATAAGCACACGGTGACCAGTCAAAGGGTTTAATCAGGAAAAGCGTGAGCTGTACTAATTACGACCTTATTTATTTATAAAAAATACCACACCTATTCACTCGGCTAGTGGAAATAAATATTATATTCTGATTCAAAGTTAATTACGTACTTTTTTCAAAAATGCAACTTTAATAAGCGTCAGAGGGCCTTTGAAATACTTTGAGTAAAAGGTTGAAGTTGAATAAAAATATATTCTACTGCTATAAAATTATAGTTAAAGTGAGTTTGTTTGTTCTATTTTCAAGCCTCAAAAAAAGCAAAGAATTGACATGATTTCTGAATGACATAGATCGGCTGAAACGTGATGTAGACCAATTTGTATCCCGGAAAACGTAGATGTCCCACGGGAAAACACGTAGCCGCTCAGAAGCAGGTTAATCAATCAAATGAGCTTTTTTTAAAAATATTTAGCTCACCCGATGGAAAGTCATAACAGTTTTGGGGTGCACAGCTTTCAGATGTGTTGGTTTGGGTCTCGTTGTTCTACAATCTCTGATGGTCTACTTACTTAAATGTAGTGATGGCACAAAGCAGACTGTTTTAGTGGAAAGAAGCACAATATTCTTGAAAAAAAAATCAGATTAAACGAAGATGAAAATTGCCCTATAGATCGGGGTTTCGATACCTGTGATTGAAATAAGTGTTGCTCTTCAATAATTCTTTTTGCTTTAACACCACCCTCCTTAACGCCATTAATAGGTCCATTAAAAAATCCTACTGACATTTAATAAAGGACTTTAAAGCTTAGCCGATAAACGATGTAACTTAGAGCGTGTTCCCATTATATCGTGTCGTTTAGGGCGTCGCATCGTCGCCGTGTCGTTGTGGCTTACTTGTGTATTTAAATGGAGGTGTTTACACATAGGCCAACACGATTAACTGCCTCTTCTGATTTCTTAAGACCAATGGAAATGGTTAGCACGACAGTCGGAAACCAAAAATAAAAAATATCTCTAAACAATCGTTCTTTTTCATTAAATCAAGAACCACTGTAGACATATTATCAGTTATTCCTTTTTGGCGACAGATAATGGACATGATTTTTTTTATATATTAAGTTTGCCGAATGGACGCTGCCTGATGGAAAGCCTCGGCGATATAGCTATGGGGTCACAGGCCAAATTAAAAATTAAGAAAATATTGCGAATTTAGTCACAATAATTACGATGAAATCGGTGTGAGCTGCGGCTATCATTATGGCCACAGAAATCTATTTCTGATATCTGTAAATATGGCATTCTACGGGTAGTCCCGGGTTGACGGAAATTGTTAAATTTAAATACGTAGGTATTTTGCAAATTCTCTCAGACCCTTTTGTCTCTTAACCGTCACGACATAGTGGAAACGCGCCCATAAGTCTGCAAAACACGAGGGATTCTATTTGTAACGCGAGCTATCGCGGCCACATGTCACCAAAGTCGTTTGTTATACAGCTGCGATCGATTTGTATACTGAGAACGGAGTCATAATACCGCCCATGTGTAGAGCTGCTCTATCAATCTATAGAGGTGAGGTGAAGTATTCACTTTCAGCGTGAAGGTATATCATTCTGTATGTCAATATTTATGATAAACTTATGGCATCTACTTCGATTAATATATTTTTAGGGTTCCGTACACACATGGTAAATACGGGATTGTCTGTCCCTCTATTACTGAGCCTGTCTGACGATCTGTCTGTTTCGGCCACCAGATGTACTGGTGGTCACCGTCGGTTGCCTATCGACGTTTGCAACAACTGGAGGCGCTACATTCGCGCTACTGACCACAATGTCAATCAAAATGGGGGAAGATTTAGACTTACTTATACAAATGAGTAAGTCTAAATCTTACCCCATTTTTCTGAAAATATTTTTTTCCTAGTTTTTAATTCTAATAATATATTTAATTATTGTTTTAATATGTATAATAAAAATAAGTTTTATAATTTATACAAACATTTACTACCAAGTTATTATAAAACATTTTTTACATGTACTCGAAGGGGTAAGCAGGGGCATACCTCTTATATTCCATCTGTTGTAGTTTTAAGAGTGCAATTGCCGTATACCTATTCTATATTCAATGTACTCGTAATTATATTCCCTGTTTAATTACATCACAGGATTGCATTCGCTTAGCATAGCTTCTAATATGAGTAATATTCTGAAAGCGTAATAATTGAGACATAATATGTAATACTCAGTCTTCTTTTTATGAAACCTTATAACGGTATATTTAGGGAAAAAATATATAGGTATGTATTTAAAACAGCAGTCTGCGACTTCAAACGAGAATAAGAGTGCTATTACTCTTACATTGGTCATCCTACTTCCTACTAATGTTATAAATGTGAAAGTTTGTGAAGATGTTAAAGTTTGGGAATAACACATAGGCTACTTTTGTGAAGCCGCGAGCATCATCTAGTTAAAAATAAAAACCAGCCAAGTGCGATTCCACCTGCGCGCAATTAAAGAGTTTCGCGTAGCTCATTCTGTGTACGAAAAATTTCATTCAAGAAACGTTTATTTGGAAAATCACTTTTTTCTCTCGTTTTCTATTGCAACTAAGTCGCCGTAGAAGGATAATAAAATTGTCCTATGGTATCCTTCCGAGGGCTTACCCGGGGCTCCCAACCGTAGGCTGTTAGGTAAGACACGTGTGGTTTTTAGTCGGTAGGAGTCCGGCATAGCAACCGCGTAGGATTTTCCTCACTTTAAAAACAAAGGGGGTTATAAATTTGACTATCGGCCTCCATGACCGGGGGTCTGAGGACGGTGAGAGAGTCGCTCACCGTCCTTACAGAAGCAGGCCCATGACGAAAGCGTGACGTGAGAAACTCACGCACGCCCCCTCTTAGAAGCGGGATCACACCCGAAACCCCCCAAAGACGCGGGATAGCACCCGAATCACCCCCTGGGAGAGGCCGCAGTGGCGGCCGTAGGTCTGTTGGGAGTCCTGTGACATCCTTCCGAGGGCTTACCCGGGGCTCACAACCATAGGCTGTAAGGCGTTATGTGAGGTTTTTTAGTCGGTAGGAGTCCGGCATAACACCCATGAGGATTTTCCCTCACATTAAACAAAAAAAAGGGGGTTATAATTAAGTAGGTACATGTTTTATAGGTGTTTGACTCATCCATACAGTAAATCTAGTAGAGGTGCCATTAAAATATTTTTCATTCAAGACACATTCAGCAAATTCAACTAACATTTTGTAGACGTGACTAGTATACAATATGTATAAATCCATGTCAAATTACAATTTTGTAGTACTAAATGTCTTGACCTAAACTGGGATTATCTGTTTCCTTGTTTCCTATGGAACCCTAATAAATACGAGAATACTTGATAAAGATGAATGAAATGAAAATGAAAACATTTTTTCGATGTAATTTTGCTCCAAAATTTTTTTTTGTTTTATTTATTTACATCGTGACTTACGTCTATCATGACAGGCAGAACCCAATGCGATAGAGTAAGCAAGTATATCCAATACATAATATTCTATAATATATAATACACGCACACACATATAATAATATAATATACATGCCATTCAATACTTAAACTAATGCATTATCCACTATAACTAATTACATATAATGTTACCCTATTGAATTCACTCAGTGAACAACAAAATATGTCGGTCGCCTCTGCCACAAGGTTGAGAGTGCGAAGCGCCCGCGACAGTGGCGCCTCCTTTAGCAGGTTGGTGCGTGCGTTCGGCACCACTAGCAGGCGAGGTCGACGTCGACGCCACACATACCTATCTGGCACATATAGACTAATCATCCCCAAAATATCCCTATTCTTCCTCTTACCTCTTTAAAGATTAAATAAGTATGACACGAGAAAAAACTCCCTCCTAACCCTTAACTCATTATATCCAACCATGACCAGGACGAACAGAGGTTCGTCCTGGTCATGGTTGGATATAATGAGTTAAGAGTTAGGAGGGAGTTTTTTCTCAGCTTCATCTTCAAGCTCAATCTTCAATTCTTCATCAGCAAGTTGGATACATAAGTGGGTAGAAGGGGTACACACTGTATAACCGTAAATACATAAATCTAGCAAATTTATTTTGAAGCCGCTCCAGCATGAGACTATATTTTGTCTCATGGGGGGCCCAAATGACTGCATTGTATTCTAAATGACTTCTTACCAAAGCGTTATACAACGCAATAATTGCCCTAATATTCGTATATGCACGAGCTGTACGTAGCATGAACCCCAAGTTTCTATATGCTTTTTTGCAGCATAAGACAATGTGATCACGAAACGCTAGCTCCGCGCTGAAGTTAACTCCGAGGTCCCTCACTTCCTTTACCCGGGCCATTTGAGTACCATCCATCTTGTAATTGCAAATGATTGGAGTACGCACACGCGTGAAAGTGACAGTAATACACTTCTGGAGATTAAATTGTAAAAGATTTTCCTTGCTCCATGCAACTACGCTATCAATATCCTCCTGCAGGCGCCCACAGTCATCTTCAATTTTTATAGTTAGAGATAACTTGAGGTCGTCCGCAAACAGCAAACAATTCGAGTGTTGCACAGCGCTCGGCAGATCATTAATCATGATATTAAACAAAAGAGGTCCAAGGTTACTTCCTTGATTTACACCAGACTATGTAAAATAAGCTTCAGATACGTGCCCCGCGTACGCCACATACTGCCTCCTATCCCTCATGTAGCTGGCGAACAACTTCAGCAAGTGTGGGGTGAAGCCGACCGCCGCTATCTTCGCCAGTAATCTATCATTATCGACTAAATCGAAGGCTTTTTTGTAGTCGAAGTAAGCAGCGTCTACCTGTCCCCCCCATCCACCACTGGCACCATCTGAGCCACCTGGCACAGCAGATTACTGGTAGTACTCCTCTGTGGTCTAAGTTCGTGCTGCGCATTAGAGAGTTGCCCCTCCACCTGCGAAAATACGCTAGTATGGATGGCCAACTCAAACACCTTAGTCATCGAAGACAATACTGCCACCGGCCTGTATCCCTCAACCCTATCCCTCATCTCTCCCTTTGGCACGGGTAACACCCGCGTTACCTTCCACCGATCAGGAAATACGGCTGCTCTGAGACATAAATTAAAAATATGCAGTAGGGGTTCCGCCAGCACCGCCCTGCAATCCCTAAGCACGTAGTATTTATTTTTGATACATGCCTGACATGTACGTAAATTACTCCAATAAAGACTTAATAGAGTATTTAATGCAGTCTACACAACAAACTTGCCGACCCGTGGACACGAGCTGAAGACTTTTCAGTCCACGGGCTTGTCGGCTACTTCACATTGCGTTTAAGAGTAACGTACAACTCTGTCGGCAACACAAATGTAATGTTGTAAGGAAAAGTAAAATATTACATACAGAAGTATTACAGGTAACATGCACTCGATTCCCGCCGACCTTTTTGTTACATAAAGGCACTGATTACTAACATAACAAACTCATTCTACTTACACTCAATAATATGGAAAACCCGCTCAGTTAGCTGGGGCTCGGACTCATATTGTATTCATTGTGGGGCTCACAAAAGGAGGCTTAGAAATCAAAACTAAAAACCGTTATCCGGGTGAACTCCCCATTGTCAACGAAATAACTGTTGACTCACTGTATAAAACGCGAGTTACTGAAAATATATAAGGTTTTTGTACACTTAAAGCGAAAATATTTTCTTTAACACGATTTTTTTAGAATACCAGCTTGGCTTCGCCAGCATCTTCACGACACTAACGCCAGCATATTTACGGAAACAGCCCACTTTTTTTTTATACTACTTAGGTGGCAGACAAGCTTACGGCCCACCGGCAGGTTGGTAACCATAGCCTATAGACGTTTGCAACACCAGAGGCGCTACACACGCGCTGCCGACCCGGGCGCAGGTTGTGACGACCCACAGTTGAAATTTTTCAACGGCTTGAAAAATCGAAAAGCCTCTGGTGTTGCAAACGTCTATAGGCTATGGTTACCAACCTGCCGGTGGGCCGTAAGCTTGTCTGCCACCTAAGTAGTATAAAAAAAAGTGGGCTGTTTCCTTACGGGCGCGCCCGTAAGGCCTTCAACTTGGCTTAACGACTGTCATTTTACCGACAACCGGGACCAACGGCTTATCGTGCCTTCCGAAGCACGGAAACGCTCGTAAATAAAATGTCACAAAGTGGTCCACGTGGTGGTCACCCATCCATGTCCGGCCATAGTAAATGTTGCTTACTGCAGTGATCGTTTACAGAACACTGAGTCCGCGGGGCCACGAGCGCTTCAAACCCACTGTTGTTTTGTTCTTCAGGTAAAGGCCTATGTTTATCCAGGGTACTCCAGTAAAACACGGTTTGTGAAGAAAGTTATTCAGATGTCTGAGATACTGACTTAAGCTATTTCAGTCAGTCTGCAATCATCAGGCTGTGGAGCAGACATTACAATAATACAATTATCTTGTACTTTTAATGGGTTCGGAAGGTTCTTGAGTAGTTAGACCTTTGGGGGGACTAACACCCAGCAGAGTATGTCAATAGACTGAAATAATAATTATAGCATAAACTTTATCACGAAACACATATTATTCATGGTGAAATAGCTATACACATTTAAAACGATAACTTTAGATAATTGCATATACACTCGAGAGCAATGAATCCGGGTCACTTAAAGAATCCTAAAAATCTCGGAAACTAAAAATGCTAGGTTAATGCAATAAATTGTATTTAATAGACAATGTAATACTCCTTAAATGAAGGTATTAAAACTTCTTAGTTATTGTAAAGTTATATCATAAAAAAATCAAATTTGAAAAAGGGCCACTTTCGAAGATGGAACTACGAAATTACAGCATTTGGTGTTGCTTTTGTTTGTAATCTGTCATTTATGTGGGTACATAAACCATGTTGATAGTGCTCTATATTCATTAATCAAGCTGAAATTATGTCGCTTACGCCTGAAGAATGCACCAGAATACTTACAATGCTGGAAACCGGCCGGAGTCAGCGCGATACAGCCAGGACTGTCGGTGTGTCGCTGTCAACAGTACAAAGAGTTCTCCGACGTTACGAAGAAACTGGTTCTAACCTACGCAGACCAGGAACGGGCAGAACCAGGTGTACCACAGCACGAGAAGACCGATACTTGGTGAACACCATGCTTCGAAATCGCTTTCTCACAGGAACTGAACTCACTAATCAGTTTCGACGCCTCGGAGGAAGTAACCCAAGTGCATGGACAGTAAGACGTCGGCTTGCTGAATCTAACTTAAAACCCCTTAGACCTGCAAACGGCCCTAAACTGGAGCGTGGGCATCGTATTTCGAGACTAAGGTATGCCCAGAGCCACGTAAATTGGAGTATTGAAGATTGGTCAAAAGTTATGTTCTCCGACGAATCAAAATTTATGCTCTACAAGCACGATGGAAGACACAGAGTGTATCGAAGACCAGGGGAAAGATTCAAGCAAGCATGCATCGAAGAAAAAGTAGCCTACGGTGGTGGGTCTGTACTTGTGTGGGCCGGAATTTCTTCTGAAAGTCGCACAGAGCTGGTGATCATAGAAAACGGCTCTTTAACTAGCGTAAGATATGTGGAAGAAATCCTCAATGATCACGTTGGTCCATTTATGGTCAATTTAGGTGAGGATGCTATATTTATGCATGACAATGCCCGACCTCATACAGGTAGGATTGTGAATGACTACCTTCAAGAGATGAACATTACTCGTATGGAGTGGCCAGCGCGCAGCCCGGATATCAACCCGATCTAGCATGCTTGGGACGAGCTAGGCAGATGCGTAAAACAACGAAACCCTCCCCCAATCACGCTTCGTGAGCTCAAAATTGCTCTCACAGAGGAATGGGAGAATATTCCCCAAAATCGTATAAGGAACTTGCTGTACAGCATGCCAAACCGCGTAAACGCAGTAATGGAAGCACGAGGAGGCAATACGAAGTATTAAAATTCAAGAAAATCGTAATAAAGTTCAAAAATTTCATGTTTCCTATTTTTGTTTTAAGGAGAGATCAGCAGTTTTTTCTTTATGTAATTTTGTGTTAATAAAATGTATGGTGACTCATATTTTTTTTACTTTCATTTAAGGAGTATTACATTGTCTATTAAATACAATTTATTGCATTAACCTATCATTTTTAGTTTCCGAGATTTTTAACATTCTTTAAGTGACCCGGATTCATTGCTCTCGAGTGTATTTCAATCAGTGGCTTTAGTTGCTACAAGTCAAAGCCAAAGTCCCCAAACTTCCTTTTGTCCCCGGCTTTACAACCATAATACTTATCTCAGTTTCAGAGGTCAATACATATAAAACAAAAAACTATAATTTTACACACAAATTTCCTTCTCTTAGCTTTATGTAGTTCATTTTATTCCATTTAAGTTGATGTAACTAACAAAACAGACACCAAAGTCGGTCTTATCTTTTCCGCACTAAGCCACAGAAAACTTTAACGACTAAGGGTTCAGAGTCACCGTGTTATCGTGATTCCCATCCTTCATCTCTCATTTTGTGATTATAATCTTCACCGTCTTTATTACGAGGTCAGCCGACAAATCTTTAGACTTATGACAAATGTATAACGTCATTTTTGTCGGTTCTTTTTCTCTCCATGAATCTTCAAAGAAATCGCTAATCTGCTAGTTCGGGAATGGTGGTAATGTAACCACATTTATGAAACACAATATGATTTTATATAAAAGTACTCTACTGATGCCCGCGGATCTAGCTACACATTTTCCACAGAACATCAACTGTGCTTTGGATAAAATTAAATCGTAGTCTATATAATACGTTAGGCGTTAGGCCAAGTCAATGGCTATTTCTGTACCAAAATTAGTCTTTCATTATTATATACTTTGAATCTTCCTATGTAGGTGTTAAAATAGAGTTCATCAAATTAGTATAATGGCAATACGTAGGCTGTTTTTACCATAATATTTTGAAAAGCCTTCAGATTGGAAAAATAAACACAATATGGACCCAGCAATCTAAACCAGGACCTCCACGCGCCAGTCGATTACACTACCGCCTGCACCACTGAGGCAATTGATAGGTTCATTATATATATTTTTACATTTCTACTAAATAGTAGAAATGTAAAAATACATACATACTCTATTCAGCAAACACAGTTTGTGTTAACATCGTTTTAAGCAAATGCTTAAAACGATGTTAACACAAACTGTGTTTGCTGTGTTTGTGATTTACAGAGAGGAAACCAAAGGGAAATAACAATAGAAAAATAGAAACGGGGTGAAAAGCTTTCACGCAATATTAATCGTTTTTTACCAAACAGTGGTAGCCCTAAGTGCTTTTAACAGATGGCTTGCAGTCCACAATACTACCACAGCCGACATATTCTCTTTATACTGTGATACTACTATCCGCTATGCAAAGTACAATAGACCGCTATTGCACAACGAGATAATGTTTTTCATAACGCTACCCAACTTAATGGAGGGTTCATTGTTAGGTAGTGTGTGGTTCTTCACGTTCGCAATATACACTCGAGAGCAATGAATCCGGGTCACTTAAAGAATGTTAAAAATCTCGGAAACTAAAAATGATAGGTTAATGCAATAAATTGTATTTAATAGACAATGTAATACTCCTTAAATGAAAGTAAAAAAAATATGAGTCACCATACATTTTATTAACACAAAATTACATAAAGAAAAAACTGCCGATCTCTCCTTAAAACAAAAATAGGAAACATGAAATTTTTGAACTTTATTACGATTTTCTTGAATTTTAATACTTCGTATTGCCTCCTCGTGCTTCCATTACTGCGTTTACGCGGTTTGGCATGCTGTACACCAAGTTCCTTATACGATTTTGGGGAATATTTTCCCATTCCTCTGTGAGAGCAATTTTGAGCTCACGAAGCGTTATTGGGGGAGGGTTTCGTTGTTTTACGCATCTGCCTAGCTCGTCCCAAGCATGCTCGATCGGGTTGATATCCGGGCTGCGCGCTGGCCACTCCATACGAGTAATGTTCATCTCTTGAAGGTAGTCATTCACAATCCTACCTGTATGAGGTCGGGCATTGTCATGCATAAATATAGCATCCTCACCTAAATTGACCATAAATGGACCAACGTGATCATTGAGGATTTCTTCCACATATCTTACGCTAGTTAAAGAGCCGTTTTCTATGATCACCAGCTCTGTGCGACTTTCAGAAGAAATTCCGGCCCACACAAGTACAGACCCACCACCGTAGGCTACTTTTTCTTCGATGCATGCTTGCTTGAATCTTTCCCCTGGTCTTCGATACACTCTGTGTCTTCCATCGTGCTTGTAGAGCATAAATTTTGATTCGTCGGAGAACATAACTTTTGACCAATCTTCAATACTCCAATTTACGTGGCTCTGGGCATACCTTAGTCTCGAAATACGATGCCCACGCTCCAGTTTAGGGCCGTTTGCAGGTCTAAGGGGTTTTAAGTTAGATTCAGCAAGCCGACGTCTTACTGTCCATGCACTTGGGTTACTTCCTCCGAGGCGTCGAAACTGATTAGTGAGTTCAGTTCCTGTGAGAAAGCGATTTCGAAGCATGGTGTTCACCAAGTATCGGTCTTCTCGTGCTGTGGTACACCTGGTTCTGCCCGTTCCTGGTCTGCGTAGGTTAGAACCAGTTTCTTCGTAACGTCGGAGAACTCTTTGTACTGTTGACAGCGACACACCGACAGTCCTGGCTGTATCGCGCTGACTCCGGCCGGTTTCCAGCATTGTAAGTATTCTGGTGCATTCTTCAGGCGTAAGCGACATAATTTCAGCTTGATTAATGAATATAGAGCACTATCGACATGGTTTATGTACCCACATAAATGACAGATTACAAACAAAAGCAACACCAAATGCTGTAATTTCGTAGTTCCATCTTCGAAAGTGGCCCTTTTTCAAATTTGATTTTTTTATGATATAACTTTACAATAACTAAGAAGTTTTAATACCTTCATTTAAGGAGTATTACATTGTCTATTAAATACAATTTATTGCATTAACCTAGCATTTTTAGTTTCCGAGATTTTTAGGATTCTTTAAGTGACCCGGATTCATTGCTCTCGAGTGTATATGCAATTATCTAAAGTTATCGTTTTAAATGTGTATAGCTATTTCACCATGAATAATATGTGTTTCGTGATAAAGTTTATGCTATAATTATTATTTCAGTCTATTGACATACTCTGCTGGGTGTTAGTCCCCCCAAAGGTCTAACTACTCAAGAACCTTCCGAACCCATTAAAAGTACAAGATAATTGTATTATTGTAATGTCTGCTCCACAGCCTGATGATTGCAGGCTGACTGAAATAGCTTAAGTCAGTATCTCAGACATCTGAATAACTTTCTTCACAAACCGTGTTTTACTGGAGTACCCTGGATAAACATAGGCCTTTACCTGAAGAACAAAACAACAGTGGGTTTGAAGCGCTCGTGGCCCCGCGGACTCAGTGTTCTGTAAACGATCACTGCAGTAAGCAACATTTACTATGGCCGGACATGGATGGGTGACCACCACGTGGACCACTTTGTGACATTTTATTTACGAGCGTTTCCGTGCTTCGGAAGGCACGATAAGCCGTTGGTCCCGGTTGTCGGTAAAATGACAGTCGTTAAGCCAAGTTGAAGGCCTTACGGGCGCGCCCGTAAGGAAACAGCCCACTTTTTTTTATACTACTTAGGTGGCAGACAAGCTTACGGCCCACCGGCAGGTTGGTAACCATAGCCTATAGACGTTTGCAACACCAGAGGCTTTTCGATTTTTCAAGCCGTTGAAAAATTTCAACTGTGGGTCGTCACAACCTGCGCCCGGGTCGGCAGCGCGTGTGTAGCGCCTCTGGTGTTGCAAACGTCTATAGGCTATGGTTACCAACCTGCCGGTGGGCCGTAAGCTTGTCTGCCACCTAAGTAGTATAAAAAAAAAAGTGGGCTGTTTCCGTAAATATGCTGGCGTTAGTGTCGTGAAGATGCTGGCGAAGCCAAGCTGGTATTCTAAAAAAATCGTGTTAAAGAAAATATTTTCGCTTTAAGTGTACAAAAACCTTATATATTTTCAGTAACTCGCGTTTTATACAGTGAGTCAACAGTTATTTCGTTGACAATGGGGAGTTCACCCGGATAACGGTTTTTAGTTTTGATTTCTAAGCCTCCTTTTGTGAGCCCCACAATGAATACAATATGAGTCCGAGCCCCAGCTAACTGAGCGGGTTTTCCATATTATTGAGTGTAAGTAGAATGAGTTTGTTATGTTAGTAATCAGTGCCTTTATGTAACAAAAAGGTCGGCGGGAATCGAGTGCATGTTACCTGTAATACTTCTGTATGTAATATTTTACTTTTCCTTACAACATTACATTTGTGTTGCCGACAGAGTTGTACGTTACTCTTAAACGCAATGTGAAGTAGCCGACAAGCCCGTGGACTGAAAAGTCTTCAGCTCGTGTCCACGGGTCGGCAAGTTTGTTGTGTAGACTGCATTAAATACTCTATTAAGTCTTTATTGGAGTAATTTACGTACATGTCAGGCATGTATCAAAAATAAATACTACGTGCTTAGGGATTGCAGGGCGGTGCTGGCGGAACCCCTACTGCATATTTTTAATTTATGTCTCAGAGCAGCCGTATTTCCTGATCGGTGGAAGGTAACGCGGGTGTTACCCGTGCCAAAGGGAGAGATGAGGGATAGGGTTGAGGGATACAGGCCGGTGGCAGTATTGTCTTCGATGACTAAGGTGTTTGAGTTGGCCATCCATACTAGCGTATTTTCGCAGGTGGAGGGGCAACTCTCTAATGCGCAGCACGAACTTAGACCACAGAGGAGTACTACCAGTAATCTGCTGTGCCAGGTGGCTCAGATGGTGCCAGTGGTGGATGGGGGGGACAGGTAGACGCTGCTTACTTCGACTACAAAAAAGCCTTCGATTTAGTCGATAATGATAGATTACTGGCGAAGATAGCGGCGGTCGGCTTCACCCCACACTTGCTGAAGTTGTTCGCCAGCTACATGAGGGATAGGAGGCAGTATGTGGCGTACGCGGGGCACGTATCTGAAGCTTATTTTACATAGTCTGGTGTAAATCAAGGAAGTAACCTTGGACCTCTTTTGTTTAATATCATGATTAATGATCTGCCGAGCGCTGTGCAACACTCGAATTGATTGCTGTTTGCGGACGACCTCAAGTTATCTCTAACTATAAAAATTGAAGATGACTGTGGGCGCCTGCAGGAGGATATTGATAGCGTAGTTGCATGGAGCAAGGAAAATCTTTTACAATTTAATCTCCAGAAGTGTATTACTGTCACTTTCACGCGTGTGCGTACTCCAATCATTTGCAATTACAAGATGGATGGTACTCAAATGGCCCGGGTAAAGGAAGTGAGGGACCTCGGAGTTAACTTCAGCGCGGAGCTAGCGTTTCGTGATCACATTGTCTTATGCTGCAAAAAAGCATATAGAAACTTGGGGTTCATGCTACGTACAGCTCGTGCATATACGAATATTAGGGCAATTATTGCGTTGTATAACGCTTTGGTAAGAAGTCATTTAGAATGCAATGCAGTCATTTGGGCCCCCCATGAGACAAAATATAGTCTCATGCTGGAGCGGCTTCAAAATAAATTTGCTAGATTTATGTATTTACGGTTATACAGTGTGTACCCCTTCTACCCACTTATGTATCCAACTTGCTGATGAAGAATTGAAGATTGAGCTTGAAGATGAAGCTGAGAAAAAACTCCCTCCTAACTCTTAACTCATTATATCCAACCATGACCAGGACGAACCTCTGTTCGTCCTGGTCATGGTTGGATATAATGAGTTAAGGGTTAGGAGGGAGTTTTTTCTCGTGTCATACTTATTTAATCTTTAAAGAGGTAAGAGGAAGAATAGGGATATTTTGGGGATGATTAGTCTATATGTGCCAGATAGGTATGTGTGGCGTCGACGTCGACCTCGCCTGCTAGTGGTGCCGAACGCACGCACCAACCTGCTAAAGGAGGCGCCACTGTCGCGGGCGCTTCGCACTCTCAACCTTGTGGCAGAGGCGACCGACATATTTTGTTGTTCACTGAGTAAATTCAATAGGGTAACATTATATGTAATTAGTTATAGTGGATAATGCATTAGTTTAAGTATTGAATGGCATGTATATTATATTATTATATGTGTGTGCGTGTATTATATATTATAGAATATTATGTATTGGATATACTTGCTTACTCTATCGCATTGGGTTCTGCCTGTCATGATAGACGTAAGTCACGATGTAAATAAATAAAACAAAAAAAAAATTTGGAGCAAAATTACATCGAAAAAATGTTTTCATTTTCATTTCATTCATCTTTATCAAGTATTCTCGTATTTATTAGGGTTCCATAGGAAACAAGGAAACAGATAATCCCAGTTTAGGTCAAGACATTTAGTACTACAAAATTGTAATTTGACATGGATTTATACATATTGTATACTAGTCACGTCTACAAAATGTTAGTTGAATTTGCTGAATGTGTCTTGAATGTCTTGAATGTCGCTTACGCCTGAAGAATGCACCAGAATACTTACAATGCTGGAAACCGGCCGGAGTCAGCGCGATACAGCCAGGACTGTCGGTGTGTGACAGCATTCATGCTAGATCGGGTTGATATCCGGGCTGCGCGCTGGCCACTCCATACGAGTAATGTTCATCTCTTGAAGGTAGTCATTCACAATCCTACCTGTATGAGGTCGGGCATTGTCATGCATAAATATAGCATCCTCACCTAAATTGACCATAAATGGACCAACGTGATCATTGAGGATTTCTTCCACATATATCTTACGCTAGTTAAAGAGCCGTTTTCTATGATCACCAGCTCTGTGCGACTTTCAGAAGAAATTCCGGCCCACACAAGTACAGACCCACCACCGTAGGCTACTTTTTCTTCGATGCATGCTTGCTTGAATCTTTCCCCTGGTCTTCGATACACTCTGTGTCTTCCATCGTGCTTGTAGAGCATAAATTTTGATTCGTCGGAGAACATAACTTTTGACCAATCTTCAATACTCCAATTTACGTGGCTCTGGGCATACCTTAGTCTCGAAATACGATGCCCACGCTCCAGTTTAGGGCCGTTTGCAGGTCTAAGGGGTTTTAAGTTAGATTCAGCAAGCCGACGTCTTACTGTCCATGCACTTGGGTTACTTCCTCCGAGGCGTCGAAACTGATTGGTGAGTTCAGTTCCTGTGAGAAAGCGATTTCGAAGCATGGTGTTCACCAAGTATCGGTCTTCTCGTGCTGTGGTACACCTGGTTCTGCCCGTTCCTGGTCTGCGTAGGTTAGAACCAGTTTCTTCGTAACGTCGGAGAACTCTTTGTACTGTTGACAGCGACACACCGACAGTCCTGGCTGTATCGCGCTGACTCCGGCCGGTTTCCAGCATTGTAAGTATTCTGGTGCATTCTTCAGGCGTAAGCGACATAATTTCAGCTTGATTAATGAATATAGAGCACTATCAACATGGTTTATGTACCCACATAAATGACAGATTACAAACAAAAGCAACACCAAAAGCTGTAATTTCGTAGTTCCATCTTCGAAAGTGGCCCTTTTTCAAATTTGATTTTTTTATGATATAACTTTACAATAACTAAGAAGTTTTAATACCTTCATTTAAGGAGTATTACATTGTCTATTAAATACAATTTATTGCATTAACCTAGCATTTTTAGTTTCCGAGATTTTTAGGATTCTTTAAGTGACCCGGATTCATTGCTCTCGAGTGTAGTTTCACAGTAATAGAATCATAGGTAGACCTTTTTAGGCGCGATTGGTTCACTGAGACCGTTGCACCCACCTGGCTAGAAGTTAGGTTACCGACTTAGATTAAAACGAGCTGGCGGTAGATACGGCACGTCCTAACTATTGTTCAGCTGGAAGAGGGTTTCGCCCGTGATACATTTTATAATCAAAGGGGTGATTATTGTGTGTAGGAGTGATTATACTTTTGTCGCACATCAATACAAAATATCGTGCATTTCCATTTTGCTCGCGAATGAGTTTGATTGGATTGAGTTGGATTTATGCGGTCCATGCGCTGAGGGCGAGTCACATGTCTAATGTTAGTTTATTTTATTTTAAGGTCAAAGACCCATTTAACAGCTAAGAGAAGAAATCTAGGTAGCTTGGAAATTTTCTTTCGACGCCTGAAACCGAAATTTTATTAAGTTATACTTACAGTGTGTGGAAGAGGGTAAATAAATAATTGCTTTTAGTATAGAAGATAGATAATTTAATACAAGTGATAGTAAATCTTTCATCTAAGCCTCTACAAAAGCCCTACATTCGTCTCAGTCAACTAGGCTTAAATTAGACATACCGAAGATTGATATGAGATGGAAGTACAAAAGAAAATGTATTTAGCATTTTTCGAAGAAAAACTCGTAAACCGTTACATTAAAACTGTCTCCAAAGCCTAACCTTAAACTTTTAATTCTCTGATTTGACTAAAATGGTAATTCTACTTTATTAAAACCACCGTTTACTGTGCACGCACACATCAGACTTTGAAGGCCAACTTTAACTCCGATTCGAATAGAACGTACCTATTGATTGCAATACTGTGTTTTTCAAGACGTCGCGTCGATGGATGATGATACGATACGACGAGAGATACAGCCCTATGTCGTATAAATTGGCCTACAAAACTCGATGTACTGATCTTGACTACAGAACCCTACTCATTCTTTCAGTGGCCGAAAATAATTCAAAGGGAAAATAAATTGTAAGCAAATCAGGCACATTATTTTGATTTAGACAACCCTAGCCGTTATTCTACTCTAACAAAATGATGGTAGTTTATTCGCGCGTATTTGCAATTCAAAATGTACTAGACACTGTGCAGTGCGTGGCAGTGTAATGTCATTAGATTTAAACTGGGCTCGTCGATCGCTGTTATTTATAGCTAATGCACTCAACTTCACCCATTCTTAACCCCAGCAAAGTAGCCTTGTTAATTCAGTCAGCTATTTGCATATCCAATTTAAACCAATTTGGTTTAACCTTAGAGCATGATTGAGTAACATAGATCTTCAGAAAATTTCACTTTATCATAATATTGGTAGGGACCTAGTATTGAAGAGTTCATAGATATTTATCATTGTAATGATATTGTTAAAATATTCACATAGCAGTGTTAAACATGTCATAGCAACAAAGAGATGAGGGAATACAAATAATAATAATATTAATGACTAACGGAGGCCACACGGTTTCACCCGCGTAACTCCTGTTCCCGTGGGAATACGAAAACAAAATATAGCATAATGTTCACCGAGGAGACTGTAGCTTCCCAACAGTGAAAGTTCCAGGTGCGGGCACGACGCACGGCCACGTACTGGTGGTCACTCTCACAGTCTTCCAGCAGCTTAATCAATTTACAAACACAGGTACAATAAACAGTAAACCTTACAGATACCTTATGAATAGATTTTATTTAATACTTAACTAAATATTACTTAAGTAAGTAAGTACTTATTACTTTTGATTTTAAAACATGTTTCTTCGGCAATTTACAGATCAAAGTCAACAGTTTACAGACAAAATATATTTAATTACCTTCAATTACCCAACAACAGCAGATTTAATATACCGGCGTGCATTAGATATGATATGAATAGAACTAATTTCCACATGACAAAATTATATTGGATTTCGAATGCATAGTCAGCGAACGCGTAGATCGAGTATTATTAAATTTGTTATAACTAATGTTTCTCTCTAAGAACTCGATGTAATATTCGAAAACCTTATGTTGCTAATGGTTAGAGAATTTGACAATTGTTTAATTTGAGTGAGAAAGTGTAGAAAGCATATTTAGATTGTCGTAAAAAATCTGATCCAATGAGTTCGCCAATTGTTATAGGTACCAATCAATATGCCTAATTCTTCTCTCTCTTGGTGTTTTATTAGAGTTTTTATATACTAGCTGAGTATTGAGGCATAACTTTGATGGCATGAAAAGGTCACAGCATGCTACACAAAAGCATTAAAAATCTCCGTAACGATCCGTAGTAGTATTCAGAATCATCAGTCTTAGAGCAAAGATGAGTTGTGGTTGTAAGTATTAATTTTGTATTGGTTATCTTTTCTTCTTTTTAAGCAGCTTTCTTAACTGTAGATCTTCATTTACAGAATGGTACCTTTATCAATATAAACTCTAGTCAACTTATAAAAATATTATTTGCACTGAATATAATTGCTGTTATAATGTGATGACAATTAATTGTTCGCTTTCTGCATTCGTGAAAACCCAATGCCCAACCTTTCTATCACGGCGGGAAGATTCTAGATCTAGCATATTATTCGTTTCCCGACCCAGAGTAACGTCATGGGCTCCCACGGCAGGACCGTTTCGTCATATTCATATTCATTTATTCATTTCATAAACATAGGTACATTGGTAAATAATTTACAGGTCTTATTGTGAGTACATGTATAGATCTACTATGTTTTACCCTGGGGCATACGGTAAGTACATTCAATTAAGTAGGTAGGTAAAAATATTAATCAATTGCATGCAGATGAGATTACACAATTAAGTATAACACGCTCTTAGAAATATCAAATTAAATAGTAACAATTTGTCAATGATTTTAATTAATTATTGTCAATATTATTCATTTCAATAATAGAGAATTACACATTAGTCGTACTAAACCTTAAAATATTAAATTAAATGGTAACAATTTTCAATTATTTTAATTAACCTTCGGTCAGTCGCGCCATTTTACTTAACGAGGTTTGTCGCGTGGGGTTCTTGAGAACCCTAATGAAAAATAGCATGTAAAATAAGAAATTATAAGTATATATAATAAGTAAGCGTTCAAAACAGGTCCGTATCACGCGGCGCTTACGAGTAAATTGAAGTTAACCGCTGTCCGCGCCAACTGCAATCTAACTTAGGAGGGTACATAAACGACTGCACTGCTACAATGGATTTAAAGAAGAAAATTTTGCATTTTTGTAATGTTCGGGCTTTCAAAGACCCCACGCGACGGACCGAAGGTTAAGAAATGTCAATAAATTCCATTTTAATTATACAAAATTACACATTAGTCTTCCACTCCTCCAGAACCAAATCAATATCTTTTTCATAATCTGATAAATTGTCTGTCAAATAATCATTCACACAATAGTATGCTTTTAACAATAGAAACTTCTTAACAGTTGATTTAAATTTTATAATATTAGAGATGGTTAAAATTGACGTGGGTAAATGATTATAAATACGTGGCTACATACAAAATAAACTTTTGTTTAATAACGCCGTTTTGTCACAATATTGTTTGTCAGATTTCTAAAGATAAAAACTGAATAAAAGTGGTTTGTCACCAAAAAAAGAACGAGTTATCTCACAAGAGGTTACATTGAGATTTCATACATTAATCGTAAATGTATGAAATCGCAATGAAACTACCTGTGAGATAACTCGTTTGTAAGTCACTTGTAGCAATGGTAAGGGACACAGCATAGCTATTGACATTCAGCAGCGATTACAATAATATTGATTGCGGAATAATTCATGTCTGACTGAATACATCGTGTAAAATGTCCCCAATAAGTTTACCTGTGGAGTATTTACCTATAATAAATAAACAAATATTTTACGCAAAATAAATTCGTTTCTCTTCGGTTCAGCGCTGGTCAACAAGTTTCAATACATTATTTCTTGGTTTGGAACTTTACATCAAATTTGCCTAACATATATTTTTGTTAAATTTTGAAAAACATTAGTATGCTAATGCTAACTGATAAGAAATTTCAATTATGGAAAAAGAATTGGTTTCGAACAGGATTCGAACCTGCATCTTCTTGCATACCTTGTGGGCCCCTTAACCACTGGCCACCGAAACCTACTCGACACCAACCAAATCTTCCACCTTTTACATATTCGTCTTGGGGCGACGCGGGCACCATCTACCGGCACTTTTCAGAAAGTTACACGACATGAATGTATAGAATTCCACCTATATCTATTCATTTGATTTAGGATGAAACCGTCCGCACGGTATGCGAAAAGACGAAGATTCGAATCCTGCTCGAAACCGATTTATTGTTCATAACTAAAAATTAATAAACTTTTGTTCTAGGTGGGATCTAGACAACTGATAAACTTGCTTAAATTTAATGTAATTTTTTAATCCTACTTATAAACTAGCGGACGTCACGTGGTTTCACCTGCGTAGTTCCCGTTCCCGTGGGAATATGGTAATAAAATATAGCCTATGTTCACCGCAAAGAGTGTAGCTTTCCAACAGTTAAAAGAATTTTTCAAATCGGTTCGGTAGTTCCGGAGCCTATTCGTTACAAACAAACAAACAAAAAAACAAATCTTTTCTCTTTATAATATTAGTATAGATGTGAAAGTTGGTGAAGATGTTTGGATGTTTGTTACTCAATCACTGTTTGGTACAGAGATAGCTTTAGTTTGGAATAACACATAGGCTACTTTTCATCCCGGGAAAATGTTCCCACGGGAAGCGGGAACGGGTATCGAATTTCACGCGAGCGAAGCCGCGCGCATCATCTAGTTCATGCATAATTATCATTTAAAAACCCGAACTCCGAAACAGTGACTATCACAGCCGAGACTTCAGCTCAGGACTGCGCTACCAAGGCATTAATCTATTAGCAATTTCCCAGTTTCTCACCCGAGTTCCGCAGTCGACGGCCTGGGCGCCGTCGACGTGTCTTCGCCGAAGACTATCAGCCTCCACGACCGGGGGCCTGGGGATCACGCCCCTCTAGGACGCGGGATAGCACCCGAACCGCCCCTCTGGGCGAGGCTGCAGTGGTGGCCGTAGGTCTGTTGGGAGTCCTGGGACATATTTCCAAGGGCTTACCCGGGACTCCCAACAATAGGCTGTTGGGCGCTATGTGAGTTTTTTTAGTCGGTAGGAGTCCTGCATATCATCCAAGATGGATTTTCCCTCAGGTCAAAAAAAAAGTGTTCTCGATAAGATGTCGTTCAGTAACACGAAAGTTTTCACAAACTTTTTTTACTCGTTAAGATTGCATATCACGTATTGTAGTAACATACCGTGTCGTTAGTAACTTTAGTAGTTGATATATTATTGTGCTGGGGGAGATCAGGGAAAATAATTCAGTTCGTTATTCATCACATTACACATGCGCCAAAACTAGCTGAGAATAAAAAATAAACATAATTATTTACATAATACATTTATTTTTTAATCTTATTATTATTTACATAACAATAGTTTTCTTGTTAAATACATGTACAGTCAGCTGCAGAGAAAAGTATACAGTGCCACCCTGTAAGGATTAATTTATTTAAAAAAATCTTTTATATATATCTTGAGTAAGTTCACTATAGTTATTACATTTGTATATTTCTGTAACAATACAAAATCTCACAAATATATACTAAAGACTTTCTGAGATAAATCAATCACTATAGGGCGGCCCTGAATACTTTTCTCTGCAGCTGACTGTACATGCTTCAGCATTTGTCACAACTAAATCTGGGAAACAAGAGTGATATTTTCAAGAGGACATCTTTGTTTGATACTTCTTCCATTAGATAGCCAAAATACAAAAGAATACTATACAACATATTTTAAAACATTAAATAGACCTAAATAGGACATGTACAGGATAAATGCGTACGGGGTTTGTAGTTCTTTTTTTTTTATACCTCTAAGGTGGCAGACAAGCATACGGCCCACCAAGAGGACTGGTGGTCACCGCAGCCTATGAACGTTTGCAACACCAGAGGCGCCACACTCGCGCTGCCGACCCTGTAAAAACCTTCTTAGACCCCTTTTGAAGAACCCCATACTGTAGGCGTTTGGGAAAACCGAGGCAGGAAGATCATTCCACAACCTAAGCGTGCGCGGAAGAAATCCCCTATCGGATCTAACCGTGCTCGAACGCTCCGGACGTAGGGTGTGAGGATGAAATCCCAGTCTATGGCGAGCGGTGCGATGATAGAACGTAGCCGTGGGCATCATGTCAAACAATTCCTCAGAGCAGATACCATTGTACAGGCGGTAGAACACGCATAAGGAGGCAAAGTCTCTCCTGTCGCAAAGAGGTTCAACACCACCTGTCAGTAAAGGATCGTTGACAACTCTCACAGCTCGCCTCTGCACCGAGTCAAATGGACGAAGCTGATATTCAGGTGCCCCCGCCCAGAGGTGACAGCAGTACTCCATGTGTGACCGCACTTGCGACTTATAGAGAAGCAGTGTTTGCGCCGCAGTAAAGTACCGCCGCGCCCTGTTGAGCACACCGAGCTTCTTGGACGCTAGCTTGGCCTTGTCCTCCAAATGACTGCGGAACTGAACGTCACTGGAGATGTCAATACCAAGGATCCCTATACTTTTAGAGATGGATAGAGATGTGCCCTGGAATTGTGGCGCTACAGTAATTGGGGCTTTCTTAGCGGTGAAGAAACACGCCTGTGTCTTGGAGGGGTTGAACTGGACAAGATTTTGTCTACCCCAATCGGACACTCTAGTAAGAGTAGCCTCGATTTCAGGCACAAGCTGTTCACGACTTTCTTCCACTGCGTCCCGAGAGATACCGGGGCGGCCTGTGTAACAAGTGTTCCCCGTACTGTCGTCTGCATAACAATGAATGCCGTCAATAGACAACATGTCATTGATATGCAGCAGAAACAGAGTAGGGGACAACACTGAGCCTTGCGGTACTCCAGCGTTAATGGCCATGCAGTCAGAACAGCTGCCGTCGACAACAGCCCTGATGCTTCTACCATCCAAAAAGCTGGACACCCATCCGCATCTTCTTTCGGTCAGTCCGCAGGAGGGCAATTTATTAAGAAGACCACGGTGCCAGACCCGGTCAAAAGCTTTAGAAATGTCGAGGCTCACTGCTAGAGCCTCGCCCTTACTCTCGATATCCGTCGCCCATCGGTGTGTGAGGCACACGAGAAGATCGCCCGTCGAGCGACCGTGACGGAAACCGTACTGCCGGTCACTGAGCAGGTCGTTTTCCTCAAGGTACCTCAGGAGCTGTGTATTAATTACACGCTCCATCACCTTAGACAATAGGGAAGTGACGGCTATAGGCCTGTAATTGGCCGGGTCGGTCCTATCACCCTTCTTGGGCACAGGATGCACATACGCGATCTTCCACGACGCCGGGACTTGTCGCATAGAATATGAAAGCGTGAAAAGACGTGTAAGTACCGGACACAACTCTGGACCACACTGCTTAAGTACCACCGCGGGTATACCGTCCGGCCCACTCGACTTATGAACGTCCAGAGAACGAAGCTCCCGTCGGACGTCCCGCTGCGTGAATTTTACTTCCGGCATGGAAGTTTCACACCACGGAACGTCCGGCGGCACAGCACCCCCGTCGCTCATGGTCGAGTTAGCGGCAAAGAGAAAACCCAAAAGGTCGGCCTTCTCCCCGGCACTCTGGGCCAGACTACCGTCGGGTTTAAGCAAAGGTGGTAAACCTGACTGACAGAAGTTTCCCTCGGCAGCTTTGGCAAGCGACCAGAATTCACGACTCCCTGAAGGGTACTGCTAGCCGCTTACCAATTCTGCCGACGAAATCGAATTTAGCCCTGACAATTGCTCTCTTGCTAGCCCTCGAGGCGGCATTTAATTTGCGTTTCACCTCAAAGATGTTTGGATCTGAATTGGCACGAGCCGTGGTCCAGGCTCTGTAGGCAGATTCTTTCAGCATCAAAGCTTCTCTGCAGAGCCGATTGAACCACGGTCGCTTTTTTGCTCCTACAGGGATCCAGCGGTTAGTAATGTAGCACTCCATGCCCTCCAAGATCCCCTCAGCGACTGCTGCAGCGCAGGAATCCAGATCGTCTGAGGCAAAACAAAGCCGCCTCCACGGGTACGACACGAAGAACTCCCGCAGTCCATCCCAGTCACACATGTCGCCACTCCTTGGGCCGAGGTGGTTCAGGCCTTGCGAGTGGCACATGCGCCCGAATGATACAGTGGTCCGACGATCCGAGCGGAGCATCCACTGAGACGTTGTATCCATCCGGACGCGTTATCAGCAGGAGGTCCAGCAATGCACTATGCTCGTTCTCCTTGTCTGGTATCCTCGTATGGGATTTAACCAGTTGGGAGAACCCATAGGTCAGGGCAAATTCGTGTGCAGCTTTCCCCGCAAAGTCGGTCATCCGGGAGCCCAACCAGTCAACATGATGACCGTTGAAATCCCCCAGAATCACTATCTCCGCAGTGGGATACTGCTCAATCACCTTGTGAGTCGATTGTTGCAGGTGGTCAAAAAGGCGAACTGTGTCCGTGTTACCGCTGTGAGACCTGTACACGCACGCGTAGATCCGAGTGTGGCCCCCGTGATCCACGCGCGCCCATAACGTAGACAGGTCCCTGTCTTCAAGGCTTGTAAGACGGCGACAGCAGACATCATCACGGACGTACATACATACCCCGGCTTTCGGCCTGAAGTTGTACTCAAGCTTATAGCCTGGGTACATTAAGTAAGACGTATCGCCCGGGCATGAGATCTGCGTCTCCGTCAAGAAAAGAAGAGTCGGCTTCGCAGTTTCGAGATGTTGGTGGACTACATTGAGGTTCTAATGCATACCTCTGATGTTGCAAAGGCCCATGTAAAGTGTGGACGACGATGCCGCTGTGTATACTCGTTCTCTTTTTCTTCTTCTAGCCATGTTTTTTTAAGAAAAGGGGGTTAGAAAAGTGAAGGGATGCCTGTGTGCCGGTGGCGCAAGAGACTAAGTGAGACTCTAACTAACCAAAGGCAGACAGAGGTAGTGCGGTAGATTGGCACGGCGTACGGAAGGGCCCCCGGTCCCCCCCCGATACAGTGGCCACGTCCACTCCGGTATCCTCCTCCGGCACGACCACAGCACCAGGGACTTTACACAGGCTGCTGGTTCAGCCTCCTGGGGCGGAGATTATGTAATCCCCAGGTTCGGGTTCCGTACAGCCTGCGGGCGGTCAGCGGTCAACCGTTTCACCGGGTCTCCCTGACCGCCGTACCAATATTCCGCGCCTCTATCCGCCAATGGAGACAGATTAAGCCTCTGGTCTCACCGTCACCGGCACAGAGTCACCCCAATGAGCTCTGGAACCCTGCTAACCGACGGAGAACATAACCCAACCGGAGTCAGGCTACTATTACTGCGGTCTTCTGCAGGGCGGAGGTACTGCCCCAGGCGGGCTGCTCACCGAACGGAGTACCGTTATGCCCTTCCTCCTAATGTGGGCTTTTTCGTTAATCCCTAAGATATTGAATCTTAGAGATCTGATTGAAGAAGCCACTACTGTACCCTCAGGGTGTAACGTTAGCTCCATGAGAAGCAACGCATGACCCCTAAACCCCGAGGGGCAAAAAGTTCGTGGTGAAGACGTGATACAAAACCAGTCTAAAATACTTAAATACATGTCTCAGCATTTGCTCAAATACCTATAAAAAAGAGAAAATTTATTTGCAGAATAATCCAGATCTTCTATCCTCCAAAAAATTAATATTAACACTCACTACTAACACTAAAAATAATGAAACATCTATAGTACGACTACTTTGATTTTTTACTGTCGCCTCTACCGCTTTTGAGTATACGCGCTGAAGAATTAATTCTTTATATCGAAATTACAATAATAATAAAACGTCAGTAAATTATTTCCGGCAAGCAAGGCTAAGTATACGTGATGAGGGTATAATATTGTTGGGGAATAAGGATTTCATCATTTCAATATATTTTGTGATAGACTAGCTGTGCTCCACGGCCTCACCTGTGATATACTGCGATCTCCGAAGCACCCATGTTACCATACATGTTCAACTTATTTAACCTGACCAGACCTAGGATTACCAAAAGATTCAGTAAGCTCTTTAGTACAACGAATATTCAAAGCGGTCGTCGCGGTATCGATAGGATCTTGCCAGAGCTGTTTGGACAGGGGCGCATCCTAGACCTACATACCTAGTCGGTGTCAAACTCCAGGCGCCGCTGTTACAGTGATCTCCTCTGTACTACGCTATGGAACCAGCGGTGAATCCATAGATGCTACTAATAAAGTCTCTGGAAAAATACTGTATTTTTCGAATATACAAATCCTCTTTATAATATTTGTATAGATATTATCCAAATATCACATCTAGTAATCCCTTCATTTGTACAGTTATCCCCCCATGTAAGCCACGTAAAACCTACGATTTATACACGTATCTGACTCAATCTACGGTTGTCTATCAAAATAAAGATTTATTTATAAACCACCTGATTCCCACGACTATGTACGCATAAAGTCTTATTTGTTTGGAAAAGTTTGTTTAAATAAGTACAGTCGTCTTAGATAGAGAGAGAGAGCGAGAGAGAGAGAGAGAGAGAGAGAGAGAGAGAGAGAGAGAGAGAGAATTTGCTTCTTTATGATGTGTATATGAATAGTCATCATTCCAACTCATTAGCCAAAGTTTGCTGGGAGTCCTGGGACTTCCTTTTAGCAGGTTGAAATTGGGAATATCATCTATGAGGAACTCCACACTTAAAAAAGGACTTCGGCATGCCTAGTAGTGCCACAAATTTACTAGTACTTAATAATATTATAGTCGATTACTCTCCGTTTTCTTAAACTTGACTAGGGCCCTGTGGAAGTGTAGTATAAGGTGTAGACTTATTCCCCACGTATTCGGGTTGTAATATGTGTGGAAAAGTACAACCCGCGCCTTTTCATTTCAACTTCGCAATAAACTCACCACCCATCACCACATTACATGAGATAATATATATATATATATTATCTCATGTAATGTGGTGATGGGTATATATATATATATATATATATATATATATATATATATATATATATATATATATATACAGGGTGAATTTTTGAAAAGGGATTGGATGGCCAAATCCGAAACTATAAGGAATAGCGAAAAATGCTGAAAGGAGTCACGAGCCCGATTTTGATGAAACTTAAAACCTCATCATTAGATTTTTGAAAAACCCATGATCCCAGCAGGGAATCGAACTTATTGATTTTGAAAAAAAAAACACACCCTTTATTATTACACCATACGATAGAGTCGCTGTTAAGGATCAAATTTTGCAAAGTAATGATATACGCCTAATTTTAGGAACAATTGGAATTTTAATAGAATGCATATTTCATGTACCTAAATTTTGTATCATAATTTGTTTCGTTCGAAATCCCAGAATAGATCGTAACTATTCCGTGTTTTAAATTATGCTCAGAATGATTTTTTAGAGAATGTTCTCAACGGAATCAATAATATTCCTTCATTATTCCTTGAGGTTTCGAATCCAGCTATGTATTGCAAAGATTTTGAACAATTAATCAGTTAACGTAAGAAAAATAAAATGTATTTTGTTAAAGATGAGCTCTTTCCTGTAGTTTGCCGTATATCATTACTTCCCAGAATATGATCCTTAATAGCAACACTATCGTATGGTGTAATAATAAAGGGTGTGTTTTTTTTTTCAAAATCAACAAGTTCGATTCCCAGCTAGGATCATGGGTTTTTCAAAAATCTAATGATGAGGTTTTAAGTTTCATCAAAATCGGGCTCGTGACTTCTTCGAGCATTTTTCGCTATTCCTTATAGTTTCGGATTTGGCCATCCAATCCCTTTTGAAAAATTCACCCTGTATATATATATATATCAAATATGTATGGGTTCAAGTTTTGTAGTGGTTTACGTTGTAGTAAGTATATCACAGATTAAACCCTGGGAGACAGTGTGTATCCTATACAAATAAAATGATTTACTGTTTGTGAATTGTATTTCATGAACATGAACGTGGATTTATTCATCAGTTCTTGAAAGTATTTCACAAACAACGTTTCTCAAAAGGTTTTATCCGATGTTTACTTGGATTGAAGTTCTATTGTAACCGATCCTAATGGTATTGAATTGTAAATAAACAGTCCCCAATACAAATTACGTTTGTTTATGATAAAGGGTAGTTAATCAAATTCCAAAGAATTATTTCGAAAGATTGGCGGTAAACAATTTTCATTGCTCTTTAAACAGCCAGGTTTACAATAAGGTGCATTTAATATTCACGTGTGGCGACAGGAAACAGTGCAAAATGTCAGCACCCCTATTTATCCCGAAGGTGTCGTAAGAGGCAACTAAGGGAATACTTTCGTAAAAAGATCCATTGTTACATGTGTACAAAATTAAGTTGAAGGCTTTATTTCAACAGCAGGCAGTCACAACCTGCGCCTGTCCATTTAAACACGGCAATACGGCTCACCACCTATTACGTGGGACAAATTATACAAAAAAGGTGAAATGTGGGCATATAATATGCCTCTGCCTACCCCTTCGGGGATAAAGGCCTGAACATATGTATGTATGTATTATTACAAGTTAACAGTAGGTAGGTATCTTAGAAGCTCAAATGAAATATAAACAGCCATAGGAAACACATTTGTAGGGTTTGTGTAAATAGTGTATAAACATCACACGGTCCTCTATTCATATGGTTTAGGGCTTAAATTAAACGAAAATAGTGGGTAGATTGAGCTTGAGTGATCGAATTGTGAAAGTGTTGATTTAAATAGTGGCTAAGAGCGTTTGCGCTTTGGGCTTTCTCTTTTTTTTTTTTTTTTTTTTTTTTCCTGTTCGTTTCTCTATCAGCGATCAGTCCGGGGACTATAAGCAGATGTGGTGTAAGTGTATTCGCAGGCAGAGTGTGCCCTCCATCGAGGACCCCTACTCATAGTTAGTAGCCTCGTGCAACTGTCGATTTTGCAGTTCCAAGATATCAAATCGCTTGAGCCTGTTGACATAATCTTGAACTGTTAGCTGGCGTGCCAGTTTATTGGGATGACTTATGAGCCGCTTTCTATATTTCTCTGCGGCATCTCTTATCTCTTCCCTTACAGTTTTGACCTTCAAGTTTTGGTGCAGTTCAACGTTGGTGACATACCATGGTACATTTGCCAATGACCTCAGGATCTTGTTTTGTACTCTCTGTATGATGTTGATATTGGAGTCCTTTGCCGCACCCCACAACTGTATGCCATACATCCAGGTTGGTTTAAGAATTGTCTGATATATCAGAAGCTTGTTATCTACAGACAATCTGGAGTTCCGTCCCAACATACAATATAGATTTGCATGTCTGATGGAAGTCTCGTCTCTTTTGGCCTTTATGTGCCATTTCCATGTTAAGCGGGTATCAAAGCGCAAGCCGAGGTATTTGACACAGTCGCTCTGCGGCAGCACGCTATCACCAAGTTTAACTGGTGGACAGTTGCCCTTGCGGAGAGTGAATGTTATATGTACTGACTTAGCGGCACTTGCCTTAATTTTCCAGTCCTGCATCCAATTGTGTACTTTTGTGAGGGCAGTCTGCAATGCCTCTGAAGCTCGATCTGGATCTTTATCGGTTGAAAGCAGCGCTGTGTCGTCAGCAAAAGTTGCCGTCATAACACCAGGTGTAGTTGGTAAGTCGGCTGTGTATATAGTGTAAAGGGCAGGGCCAAGCACCGATCCTTGGGGAACCCCTGCCCTGACATCATAGAAATCAGAAGTTTCTCCACCTTCCCTAACATAGAATATTCTGTCTGAGATATAAGATTTTAATATTGGGTAAAAGTGATGTGGTAGAATCTGCTTGATTTTAAACAACAAACCCTCATGCCACACCTTGTCAAAGGCCTGCTGTATATCTAAGAAAGCAGATGAGCAATATTCCTTGTCTTCGAGTGTCTTTCTTATAGCAGCGCATACTCTGTGGGCCTGTTCTATAGTTGCATGGTGTCTTCTAAATCCGAACTGGTGGTCTGGGATTATCTTGCGTTCTAGTAGCGTTGGCATTAATCTACTTAACAGGGCTTTTTCGAATACCTTAGACAATGTGGGCAACAAGCTTATTGGTCTGTAAGATGATCTATCATGACACGGTTTACCAAATTTATAGATCATTATGATTTGGGACACCTTCCAGAGGTCCGGGAAATATTCAACTCTAAGCATAGCGTTATACAATATTGTCATAAGCACAATAGCCTTTCTTGGTAGTTCTCGTAGAATCTCCTTAGTGATAAGGTCAAAACCAGGAGCTTTTTTACTGTCAAGATTTATTATAATTTTCTGTACCTCTCGTGGCGTCACTAATTTGAGAGGTGCTCCAGAATGAAGTTCGGCATTTAGCACAGATTCCGCAAGTGGTTCGTTGTTATTAGGCAAATCATTAGGTGTAAACACTGCAGACAAGTGCTTAGCGAACAGATCGGCTTTTTGTTTACTTGTCCTAGCCCACTCATTCGCGTCATTTTTAATAGGAGGTTTTGTTTCCTGCGGTCTATCATATTCCTTTGTCATCCTCCACAGCGAGTAGTTAGTGGAGTTCGTTGCTGTTAGCGATTCTAGCTTGCTTTGCATTGTGTTTTCATTAGCATCCCTAATCATTGCTTTCAATTCTTTCATTGCTTTGTTGAGTGCAGCTTTATCATCTGGATGTCGACTTTGGTGCCATATTCGACGTAGCCTACGCTTTTCTAGAATTTTTTCCCGTATTTCCAATGGATTGTTCTGTGCTGATTCATTTTTTGATATCGCAGGAGTATTCTTCCAGCAAGCTGTTTGAATCAATGATGTAAATTGCTCCAGAACACTATCAATGTCTTGGGCAGATTTTAATTTTACTTTTAAATCTATTTCATCCTCAATCAATTCACGAAAACCATTCCAGTCGGTTCGTCGGTTGCTGAGATTCAATTACAGTATTACTAAAAGTTAGTAAAACAGGTGTGTGGTCAGAGGAGCCGTCTAGGCATGAATCTATCTTGAAGTAGTTTTTTGATAGATTTTTAATAACAAAGAAGTCAAGTACATCGGGTTTCTTGTATTTATTTGTTGGCCATGATGTAGGTTCTGAAGTAGAGATAGGGTTAAGATGGTTTTGATCTATACTTTCCTTGAGTTGTCTTCCTCTTGTGACAGTCAATCTGGAACCCCAGTGAGTATGTTTCGCGTTCCAGTCCCCTCCAGAGATGAATCTATGTCCCAGTGAGGTGAAGAAATGCGTGAACATAGTGGAGTCTATTTTGTGCCTAGGGTGGGCAGTAGACGGCTGCAATATTAATAGGGCCATTGGTATCAACAACAGTAATAGTCGTTGCCTGTATGTGATCTGTCCTATATTCAGGCAACAGATGATGTTTAATAGTGTTTTTAATTACTATTGCTGTCCCTGCATGAGCTGTACCATCTGGGTGAGTGGTAAAGTAGATGCAACATCCTTTCATTTTTATGTTGCTTGTAGCAGTGCAGTGGGCTTCAGTAATTAATATCACATCCAGCTTGTGTTCTATCATCAGAGTTTCCAGTTTATCTTTGTGCAATGCAAGTCCGTTTATGTTCCAAGTTTCCAATCGTAAACCTATTTTAACTTCATGACTAGCGTTGTTATGAGACCCATCAGGGTACCCATTTGTTGTAATAAAAGGTCAAACTTTTCTGATTGTTTGAGAAGCAATTCTTTTAATTGGTCAGTTTCGTTGTGAGAGTTTCTATCAGTTACAGATTTAAGAGCATCAGAGAATGTTTGCTGTCCAGCACCGCCATCTACTGTTACGCAGCTTGGCTTTTGTTGAGTTTGATTATTTTTGTCTAAATTATTGTTGTTACTGTTTCTGTATATCCTACTATTAAAATTATTGTTTCTACTAGTTTTTCTCGACCAGATTTCTTTGTAGACCTCACAGCCTTTATAATTAGCTGGGTGTGCACCGTGACAAAGAGCACATTCTGCTGGTGTGTTGCGATCATGTTTCGGACAATCTGCAGTTTTGTGTGCTTGCGCACATTTTACACATCGGTATGGTCTCATGCAGTAGTTTTTCGTGTGGCCGTACTGTTGACACCTTTGACATTGCGTTATAGTTGTTCTCCTTTTGGGATCTTCTATCGTTACTGAATGGTGATATATATATTATTGATGGTGATATTTCTTTCTTTTGACTCTAAAACACTACCTTGGAAATTTATTGATATTTTAATCCTAAAAAAGAACGAGTTCGATTCACGCACGTAAGGTTCTGTACTAAAGACGGAAGAAGAACACGTTTGTTGTATGGGAGCCGTTTTATATAGCGGCAACATCCATCATCTATGAACATTGCAGTCTACACGGTTCTTAAGATACAGCTTAGTGACCAACAGACGGGCAGACAGCGAAATATCAGTAATAGGGTTCCGTTTTTACCCTCTAGATACGGAACCCTAAATATGTCCTACTTTTTAACTTTTTCTGTTAATGTATCTGTTTATTATTAACGTCAGCGCGTCTGATCCTTTATTAACTTCCATAATTATTGCCATGGTAACGAATAAGCTCAACGCCCACCTGATCAAATAAGAAATATTAAGGAAAGCTCGGAAATATATATCATGCTGAGCACGCACGTCATCTTAATGTTAGCAAGTAGTGTGAATAGTTTACGTTTTTTTTAACGTGAAAGAAAATCCATTATGAATGATATGCCGAACTCCTACCGACTAAAACACCTCACGTAACGCCCAACAGTCTATAGTTGGGAGCCCCAGGTAAGCTCTCGGAAGGATATCCCAGGACTCACAACAGAGCCACGGTCGCCACTGAATAGTTTACCTGACTAGACTTGTACAAATTTCAATTTGGACCCTTAGGGTAGAATATTAACTATTCATGACTGACCTTTAGGTGTTTAGGTCTAGTGGTTGGGGTACCTGCCTATGAGACCGGAGGTTGTGGTTTCGAACCCACTAAAGTGATGAGCACGTTGATTTAGATTGCAAAGTGTAAAAACATATTAAAAATATTAAAACAAGAAGTTAGTATACGCTGTTTCACAAAACATCTATGAATTAAAATTTGCAAGGTAACAGGTGAATTTGAAAAAGGTACATACAGTTAGTTTCATTTTGTTACAGGCATGCTGAGCGAAAAGATTGAGCTAGCACTGAATTGTATTTGGAAAATATCGTTTACTAAACACTAGCCACTACTATTTATTCCTGCCTAATAAAAAAGATTGTTGCCGGATCCATTTTAAAGAATATAATGTAGGATTTGTTCGCAGAATAAACATTGTCTATACAGGTGGTTTAAAGAAATATTTTTGTAAACCTCGCTCATCGCTGCGTACCACGGTCAATTGTAAATCTAAATACCTATTCAGAGACTGTAATATCGAAGAGGTAAGCAGAAACTAAACTATGCGCCTAAATTTCATCACTCTATTTTTTTATCCCACGTAATCAATCAATAAACCAACCAAACGTATAGCTTATTTCGGTAACTTTTTAGTTTTATTTGCGAACTAATCTCTTGAGTCAGGTGCGAACACAAGGCACTGATATTGTAGTGGCAAGAAGCCTTGTTGACCTTAAAGTTTTAATATGTTAAAGATTTTATTTATTTTGTTTCTCCACAAGTATGAGTATCGCGTCCGAGCACCTGTTCCATCTACAAGACCATCCTAATATTTTTTCGTGTTGTGTTGTAAAATGCACCATTCCTGATTTTTCATACAAACTTTGTCCTGTCCTTTCGCGGAATACCTTCTGAAGCTGAACTTTTCTCTTTGTAAGCTCGCTGCGTTGCTGCATTTAATCAGTTGTCCATTACCTGCTGACAAGCTTTGATCACGGTATATCCTTTGATAACTCTTCAGCGGTAAATTTTGCTTTAAAATTGTACCAATATTTAAATAAATATAATTAGTCAAAAAGCCTTGTGCTTGTCTTGAAAACTGATTATATTCTTAAAAGCTATTAATGCAGTACTGCTTCTTCAATTGCAAAAGATCTTTTTTGTATGCATAAAATTACCGGCAAACTCTACCTATTGCCAAACTTACTCTCACTTCTTACGTTTCGAATTTTTGGATCATCTTTCTTGCTCTCTTTTCCCTTCGTATGCTCTTTTTTTTTTTTGTTTAACGTGAGGGAAAATCCTCATAGGATGTTATGCCGGACTCTTACCGACTAAAAAACCTCACGCCACGCCTAACAGCCTATGGTTGAGAGGCCCGGGTAAGCCCTCAGGAAGGATGTCCCGTGACTCCCAACAGACCTACGGCCGCCAATGCGGCCTCGCCCCCTTCGTATGCTCTTCGATTGCCCTTTTACGTTTTAGTTAGATCTACAGCAACACATTTGTCATTCTTTGCTATGTATTATATCTTCTTTTAGGGTCTGGTGCAAGTGGAGTGACTAATACTCGTAGGCAGATGTCCGCACGTATTCAAGTCTTATAGATTATACCGGTCATAGTTACAAGCTGACTGGTTGTATCACCGAAAAACTAGCCTGTGAGCAAGGCCATTGCAACCTGGTCGAAACGTAGAGAATGCAACTCCGCGTTTATAAATATACTAGTAGTATGGATAATTAACAAAATATTGTTAACAGCAGCCATCATAACAAGTTGTTCACCATGTTTATTGAATTGTGAAAACCGTTCGAGTTTCGTAGTATGCCCCTACTACGAAACTCGAACGGTTTTCATCCATTCCTAATAGATTTTCGATGAAAGAAATAAAAGCAATATGTTGCTCTTAGCACTCGCTTATCGATAACATGCTTCGATATTTCTTTTGCTTAGAAAATATTTGTTCCGAAATTGTGGGTGAATACAGTTTTTAAAATGAAACCAATAAATAAGGAAAATGGGTATTGAAGTATTGAAATGATAAAAGGCAAAGTAGGCTTCATCGGATAGACACCTTAATTAACTCATTAAAACGTTCCCCGTTTTTGGGGTTCTGTATCCACAGAGCAAATATAGACTAAGTACGTAACGTAAATTCAATTTCCCTCAGTTCGCCATTTCTGCACTCTTCATTAATTAATAATGAACTTATTGCCGTGTGTTTGGTATGGCATTTGATTATAAATAACAGAGTGATGTTTGCGTCAATTATCCGCGCGAGATCAATGTGTTCATCTTTGGCTTTCGTTTCTTTTCGCCGTTTAGAAGTTGTATGCTGAAAAGCACTCTTATGACGACAATTTATAAAAATATAAAACCTATACATACAAATTCCAGAATCGAGTAAAAAAATGATGATAGCTCGTGTTCACAATGATATTTCGTAGCACAGTATAGGGTGCATTTCACTTATACGCTACGTACTTAGCTCGCGCGTAGCACACTGCTACGGGTTGTAGAGCGTAAGTGAATTAGCTGGCCGTAATTGTGCACTAGACACAAAGTGGGGCAGTTTGCTTTATTTAACAGATGTTTAGAATGAATAAAAATCTTGTAGTTTTAATACACTAATTGCTCTGTGATACATTAACTGATTTGTTGTTTCAAACATGGACGAAACAACAATGATTTCTGTTAGACACCAAGAAGAACCTAAATAATACTTAACCACATAACCAAGTTCCAGGATCTTCTACTGTCTTGACGTCGCACCAGGGACTCCCGGCTGTGGAGAAGTGGAAGAATACCTGGTTCTAATAGGCAGGAGTTTATATTCTGAACGTAAAAAAGAGACAGAAATCCAACGCTTGCTATTTATCTATGGTAGAAGGGCAATGATGTCTCCATTTCGTTTTAGAATAAGTAGGTAACTTTTAAGTGACGAAATAGAATATGAAATACGGTCAAGTACTTAATACAGCTACACTTTAACCACTCATCTCAAATTAAAAAGCACTTTAGTGTGTATCGTCTAATTCATTTTTGGTTCAGTAATTTGTTAATGTTAGTGTTTTTCGTATGCTTACGATAGCCATTAAAATAAAGTTAGTATTCGTTTGGCGAAGTTGAATGTTCTGAAAAATGGGAATTAATTTAACCGAGGTGGTCACAATCTAACCCATGCCTATTCACGCATTGAAACAGGGCCAGTAGCTGGAATGTAACACTTCTAATTTTGCAAACCTTAATAGGCTATATAGTCTGGAATATTCTTCCGAGGGCTTACCCGTGGCTCAGCACTGTAGGCAGGGGTAGAACTTGTGTGTAGGCATAGCATCCATGGCGGAACATTTTTTTCCTATACGGATTCAAAGCCATTCAGCAAGCAAACAGTCACACCTACCTACTGATTGCGCTAAACGAAAAGATGATGCAGAATCCTTCAGTACTATGATTTTCTTAGTAATTTTCATAAAATTCTAGTAAATTTAATAAATGGTGTCAGTCATCTAATACTAGTCCTTGAGGTAACCAAAACACGGTGAGTGAAAACCAACGTATTTGTACATATAACTATGTAGTTCTATTAGCTTTGATATGACTATGTACCGAGTATTACATAACATAATTATCTTTGATATAACACTAAAGTTTGCACACAAGTAAGCAAAACTTATACCAACAGTAATAAGTTAAATGAACGAAACAACACTCATTAGACACGTCGTCGTCTCGCGTTGACTACATTGCGTTAGACTCGTTGGTTCGTGAAACTCGTTCGAGTGAAAAGTATTCGCGGTTATGAGGTACAGAAATGTAAGCAATGTCCTGATGATAACATTTGTTTGACATTTTGGGAGAAAAAATATACCTACATATTCACATTTTTTAAGTCTGTTAAGATGCTTGCAGGAGATGACATATACGCAATTTATGTAACGACATCACACACAAGCATTATTTACAAAAAAAATAATTCTAAACGCCATGTTCGATTGAAGTCTTGCATTGGGTTATGAAACTTCTCGTAACGAAGAATTAATAAATCCATCATCGTTATTATGAAGGTATTTGCGGTGATGAATGACTACAACTAACAGCTTAGCATCAACCGTTTCGGTGCGCCAGGCGCGATCACTTTGGCTGGTCGGAGGATCCTCCCTTTGTGTTGGAGGAACAGCGCACCGGTTCCTCCACAGCTCTAAGATTGACATAACATCAGGTTGGTACTCTAGGCATGTAAAAAAAATGGCTGTTCTAAGTCAAGAATATTGATACTGCCGTTTTAATAAAAACTGTGTTTTGTGAAACGTTTGGCAGCTCGAGTGTAACTGTTGTTGCAAACATTCATTAGCTACACTCTACAGTAACCATTTTCGCTCAGGTGGGCCGTATTCTTGTCTTGTTTGGCGTATGAAAAAAAAACTCATGGGCTTTGACGTACTTTAGTGCAGTACAAACATTGAGGAGAGTATGAAAAAGAAAAAAAAACTGAGAAAAATAAGCTTTTATTGGCCTAACAAGAATAAAATAAACCTTTAATTTTAAATTTTTACTATCTTCTGATAACGAAATTTTACAATTTACAAAATAAAACATAAAAAGCTCCTGCTAAGCTTATAAAAATCAACTCAAAGTCTATGTGCATGAGCAAAAAATTTGTAATAAACCGAGCAAACGAAATTTTAAATCTTATTATCTGATTGTAAATCATGCATACATACATATACATACATGATTGTAAATCAGGTAAGTAGGTACTGTTTATCGTATAAAACGTTATTATCCATATACACAAATATACACATTTAGGTTACATTCTATAAGCAGGTTCAAAATTTTAGGGCAAGCCATTGGGCCGTGAAATGTATTGCGGAAGGTATGATCACAAAATAAACGACTAAAAAGTGCTATCATAATATAAAGGAACCGCTATTTGAATTTACAGCTTTTTTTTTTTTTTTTTTTTTTTTTTTTTTAACGTGAGGGAAAATCCTCGTAGGATGCTATGCCGGACTCTTACCGACTAAAAAACCTCACGTAACGCCCAACAGCCTATGGTTGAAGCCCCGGGTAAGCCCTCAGGAAGGATGTCCCGTGACTCCCAACAGACCTACGGCCGCCAATGCGGCCTCGTCCAGGGGGTGGTTCGGGTGCAATCCCGCGTCTATGGAGGGTTTCGGGTGTGACCCCGCTTCTAAGGGGGTGCGTGCGTGAGTGCTCACGTCACGCTGCCGTCATGGGCCTGCTTCTGTAAGGACGGTGAGCGGCCCTCTCACCGTCCTCAGACCCCCGGTCATGGAGGCCGATAGTCCTCGGCGAAGACACGTCGGCGGCGCCCAGGGCGCCGACTGCGGAACTCGGGTGGGAGAGTTCTCTCCCGCACCCGGCCCGCCGCCTCCTTCGCGAGCATGACCTGCTCGCAGAAAGAGGCGGCGCAGTCCCACTTACTCCCGCTGGAGAGCATGGCTCGCACCATGGCCTCAAGCGAGAGAGTGTCCACGCCCAGACCCACTACGAGGACCTGTCGCTGTTGTGCCCACGCCGTGCACTCCACCAGCGTGTGGAGCGCCGTGTCATCGCTGCGGTCCTCGCAGTGCTGACACTCGGCCGTGGTTTCCCGGTGTTTTCGCCACAGATACCTACCGAAGCTACCGTGCCCGGCAAGCATCTGTGTCAACCGGTAGGAGAGAGCACCGTGTCTTCTCTCCAGCCACTGAATTTACAGCTATTCGGTAGCGGGCAAGCTATAATACACATTTTTAATTCTATAAAGGTTTAATGTTAATTGTTTTCTCATATACGAAAAGGTGATGATATTTTATCTCTTTTCCTCCATGAAAAGAGGCAACCTTAGTGGTTAGTTACAATAATATTGATAATTTCTTCTAAAGCCAGTACATTATTAGGTGCGAATCGTTATTTAGAACTAACCAAAATATCGCTTTTCTGTCGAACCATAGAAATTAGACACATTTCTAAGAGCTCATATTTCTCGCATCTTTCACAAGTTTATGCTTTGGGTTTTTGAAGAGAACGTGAACTGGCACATCATTATTCCATCACAAAAATAATATCGAAAGCTTCCCATCATACGAAATGCATCAGATTGGTGTGGTAAATGTAAAAACACCTGCTGGGCATACGCCTGTCTCAAAAAGCATCGCCACATACATTATGATCAGGTTTATTGTGCTGGAGGAGTAGGTAGAGGTGCATTATACACCCACATTTTGCCAGTAGTTTCACTGAACCCACCTAATATGGGACAAGCTTATTGTCGAAGATATCGGTAATGTCGTAGAGCCGAGCAATTCAAATCATGGAAAGATGTAAAGAAAATTCAATAGGAAATATGATGACATAAAAACGGTAAGTAGGAACACATTAACTTTTTAAAACATTTTAGCCGTTAATTTTGACTGCCTCCGTGGCGCGGTCGGTAGTGATACCGCCTGCGGCGCTGGAGGTCGTGGATTCGATTCCCACCGGAGACAAATATTTGTGTGACCCATAAATGTTTGTCTCAAGAGTCTGGATGTTTCTATGTACAACATGTATGTATTTAAAAGTATATAAGTATTAATATCCGTGGTCTGATACCCATAACACAAGCAGGTTATTCCTAGCTTACTTGGGGATCAGATAGCGTTGTGTGAAATGTCCGTGAATATTTATTTATTTATTTGCATTTGTACAACGTTACGTCATAGCCACTCGTCTACAGCTACTTGCGCTTTATAGCGGAAACATAATTTACATAGCATTTTATACTTTATGAGTTAAGCGACATTTTGGAGGGAAAAAAATTACACTGAAATATTATTTCGGTATATCAGGACAAAATTATTCCATTATATACTGGTGGCGTGGGGTCGTGGTCGCCTTAAAACGGATATTGCAATCGTTACTCATTGTAAGAGGTAGGTGCCAAAACTGTATTATGCTATGAAAAGGTGTGAACATTTTTATAAGAAATCTAATGTCAATTTTTTTATGCTCTTGAACTGGTGGCACCCAAGTTTATGACCCACAGTTTCGAAAGTGGTGATAGTAGGTATAGACGCTTGCAACACTAGCGACGATTCTCGGACTTACGACGTGAATGCGTTGATGGAGATTTACTGGTGAAACGTCATCTGTCTCAATGTATAATGCGCAATATTTTATACAAAGGTGCCAAACTATACAACCAATCATCATCAATCAATCAATACATATAATAAAATCGTAACAGGTCGCTGTCTGTACATGGAAGATAAATAGGAAAAAATATTTTAGGGGGGCTTTATGAACGCAATAGAACCCAAAACAATGATTTTTAGAATTTTTGTCTGTTTTTCTGTATATCTGTATGTCTGTATATCTGTTTGTCTGTACGTTTGTGCACGCTAATCTCAGTAACTGCTTAACCGAATCCAATATGGCCACGGTAAAATTTTGTAATAACGGTAAAGTGGCCATGTTGGATTGCAAAATTATTATGTAATTCGTAGTCAGCATACTTACAAACCCATTTAACGATACCCATCATGAAATTTCGTGATTTGCAATAACGGTGAAGTGGCCATGTTGGATTGCAAAATTATCATGTAATTCGTAGTCAACATACTTAAAAACCCTTAAACGATACCCATCATAAATTTTATAATTACGGCACTGTGGCCATATTGGATTTCAAAATCGTCATGTAATTCGTACTCAGCATACTAAAAAACCCCTAAAATGATACCCATCATTAAAATTTGTAAATACGGCGCGGCAGCCATAGTGAATTGCAAAGTTATCATGTCAATCGTAGCACACCAAAAACCCCTTAAACGATACCCATCATGAAATTTTGTAGTTACAGTGCGGTGGCCATATTGGACTGCAAAATTATCATGTATTTCGTACTCAGCAGACTAAAAAAACCCTAAAACGATACCCATCGTTAAATTTTGCAAATACGGCGCGGCGGCGGCTATGTTGGATTGCAAATTAACATGTATTTTCGTATGCATCGTTTTTATTATTATGTAATTAATTCAAGAAATCGATATCAAAAATTAATAGCATACGGTCCCAAGACGCCAGCCCGGAAAGTCTTTCCCGAACCACGAACAAGATTATATTCGCTGTTCGCACTAATTTTCTTTTTAAAAAGTAAAGCCATCAATAGTGATTCCTGGTCGGAATCTATTTTGTTAACGATGATACCAAAACGCCAACGAAATTGTGTGACGCTAGTGCGGCGTATACGCCGTGCATGCGTCCATCGAACGCCTACGCTAGTGTGAAGGCGCACTTACCTACGTTCTCAGGCCGCTGTCAAAAAGGTAACATAATTAAATGGTTGGACAGGCTATATCGAATCTTTAATTAAAATTGACCGAGTCATTGAACACTTGATCTTCCCTATACAAACAAAACGATTAAAATTACTTTAGAACTAAAATGACTTCTACGTGAGGGACGAACTCAATAAACTATTTTATAACGGCATCGCCTGAAAGTTATAGCAAATTTGTGAAAATTTAGACGCTATTGACACGAAACTATCCTATATTTAGGAGCCAGTAGAGGTCATTTGTGAAGAATGGTCGAAGGGATAGGTAGATAAAGCCGTGATAACCTCTATTTCGTGCTCGCGTCGGGTCGGTGGGTTTGGGGTTTGAAATAGAATATTTAGTACGTTAACTTGGTTCGTAAAACTAGCTGAATCATGTCAGTGTATTTTTTCTTCAGGTCAGTTAGTTGGAATATTGATAAAGGTTCGAGACTTTTATTCTGCCTGTAGTGTATAATATTCGGGACTTACCGAGGTTATTTAAAAAGAAATAACGTTTAAAACGTTCGTAGGTAGGCCGTAGTATTCGTTGGCAGGGACAGACTCTATGCTCATATTTCACGGCTGGTATTTTGTATTTCGTAACAAGTACTTAGTTTGTCTATTGCCAATTTGCCGTGTTGAAAAGGACAGGAACATCTCAAAATATTGTCTCTTAAGATATTTTCACTAAAGAAAAACCTAAAACGGAATATTATGCGTAGATATCAACAACAATTTTTAATTTGACAAATTTTAGATGCAAAATAACGTTATAAGCCTGTTTTAATACCCCACATTATTAAGCTAAGTCTCGAAACATGGATTACCACTTGACTCTGTACTGTAGTGAAGTTACGAGCGATAAAACGTGGACGTTGTAAAATTTTCACTTTATCATAAAGAGATACTTCAGTTTGAGGGCTCATAATGGACAGGCAATGAGGCTTGAGACGTTACATTGTTTTTTATTGGAGAGGTATTTTAATTTGATACTTTTTGAAATCTGAACAATAACGGGAGGTTTGAAGGTCAGAAGAAGTTATGTAGGTACTTCCACTTAAAAACTGTGGCGAACATAAATTGAAAGAACAAGAGTTTAAAATGTCAAAATAAAAATAAGGTTACACAATGTAAATTAACTTAGTCCGGCCATAACTTCTGTTACAAATGAAAATCCTACTAATATTATAAATGTGAAAGTTTGTGAAGATGTTTGGATGTTTGTTACTTAGTCACGCTCTAACGGCTGAATGGATCTTGCTGAAATTTGGTACAGGGATAGAGTATAGTCAAAAATAGCACATAGGCATCCCGGGAAAATGTTCCCACAGGAAGCAAGAACGGGAACCAAATTACACGCGGGCAAAGCCGCGCGCATCAGCTGGTAATGCAATAAAAAGTGTATTGCTGCAAGAGGTTTCTCAACGCGATCCTAGGCTCTCTCTTGATACACTATGCATGTGCTGTATTTCGACGAAAAGCGCCAATCTTCAGGTCTTGATTAAAACATTATGCGACTGAGTCCTAGCGGTCTTCCCTTCTCGTGATATGATTTTTTGCTTCCTAATGTGGTGTCTACAAATTAATTCTGTCTTCTACAACATTATCCTTGATAAGCCTATGTCGTAACATGTAAGTTCTCGCGACGAAGAATGATGTAAATAACAGCGCAACATCAACTTTTGGGCTAAAGCCCGCCAGGCGCGATCACCTTGTCTGGTTAGAGGATCTTCGCTTTGTGTTCAAGGAACATTGACCTGTTCCTCCACAAATACCTAATCATATCTTAGAAGAAAAAATATTGTAAATTTTATCTGTACAATTAATTACTTTATGTGCCAAATTTGACCCAAACTCGTGCATGTTTTTGAGCTGTGTATTCGTTAATCAGGCTAACAACTTATTTCATATCAACACGAATTTTGAAGAAAATCAATTCCTTATAATTAATACCTTGGAGAAGCATCCGTTGTTCTTATTACAATAAGCTTTAAGAGATAACTTTCATGTAAAGGGATGAATAGAATAAAACTGTACCTATTATGAAAAGATGAAAGGGTAGGCTCTGGCTTGAATCCAAATAACTTTGTAACAAACGAGAGTTTAGTATTTGCTCATTAACACAAGATAGCGTAATGGTTCCCAGACAAAGAGAGATTTAATCTACAAATTGAGACCTTTTGATTTTAGAGCAAATTTGATTGCATTCTTGATTAAAATTTAAAACCCTTGAAGCTAATGACTAGAATGCCGGTAATGAAAAATGTGAACGCTGTAACACTATCTTCACATTCTTCAGTCTTCTATATTCATTGTTTTTGATACTTCTGCGGTGACAGACAAAGCATACGGAAGAAAATGGTTGCCGAAGCCTATAGATAGTAGACCATAGCTACACTAAAGGTTTACCTCTAGTATAGTGCGGTCAGCCGTGTTGAAACGCCGCTGGCCTCGTGCCCGAGAATGCAACATTCTGCTGCTCCTTATTCTTCCAGCTAGCAAGAGTATCCTTTCCTAAGTAGCCACTTTATTAGGAGCTACCTTAAGTGGGTATTAAAAAGGCACAGATAAATAAAAGTTTTATTCGAGTCGTGAATAAGAATAACTAGAAAGTTTTATGTTCCTCTACTCTATATAAAGAAATCAAATTTCACAAATAGCCTAAGTTACACATGACCCCCAAAACCTGACTGTTAAGACTTGCACAAAAATATGTCCTATAAAATACATCTCACCAGTAATTTACAAGGGATAGGAATTTAACAAATTTTACACCAGATTCACGAGATGTCAACACCATGTTACACAAACTTCAACCTAAACCAGTTATGCGGACAATTCGTTTGGAGCGCTGCCATAAAAAAAATCTGTTATACTGTAAACGAAATTCATAATTCAGTTTTGCGGGCTTTCAAAAGTTATCTCTAAGCCGGGTTGTTTATAAAAAAGTAGAATTAGTGTTGTACCCCAAAAGGTTTGTGGAAGATATAGGTACTTGGAGTCGATTAAAGAATCATATAATACCGCTTTTCCCAAGGGATAGGTAGAGGAGAACTACACACCTAGACTTTGTCAATCGGTTTGTTGGTCTCATTTAATCGGAACCAACGGAACGGCCGCCACAGGGCACTTAAGTAAAAAAAATATCACCAGATTTCATTTATACATATTAAGTTATATATGGTATTATAGGTTAATTCGGGAGAGCCCTACGCTCAGCAGTAGTCGGCCATAGGCTGTTTTGATTGAAGGTATATCTGTTCTGACCTGATGTTTTTTGACTTGGCGAATTACTTCTGTAGATATAGTGCTCGGTTATGTGTTACCCCTGTTAGGTACGTGAGACCGACAAAACTCTTGATAAAATAGATGTGTATGATGCATCATGGTATACCCCCTCGGGGATATAAACGTGATTGTATCTATGTTATTGTATTATTATTTTTTCTCAGTAAAGGGTTTTTAACATAACGAAATTCTACCCATTTAGCTAGTGCGATACACGCTAAAACAATTCAGTCAAATACAAGAACAGAAAAAGCGAGACCGTAAGTAGCCTCTGTCTACCACAGAGTTGAAACAGTCGTGAATGTTGTATAGGTATATGTACTCTGCACTGAATTGAAGACCGTTTAAAAAGACCTACCTATCAAATTGATAAAGTGCGAAACTGTACCCTCGTAGTCGTTCGTACTCTGCAATTCAATTTCTATAATGTAATATTCAGCACTCGAAAGAAACGATTTGCCATCCATCGGCAAAAATTGAGAAAAATATCAGTCTTTATTTAATGTTTCAAAGAAATTAAAATTATTTATTAACTTTTTATTTAGATCACTAAAATTAAATACATAAATATGCACTTATCTTAGCTGTAGACCCGGCTTTGAACTTGACATATTTCTTAATTTATAGTTAACAACTAAAAATCCGTTATAAAATTTTAAAACAATCGTAATTAAAAAAACATTATTGCTTTTTTTGCCATGAATTTGAACTGTCTTTCACGTCCATAATATGGTTATAATTTTGAGTATTTACTTAATTATCTTTTTACGTCGTCGCCGTCACATATTAGACTTTAGATGTATCGTAAGTCCAGTTTACCCTTTATCACACTAAAACCGCCACTCTATGCTCCTGGCCAACGTCCAGCCAATCCTATTGTACAGAGGACAATGCAGTAGGTTATCATTATCAGTATTTTCAAACACAATGCCACATGCAAGAATAGCCTCTATGTTTATCGACGCTCGCATTATGCTTTCACTGACCTCTAGGCTCATTCTAGTAGTTAGGCCAAAGTAGATTATAGTTCGAGTACCTGACTAGGTATTTGATTAACTAGAGATCGTGGAATCAATATCTGCCGTGGACAAACTTTGAGTGATGTGTAGGTGGATGTATTCCGTGTCTGGATGTAATTTATCTATAACTAGCTGACCCGGCGAACTTTGTTCCGCCAAATCAAGCTTAAACGACGAACCTTTTCTTTTATTTTTTAAAATTCTTTTCTGAAGTTATGCGCGTATATAAATTTCACAGTTTAATTTTATATACAGGGCGTCCTACGGCTATGCCACATGGAGGGAAAGTACCTTGAATATTGTAGATAGAACATTTTACTGAAAGGCATTCATAGATAAATTTTAAATATGGAAAAAGAATTGGTTTCGAGCAGGATTCGAACCTGCGTCTTCGGCGATCCTGCTCGAAACCAATTCTTTTTCCATATTTAAAATTTATGATCAGTTAGCATACTAATTGCTTTTCAAAAATAATCTTAACGTTCGGGCTGGTTTCATCATAAATCGAATGAATATAGGTGTAATTCTATACAGTCGAGCCGTGTAACTTTCTAAAAAAAAGTGCCGGTAGATGGTGCCTATATCGCCCCAAGACGTATACTAAGTTGGTTAATGTAAAATTTGGTTGGTTCCGAGTTTGGTTTCGGTGGTGAATGGATAACGCGTCGGCACGGATCGCCGAAGACGCAGTTTCGAATTCTGCTCGAAACCAATTCTTTTTCCATATTTAAAATTTATGATCAGTTAGCATACTAATTGCTTTTCAAAAATAATCTGCATTCATAGATTTTAAAATAATTACATGGTTAAGCCGGGAATCGAATTCGCTACACAAGAAAAATAATTACCCTGTAGCTTTATCATACCGACCGAAAGACTTTGATATAGGGATTATTTTTTTGCAAAAAAACATTATGTCAGAAATAAAAGGAAGACCATGAATTTTAACATTTGATGTGAAATTTTGTTCAGAAAAATGAAAAGCTGACATGCCGTAAGGACATACAACTGACATTACTAATAAATGAACCTACTTGATAAGGACGCATCATTTCCCTATAATAATTAATAATCATATTTTCATTAATGTGTTTCTGGCTAATAACAGTCACAGCACAATGAAGACTTTCGTCCTTGGATCGGGACAAGTGTAAAATGAGATGGCCGCCGAGCTCTCGAGAACAACGTTAGATTTTTTTATGGAGTTAAATTTACTTAACAAGAACCAGCATGAAATGTACACGAGCTACAAACTGAACATAGACGTATTATTCTAATTAATAAATCGGCAGGGAGTGAAATAGTCAAAAGAGTGAGACTTTGTATTCAACAGTATGGGACTCATTTTGAACATTTGATAAATTGAATAATTTTGTATTAAAACATTTTGAAATTCATGGTCTTCCTTTTATTTCTGACACAATGTTATTTAGCAAAAAATAATCCTTATGATGAAGTATTTCGATCGGGATGATAAACCTACAGGGTAATTATTTTTTCTCGTATAGCGGGTACGATTCCCGGCTCAAATATGTAATTATTTGAAAATCTATGAATGCTGGTAAAATTGTTTTTTAAAATAAAATAATGTATTCTTTCAGTAAAATGTTCCATCTATAATATTCAAGGTACTTTCCCTCCATGTGGCATAGCTGTGGGACGCCCTGTATATAGGAAAGCCAAAATTGTACGCAAAAGTGCGAAGCCGCGTGCATCGTCTAGTAATATATTTCACCCGTCTCAATATTAGGTATTTCCAATACAGACCCTTTATAATAGAGGTTATGTGGGCTGAATACACGAGAGAAATCACGTCCAGCAAGGTTAATAAATGTAAGTTCCCGACAGTTCGTTTTGCAACTTGCAACACTAATATTTTCCGATATCAGATACTTTTCCGACAGGACCTTTGCATAGAAACGGTGACGAGGGTTAACCTGTTAACGATCCACTTTTTAACTTTAAGTAGATGTGTCATACACAGCGCATGCTTAGAATACAGGTATACGTAATGTTAATGCTTTATTCCGTACCTTAAAGGATAAAAACGGGACCCTATTCATGAGACTTCCCCGTCTGTTTGTCAGTCTGTCCGTCACGAGGCAGTGTCTCAAGCACGGTGATAGCTAGAGAGCTGAAATTTTCACAGATGATGTTTTGCTGTTGTCTCTATGAGCACAAATACTGAAAAAAAGGATGGTGCATACAACAAACGCGACATTTTGCCCTCTTTTTGGTACGAAACCATCAGCGCGCGAGTACAACTCTCGTTTGGCTGCTTCTTGTTTTGGTTACCTAAATACCAAGTTAAAGATGAGCGAAACATAACTTAGTAGAAGGTCTCTACAACTAAAATAGTTTATGTTCAAATATTGTTAAGTTACGAAAATCTTGCAAAATATTTTCATTTTAATAAATCCTCAGGTAAATTGAGAGGCACACTTTACCTTCATAAGAACATCGTTTGTCTATTTCAAAATATATGAGCAAGTTTGTTTTATGAAAAGCCGGCCAAGTGTGAGTCGGTCTCGCACACGAAGCGTTCCGTACCAAAAAACTGCTAAAAGAAACATTTGTTGTATGGGACCTTTTATTATTTTTTCCTGATTTTAGTACATATTTTTTATTATAGTGGCTACAGAAATACACTATAATACATGAACATTTCAGCTCTCTAGCAATCACGGTTCCTTAGAAACAGTCTCCTGAAGCTAAGACGGACAGCGAAGTCTAAGTAATAGCGTCCCATTTTTACTCTTTCGGAATCCTAAAATGTGTCTCGTTTTACACAGCTTTGCATAAAATGTGTACTTACTTACACATGAAACGTCAGGACGCCTAGACATGTAGTTGAAAGTTAACTATTTAAGCTCGAACAACTTAAGCTGTTACAATTTTATAAAGTGGGCTTTGTAAAATTTTCAGGTAACAAGTTAAGGTATATTTGCATGTTGTGGAGTAACATAGGTTACACTCTATTCCAGGAGTTATTAATAAATGAAAACAATATCTTAACTAATATTATAAAGAGTAAAGATTTGGTCTTCTGGTGTTGTACCTCAAAAGGTTTGTGGAAGATATAGGTACTTGGAGTCTATTAATAAATCTTATAATAATGCTTTTTTTTTGCTTCTATGCCCAAAGGAAAAGGCAGAGGAGAACTACAGACTTTGTCAATCGGTTGGTCCCACTTAATCGTAACCAACGGAACGGCCGCCACAGAGCACTTAAGGGCCGAATGCCAGAGCGCATTAGGTATTTTTACCACCTCACCTCACCGCGGGCGATACCCCCGTAGCATGCGATCGACATGAACTCATTTGACCCCAAGCACTTTGTTTGCACGTTGCCAGTTGGTGCAATTGGACGTTGACAGTTGGTGCAGCGTGTATTTCATGCCGCACTTTTTGTACCACCAAATAAATTACAACAGAAGTATAAGTTTATCAAACCTTTATAAGACATTTTATTTAGTAAGTGCCTGTTAGCAGGTATATTTAAAATGGGGTTGTAAGAAACCTTTCCTTATTTTTAACCGACTTCAAAAAAGGAGGAGGTTCTACATTCGTCTGTATGTTTTTATGTATGTTCACTGATATTACCGTCAATTATAGACGGATTTAATTCTTTTTTCTTTTCTTCAATAGGGTTTACTTCTGAGGTAGTCCCATTTTTACCAGGTCAGGATCTGATGATGGGATCCAGGAGAAATCGAGGGCAACCACCGAAAATTGTAGGGACAACTAGTGCGTTTGGTAACTTTTTAATGAAGTGCTTTACAGTGGGCGCACACTAGGCGACAGTCGCGGTGACATATCGCGGCGACTTGTCGCGCAGTGTGCGCCTGCATCGGGCGACTTGACGCCGTGACAGACGTTGTGCAAGGAACACGTTGTCCAAAGCTGTCGCTGGGCGACTGTCGCTATGTCGCCGCGACGAAGACTCCCCTTGCTTGTCTCGGAGTCGCGGCGACATGTCGCCTAGTGTGCGGAGCTTAGAACAAAATGTATGTAATTTGGCGCCCACAGCTTGTCGCCGTGACAAGACGCCTAGTGTGCGCCCACTGTTAATGTACTACAATTTAATGAAGGTCAGGAGTCGATCTGATGATGGAACCGAAAGACAGTCGAGGGAATTATTTAACGATTTACAGCACGTAGCTTGTGTTTGGGCTTGATTGATTTGTATTGATAAGAACTTTACACCTAGATAGATATACTTTTCGGTCCACCCGTCACTTAAAATGATGATCAAAAAAGTTTTAGTAATAAATAGAACTGACTTCAAAAAAATCCTGAAAAATAAAATTTACATAGCACAAAGTAATAATATGTATAGATTTATCAGATTGTATTCAATATGATATTGAAGTTGGTGCCATTATTAATAGGTACCTACCTCAACCTATGGGTTTACTTGGCGCCGACTTCAATATGATATTGAATAAAATATGAAAAATGAAAATACATTTATCTTTGTGCCAAGTAAATTTAATTTTTCAGGATTTGTTTGAAGTTGGTTCTATTTTTTACTACTTTTTTATCATCATTTTAATTGTGAGACGAGCCGAGAAAAGATAATAAGAAAAAAATCCGTCAATAATTTATGAAATCAATTCGAGCAGTCTTCGAAGAGGTAAGCATAGGTATAACATAAGTAGCAAAAAATAATAGAATGCATCTTGTGAGTAAAATAATGCGTTTATTTATTTTACATTATAATATGAATAAGACAAGTAACACGCACGCCGCATGTCAGCTTAGACCTGTGTTACAAAATACAACAAATGATAGATGGCGCTTACACCAACATAGTCAATTTGAAGTCAATTTTAAGTCTATTTGAAGACCCTACCCCTAGTTAATATTTGTGCAAAATTTTAATCAAAAATATTGAGTACTTTTCGAGATCCTTCCGGACAAAGCAAAATTAACAGACAAACAGACAAAAAAAATCTAACTACATTTTCGACTTCGATATCCTGTGTAGAACCCCCCGCGAGTATTTTTTTAAATATGTTTAATGTACAGTTTTGACTTTAGATCTTTTTATTATATGTATATAGACTAGGAACTTAGGTTGCCTAGAAAGTTTTCAAAAACCTATTCTTAGTCTCCCGCAGGCTGTATCCCACAGGTGGCCCCTTCCGAGGTCCGTGGAAGCACAAGGGATATAAACCCTTGTTTGCAAAAATAAAGGATTGAATTGAGTACTTAAACCAGAAAAATAAAAAATATTTATGGGGGACTTCCATACAACAAACGTGATTTTTTTTTGCCTTTTCTTATTAATAACGGCAACAAGTACACACTTGAAATGAACGCCGCAGACGTGTCTTCGCCCAAGACTATCGGTCTCCATAACCAGGGGCCTGAAGACGGTGAGGGGGCTGCTCACCGTCCTTACAGAAGCAGGCCCATGACGGCAGCGTGACGTGAAGGATTTATGCATACCCCCTTCAGAAGCGGGATCACATCCGAAGCACCCAAAGACGCAGGATTGCACCCGAACCTACCCCTAGGCGAGGCCGCAGTGGCGGCCGTGGGTCTGTTGGGAGTCCTAGGACATCCTTCCGAGGGCTTACCCTGGGCTCCAAACCATAGGCTGTTGAGCGTAACGTGAGGTTTTTAGTCGGTAGGAGTCCGGCATAGCATCCATGAGGATTTTCTCTCACGTTAAAAAGAAAAAAAAAAGGGTTTATAACCCTTGCTTACAAAAAATAAAGCAGTTACAAAGTTGAATGAAAAAGGTACATGTCCTCAAAGTCTCGCTCTCGTATGTCAATTCGGTGAATCAGCTTATTGATAGGAATATTGGCATGCAAAATTCAATATTTGTTATGGTGGCAACAGAAACACATTATCTGTGAAAAATTTTCAGATCTCTAGCTATGTCCATTCATGAGCTACAGCCTCGTGAAGGAAAGACAGAAAGATAGACAGACGGACAGACAAACAGACAGACTGACCGACAGACAGACTAACCGATAGACAGACAGACGGACAGCGAAGTCTCATGAATAGGGTCCCGTTTTTTTACCTTTGGGTACCTACGGAACCCTAAAAATTATCCACTTTTTCATACATTCATATTTACTAAGAAAGTAACGATTATTACACTCAAAATTAAAGTATGAAAGTACCTACGAGTACTAGGTACTTACGATTCACGTGTATCTTTTTTTGCAAATGAACCACCGTTCAATCTCGGAATCGATGAGCTGAAAAAAAAAAGACTTTGTGGGTACACTACAACGAAACGGCTAGACTACAACGAAAACTAAAATTACACGTTTATTCTTTTATGTCGGTAGTGGGTAGGTACTTCTGTTATAATTTATACAGTGTAGCAATAATAACGTGAATCTACTATTATACTCTAAGCGTCAAACATTATATTATTTACTACCCGTTCGCGCTAAGGTTGCCGCTGGCGGACAGACAGGATGGTGTACAGGCGTAGTATGGGAGGCGAAAGGCAAACTTAGAGCGAACGGGCAATACGTTGATTGTTCAGGCATAGTAAAAAGAGAATATTTTACACCTAGTAGTTACTGTGGTTTAGGTAAATACTATCCCTCTTCTTATCGTAAGGTCCCAAGCAACTTTGGGGCACCGAGTTCATTTCTCACAGTCATTCATTACCAAAAACAGCAGTGATCTAACACTTTACTTTTACTTTTACGTTACTTGGCCTTTGCTAAATGACACCTACCTGTACCTACGTAGAAGAGGACTGGAATGGGAGATCTCTAAGCCTATAAGAGTACGTTTAGCTACTGTACTGCCTCTCCAGCAGGTAGCAAAATAATGGCAGCTGTTGGCTTCAGTCGCTTCGCTCAGCATCAACCTTATAATTTCATCATGCCCGTCAGTGAATTATTTGGTTGTGTATTTTTATAAATATAATAAAGATAAAACAATACTTGTAGGAACTTACCATACTTGCCGTCGTAGTAGCCGCAATTGACATCTGGGCATTTTATTTCTCTTGGCTTTTTTTACCCATATTCACTGAGTACCTAGTCACTAATCACTATATTACACGATATTTATTTATTTATACACAATAACGTACTTATCCTAATATTTACAAATAAAAACAAAATAATATTTACAGATTTCTGCAACTACTTCTAATGAAAACGATCGATTCGCGCTAACGTAGCGGGTCACGGATGACAGAGCGACACAGGTCCTACCCAGAACAGCCCTGTCAGGCGTATGAAGTGATTGAAGTGTACGCTAAATGCCTAATTGTTCTAGATTCTACACTTTTTATCATTGTTTTAAAATCTGAGGTGTTTAAAAAATAAATAATAGCATGAATATTGTTCATAAGATCAATATCTTTAATATAGACATGTGTTTATATAAAATAAACAAGTATATTTTGAGCAATAACAACATTGATCTTTAAAATTTTTACACATTTCCAGTTTTTCGAGAACGATTTTTATCATATAAAGTTTTATTAATCGTGTTTTAAAAATTAAAGGAAGCAAGAGCATCTATTAAACTATGGTAATACATTTTTATCAGATCAAATCAAAGAATATTTCTTAGTATAAAGATCGCTTCAAAATGGGTCGATTTTGGTCGATTTCGGAAATACTAGCCTTAAGTAAATAAAAAATTACCATATTATTGCATTTATACGGTAGGTAGGTATATAGTATTAAAGCTTAATTTGAGAGAGGCCTACGCCCAGCAGTTATAGACTGCCATAGGCTGATTTGATTGATTGATTGAAAGCATATTTCACTGACCTGATGTTTTTTGACCTGGCGAATTTCTTCTGTAGGTATAGTGCTCGGTAATGTGTTGCCCCCTATTAGGTACGTCAGACCGACAAAACTCTTGGCACCATATGGTGCACCATTGCATACCTCTTCCCTCGGGGATATTAACGAGATTGAATCTATGTTATTGTATGATATGTTTTTCTCAGTAACGTTTTTTTAACTTAACAGAATTGTGATATTTTTAATAGGTAATTTACGGCAGATCTATCCATCTTGCTAGTATAATAATACTTACATACACTCCAAAACCGTTCAGTCAAATACAAGAACAGAATAGGTGAGAGCGTAAGTAGCCTCTGTCTACCATCCCGTTGAAACAGTCGTGAATGTCGTATATACACTACTGAATGGAAGCTATGAAATTGATAAAGTGCGAAATTGTACCCTCGTAGTCGTTCGTACTCTGTAACTCAATTTCTGTAATGTAATATTCAGCACTCGAAAGAAATGATTTGCTATCCATCGGCAAAAATTGGTAAAAGTATCCATCGGCAAAAATAGGACATAGGATCTTTATTTAATGTCCTAAAGAAATTTTCTGGTTATATAAATAATTTAATTTTTAATTATCTGTTTATGTCACTAAAATAAAATACATAAATACGTACTTATCTCAGCTGTAGACCCTGCTTCGACCTCGACATATTTACGTAAAAAACCTAAAATCAACAGTAATTAAAAACATAGCTTTAATGCACTTCTATCTTATAAAATTAAACTATCGTTCACGTCCTTATGGTTATAATTTGGAGCATAAATTTTCTTTTACGTCGTCTCTTTCAAATATTTGACTTTAGATGTATCGTAGGTCCAGTTTTACCATTTACTACATAAAACCACCACTCTATTCTCCTGGCCAACGTCCAGTCAAACCTATTGTACAGAGAGAGGACAATGCAGCAGGTTATCATTATCAGTATATTCAAACACAATGCCACATGCAAAAATACTCTCTATGTTTATCGACGCTCGCATTATGCTCTTACTGACTTCTATGCTCGTGTCTAGTAGTTACGCCAAAGTAGATTATAGTTCAGGTACCTGACTAGGTATTTGATTAACTGGAGATCGTGGAATCAATGGCTGCCGTGGACAAACTTTGAGTGATGTGTAGGTGGATGTATTCCGTGTCTGTATGTAATTTATCTATAACTAGCTGACCCGGCGAACTTTGTTCCGCTAAATCAAGCTTAAACGACGAACCTTTTCTTTTATATTTTAAAATTCTTTTCTGAATTCACAAATTTGAATGAAAAATTTCACAGATTCATTTTATATACAGGGCGTCCCACGGCTATGCCACATGGAGGGAAAGTACCTTGAATATTGTAGATGGAACATTTTACTGAAAGGCATTCATAGATAAATTTTTTAAATTTATGATCAGTTAGCATACTAATTGCTTTTCAAAAATAATCTTAATGTTCAAGCTGGTTTCATCATAAATCGTATGAATATAGGTGCAATTCTATACAGTCGAGCCGTGTAACTTTCTAATAAAAAGTGCCGGTAGATGGTGCCTACATCGCCCTAAGACGTATAATAAGGTGGAAATTTTGGTTGGTTCCGAGTAGGTTTCGGTGGTGAATGGATAACGCGTCGGCACGGGTCGCCGAAGACGCAGTTTCGAATCCTGCTCGAAACCAATTCTTTTTCCATATTTAAAATTTATGATCAGTTAGCATACTAATTGCTTTTCAAAAATAATCTGCATTCATAGATTTTTCTTGTGTAGCGAATCGAATTCGCTACACAAGAAATATAATTAGCCTGTAGCTTTATCATACCGATCGAAAGACTTTGATATAAGGATTATTTTTTTTGCAAAAAAACATTGTGTCAGAAATAAAAGGAAGACCATGAATTTTAACATTTGATCTGAAATTTTGTTCAGAAAAATGAAAAGCTGACATGCCGTAAGGACATACAACTGACATTACTAATAAATGTACCTACTTGATAAGGACGCATAATTTCCCTATAATAATTAATAATCATATTTTCATTAATGTGTTTCTGGCTAATAACAGTCGACTGCCTCTGTGGCGCAGTCGGTAGTGATACCGCCTGCGGCGCTGGAGGTCGTTTCCCACCGCAGACAAATATTTGTGTGACCCATAAATGTTTGTCTCAAGAGTCTGGGTGTTTCTATGTATAATAAGTATGTATTTAAAAAAAAGTATGTAAGTACTAATATCCGTGGTCTGATACCCATAACACAAGCAGGTTATTCATAGTTTACTTTGGGATCAGATAGCGTTGTGTGAAATGTCCGTGAATATTTATTTATTTATTTAAGTCACAGCACAATGAAGACTTTCGTCCTTGGATCGGGACAAATGTACAAATGAGATGGCCGCCGAGCTCTCGAGAACAACGTTAGATTTTTTTATGGAGTTAAATTTACTTAACAAGAACCAGCATGAAAATGTACACGAGCTACAAACTGAACTTAGACGTATTATTCTAATTAAAAAATCGACAGGGAGTGAAATAGTCAAAAGAGTGCGACTTTGTATTCAACAGTATGGGACTCATTAACCGACTTCAAAAAAAGGAGAAGGTTCTCAATTCGTCTGTATGTATTTTTTTTATGTATGTCAAGCGATATTTCCGTAATTATAGACGGATTTCAAAATTTTTTTTTTGTTGAATAGGGTTTACTTCTGAGGTGGTCCCATTTTCACCAGGTCAGGATCTGATGAAGGAAACCAGGAGAAATCGAGGGCAACCACGGAAAATTGTAGCGACAACTAGTGCGCATGTTAACTTTTTAATTAAGTGCTTTAATGTTCTACACATTAATGAAGGTCTGGCTTCGATCTGACGATAGAGTCGAAAGACAGTCGAGGGCATTCCTTAACAATTTACAGCAGTTATCTTGTGTTTGGGCTTGATTGATTTGTATTGATGAGAACTTTACACCTAGATTGATAGATCAGACTTAAAAAAAAAGAAAGTTCTCAATGTTTTATGTATGTTCACCGATATTTCCGTCAATTATAGACGGATTAAATTTTTTTTTGTTGAATGGGGTTTACTTCTGAGGTGGTCCCATTTTAACCAGGTTATGATCTGATTATGGGATCTTGGATAAATCGAGGGCAACCATCGATAATTATAGGGACAACTAGTGCGTTTGTTAACTTTTTAATTCAGTGCTTTAATGTACTACAGTTAATGAAGGTCTGGAGTCAATCCGATGATGGAACCAAAAGACAGTCGAGGGAATTCCTTCACGATTTACAGAGCAGCTACCTTGTGTTGGGGCTTGATTGATTTGTATTAATGAGAACTTTCACCTAGATAGACATATTTTTCGGTTCACCCGTCAATTAAAATATTGAAAAAAAAATTTTTCAATAAAAACTACAACTGACTTCGAACAAATCCTAAAAAATAAAATTTACTTAGCACAAAGTAATATGTTTTTTAACCGACTTCAAAAAAAGGAGGAGGTTCTCAATTCGTCTGTATGTATTTTTTTTATGTATGTCAAGCGATAATTCCGTCAATTATAGACGGATTTCAAAAATTTTTTCTTTGTTCAATAGGGGTTACTTCTGAGGTGGTCCCATTTTCACCAGGTCAGGATCTGATGAAGGAAACCAGGAGAAATCGAGGGCAACCACCGAAAATTGTAGGGACAACTAGTGTGCTTGTTAACTGTTTAATTAAGTGCTTTAATGTTCTACACTTTAATGAAGGTATGGCGTCGATCTGATGATAGAGTCGAAAGACAGTCGAGGGCATTCCTAAACAATTTACAGCAGTTATCTTGCGTTTGGGCTTGATTGATTTGTATTGATGAGAACTTTACACCTAGATTGATAGATCCAACTTAAAAAAAAAAGAAAGGTCTCAATGTTTTATGTATGTTCACCGTCAATTATAGACGGCTTTCAATTTTTTTTGTTGAATAGGGTTTACTTCTGTGGTGGTCCCATTATAACCAGGTTAGGATCTGATGATGGGATCCTGGAGAAATCGAGGGCAACCACCGAAAATTATAGGCACAACTAGTGCGTTTGTTAACTTTTTAATTCAGTGCTTTAATGTACTACCATTAATAAAGGTCTGGAGTCGATCTGATGATGGAACCAAAAGAGATTCGAGGGAATTCCTTAACGATTTACAGCAGCTACCTTGTGTTGGGGCTTGATTAATTTGTATTGATGAGAACTTTCACCTAGATAGATACATTTTTCAGTTCACCCGTCACTTAAAATAATGAAAAAAAATTTTTCAATAAAAAATACAACCGACTTCCAAGAAATCCTGAAAAATAAAATTTACTTACCACAAAGTAATATGTAGTTGATTTATCAGATTTTATTCAATATAATATTGAAGTTGGTGCCATGAATAATACCTCCCTAAACCTATGAATTTACTATATATATATAAAATCTGATAAATCAACTACATATTACTTTGTGGTAAGTAAATTTTATTTTTTAGGATTTCTTGGAAGTCGGTTGTATTTTTTATTGAAAATTTTTTTTTTGAACATTTGATAAATTGAATAATTTTGTATTAAAACATTTTGAAATGAAATTCATGGTCTTCCTTTTATTTCTGACACAATGTTATTTAGCAAAAAATAATCCTTATGATGAAGTATTTCGATCGGGATGATAAACCTACAGGGTAATTATTTTTTCTCGTATACGTATATATATATATATCGTACCCGCACGATTCCCGGCTCAAATATGTCATTATTTGAAAATCTATGAATGCTGGTAAAATTGTTTTTTTTTAAATAAAATAATGTATTCTTTCAGTAAAATGTTCCATCTATAATATTCAAGGTACTTTCCCTCCATGTGGCATAGCTGTGCGACGCCCTGTATATAGAAAAGCCAAAATTGTACGCAAAAGTGCGAAGCCGCGTGCATCGTCTAGTAATATAATTATTTCACCCGTCTCAATATTAGGTATTTCCAATACAGACCCTTTATAATAGAGGTTATGTGGGCTGAATACACGAGAGAAATCACGTCTAGCAAGGTTAATAAATGTAAGTTCCCGACAGTTCGTTTTGCAACTTGCAACACTAATATTTTCCGATATCGGATACTTTTCCGACAGGACCTTTGCATAGAAACGGTGACGAGGGTTAACCTGTTAACGATCCACTTTTTAACTTTAAGTAGATGTTTCATACACAGCGCATGCATTAGAATACAGGTGTACGTAATGTTAATGCTTTATTCCGTACCTAAAAGGATAAAAACCGGACCCTATTCATGAGACTTCCCCGTCTGTTTGTCAGTCTGTCCGTCACGAAGCTGTGTCTCAGGCACGGTGATAGCTAGAGAGCTGAAATTTTCACAGATGATGTTTTTCTGTTGTCTCTATAAGAACAAATACTAAAAACAAAAAAAAAATAATGGTGCTCATACAACAAACGCGACATTTTGCCGCGTTTGCGCAAGTACAACTCGCGTTTGGCTGCTTCTTGTTTTGGTTACCTAAATACCAAGTTAAAGATGAACGAGACACAACGTACGAGACTTAGTAAAAGGACTCTACAACGAAAATAGTTTATAAAATGTATAACACAGTGATGATCAGTGTTACTCACCAACTAGCGCGAGGTAGCTATGCAGAGAACTCTTTCCCAGGGCGCCTTACTACAGAGATTCCAGTGTGCGTGCAAGGGTAGGCCAGGGCTCTGACGAAAACAGTCAGGTAGGGTGTACACACATATATTTATATAACACAGAGATACACAGAGACATACAGAGAGCTTATTCACTGATAGTTACAAATATCACAGGTACACAGAAGTAAAGTCAGTGCTTAGGTACTTATGCTACTAAGCTACACATAAGTAGTGGATTTACTGGCCTGCAGAGTGAGCTGAGTGAGAGTGACTGCCTGTTGTTACTGCCAGGTGATGACGGCAGATACCTCTCACATGAGAAGCTCGTGTAGTCCGCACTTCCACGTTGTCGTACCACGTGCAGCCCACTAACTTATAGGTGCGGCACCAAATATCTCTTCCGGCAACTAGCCCCGTAGTAAAAAAACCTGTCATGAAAGAGACGACAAATTAAGATCTTGGCTGCGCGACAGACGACAATCGACCCGCTTTGCAAAAGAAGAAGTGACTCACCAGTTTTCTGGGTAAAATGTAGCAAGATGCAATGCAGCAACCCAATCACAGCCCGTTAGGCCACGCGAGGTAACAAATAATCGCGCTTGAGCGAAAAACTGATTCGCGGCACAGTCTCAGAACAAAAGCCAAAGGACCTCCAACTACCCCAAAGCAGGTCTCGGTCAAAAGTCCTGTCTTACACGAAAAATCTTAACAAAACCCGTTCCTTTAAATGCGAAACGCTTCGTCACCGAACTTATGACATCCTGTCATTCTGACAGCAGAAATGTCACCACTGACAACCGATTAAAAAAAGATAACTCGATAAGGCTGCTTTCACATCCTAAATACTGCATCTATAGAAAATAAATGCTACAAATGTTAAAATATTGGTAGTTGCGAAAATCTTGCAAATATTTTCATTATCAAAAATCCTCCGCTAAATTGAGAGGCATTCCTTACTTCGGTTAGAACATCGTTTATCTGATTTTAAAACATATAAGCAAGCTTGTTTTCTATATGAGCAAGCTTCCTGAGATACAGTCTCATAATAGACAGACAGACGGACAGCGTAGTCTTAGTAATAAAGTCCCGTTTTTACCTTTAGGTTCCTACAGAACCCTGAAAATGTGTCTCTTTTTTACACAGCTTTGCATGAAACGTGCACTTACTTACACATGAAACGTCAGGACGCGTAGTTGAAAATTAACTATTATAAGCTGTAAGCTAGGACAATTACTTTAGATGTAACAATTTTATAAAGTAGGTGTTGCAAAATTTCCATTTGCAGTAACATGGGTTACATTCTATCCCAGTAGATTAAATCCCCCAATAATATCCCAGCAGAGAATAAATGGAACCAAAATCTAAAATATTTGATTGTTTGTTTGCATCGAATAGGCTCCGAAAATACTAAACTGATTTGAAAAATTCTTTCAGTGTTGGGAAGCTACGCTATCCCCGGTGAACATAGGCTATATTTTGTTCCCGTATTTCCACGGGAATGGGCGCTATGCGGGTGAAACCCCGTGACGTACGCTAGTAGTTCATAAGATTAAATTTTTATTTTAAAACTTTCAGGTCAGGCATCAAAATTAAATTTACATACTATACTTTGTTTTCACCCTTTTTAAAAAAAAGAGATTCCACACCGACAGGGCGATTTTCTCGAAATATAATTACCTTCTTCATAAACTTTAGAAATACGATTTGATTGTGTGTGTATACCTGACATTCGGTCTCATTTTAATTTCATGACAACGGTTGACAAGTTAACTGATGAATTCTGTTATTTAATTAACTTTTCTTGTTATTTTGAACATCAGCCGCAATATGACGGTTACCATTCTATTTTGGTTAGCACATGTCATTCTTCGATGAACTTTAGCCTTCTTTTTTGGAGTCCTGGGGCTTCCGAGGGCTTACCCGGAGCTCCCAACCTTTAGTTAGGATACGTCTGGTTTTTAGTCGATAGGAGCCCGGTATAGCATCCATGTAGGATTTTCCTTACAATAAAAAAAGCCTTCTTTTTTAAGTATTTCTATTATTTTTTATCTGGGTGATGATACGTGAGCGAGTCTCCCGATAATTTTACTAATGTATATGCAGGGAACGTTCATAAAATAGCTACAATAATTTTTCACGCTTTGAATGTAAAATATTTCATAAATGAACATGTGATTATATCATAACATCATAAGTAACTGTTGTGGTTGTAAAACTTTTTGTTTTGATAAAATAGATATAACCTGAAACAAAATCCAAGGATGATTCTCATTACCATATGCAAATTTGCAAATATCAAATGTTGTTCTTGAGTTTCTCTCAATTCAACTTACTTTTCCATGTATAATATTCAGAAACACTGCAACACACCATGTTTACAGTAAATCTTTGGGATGAGACCGTTTCCTCAGCATTCCATGGATTCACCGTGCGGGCACCCAGGTCCATAGCGTGGTACAGAGGGGAACACTGTGGTGATGTCTGGGACTTGCGATCCGTTTGAGTAGGTTTAGGGTGGTCACCTGAAGACACGTCAGCGCTCACCTTCCACCGCTAATCAATCATTGAATACTTTTTGTAAATATTACTATGAGGTAAAAGTAAAGTACGTATCAAAGAAGCATTCGCTGCTTGGCCGGTAGTGGTCACCGTAGCTTAAAAAAGTTTGCAACACTCTCGATCCTAAAACAATATAAATATATATAAAAAGTACGTGTAATAATTACTGTAGGCAATTTGTGCTACTTATACATTTTCTATGTAATTACGCGACGGTGCCGGAGCCAAGCGCTCACCACGGAACTTAATTAAAAAGAAGTATTTAAAAAGGAGCAGGTAGTTTCATTGCAGACCTCATCTAAATTTCAGCAGAATGTAATTGCAATTTATGCTTTAAAGGCATCTATAAAAAGAAGAGTTTTGAATGAATTAAATGTACACGAAGGTATCTAATTCATTATTTTAAACGTCTTAGAGCTATTTATTACAAAATGCTATTCAATATACAAAAAAGGATTGAGTTTATAGATAGTTTCGGTTTTATAATAACTATGCTGAAACCAAAATAGTTAACTTAATAGTTGTACTTATATCCATATATCTGCCTATGTCGGTGCAATTTAACTAGTTTCTGACTTAACTAAGGTAATTTATCCAGAACTCAAGTTACATCGTTATAAACTAAATATCATTATTGATAGACCGATAGATTATTGGTAAACCGACAAAATTTTCAAAAAGTTGCTTAGCGCGCCTAAACTTTGATAGTAGCTTATCTTTATGCTTTATGGTACGTAATGGATGACTGATAGGCTACATAACGGTAGTATTTTATCAAAGAGTAGAAGTCAAACTTCATACTACGTGTGCTACGCCACTTTCCTCCAAGTGCGTGCACAGCAGTAAATACACTCAAATCCCCTACATACCTAAGAGATTCGGATGCCTGTCCTTTGAAATGAATACATATTAGCTCAAATAACAGCGTATTGTATGAATAATCCTATCAAACACCTTGTAAATCCCACCCACATCATAAAGAAAAATAAGGTCAAGTTACATACCTACATAATGTATATACCACAAATTCTTATTAATTACACGCAAATGTAATATTCTAATGATCGCTTAATGGAAGAGATAATTCCACCATTTAATATCAGAAATAACCTATTAATATTAAAACTATTCACGTTCACATTAGAAGGGTTAATAATGGAATAGCATTAGTTTTAGTACGTAATCAATGTCGGACTTAAGTAATTCATGAATACGTGAATAGTCTTTCTGTTTGTCGGATGATTTATGTCTAAAACTTAACTGTTTTAAGAGGTGTGTTCAATAACGTAGATTTTCTTTTAAACTGACAATTTCACAGCGTCTAAACTGATATTCCTTTGCGTCTGATACAATTTTATTAATGTTGTTTCCTTTCGCTCGGAGAAAATTATTGAGATTTTTAAATATAATTTAAAAAATTCTTAAAGAATTTTTTTCTTATTTTTAAGTAAAAATGTTTAATATTCTATCTGTTTCTGATCTTTAATGTTATTTGCACAGTTTACGTTTGAATTAAAGGCATTGAAAATTCTTAGGAACTACCAACAAGGCTTGAGACGTATATAGAAGTTAAATACTTAAGCTTATAAGACTAGAAATGATCCAGATTAAAAAAGAAATGTAATTATTTAGGATATAAGCCCGATACAATATATTCCAAATATGAAATTGTAAAAAAATAAGCAGATTATAAAATAAAATTGGAACAAAATAGGTATTTGCAAGGCTTCCATTTAATTTAAATCTCCGTTCAGTCACAGTTAAATTACAAAGGCCTGTACTTATATTTACATACCTACCGTATCGCTTACATTTCATACGCAAATACTTGGATTTATTGCATGCTTATATTTTTTCAACGTTTCTTTTGTTATAGAGATAAGATAGAGAAAGGGATGCTCAGATGGTTTGGACATGTGGAGAGAATGGATGGAAATAGGCTGACGAAACAGATTTATGAGGCAAGAATGAATGAGCAAACTGGTAGGGGTCGACCTCGGCATACTCAAGTCGATAACATCGATAATCTTCTGAGAAAAGGCCAGGTCAAGAGTACCCTTAACCGAAGAGCATGTATGAATACACTTATGAAAGTTGAAGAAGCGAAAGTTGTTTGCCAGTATCGTAGCAAGTGGAAAGTCATAGTCTCTGCCTACCCCGTTGGGAGACAGGCGTGATGTTATGTATGTATGTATGTATGTAGAGATAAGAGAATAAAAATTAATAGAATAGTTGTCTATGTACTCCTGATTTACAATAAATGAGCTCTTTGTTGAGAAAATTGCTTGAACAGATAAACGGCAAGACATGAAGACGGAGAAGAAGTGTCCAAAGGTATTTTTTTATTTAAATCCTGTTAAATTAAAGCGCTAACAACCCTCTAGTAAAATAAGAGTGCCCAATAACAAAAATAGGAACAGAAAAAAACAGAAATCAATAACCAGATTTATCCAGAACAATATAAGCCCCTTATCCCTCCTATACGAGTACCTACTGCTAAAATTCTGTTGTGTACGAAGCATTATTTCCTCTGACCAAGACAGAAAAAGTTTTTAGGCAAAGAAAGGTAAGTAAGTTTAAGTTATAAAAAATATATTTTTCGAAGGCACATAAGTCCAATGCGGGCATGTCCCGATCAACTTTTTGATTAATGTTTATGTCCGAAGCACGAGGCTATTAGCAGACTTTCGTTGATAGAAAGCTTTAAAGGTATTGAGTGTTGTATGATAATACTCTTTTAAGTGGTTGAATATGAAAAGAAGCGCACCCTATAAGCTAGATTACTCAACAATTTCAAGAATTAGGTTGTTAGCCAGAACACTGCACCTAAAAAGTGATAATTTTGAATTAAAGTTCTGTCCTGAACCAGACTGTTTTAAAATTAAATTCATCATTATAATAATGACAGCCAATCAAAATTGCTAGGCATAGTGCTCCCCCAATTATTGCAACAATAATAGAATTCAGGGGAAGCGTTAGAGATGACTGTTGCGAGTTTATAATTCGTCTTGAACAAGATTTTTGTTTCTAAATAAATTTCATCAAAATGACTCCGCTAATGTTGGCTGCATTGTTTAGTTTTACTTTTTTAACCATTATCAGGTCATCAACCCAGTCGTCAGATGTTTCTGAGGTTAATATGAAAAGTGGTGTATTGACATTTTCTATTCGTTTATTGCACTGCTAACTGAGATGGCTAGAACATACCTGAAAGTTTGTTTAAGTCTCGTTGCGTTTACATAAAAGAATAAAAAAGCTTTCCATTACTTTTATTAAGGGTTTACATTCCCGAGGGAGTAAACTTCAGGTAGATCTCAATCGGCACATATTCGTTTTTCCTCCCAAGTTCAACAATAGCACACGTAGCGATGGCATCCGGCCAATGTAAATATTGAATGTAGAGGCGTTTAGATGATTACATTACAATGTAAGAAATTTGTACAAGACTTTACTTTTATCTTAAAGAATTCAGTTATTTTTGTTACTGCAATTTGTGTTTCGTTTTGTTACATTTCACGACTCAAAGTATTTTAAAAAGCATTCCTCGTTTCTGTTTATTCTTTTTTTGATGTGCGACGCTTATATAATTATAATATTCCATATATGTGTCGCATCATTTGTGAATCAAAGTTATAAAAAAAGTGAATTTATGAAAAATACAATTGAAAATATGAAATTCAAGAAACAAATATTTAAATTCGTGATTAAAATATATCAAATACAAGCTGATGCCTGCAGCTTCATCCGCGTAAAAGGCGATTGCCCATCTTTCAATGGACCGCCGTTTCATAACAAATAATTTAGTATGACAGCGAAAATCGGAGATTGAATTAGATGGATATCGTACTTTCATAGGAAATAAAAAATATTCTATTATTTTGTAGGGTTTTCTATCATTCTTCGTTTTGCTGTTCAAATTAGAGGTTAGTTTTGAAGCAAATGTCCATCAATCCGTCAAATCAATTTGTACAAAAAGTGTAATCGTTACATTGATGAACATGGATTTAATTAAAAAAAGATAAAAGTAATAGTTCCATCACACTTATAAAAACCCTGAAAATGTATTTACTTACCACATATCAACTTATTGAGATAATGTATCTAGTAAATAAACAAATTGGATCTCGATTGTTCCTTAATTATACCATTTAAATATCAATCCTGATCATAATCACTTTGTATGGAACCATACATTGTTTTATATATTATAAACATTTCACACCGATTTATATAAAATAATTTCATGAAAAATTCTTCGGTGATAAACATTTTAAACTGTCATTTTTCCTTGTTGTTGTTGTTGTTGCTTTATTCGTCCAAAGGACAGGCAAAGGTATTTAAAACCATACTGCCAATTCTTGTATTATTTAATATTCAGCTGTTTATGTCATTTTTCTCGGTCCTCGTCCTCTTAGGACACTGAAAGTCAAGTACGGTCCTAAGTCAAGCTTTACTAGAGAAGACTGACTTATAGTAAAGCGGTGGGACTTTACTAGAAGTGTCTCTGGAGTTTGTCGAAAAAAGAGGATGAGTGGCATTTTTATCAGATCTTCTGCAAAACCGCACATTCGTTACCGAAAAGACGTTTTGTTAAAAACTTTTCAATTTTTGACAGTTCGTATTTCGTTCAAATGTCTAATATGCTCGCAACACGGTGAATAATATATCACCAGCCTAGATTTTTACAATAGTTAGAATGCAATTTTATATAAAAAAAATACAATAATCTGCTATTAATAGAACCTACTTCCAACTCAACCATAGATTTAGAATTTATCGATATTAAATCTATGATCTCAACGACATTGTTGCATGAACCCCGAAATGTAGGCCCCACACATTGATATTTGCGATTGGCGGCCATCTTCGTCACGTCAGTACCATTCATTTGGTCAGTCCGCGGCGCGTACAAACGATACAACCACGAATTATTATCATAGTTAAAACGCCACAAAAGATTTTGATCGATTGAATTAAAAGATTGTTAAAAAAATATTACATGATTTACCAATTTACTTAGATGGCCATACACTTTTTATTAAGGGTTTTCAAAAAGAAACGATCTCTGGGCGTTCTCCTTTGTTCCCTTTTACGATTCCCGTTGGTACTTATTCCGAAATAAAAAGTAGCCTATGTGTTAGTGCCAGATCAGCTTCAGCTGTTAGAGCATGAAAAAGTTACAAACATCCACACATCAACAAATTCACACTCACAAACTTTCGCATTTGTAATAATAGTAAGATATGAGTTATGGAATTTGTTGTGAGTTTACATGATGACCCGGCAATATTGTCTTTTAAATCTTCGTATTTCTTGAGATAACCGTATTCCTGAATTTATGTTAAATAGCTAAACGTTTCTCTAATTTTTAAGGAATAGCAAAGAAAAAACTAATTCGTAGGTATTTCATAACTTCTTAACCAACACAAACGCCAACTTAGCAAAATAAACAATTTCCAACCTCTTCTTACGGCAAACATCATTGTCGATCCATTCTGAAGGGGTTCGTATTGAAATAGCATGTGTACCTATATGAGAGAGTTTGGGTTACGTATTATAGAGCTGTCCTGAAATTATTTACGGCACAACTCAGGATATTTTGTGTGGTCGTGTGGTTTTGAAAAATTGGCTTTTTACTCGTAAAAACGTTTTTATTGCTATGTCTTCTGGAACTGGAACAATTTCGTTGTAATCATTGTGTTTATTAGAGAGAAAATCCGAATGCTTTTTGTATCTTAGTGAACTGAAATCAAACTTTTTTTAGAACCAATACTTGAGCTGACATTCGAATCAGGATTGAAGTCTGATTTGGTTTCTCACCGACGTTTTAAAGGGCATCTCTTGCAGTACCTAAGTAACTATGTTCTATTTTTATCTACAGAAAATCGATGTCCGATTATCGGATGTATCTCCTGGAACTGGTACAATTTCGTTGAAATTATTGTGTTTATTAGAGAGAAAACCCGAATGCTTTGTATCTTAGTGACCTGAAATCAAACTTTTTGTAGGACCATTAATTGAGCCGACATTCGGGTCAGGATTGAAGTTCGATTTTGTTTATTACCGACATTTTGTAGGGCATCTCTGGCAGTACCTAAGTACCTGCGTTCTGAGGGGGACGGTGAGGAGACTGTTCAGTACTCACCGTCCTAACAGAAACAGACCCTAGACTAGACGAACAGCGTGAGGTGAGAGTTTCACGCACGCCCCCAAGAAGTGGAGTAACACCCTAACAACCCCCAAAAGACGCGGGATAGCACCTCCGTAGGTGAGGCCGCAGTCTGTTGGGATTCCTGGGTACATCCTTTCGAGGGCTTACCCGGTCCTCCCAACCGTAGGCTGTTAGGTGGGTTGTGTATGGTTCTAGTCGGTAGGAGTCCGGCATAGCATCCTTGTAGAATTTTTCTCACGTTGAAAAAAAAGGTACCTGCGTTCTATTTTCATGTACAGAAACTCGTTGTCCGAGTATCGGATGTAGGAGCACAGCCTTAGATGCATAATAAGTTGGAAATTGGTGGCATTGTTATCATGTTTTAGGGCTCGGACAGGGCTGCCAAAACAAAGCAAATTTACAATCCAAATTGGACCCACCATTTAATATTTACTCTTTCGTAATTGGACCACCAGCTCAAGAAACTTTTGCTTAAGATAAACAGAAAATTACAAGATTCTTGATGAGAGAGTAGTTTCTAGTTTATATTACTAACAAACAAACATGTTTGCTCACCGTCTTAGTCATTAATATGTTGCCACGTATTTACTCTCGCGGAATATCAATAAGTACTAATGTGCTTTAGTGTTTTGGGATCTTAATAAGTTTTTATGAATTAAATTGTTTGTTAGGTACTAGCTAGCATTCGCGACTTTACCTGTTTAACAGGGATCCTAAGACCTTTATAAGTGGTACATTGGGAACTCAAGATAGGTTTCTTAAACGCATACCTCTATCAACTACAAGGACCGCTTTCCATCAGAATGGCTGAACTTGTTACTAAAGCTGTGTCGAAAAATTGCATAATGTTTATGTAGTAGGTCCCAAAAACTTACATTATATTTTTGACATTATATTGACTTCTTTTCGAATATTTCATAGTCGTGGCAAAAAAAATAGTTAAAATAGATTTAAAAAGAAAACTATTCACATATTTTTATTGAAATGAAATCTAAAATCAAAAAAATATTTAAATGTCTTAATTCAATAACAACAGAAAGTCGGTAAACGGTTTGAAACTTCAACCAAACTATTAATTGGTGGATAAATCTTGTAAAGTTTCTCTCCAAATTGCAGTTTAATTGAGGTGTCTTTTTGTTTGTGCACATGTAAGAGTTTACTTAAAGACTGACTTAGACGAACCAATTAACTTTAGCAATTATAGATAGATAGATAGTCATGGATGAGGCGTATTCTTATTTTGGAGCTCACCTTTTTTTAATGTCCTAGTCTATCCGACGATAGCCTATCCTGAGACACCACAATCAGAAAGTTCAGTTTGTAGGTCTGGCCCCTCTTCAGGGCTGACGGTCCACACGCAGCACTAGGGCTGTGACATGCATATCACGGCGACTGTTCTGAAGAGCTCTTCAACCTGATCCCACCCTTTTTTTTTATCGTGAGGGAAAATCCTCATGGATGTTATGCCGGACTCCTACCGATTAAAAAACCTCACGTCACGCCCAACAGCCTGTGGTTGGGAGCCCCGAGGAAGCCCTCGGAAGGATGTCCCAGAACAAACCTGATCCCACCCTCTCCATTACGATCCCGAAAAACGCGTGCCGGGCAGAGGTGGGCACTCACACACATTGGAGAGAATCTTCGCCAGAACTGAGCGTTTCAAAGGATCGTTCCTCTGTCTGTATAGATGCGCCACGTTTTTCCATCAGTGGCGATGTCAATTCGGCGAGCTTAATATAAAAAAATAATTTTTCAAGTTCAAGTTCGATATTCCCCACTTTCTTTTGCACGGCACTAAAAAAATAATGTAAGCTGTATACTTAGATAATATAGTTTGATTAATATTAGATAGGTCTTTTAGCTTTAAAAAAGGAAAAAGATTAATTTTACAAAGAAAAGCAGTTAAAACACAAGGTTTAAGCAGATATTTTAAATATACTTATGGAGAGCTTAGTATGTGACATGGGTCTTACAAGAAAAATCCATTACATAATGTAATGGATTTTTCTTGTAAGACCTAGATAAGGGTGCGACAACAGACAACTCTTTGAGTAGGTACATCTTGTCCCGGATTATTCTACGCTTTATCCCCGAAGGTGTAGGCAGACGGCCTGAGGACGGTGGGGGTCTGGTCACCATCATTACAGAAGCAGGCCTAAGACGACAGCGTGACACGCCACACGCCCCCCAAAGACGCGGGTTAGCACCCAAATCCCCTAAGTGATTCCGCAGTGGTAACCAAGGTCTGTTGGGAATCCTGGTATATCCTTCCGAGGGCTCGCCCAGGGCTCCCTACCGTAGGCAATAGGTAGGAACCGTATAGTTTTTAGTCGGTAAGAGTCCGGCATAGCATACATGACGGATTTTTCTCACTTTAAAAAATACGGTGTAGGCAGAGGCATAATAAATGTACGCCCGCATTTAACCATTCGCTTTAGTCCCACGTAAACGGTGGTGAAATGGGACAGGCGCCGGTTGAGAATACACAAAAATTTTCAAGCCAACCTTCCACTTAACTTATGCTTTTTCCACTTACTTAACACTTAACCAGGACCTACGGCTTAAGGTAACTTCCAAAGCATGGAAATGCTCACAATCGAATTGTCACAAAGTTGTCACCATTGCGGACCAGTCATTGTGAAAGTTGCTAACCGCAGTGAACATTGAAAGACAAAAATTTGAGACAGCAGGAACTACAAGTGCTTCATGTTTTGTATACTTTACTACTATAACAAGAAAAAAAAATAACACAGATAAAAAAATACATTATCGTCATATAGAGCTCGGCTCAGACCAATTTGATTATTCAGTTACATACGTTGTGTGAATCTCTAGAAACATTTTTTTGTGAATATATCAAACATTGTAATGAAGTATGATATTTGTAAAGCACACTGATTTCTTTGCCAGCCACTATACCACTGAATATTATACAGGTACTGTACTTTTACTACCAGACACCTTCACCTGAATAAGATTATACATGAATGGATTCATATATAAAACCCCGAGTCATTCTCTTTATTCCAGTTGTTATTCTTTTCACTTTATAATATCAGGAGTGACTGAAAAATAAAATGTATTTTTAATAACTTTTTCGCAGAACTCGCAAGCCTCGTCAGTCGTCGATGTCAGCTTGAATCCAAATAAAAAAAATAGTAAGAAATTGTGCTGAAGAAGAGAAAATCCCCCGTTTCTCGCTTGTCATAGCACAGACCCTCACGCCTTGAGTAACATTCATTCAAGAGTCAACATTACTTATTCGGCGCACATTAGCACAAGTAGAACAGACCTTTGACTGAGTTATACGTAAAAATACTCATACATAAATAATTCGTACACCCCAGCCTTGCATACGTACTCATTCTGAATAAAATCTATCTTATTTCTTTTCAAGCCTGTTTCCCTTACAAGCTTTACCCAGCATCATGTAGGTATACATAAAGTTAGATTGATGATGCTAACAGTTTGTAAGCAGTAACTAGGAGTTCAGACAGAGGTGGGAACAGTATGTCGATGACACGAATAGAGATTCTACCCATTTAAACATTATTTACAGGGCCACTGCGCAATTTGTATGTCGGTGACCTTAACACAAAATCACACAAATTTTCCCCTACCGAATATCGCAGATTTCTCTTGTGTATTCGTTAGTATATTATGTAAGATGGGGTACCTCTTTTACAATAAATAAAACGATTATTGGGCACTCCACATTGCTGCATTAAATTAAATATTTACTCGCAGTATTCCTCAGTACTTGCGTTTCAAATTAGTTGAAATAAACTGACATACATTAGGAATTTTATCGTCTACGCCGGTACTTAGATCTTTAATTTAAGAGAGACGGTTGCGTAGTCATGCGACAGGTGTAAGGAACCGAGATTAATATTTTTGAAACAGTGTTTTGGTTTTGCTATTGTAAAAAAAACTTTAAGATGTTACTGACGCCCATTGAAATTGTTCCTTGAAAGTGACATAAAAGAGGTATAATATATCATTCGTTATCCACTCGTCAAACCTTTGAAGCTTCTGAGTTTTGTTTGTTGTTTTCAATTTTAATTTATTCTTGATGTGTTTTGTCCTAGCATGAAAATGATAATCCTAATGGTTTTAGTATTAAAATCACCATTTTACATAAAGGTCTACAAATCTAATCACAGTTGCATGTAGTTTACAAGAGTAAGTTGGTAAACTTTCAAACTCATCCATCGATGTAAATGTAAAGCAGATCTAGATTTATGTTGTCTACCTAATCCGAACCTAAGCTAGGATTTTACTAAGCGAATTTGAGTTTAATCTTTAGGAGACGTAACTATGTAAACGATTTACTTAGTTAATTAGAGAGTAATAAATTGGTAACGTACAAGTAAGTGTATTTTGTTGTTATTAGTGGGTAGTCTCTTAATTATTGAAGAAGATATAAATGAAAACAAAATGGTAATAACATATTTTTTCTTTCGTTTCTTCTATAGAAATATGTCAAAAACAAGAAGAACTCGAGGGTCGGTCGACCGGCGAGCAATTTGCGGTTTACCGTGGCGGTTTCTAACCTCAAAGTCATCAAACTGTCAAAATCAATGAAATCAAGTCAATGGTTTGACATTTTCAGGTTAGAAACCGCCGCGGTAAAAACAAGAAGTAAAATACAAAGACTATTTCGTAGTTAAACGTGAACAAATTCAAATTTCCGTAGCTGTTGAACAGTTGCGAGAAAGTTCTGTGATGGCCACGTTCAGACGCCATCGCCAAGTTATTACCTACAGCATTTGCATTACAAGGCCTTATTTTGTCAGCTATTAACTTCGGTTAACGCCAAAGGTAGGAGTCCAGAATCCTATGTAGTTGTAACTATTATGGTATTATCACCTACACCAGTGCGGAAATAAGTATTATTTGCTACATTCTGTACTTATAGTTCTGCTAAAAGTAAAAAGTATTAGCAAATTGTAAAATCTAAATCATTGATTGCATTGTATGAATAACAGTAAAATAGGATTTAAATTGAAACCAAGTTAATATAAATTGAACCTTTGGCGCCATCCTTATGAAAACACATATCATCATATGAAAACACAAAACAAATTATTTTTATGCTGTTGATTAATGGCACTTGGTGGGTGGAACCTGCTGCACATATTGAATAACACCAGTTGTACTTGTACTGTTCCACACAAAAAAAGAAACAAAAAAAAGACGTGTGGCACTCGGGGACTGCCGCGGTAAAGCTATTACATAGCATTTTTTACCGACTATGCTAGTATAATTATTTCTATATAAGAATACTAGCTGATGCCCGCAGCTTCGCCCGCGTAAAATTTGTTACCGCGGGAAGTTATTCCCGGGATAAAAGGTAGCCTATGTGTTATTCCAGACTATAATGTATCTCTGTTACCAAATTTCAGCCCGATCCGTTCAGCGGTTTGAGCGTGAAAGAGTAACAAACATCCACACTCACAAACATTCGCATTTATAATATTAGTAAGATTTTAAGGCCTATGTTCAACAAAGTAAAGTACCAAGTACCTACTTGACTGTGGACATTTGGGCTTTTGGACTTTTGGCCTATTGGCCTTTTGGACTTTTGGACTTTTGGACTTTTGGACTTTTAGACTTTTGGACTTTTGGCCTTTTGGACTTTTGGACTTTTGTACTATTGGACTTTTGTACTATTGGACTTTTGGACTTTTGGACTTTTGGACTTTTGGACTTTTGGACTTTTGGACTTTTGGACTTTTGGACTTTTGGACTTTTGGACTTTTGGACTTTTGGACTTTTGGACTTTTGGACTTTTGGACTTTTGGACTTTTGGACTTTTGGACTTTTGGACTTTTGGACTTTTGGACTTTTGGACTTTTGGACTTTTGGACTTTTGGATTTTTGGACTAAAGTCCAAAAGGCCAAAAGGCAGGAATCTTAGCATTATGTTATGTAGCCTATAGCCACTATCAATTAATGTACCTACTTACTATCGAACAGTTTTTGAAACCCTACCAGTAGTTTCAGTAAGACTTGCCTTGGTATGATGTGATCGTGGTCCCTTTGCAGCGTGTGTCCAATCTAGCGCAGCAGCTACACTTCCGACGTTTGATCTGTTGGTGGATAGGGGTCTCACTGCAGCGTTCCAATAGTCTTACGTTCGTGATGTTCTCGGGCCCGTATGTACCGAGGATCCATTGGAGGCAGCGTTTGACGAAGACTTATAGCTGGTAGCTGGTGCGAAATGTCTTTAGTGACCTTCCATGTCTCGCATCCGTATAGCAGTTAGCAGTACAGTTTTAACGTTTACTTTGTTTTGAGTTTCACTCTTCGTGTCCATTTTCGCAACTGCCCACGGGGCGCGGCTGTGTAAAGGTTGTTCTGGCCTTGGCGAGACTCGAAATGATGTAAGGTACTCTTCTATCCCATCAGTTTCTGACACGACACTCCCGAGGTACGTGAATTAGTGCCTCCACCACATCTCTTGCGTCTGTCGATTTTAATTTCAGTCCAGCCATTCGCTGCCTCATCCTGCTCGTTGTCCTGCACGTTGTCCTGCAGACATGCATGACGGCGTGTGTGTGCCTCAGCAGGCACAGGACATCGGCATCATTTAAATCCTCCAGAATATCAGTATAGGCCCCATTCTATGCCGCGCCGATTGTTCTTTGCGGTATTCAGCATTATACCATCTATTTTCTATGGATGGTTGTTAACTATCCTGTAATCTTCATAACGATCCTCTAAGGTAGGTACAGTACGTATTTTCAAAAGAGTTTGTGAACTCTATTTTTAATTTCTTTTTCAGAATATTGATGACATTTGATTGATGTCATTTTATACACGTTACGTCTACTACATTGATACATGTAATAAAATTCTAACACGCCGGTGTTTGTATGTAAATTGTTTATACTGAGGAAAATTCTATACTGAGGAATAGCTTTAACCATTAAGCTCTATTTTGATTAAGCAAACAGGGCAGATTCACACGCTACTTGATGAGTATGATTAATAAATACCTCTAATTTCATAGACCTTGTGTGACGTAAACAAAGTTGCGAGGGTCAGCTAGTTAAAAGATAAAACAATAGGTTTCTTCTTAAAAACTATTTTTACAAATTTTATGGTAATAATAGACATTCTTTGAAATATGCATGTATGGTATTGTTGTGACTTTTATGACACGTTTAAAGTACATAGGTATGAGATAGATGGCGCTCGCGGCTACGTCAGCGTGAAATTTTCTTCCCGCTTCCCATGGGAACGTACTCCCGGGTTTGGTTATCTTTATAGCAGTATTATATATAAATTAACAAAACAAAAAATAATACTGCATTGGTGATAATAATAATAAAATGTATGTATATAGAGTACTCACCTCTTATATTTGCTCCATGGTACTCACTCATTTTCTTTCACTATTTTTCGTGACTTTCTTCATTAATAACTGCACTTTGTTTATTCATATTTAAAACACTTTTTACACAAATTATACGAGTACAGTTCACTGTTGTACATAGATGATGAATACCTATACACCTATAGTCGAATTTTTATTTAGACGAAGTAAATTGACAGCAACTAATGTAATTGACAGCATCGAAATTGTCATTTCACATTATGAACTCTAAATTCGACCAGCACTCTTAATTCAACTTTGGTCGAGTGGTTAAGACGCGGATCGGTACGCAGAAGGCGCAAGATCGATTCTGGGTACAAGCATCAATTTTTGGATTATTTGACACAATATAATAATATATAACGACTGCAGAGTTCATAATTGACGTAAACAAAAAATTTATGAAGTGCGAGACGAGATACACGAACGTGGCCGAAGGTAGCCGAGAGTGTGACTCGTTTTCGTGACACAATTTCTGGATTCGGTCTCCACGCAAGGCCCGCGATAGAAGCTATGCAATAGCTTAAAATGTAACACAATACATTTTAGCCCCTCTCTTTAAAATAAAGTGCAGAGGGGCTTATGTCGAGACTTTGGCTGTAGTCTGTGACTCTGTTGCATTAAACTAAGTCTGTGACTCTGTTGCATTAAACTACGTCACTAGGTCACGTGTATCATCTGTTCAAAGTTTGAAATATAACAAAAATGACAACGTCAGTCGGATTGAACTTTCGTGTTAGAGTGGGGGCAGTCTGGTGAGAACGATCTCACGTCCTTCTTGGTAACGTGGTCTCTACTATTATAGAATTGTAAAAATTGCTGTGGCGGTACATTCAAGATAAATTTAATATAATAACTGTAAATAACTAATTTAAGGCTTCTGAGTTCAAATTTATAATTATTTTTCTTCGTGTCTGCTTTATGTTTCATCAAAGTCCGTTCAGCAAAAATGACGATACACTTTGATCTATGTTTTACTAGAAGCCCTATGCATTGGACAGGTCAAATTCGTTTGGTTATTAGTTAGAATCACGCGAACGAAGTCGCGGGCAAAAGCTAGTTATTCATTATTAAACCAATGTAGCGATATTATGTTGACTATCTATATGTTCAAATCCCTAGAACCGACGGAACAGACGAGTTTTGGAATTGGAGTTTGATGATAGACAGCAAGTGACTGAAGCCAGAAAGACCTGACTGACCTGAGGTAATAATCTATATTAGTTCTCCTAATCCTCCTAATATTATAGTGAAGTTTGTCCAGATGTTTGGATGTTTGTTACTCAATCACGCTATATCGGCTGAACAGATCGCGCTGAAATTTGGTCCAAGGATAAATTACCATCTAGACTTAGAGTAACACAGGGGTTCATACCGAAAACATGTTCCCACGAGAAACGGTGGATTGCAATACACTGATTTAATAGATCAGAAAAGTCGAAAACCATAAATATTAAACCATAAAACATAAATATTCAAAAAATTTTGTTTTTAACTGAACAGACTTCTCGCAAATCCTATTGTTATTCAAATATGAAACTTTCTAGTGTACAGTTAGCCCCATGTCCTCGTAACTAAGTTACTGCAGCTTACTACCCGGTAGCACTTGCAGTAAATTAATTGAACTATTATCCATACTTCGTTTCAAAGCTGTATTCAAAACTATGCGCCATCATAATTAGAACGGAATATTTACAAAAAAAAAACAGTCCCACACGGGTGTTTCGTACAAAAAAAACGGCAGAACCTCACGTTTGTTGAATGGGAGCCTTATATACATATTTACTTTTTATGTTTTAGGTTTTGTTGTTATAGTGGCAACAGAAATAGGTACATCAATTCTGTGTAAATTTGAACTTTCTAACTATAACGGTTCATGAGATACAGCTTCTTGACTGACAGACGGTCAGCGGAGTGTCAGTAATACCGTTTACCGTTTTTTTACTGTTTGGTTTACCTCTTTATAAAATAAGTATAGATAGATGATATCAAGAACTTAAGAATTTTCTGCATACATTGTGCTACTTAACATAGATTACTTAATAGCAAACTTGTTAAGGAAAAATAAGCTTATTTAAGACTTGAAAGAAAAGAGTTTTGTTACTGTGGAGCCTTTTATAAGAGCTTCAGATACTTTCATTGAAACTTTTAAAATGGGATCAATGATATTCTTAAGTGTTTAATTACTTTTTGAATAATTTTGATTTTAAATACGGTGTGAAAAAAGCGTCTACGTTTAGAGTATACGAATGTTCATAAAAAAAGAGCTCTACACGAATTTAGAGCAATATCTAGTTTTCTTAGATAATAAAGTAATAATATACCTATTACAGGAATCAATCTAAATAAATAAATTAATTAAATTTGGTTATTCATGATGTCCACAAATTGTTTTACAATGTCTTATCAATATCTTATCAATCTATAATTACCTACAAGTTTCTTATAGAATCAGCTTATGATATCATATTAATCTCTATGGAATTAAAGTTTCTTACTTATTTCAAATTATTGACTATGCACTTAGTGGTAGCGTCTTACCTGATCTAGGTTTTTGAATAAAAACCTGTCTTTCAGGTTATTGCTACGTCTTTACTCTAATAATAGATGGACTATAGGTAATAATGGTACGTGATCTGTCAAATAACAAAAAGAATGATTATCGTTATGTCTTACATATTTCCAAAACTTATTGTAACACTTCTAATAGCTTTTCCGTGTCATTATAATTTAGTTTTCCTAAGTATTCTGATATTAACATTTTACATTTTCTGTGGTTTAAGCGATATATATTCAGAATTCTATTAATTCTGTTATATAAATACGGTCCTAAGAATACATAGAATCTTTTTACAAATGCATGCCTAGTGAACGGGGATCTTCTTATACTGGTTCGTCTGCCCCAGTTGATTGAATAAAACACTATACTATCTTAATAAACTTGTATTCACACAAAACCCTTGTTTGCTTATCTAGTAATACAATATCCAAAGTACTAATGTTCCTTTCGCTCATCTATATTAATAAATCGGCCACTGGTATGTAATGTACAAGATCGAGATTATAGTGCGATGTAGAATTATCGACAGCGCCATCTATCGAGGTGGGTGCACAACTTACGCCTCAAACATACCGCCCACCAAGGACATAATGGCAAATGTCCTTAACATACACTGGGCCGCCCACCGTGCAACATAGTAAGAATCCATAAATTGTTTATCAAAATTGACGTAACTACATAAACTTTAACTTTCCAACTTTAAAAGAATTACTTTACATACAAAAATTTCTCAGAAGCTACATATTTCTTATATCTATCTTACATAACGAACCTTATCCAAAGATAGATAGGTAAACAAAACAAAGGAAAAAACTCAACTTATGCTAAATTAAAATCTTATTCTACTTAGGTATATATTTTTACAATTTAAAAACAAAATTCATTTGAAATATATGTCTTTTTTATTCAGAATTTACTAGGTACAATGGGTTTTGATACAACCTGTGACCAACACCCAAGATGCAGATGAATAGACGACCTCCGTCGAGTAGGATGGCTGTTTAGCCAGGCGAGTACTACTCCAGAGACCGTCCACGAGCGCAAACTCTCAAACGCAATTTTAAGCACGTTAGCTGCCTCTGCCGTCACCCTGAACAATAAAACAACATCGCCAAACTTTAAGCTACTACTTATTGAAATTTGTTTCATGAATACAACTAGCGTCACGTGTATGATACCCTTAAGGCTCCGCACTCTTAGGTACACTTCTGCTAGGTAGGACGCATTAGATGTAAGATAATCGGATATTGTGTGACAGTGAGAACTTAGAAAACTAATACTAGCCGGCGCAGATAAGTCTCGACGGTAAGTAACCCATTCATCTATTAAATTGTTTGATATCTCTTCGACCCAACCGACACTTGCCACCCAAAGCTTCTCTATTAGATACCTTACTTTAATTATGCTGGGTGTTAGCCATCGGGATGAGTCGGAGAACCTTGATACGTAGAATATAATTTTCTTCTTTGTTACAGGTGTAGCCGAAGCAGACAGCTTAACCAAGTACCCGAAGGCATCATCCTGTAAGTCCCAGGTAAGTCCTACTTTCATTATATTTTCCCTTATTATTTTTAGCTTTTCCGTAACCCTTATCTTTTCACTTATTTTATCCACTAACTGTGTACTATTACTACTCCAATATGTTAATTGGAATTTCCCCTTCCCTTTGATTGGACTGTATTTATCTTAAAATGAAGCTCGTAAGCTTGATCTATATTTTCAGCACTAAACATAAGAATATAGGCATACATGCAAAACTTATTAAAAATGCTATCCGCTATTCCGAATTCGTCTCTGCTACATTCATCATTGGCAACTTGATGAAGAGTCCGCACTGACCAGTTCGATGCTGCAACCGTCCCAAAGGTCACCGTGGTTAGATCCTATTCACTTATTTCGACCAATAATGGTTTATCCCTCCACGAAATAAGCTGAAACGGGGAGATTTTATGATCTACTAACACTTGCCGGTACCTCTTAGCCATAACTGCCGCTAGAAAAATGGGATTAATTTTCCAACCCATTACTATGAGGCAATCAACCTGCCCTATTGGCTCTACCAATAAAAGGTTATTTAATGATAACACACTTGTCCCTTTGCAGGATGCATCAAAGACAACACAAACTGCAGTAGCGACTCTGTCCTCCCTGATCCTAGTATAACCAGGTAGTTTTATAGCTACCTTATGATAAAAATTATAATTTGTAATATTATCAAAACCTAAATTAAACTCTAATCTTTTCGCAGCCATTGGCTTTGATTCCCCATACTGAATCATCAAGTTAGGGTCACGAAATGGCAACCCCACAACATACCGACCACTTTCATGCCGTGCAGTAGCGCGTGTGATCAATTTTTCAGAATTCCTTTTCTCATCTGCGAATACCTTTTTGCCCTTACAAGGATCTCCCAGTACGCATGCGTGCATAACTGTGATGTGGGAGTAAATCTTTGAAGAATTATCGACTTCACAGACTCCTGAAATGATCCACCCAAAGGCAGTATTTTGTGCTAACAGGGTTCCGTTCGCATTCTTTTTAATACCTTCGTGGATGATTTGGCTGAATACCTCAGCACCTAACAAAATATCTATTTTATTAGGCCTGTGATACTCGGGATCAGCCAATTCATCCTTAGTCAGATCCGCCCATTCTATCCGAGTTACTTTCGTAACTGGAAGAAGTGTGGTAACTGACTCTAATACGAAGGCACTAACTTTAAACTGTAACCCTGGATTGAGTCTTGAGCTTATGCTCAAAGTGACAGTGAATTTTAAAATTATGCTTTTGTCACCCCCGACACCTATGATGGCGTTTTTAGACGCAGCCTTTCGAAGCCCTAAGTAATTGACAACGTTTTCAGAAATAAAGGACCCCTGCGATCCCTGATCCAATAAAGCTCTCAATGAACAATAAGTGCCGTCCTTCGACTCAGCTTGCACCACAGCTGTTGTCAATAAAACAGTCTCACTACTGTTACCTGTAGAAAGACAAGACACGAGAGGGTTCTTGGATACGTCTATTTCTGATGTGTCCGTGTTGCTCTGAGCCACCACATCCTCCTTCATTGAACCAACTTCAGTCGACGATGAGTCCTGCGGAAGAGAATTATCGTCCCTCTCAGACCCTGAAATAGCGCTTGGGTGTAAGATTGAGTGGTGACGACGCTGGCACACCTGGCAACGGACTATATTCTTACACTGCTTGGCAGAGTGGTTGCTATTCAAACAGAGGAAACATAATTTTTTATCTATGACAAAAGTCCGGCGAGTGTCATTGGATTGCTTACAAAACTGTTTGCAAGTAGTTATTTTATAAGGTCCTGAACAATACGCACATGAAGCACCCGAATTTTCTCTAACAATGTGAAAAGACTTAGAGATCCTTTTTTCAGCTGGCTTCTCCCTATCTCCTAAATTTTCTAAGCCTCGATAACGGCTTACTAAAAATTCTGAAAATTGGTTAAAGGTCGGTAATTCGTCAGTTGAATCTGACGATACCTTTAATTCCCGAGACTTTCGTGTGTCCCTATCTAATATAGCACTGATAATGTGGATTATCAGGATGTCCCAAGAAGATACATCAACTCCAAGATTGTTGATGGCCTCCAAACAGTCAGAGGTCGTACCTACAAGATTTTTTATCTCTGCTGCCGACTCAGATAACAGACCTTTTTGATTTAATAACCGCTTTAAAATAGAGTTGGCTAGAAATCGTCTATTGTTATACGTTTCATTTAACTTCGCCCACGCAGTCCCATAGCTATCTGCTGTTATTTTAAAATTCCTTAAGAATTGTTCGGCCTCACCAGACAAATGCCCTCTTAAATAGTAGAACTTTTGTGCATCGTCCAGAGACTTGTTTTCATGAACTAGTCTTAAGAACAAGTCCCTGAACGTCTGCCATTCTGTATATTGACGAGAAAAGGTTGGTATTTTTATTTCTGGTAACTTTACCCGAGTCCTTGGTTGTTCTGATACAGCAGAGGCAGAGGGAACGCTAAGTTTAGAGCTTGCATCAGCAGCTTGTAACTTATACAATATTTCTTTTAGTGAGGTTTTAAACGATACATACAATTCCTCAACTTCATCGTACACGCCGTTTTTCTCATAATCTGAAGCCTTTAGTTCCACTCTATTTACTTGAGAGACTATTTTAATATGAGTGTCTGAGAACGACTGCCATTGTTGTTCCAAAGTTTCAAGCCTAGTTTCTATATATGGCAGCGTTAACTTGTCCTTAGGCGACTTTTTAAAATTAGTTTTAGCCTTTAAAATCCTAGTCTTAATGTCCTCTTGCAAGCTACTTAATGTTTCCATTGTAAATCTTAATAATAAAATTAATCACAAACAATCGTACACTGGAAATATGTATACAAGCACTTTATATACTAATTAATTTAATTCCTTAAGTTGATACCAATTATAAACTACAAACTCAGGACTTTCCCAATTCCAAAAATTACAAAAAAACGGCTAACTAACTAGGTAGGTACATAAGTTGACAACTAATTGTCAAACCAATTTAAAAAACTCAAGACTTGTTATTATACTTAGTAGCTAAATCAATATTCATAAAAATTCTAAGTCCTCAAAAATCCTTAAAATTTTACAAGTGTTTGACCGATAATTCTGAGGGAAATTGGGCGTGGATTCCCCGTCTCAACCACTTTTAGCTTAAAACTATTACAAGTCCTAACTACTATTAATTTAACTATGAAACTGTTATAAAAATATTAAAGTCCAAAATATTTAGGTACTTCACTGCAACTTATTATTTGCAAAACACTTTCTTTTAAACTTTGATAATATTTTTAACAAAATGTACTCACGGTTGTTCACAGCACTCACTGATTTTTGTCCGCTTCGTTTGTCTATCAGCTGACCACTTGCGCCTGCCTGTATCTTCACTGCAATCAGCGCCTGCCTGTATGTTTGCTGCAACCAGCGCCTGCCGTATGTTCGCTGCAATCAGCGCCTGCCGTAGGTCCGCTGCAACCAGCGCTCGCCTTCCGGGTGCACCACCGGATGACCGCTGTTCTTGCCAGAAGACTCGACGGCTGCCCACACACACAGTGACGACACCGCCAATACCACACGCCCCGTGTATGGTATAGCGCCTCGCCTAGTGTGTAGGCTGTACTCTGGATAGCGATCCACTACCCAGTAATCCTAACCGGGGCTGGTGGTATAATCCCGTACCACACCGAAGACTCCGACGAGAAAGGACCAAAATGAACGGGGATCTTCTTATACTGGTTCGTCTGCCCCAGTTGATTGAATAAAACACTATACTATCTTAATAAACTTGTATTCACACAAAACCCTTGTTTGCTTATCTAGTAATACAATATCCAAAGTACTAATGTTCCTTTCGCTCATCTATATTAATAAATCGGCCACTGGTATGTAATGTACAAGATCGAGATTATAGTGCGATGTAGAATTATCGACAGCGCCATCTATCGAGGTGGGTGCACAACTTACGCCTCAAACACCTAGTTTGTGACTTTATACAAACCAAATCTTGTCGTCTCTTGTCCAGTGGAGTGACTGGTATGGGTAGCTTTGCGTGCTGGAGGAGTATAGTGTGCAACACAAACAGCTGACGCACTGTTAGTACCTTACATGCTCTGTATAGCTCCTGTGTGGGAGACCGAAAAGGTGGACAGGTGGCAACCTTAAGGATGGCTCTTTGTGAACGTTCCAGTGGGAGCATAGCGGAACCAGCGGCTCCGGCCCAGGATGTTATGCAATAAGTCACAATTGATTGACATAGTACTAAGTAAACTTGCTTAATTATCCTAAAATCCGCTATGTATCTTAAATTTTTAAATATGAACATTAATTTTCGTACTCTAGTACATAGCAATTTAATATGCTCGTGAAAATTCAAATTTGTGTCAATTGTGACACCTAGGTATTTGATATGATTAGTTTGTATTAAAGTAGTCGGTTTATCAGTATTTCTTATTTCGAACAATATGTTCTTTGTTTTATCTGCATTTAATGATAGTACATTATGTTGAAGCCATTTTCTGACGTAGTTAAATCCGTTTTGGGCATGGTTAAATACTTCTTCTTGCGTTTTTACTGAAAATAAGAGTGCTGTGTCATCAGCATATGAAATTATTTTTCCATACTGCAAAGTTGTCCTACAAAGATCGTTAATGTACACTAAAAATAGTGTTCCTCCTAGGACACTACCCTGTGGGATTCCGTACTCATTATTTTTTATTTCAGTGCTTCTATAATTGCCTATTATTACGCTTTGTTGACGATTACTGAGGTAATCGGTAATTAGTTGTGGTTGAGTTCCTCTTATTCCTAGTGCCTCCAGCTTCCTTAATAGTATCGAACAAGATATAGTGTCATACGCCTTAGCTAGGTTCAGGAAGATCCCTATGGTATGCATACTCTGATCCAAATTTGTTGTCACATAATCTGTCAGATCAAATACAGCTTGATTGGTTGATCTGTTCTGCCTAAATCCAAATTGGCTTTCTGAGAGTAATGATTTATTCTCTAGGTAATTTACTAACCTGTTGTTTATATTTTTTTCCAGAATTTTGGAAAGGCCTGTTAAGATGGATATCGATCTGTAATTATTGACAACGGTTTTATCGCCAGATTTTGAATACCGGGGTGACCACAGTTCTTTTTAGTGATTTTGGAAATCTCCCCAGGGTTAAACATAATTCATATATGTATATGGGTTAAGGGGCTTGCCAGTTGTTGTTTAAACCTTTTTAATATTTTATTCGAGATATTATCCATCCAGTAGCGCACATATCTTTCATTCCAGTTATTATTCTAATAATTTCCTCTTCGTCAGTACTTAATAAGACAAAAGACTTCAATGCCTGACTTGGGTATAAGTTGGGAGTCAAATTTGGGGAATTATGTCCACAGTTTATAGTTTTATCTGTCATGTTTTTGCCTATATTTGCAAAATTATTGTTAATTTTGTTAATTGTCTGATTTGGACATACTTCCATTGATAGTAATTCGTTCGCTGTATCAGAGGGTTTCGTTACATACGTGTTAGTTTTTATAAATTTCCAAAGCAATTTAGTACAATTTCCTGCTTTTGGGATATAGCTTACAATAATAGCTTCGACATTAGAATTGGTACCCTTAAATGAAATCTACAACAACTACCCTCGGGAAGACCAACCGACCGAGTTAGATAATATTTCCTACAACACGTAAATAACAAAATTGACATCACACTTTCGAAGTAGATAATCGCGTTTGCACTGTGACCTTGCTGAGTACTATGTGATTCAGAGTGAATTGCTATGTAGTAAATTTGGAACTACATATTAGCAATCGTAACCCCGCTAGCTCAGCGTTATGTAAATTATCTCTGCAATCAAGTATTCAACGCTACGGATGATCCTGAGACGGCTTGGGTGTTAAAATTTCCATTTAAAAGCCCATTCGTGCATCAGAAGGCTCAAATGTGTGCCCAGAAGTGCACGAGCATATTTGAGCAACGTAAGGTTCTAAATTTCAATACAATAGCAATTGTTAAATCAAGGTAAAAGACTTATGGACAGCTTTAAAAATAGCTTAGACTTGACAATAAAGTTGGAACCGCTGGAATAGCCGCAACCAACGATAACCAGAGTCCAGTGCTAGATGAATAAGTAGGAACTGTGTTATTTTCAGGGGTTTGAGTCTGGCATGATGTACTTACATGGTGTCCATACATAAAGCAATGGTGACCACTTTCCATTACATAGTCTGTCACTTTCGTACATACAACGGTAACAGCTAGTAATACCTAAGTAGCAGATATATTTGAATACATCGTTTAAATCCCTCTCTACTCTTCGACCAAGGAATAGCATAGACGGACCCATCCATCCATTTGTTTTGAAGGCGTTAAAGTTACCTCATGCGCTCACTCGGTCGTAGTCGGTGTTATTGTTCCGAAGGTGAAACACGTGTGGCAAGATAAGATATTTTACGCAAGATGAGAATACGTAGAACACTATCTTAAATTCGAAAGAAATAATGTTTGTGTGCATGTTGTGTCGTGGCTGCAATATCTTTATGTCACTTTTTGAGTCCGTAATGTATGACGTGGGCCCGTCTGGTTTTTACTTGGTCGAAGTCTCTACCTGCATAATTGTAATTGACACACCCTATATCATAACATTATAATACCCATGGACAGCTGTCAGCATCTGTCATCTAACATTGCACTGAAATCCATCATCCGATTCCATTGTATTGTTAATTACGAACGCTAAATTATGCGATAATTGACAAGGTAACGAGAGCCGTAAGGTAAACAAGTAAACACACAGGGATAATTTTGTCTTTAATAGAATATTAATCTGACATCTCGGTTTTGACAGTCACATATTTTGATTAAGCCCCATCCTAAGTACATGGTTAACGGGGTAAAATGAACGTTGATAATCACCTCCTTAGCTGTAGAATTAATGAAAACTGTTTGTGGATGCCAAGGCCGCAAGGAAGGTATATTACATTAGTGCCAAAACTATAGTTAACAAAAACCTGCACCGACCTGTTTGGTTAACGTGATACAGTTCAGTACGATGAATCATTCTCATATCAATGATTGGATGAGATCTACGTCTAGTAGTGAAATCTATACTTATAATAAAACTGTTGAGGGTCGAGAGTCTGTACATGGAAGATATTTTGAAAATTTTAATTGGAGGGTGTTCTCTAATCGATACTGAAGCCGAAATCGTAATTTAAAATTTTCATGTCTGTCTGTCTGTCTGTCTGTCTGTCTGTATCCCGAATAAGTATCACGCCGAAACTACTGAACCGACTTGAATGATACTCGGTACGATCTGAGCCTATAGTCCGAGGAAGGTTCTTGGATACTTTTGATCCCGATATTCTGCGCGGTTCCTGCGGGAGAGGGAGTAAAAGACAAAATTGTTTTTCAGTTGTTATTTCTTAATGCGTGATCCGATTTCAAATATTTTTTTAGTGTAGTATGTTCAGTCAGGAATTGTTTTAGAATGGACTTAATCGTTAAGCTCTTTTATGATTAAGCAAACAGGGAAGTTTCATACGCTCCCATGAGTCTGTTGAAAAAATACCTGTCCTTTCATACACCTTACGAAAACTTACGTAAACGAAGTTGCGAGGGTCGGCTAGTACATATTATATTACTGCAATTTCTACTTTTGTATCAAAATTTAAACGCCAACAACTACCAATCATTCTTATTATCACGTTTTTCCATACAAAGGTTGCCTGGTAGAAATTGCTTTGGGCAATAAGGCCGCCCATTGTATTGCATTATTTGTAACATATTTTAACTAAGTGTGTATATGTTCTTGGTGTACAATAAGGTATATAATAAATCTATACATATAATAAAACTGTAGAGGGTCGAGAGTCTCTAAAGATATTTTGAAAATTTTAATTGTAGGACATTTTCTAATCGATACTGAAGCCGAAAATATAATTGAAACTTTTCATGTCTGTCTGTCTGTATCCCAAATAAGTATCACGCCAAAACTACTGCACCAATTTGAATGATACTTGGTATATTCTGAGCTTATAGTCCGAGGAAGGTTTTAGGATACTTTTGATCCCGATATTTCGCGTGGTTCCTGCGGGAGATGGGATGAAAGACAAAATGGTTTTTCAGTTGTAATTTCTCAATGCGTGGTCCGATTTCAAATATTGTTTTAGTGTTGGAAAGGGAGTACTTAAAGGATCATTCCACACAAGTTTCAATATTGAGAGTTATGTAGTTCAGAAATTAGGAGCATCTCAACTTTCGGTAAACCTAGAATTCAAGGGTTCTTTTGAATGTGAGGGTAAATCCAAACGAGCGTGTTGGCTAATCATAAAAGAGCTTAATGATTAAGGTTATTGTAAAATAACTCAGTGCGCGCCGAAGGCATTCACTCATGAAGAAGTACCCCTCCTTTCGTACACCTCATGTGACGTAAACGATGTTGCGAGGGTCAGCTAGTGGGTTGATATAATTGAGTGTAAGATATAATTTAAATTATGTGAAAAGCTATCATTATCTAGTAAGGTATTTTTTCAATATATGTAACAAAGTAAGGTGCACAGAAACAACTAGTGAGCACTAGCAGGATATGCACTTTCAGCTGTTGCAACTGCCTGCCTGATAGTATAATACTTACCTATATATTATAAGATACAGAATAAAATAGACCTAGGCAAAGTACGCTTCGTTATTTTTCACCCCGGGTACTAGTTACCGTGGGAAACTTCAACACGCCGAAAATATCTAGCTGCTGCCATTTTAAATAATTTCTCCTGAGTCAGACTCACAAGTATTGTAAGTGAGGTTGACTGGTAGAGTTCAGACAGAATTTGTTTTTGAATTTTAAAAAAAACCTTTTTTATACCATTATCAGCGAAATTGGTTCAGGGATTAGTGCGTAATTGAGTACAAATATCTTCACAACCACTTCTAATATAAGTAGAAATCCTTCATCTAAATTCATCGCTTGACCAGACTCTCTTCAGCCAGGCCCACTCCAAATTACTCAATACAAAAGTTCGTCCGCTAAGAACAATCTACAGTTCCGTCTTGTTGAACAGAATATCTGCCAACCAATAAATAATGAACCAACTTCATAGTTATATAGCGTCGTTTATTTTCACTCGATGTTGAATACAGTCGGTTCTAGTTCTGATCAAAGATGGACGGTGAAGAAGGAATTCTGCCTTTGTTTTTATATCGTACAATCATAAGTATTATTATCAGGCTTTATTTTGGTTATGGATATAAGAATGTATAAATCGGGCTTGGCAGAACATTTAGCTACTACAAATGATCTAAGACCTAGATAAATTATAAAAACAAAAAATTCAATTTCGAGTTTTCACTATGAACACGCTCAAATATAAGTAATTGATATACTATTGGAAGTCACAAAAAATCATACATTTTGCTGAGGATTTAGAGTAGATACTGCCCTGAAAACAAACTATAACAGCTATAAATAAGTCAGTAACTTTAATCTAATGTTCGTGGAACGACACTATACAATGCTCAGTGAAACGCGAAATAATCTTGCCTATTATGAAAATTATGAACGAGTTAGTGGGGTCAACTACTAACTTTGCCCAGTGTAGCTACTAACTTTGCCTTGGGCAACTACAAACTTTACCTAACAAGATACATTCAAACATAAACAATAAATAATTAAGCGAAATAGTCTACTTTATGTGAAGCAAAATACCTATTAATACTTAATGTTACTAACTATGAACTAAACACCGTTTAGTTAGCAATTAAAAATAATAGATTCCAAGAAAATGGACAATCGATCAAAGTTACTAGTTGTTTTCGCACTCCACCGAGTGGTGTTCAATATCCGCGTCTTGTGGTTGGTGGATTGACCCAAAGTGGTGCAATGTGGCTTATGTCCGAGTATTGTGTGGCTAGTGGCGGCCGCCCGTAGCAAGCCGTGGCCACAAGGACCACAGTCACCGAAACTTGTGGCCGTTACAAAGCCCTTCGGCGAGTCAGTACAAAATATCTGAAAAAAATCGGTTTTCTGTAAAGTCGGTTTACTGACGATAGTTGAACGTGACAACTCAGTCGCGTCAAAAACTATTGTATATATGCTTATTGGTTTATAAAATTTTAATATCGTAGTACATTTACTATGGAATAACACATCAATTGATTATAGCGCCATCATTTGAAAACATTTGTATTAAAATAAAAATGGAACCCTTCAGAGCGAGGTAACGCCGCATACGTCATATTTTTTCGTGCATGCAGCCGGCTCCATCGAATTATAAGAGGTCGTCACGTCAAAAACATGGTATGTGCCTGTGTCTGACTAGCCGTGGTCGTGAGCGGTGATTAGTTATGTGGTAACCATGGATCATAATAAGAGGGGGTAACGCATGAAATGACTGAAAGTCATGAGTAAGTAGTCGGTGTACGAATACGATGATTCTGTTTTATATTGTAACTCGAAAATTTCAATACCCTCTGCAGAATCCAGAATCCTTTAAAATGTAGAATAGATTTACTTTCTCTTTTTGAAAACATGTGTTTATATTCAAATTTAGTACTTAGTAGCACATTGTTTGCCCAGACGAGACGTACGAATTGGCGTACCCAAATATTAGGTGCTTACACATCAAATTGGCGTTTTTCGTACTGGCCACTTTAATTACGATTTTCTCCTCTTTGGTAAGGAATTCCAAATTCAAATTTTCCCAGCTATTTACTCATGTATTTATCCTTCGATGACCGTCATTCATTTGTTTTTTTCTTCTGTTTTTTTCTGTTTGCGTCACTCATTTTACAAAATGGAAAACTTAAAATATCGCATTATTTACGAGTACGAGTTCCGCCATGGCACTAGTGCTGCGGAAACGACTAGAAGGGTGAATGATGTGTATGGCGGTCATGTTGCAAAAGAAAACACAGTTCCTTTTTGGTTCCAACGTTTTCGTTCAGGAAATGTCGACCTGCAGAACAAGCCCCGTGGACGGCCTGAGACTCAAGTTGATAATGAAGTATTGAAGGCTATTGTGGAAGCGGATCCATCGCAAACCACGTCCGAGTTAGCTGCAGGCTGCGGTGTTAGTGATAAAACTGTTTTAATTCACTTGAAGCAAATTGGGAAGATTAAAAAGCTTGAAAGGTGGGTACCTCACGAATTGACTGAAGCAAACCGGCAAAAGCGCGTCGACTGCTGCGTTACATTACTGAACCGGCACAATAATGAAGGTATTTTAAACCGAATCATTACCTGTGACGAAAAATGGATTCTTTACGATAATCGAAAGCGCTCAGCGCAATGGTTGGATCCTGGCCAGCCAGCCAAATCCTGCCCCAAGCGAAAATTAACCCCAAAAAAGTTACTTGTAAGCGTTTGGTGGACTAGTGCCGGTATTGTTCATTACAGTTTTCTCAAATCTGGCCAGACTATTACGGCTGATGTCTATTGTCAGCAATTGCAAACCATGATGGAAAAGCTAGCGGCTAAACAACCTAGGCTGGTCAATCGCTCCACGCCACTGCTGCTTCACGACAACGCTAGACCACACACTGCACAACAGACGGCTACCAAATTAGAAGAGCTTCAATTGGAATGTCTAAAACATCCTCCGTACTCCCCGGATCTTGCTCCAACAGATTACCATTTTTTTCGAAATTTGGACGGGGATGGGGCAGTCCAAATCGCCTTCACAGATTTTATTGATTCCCGTCCGACTGGTTTTTTTAGTAAAGGGATCAATGAACTACCTATGAGATGGCAAAAATGCATAGAAAACAATGGTTCATACTTTGATTAATTAAATATATATTATATTTAAAAATATTCGACTTTTTGTTCCTCCTATACAAAACGCCAATTTCATATGTAAGCACCTAATATAAACGGTCGTAATATAATAACTTTATCAAGATTTTGAAATCGAGTTGCGGTGTGTTTCTAAACTGTTTCTAGCTTCTATGTTGGAAGTGACCAAGGACGTAGCGTAGATTTATTTACAGATTCTAGAGTATCTAGGTTACGTTAAAATTCAATAAATGCCTGCTCCTATTAAAATGTATCCAATTTACAAATTCCCGCGTAGAATATTGTTTCCACTTTTGTAGCTCATGAAATATATACCAATATCCTTCATTTTAATTTAGATTAGGAACCAATTTACTGTCTCATAAAACAGCCATGTCAAATTTAACAAGTCTTTAAAAATATAAAGCGTTTTAGGTATAAGAACAAAACAACTAAATTCCTTTTATTTTGTTATTCAAATTACGCAACCTTCACAAAAGTTGCGAACTAGGACGACAGCCGACCAAAATATTGTGACGGCTGTCGAACAATTAAATTGTTAAAACCGACAGGTTGGTAGAAGATTTAGGGACGTCTGGGAATTTCAAAGTTAGGAAACTTTGCCACTGCTAAATTCTTCATGAATATAAAATTTTAAAGCAAATAAAAAATATTACCTAGGTATACCTTACTTTGGACATATTCAATTATGGTTTAAAACTATTCATTTCAACAGTAAGGTACCTACCACACTATAATCTTATATACAGGGTGGAATTTAAAGACGGTAGTTGGAGGTAAAGTACCCTTAATATTGATAATGGCAAGTTTTGCTGAAAGGAAACATTCCTTTATTTTCAAAAGTAAGTAAAACTGCATTCAAAGATTTTTGAAAAATCACCTGCTTGAGCCGGGAATCGAACCTAGGAGATGTGAAAAAAAACATCCTGTGTTTTATGATACCAACCGGAAGAGTCTTTAATAAGGAACAATTTCTTTTAACCAACATAGTATCTTACATTAAAGGAAGACCAAGTAAAATATGTTTTTATTGTAAAGCTTACTCACTATCTGAAGAAGAAAAACAGTGTTATTGAGATTCTTCTCCTTTTTTTAAGTTGGTAAAAAAATTTTTTAGTTTCTGTCAATGGAAATATTCGTTCTGGTCACTTAACCAACCAACTTAAAAAAATAGGAATTTACCAATTAGACTTTTTTTTTCTTCAGATAGTGAGTTCAGACAGCTTTTCAATAAAAACATATTTTACTTGATCTTCCTTTATTTTAAAATACTATGTTGCTTAAAAGAAAATAAATAAAAATAAATAAATATTCACGGACATTTCACACAACGCTATCTGATCCCAAAGTAAATGACCCTTAATAAAGATTCTTTCGGTTGGGATCATAAAATACAGGATGTTTTTTTTTTCACGTCTCCTAGGTTCGATTCCCGGCTCAAGCAGGTGATTTTTTAAAAATCTTTGAATGCAGTTTTACTTACTTTTGAAAATAAAGGAATGTTTCCTTTCAGCAAAACTTGCCATTATCCATATTAAGGGTACTTTCCCTCCAACTACCGTCTTTAAATTCCACCCTGTATAAAAATGAATCGCAAAATGTGTTGGTAAGCGCATAACTTCAGCACGGGTGGACCGATTTCACTAATTCTTTTTTTGTTGTGTAAGGTATTGTCAGGAAAAGGTTCTTATGGAAGAAAAAATATTGTATTCCCACGGGAACGGGAACTACGCGAGTGAAACCGCGTGACGTCCTCTACTTTAATATAAGCATTTTAAGAGTGTATAATGCACACAAATGTGCAGCTACAAAGGATTTTCGAATAGGTACAATGCTATTTGGGATCCGAAAGTTATTATTTGGTTCCGTCAAGTATAAAACGTAGGAATCTACATGTCAATGAGAATTATCATCCCTTGTAGATACATGCATTGAGAAAATAGGGAATTATTCCGAAGAAGAATAATTAGGACTATAAATCGATATTAAGGACTTTAAAATCGATTGTAAAGCTTTGTCTGACGATTTCAATTACCCAACTGTAATTCGCCTTTGATTTATATCAGTCAGAGGATGCCGACGTGAAATTCAGTTATCGAAAAATGTGTTTCCCGTAGGAATAAGGGATGTAAAGTAATTTATCGTGCTCTACAGGCCTACAAATCTCTCCATTATAAAAATAATGTCAGGCTATTGATTCCTTACGCCGTGAAAGGATAAACAAATTCATTTTCCCATCCCTGTTAATATTATAAAGAGGAAATACGTGAGTATTATAGATGTTTCTAATATTTAAAATTCTTATTAAATACAAAATTCGTATAAGATGGCCCAAATGGGCCATGGGAATTTTGTATTTAATATTAAAGAGGAATAAATATTAAGGAGGGTTCCATTGTCATGCTATGAGTATTATCTAAAAACTAATTAAAGGTTAGAGATGTCGAGTGTAATAAGAGTTAGAAAGTAGAAAAACAAAATCAAAATGTAAACATGGTTTAGGTCTATTGAACCTTAAAATTATATTTGTTACGCACCCCCTAACTAACCTATGAGGATCGCTACGTCAGGGTGCCGTCTATTTGGTAGAAACTTGATACTCCGAAACCTATTTGGGATAACTCACTTCGCAGAAACTTCTTTAATCGATCATTTATTAGGCATAAAAAATATTTGACATAAATATTTTTAGGCATAATGTGCTTATGAATGTAAGATCTGTCCAATGGTAGAGTAATTTACAGGCTTGTCACGCACTTAACGAACAGACTCCCGACATGTGCACTGTCGCCCAATGCCGCGACTCGTGTGTCACATGGTGCGCTCAAGACTGACAACTGTCTGTTCAACGGGAGGGGGTATGCATACACTACATCCCTTCCTTATTATATTTTTATTGGTGACAACTGGCAAACAAAGTACGAAACACATTCACCAAATACTATTATTTTAACTACTCAATTTTCTGTGTAACTGCTTGACAGAACCAATTCATAAAATAAAAGATACAACGATACGCCTAATTTGTTCATCTGGACTTTCTTCGTTTTCTTTTCCTGGTACTACAGCTTCCCATTCTCTTTTCAACTTATTAAATGAACGATAATTTCTCTCATGATCCGATTTACCTTTCTTGACAACAATCTTGCGTTAATACTTTCCAAAGTATACTGGGTTGGATTTAAATTCGGCATCGATTTAGTGTTTTACACGATTAACCATTCTTGACTACAACTTTGCATTGATACTTTCCACAGTATACTGGGTTGGATTAAAATTCGGCATCAATTTACACTTCCTTTTTCATTCTTATTTATCTCGAACACAATCGCTTTCCATTACAATACAATATAATACAATATGCTTTATTGTACACCATAAACATATTATACCTATTTCACTACTCCCTACACTACCTCTTGCTTACCACCTTCCCTTCTAAAACTTGTCTATATCTTTTACCTGTGATTTTTTAAATATTTTTATTGAAATACAAAAGATTTTTTTAAGGATATTATGAAAATGAATACCTTAACAAATATACCAATTACTATTAAAGGCGTTCATGACGCAAAGAGCATTTCTGAGTTTACAGGTCCGAATGTATGGAAGCTCCCCAAGGGACTTTGAACAGTGGCTTTTTTTTTTACATACATACATACATACATATGGTCACGCCTTTATCCCCGAAGGGGTAGGCAGAGGCATATAATATGCCCACATTTCACCTTTGTATAATTTGTCCCACGTAATAGGTGGTGAGCCGTATTGCCGTGTTTAAATGGACAGGCGCAGGTTGTGACTGCCTGCTGTTGAAATAAAGCCTTCAACTTAGCTTAACGACTGCCATTTTACTGGCAACCGGGACCAACGGCTTAACGTGCCTTCCGAAGCACGGAAACGCTCAAATAAATGTCACAAAGTGATCACATGGATGGTCACCCATCCATGGACCGGCCATAGTGAAAGTTGCTTACTGCAGTGATCGTTTACAGAACACTGAGCCCGCGGGGCCACGAGCGCTTCTTTTTTTTTTAGTGAAAATACTGAGAACTATCACAAGGAAAGTACTGGAGAAATAGATATCCAGTCCTTAAAAGGGAACTTGTTTTAGACGATGCGTAGATTGATTTTCAACCTGGACTCTTTGCGGATGCAGCCATATTCAGCTTGAGAAGTATAGTCAACAATTAGTTAAGTAGACAAAGTAGACAAGCATTATTGTGTGTATTAATGCCAGATCTCAACAGTGCCTTTGACTTGTCAATCTAAATTTACATTTATGCCTATGTATATCAACACACTATACCTATGAAACACCTTTTAGCTTTGGAGAAAACAAAGTGCCGCTGACCTAATCATACGTGTTGTATTTCAATATCTTACATTTTTGTAAAAGCATTTGACTTCCTCGTTATAGCAAGGTCACATGTAGCATTATTCTGAAGTAGTCTGTATAGTCCGGAAATTGGATTCTCTGTACCCTGTAAGGGTACAGGGATAATTTTATTTCCAAGCATTGCATTCGGCACATCGTGAGCAAAATATGAAGAAGTGACAATAATATAATTTTTATTTAATTTCCCAATTTTCAATGTTCTTTTCATCTTTACAACTTTCGGTCTCCGCTGACCTCCATATAAAACGTGGCCGACAGCAGGGGCATCTCTTTCTACCTTGAGTTGTATAATTCAGGCGTAAAATTTGTAATCACGCATCTACTCCTTTCAATGTGATGACTTTTTTTGGATTGATTATCCCGAAAATCTCACCTTATGAGATGGCTCTGTGTAGCTAAAAATGCTTTTCTATCTCTTATTTCATACACACTGTATAACCAAACCTACCAACTTAATGGCAGCTAGTAGCAACCTTCCAACTTAATGGAATCAACCTTCCAATTTTATGGAAACATACTTCCAATTTAATGGTAGCAATCTACCAATTTAATGGCAGTCACCTACCAATTTAATGATAGCAACCTTCCAATTGAATGGAGCCACCTACCAATTTAATGGCAGCAACCTTCCTATTTAATGGAACCACCTACCAATTTAATGGTAGTAACCTTCCAATTTAATGGCACCAACTACCAATTTAATGGCAAAACCTTCCAATTTAATGGCAACAACCTTCCAATTTAATGGATTCAACCTACCAATCTAATGGTAGCAACCTACCAATTTAATGGCAGCAACCTTCCAATCTCTGGAACCACCCACCAATTTAATGGTAGCTTCCAATTTAATGGAACCACCTTCCAATTTAATGGCAGAAACCTACCAATTTAATGATAGCAACCTTACAATTAAATGGCAAGAACCTTCCAATTTAATGGCAACAACCTTCCAATTTAATGGATTCAACCTACCAATCTAATAGCAACCTACCAATTTAATGGCAGCAACCTTCCAATCTAATGGACCTATCTACCAATTTAATGGTAGCAACCTTCCAATTTAATGGAACCTCCTACCAATTTAATGGCAGCAACCTTCCAATTTAATGGAAACATCCCTCCAATTTTATGGAAACAACTTTCCAATTCAATGGACACAACTTTCCAATTCAATGGACACCATCTCCAAATTTAATGGATACAACTTACCAATTTAATGGCAGCTACCTACCAATTTAAAGCAGCAATATCTTAGGACCAGCCTTTACACAACGCCATCCAGCCCAACCAAGCCAATAGAAGCACATGCCACGGTGTCCAGACAACCGATAAGCACACACACCATACACAGAAACCCCCAACCCCTAAACGAACACCTGTGGCTCACACAAACACTTAGTCCGACCCGAAAAACTGAAAGCAGGGCCCTAGCGCGGAAGACGTTTCCCGTCTGCACCACCGAGGCAGTCAGTATACCTACTCAATAGCAGAATGTATTAAAATCACCAGACAACTTCGCGGGACACCGATCTGGTACTCGCTAATTGGTACATTTCACTCTATTACGTACATTTGTCATTTCAGCCTTATGAATAATAAATACGAGAATCTTCATAATTACCCTGTTACCAAACAAAACATAATTATGACGCTGAGTACAGGGCAGTCATTAACACCTAGCAGAATAGATCAGAATAGAATAAACTTTATTTATACACCATAATGCTGTACAAAACGCGGCTCTATTGCCGTAGAGCAATATCTGACAGCCAACCTTGTCTTGTGAATAGTTTTACTTTTATAGGTAAACATATATCATCCTAATATATTTACCTAACTTTATAAAACTGATGAATATTGCTAATCGCCAGTCTCAACATCAAATGATAACACCGATTTGACTGGAAATTGTATTTTTCTTATATTTCATTAAAATAAATACACATATTTAGAAAACATTATTTCATATTTCAAAATTACGAATGGAATAAAACACTATTTCTGTTTTTTATAAAGTGAAAAAGACGACTTGGTCCAGACGGGACCCGAATTCGTAACCCTTGCCTAAACCAAGGAAATGCACTATACTTGATAAAAAATATTGTGAAGAGGTTAGCATACCGCCTAATTTACTAAAATATGTGGATGTATAATAAAATTATAATAAATATGTATAATAAAATGTATGGAGAGAAATAAATGTGCTTCTGTATGTATTGAACATATAATGCAAACTGAATGACATTACATTAGCATGATCTTGCTAACAGCCGTACCTTTGACAATTTATAAATGGGATAAACCAATAAACATTACAGTTTCGTCAAATTATGTTAAATTTATTTCAACTTATTTAGTGTGACATTATACAATAATTATTGTAACACATACTAGCTTTTAAACTTTCGCTTTGCATGATATTAATAATTTATTTAAAATAGGTATTTACGCGATCACACCTATAATTGAGGCTTGACGTTTCGGTGGGGTTACACCAGCCGTAGTCACAAGCAGACTCTCATTATTCAGAATCACAATACCACATTATTATTAATAATCAAGTTAATTGACATGATACTATAGTACCTGTTCAACAAATATTTGCATGCCTTGGGATGGAATGTGGCTTGTGATTCATCTATTATTGCTGTATTATAACACCTTTTTTATTTCCTAAATACATAATAGAATTGAATTGAATAAACCTGGCCAAACAGAATGTAAAACAGAATATGTGTTACACCATTTCATCGCTGTTGGCTTTCCAAATGAAGTCCTATAAAAAATAATTAAATATCCAATTCCATATTGAAGGTCTGACTTCCGAGTCAAATCAAACCCCTATTACAGGAGTCAGTATCCTCCCTGACGTAAACTTGACGCCCACGCATGGACAGGACACAATGATGAGAGAAAAACAAGACGCGCACTCAGCACCCAATCTTTACGGCGATGGTCACTGTTAGTTTAACCATTGCTCTTGTTTTTCGTTTTGTGTATTAAAATTTTACTTGACACTACGTACGCTAAATAGGATCAAACCCTTTATCAATATGATATTATAAAACTATCTGATCATCGCACGCGGAATGTCAAAGATTGAAACGATTGAATTTGAATTGAAAGCCTTCCTTCCTTCCTTGGAAGGTTTAAAAGGCCACAAAATATACACAACACAACGATATTCTATACAGAACGTCTTCGTTCTTCTTTTTTATATAAATTAGAAATAGCGTCGCTTTTATATAATTTTGTGTGACATGTGTACACAAGACACGTGTTACAAGTATAAATACAATTTTCATTCACATTCGACATTTGTCTGTGTATCTATAGGTCTAATCACAGGAGGTCCAATTTTTTTTTGGTCTCTTTTGTTGAAATACAAAAAGTTGTAAAAATCTTAACACCATAAAACGAATATATAATTCAAGAATTGGCGGGTCAATTCCTGCTATATCTGACACTTGGAACCCGTCTCCACCATCTACAACGATACGAAATTCGTCGGAACTAGCAGTATGAAATAGGATATGACAATAGTAGACAATTCCTCAACAGTTACCACAACATAGTATTTACTACCTATTGTGCTCGCATTACTTCAATACCATGAGAATACAGCAGTACTGTTTAGTATTCTTTGTTAAAATTTTAATATGTGGGTAGCATAAAAATAAATTATATTTGTTTTATAATAGATATTATTTTCTATGCCCCTATTTTTTCCAGAGCAACAATATTTATGAGATGAGTAAACAGACTTGAAACCCACGTGGATGACTAATACTGAAAATAAATAATTATGTTATAATAATATGGTTATTTGACCACTGACATGCTCGACAATACATGATAACCTTTCAGTATTTTATATCATCATATCTGCGACATAGAATATTTTTATTGCAACAAAACCATTTCAAAGTTACCGTCTATTTACTCTGATGTAAGCTAAACGTCAGAAACTTCTAAATAACGGCTCTCAAAGCCCATTTTTAAAAACACACACTTATTGGAAACCGAAGAAAACTAACCACATGCAAGCGTTCCTCAGGGACATTTCTCCTCTGCTTCTTACAAAATTTGGAGTAATAAAAACCTTTGCACAGTACCTATGTAGAATCAATATATTTTTTTTATTATTAAATAATTCAATAATTCAATAAAATTATATTATATTAATTTAGAATGATTAAATATAAAATGGTTGCAAAATAATACAATGGAATAATGTCAATGGAATAATGTTAATTTGGTTTAAGAAATCTCATAAATTGATTGTTGTAATTGTAGTTAGATTAGTTTTATTCAATGTCAATGGCTTGTATTGAACTGATATTTATTCGTTGATCTCATTAAGGTAGGTGCACAAATCACACCAATAGTGTTTTAATTTAAATTCCGTTAGTTTGTTATAGGCAATAATGGGTTGAATTTATTAATATTTTGTAAATATGTGGTATTGTAAATATGTAAATAATTAGTGTTAGTTTGTTGTAGTGTGTCGATATATATTTTTAATCTAGTAATTAATGCTTGCAATTGAATTCTGTTGTTTGTTTGTTATTATATTGTGGTCAATGCTGTGTACGTCTGTAATAGGTATGCATATAAGAATGTAATAATGGAGGCATGACAAATTTAATGATGTGTATGTATGCTGTTGATGTACCAATAAATAAATAAATAAATAAATAAATATAGAATTATTTATAAAAAATATTTGAAAAAGGCCATCGTTTCTATTCACTAAATGCCAGCAAAATAATTTCCTTTGCAAACATGACATGAAGGACATCACTTTTAAAACATGGGCCTAAATTAAACACACACAATGAGCATAATTTTAACAATAGCAGTTGACTTTTGAGTTAGCTTATTACGTTACCTACACACCCGATATTGTAATAAATCCATTTTGTAGCATATGCGAGAAGAATAACACTGAAGAACATGCATTTCATTACTCCATATAGTCAATGTGTACATTCTAACCTATAAGATTAAAAATATTGTTTACTCCTTTTATTTCCTCCTGTTTTTTTTATTTAAAAGAACTAACCTTGTTTCCTCGTCGCCATTTGTAAGATCTGTCCAATGGTAGGGTAATTTACAGGCTTGTCACGCACTTAACGAGCAGACTCCCGGCATGTGCACTGTCGCCCAATGCCGCGACTCGTGTGTCACATGGTGCGCTCAAGACTGTCAACTGTCTGTTCAACGGGAGGGGGTATGCATACACTACAATGACCGAATTTAGAATGGCATACATTTAAGATAGTAGAATTTTATTTGGCTTAATTACCTTTGGCATAGTTAAAATTTTGTATAACTTCATTTAGCATAACGTTCATTTAGAGTACAGATTTTCGCAGCGTTTCATTTCCCATAAGAATCTTTAGCAAATTTACATTTCGCATTTTAATCACTTCGTCAAATATTCATTTGGCAACTTTTTACTTGCTCAATTTTTATTTAGTCAAATATACATTTACCAAATGATTTGTTTCGCAAAAAAATATATTCCAAAAGTAACACCCCGACTCGAGAGTACCCCGACTTGGATAGGTTAGGTTAGAAGGTTAAGGCGGGAGCGAAGCGGAGTGAAGCTCCCGCCTTAGCCTTCGTGGTTATTTTTTTTAATGCAATGAATTCAGACTTTTAAGTAAATCATATGATATGTAATATTTTGGGTTTAAATAGTTATGGATAAGAAATATGTACCAAAAGATAAATCTGGTTTTGAACTTTCTGCGATGTGATGATTATACATTGTGATTATTATGGATATAAAAATTATGCGTTCAGATGATTCTGACTTACAAATTTATGGGTTTCAATGTATGCTAAATGAGTTTATGCCAAACGATATTCTGCGAAAAGAGGTTTATGCTATTAGTTGTTATGCAATATAAAATTATTGCCTACTTAAAAAGTTCTACTATATGAGGTGTACCCGCTGCGTCAACGTTTTCATAATCAACAACGCACACGGCTCTGGGCGACATGAGGTGCAAGTTCAGCACTAGGCGCATGGAACCACGCGGTGCACCATCAGCAGATCACGCCCCGAGACGACGTCATTCCGACATTGCCTCAAAAATTGTAATAATTTTAAATCAAACTTGTTTCACACTTCGAGGCAATATCATTGTTACTTTGTAGTTATAATTTTTATATCTACTGTAAAATTTCTTTTAATTAAATTTAATTAAATAAATTGTTTTTTTGGGACCTCCAGTTGCAGTCCACGTATTTTATTTATAAACATCGGAGGTTTACAAATACCTAGTAAGTGATTCAATACAGATGAATTCAATTTTACATGTTTATTACGGAAATTGCTACGGACTGAATTTTCCTCATTCCGTTTGGTAAGTGAACGGTTATTTAAAAGAGAGAATATTTCATGATTATTACCCAAACGGTATAAAATGAAATTGCTCTTGCTGTCTTGTGACTTACATCTTTTAAACTAGGTAGTCAACTGGATAGTTAGGTATGCAGTTTTTAAAAATAATTTTATTATATGCACAAAACATAGCTGCTGAGCTGTAACGTAAAGAAAGTCTCGCGGGTCAACTAGTCTTCAATGTGACCTTTACTAATTATTTGGAAGTTTAGTTTCTTCTTTTGGTAAAGTTTTCAATATTTCTATGATAATCAATATTTAAATGGTTTCAACCAAAATAAACGATTGTTTTGATACCGTTTTGCCAAAGTAGACAACAAAAAAAGTACTATATAGTTCGGTTTTATAGATAATATTTATACCAACTGTATGGACTTATTTGTGATATAAATTATAAAATATTACCTACTGTATAAGTTGTATTCTTTGTTACCTTATATATTTTTGTTTGTTAAACAAATTTTCTAGAGGCACCGCTAAACGACACAAAAGTAATACTTAGGTACCTACTTTACCTCTAAAATATTAGTCACGATTTCTAGCACCTGTCGCATCACTACGCTTTTTTTTTTTTTTTTTTTTTTAACGTGAGGGAAAATCCTCGTAGGATGCTATGCCGGACTCTTACCGACTAAAAAACCTCACGTAACGCCCAACAGCCTATGGTTGAGAGCCCCGGGTAAGCCCTCAGGAAGGATGTCCCGTGACTCCCAACAGACCTACGGCCGCCAATGCGGCCTCGCCCAGGGGGTGGTTCGGGTGCAATCCCGCGTCTATGGGGGATTTCGGGTGTGACCCCGCTTCTAAGGGGGGGGCGTGCGTGAGTGCTCACGTCACGCTGCCGTCATGGGCCTGCTTCTGTAAGGACGGTGAGCGGCCCTCTCACCGTCCTCAGACCCCCGGTTATGGAGGCCGATAGTCCTCGGCGAAGACACGTCGGCGGCGCCCAGGGCGCCGACTGCGGAACTCGGGTGGGAGAGTTCTCTCCCGCACCCGGCCCGCCGCCTCCTTCGCGAGCATGACCTGCTCGCAGAAAGAGGCGGCGCAGTCCCACTTACTCCCGCTGGAGAGCATGGCTCGCACCATGGCCTCAAGCGAGAGAGTGTCCACGCCCAGACCCACTACGAGGACCTGTCGCTGTTGTGCCCACGCCGCGCACTCCACCAGCGTGTGGAGCGCCGTGTCATCGCTGCGGTCCTCGCAGTGCTGACATTCGGCCGTGGTTTCCCGGTGTTTTCGCCACAGATACCTACCGAAGCTACCGTGCCCGGCAAGCATCTGTGTCAACCGGTAGGAGAGAGCACCGTGTCTTCTCTCCAGCCACTCGTCCATGACCGGTCTGACGGCCGCGATTGTGGCGAATCCCCCCTTTGGTTGCTCAAGTCGCATCTTCCATGTCTCCAGGGTTTCCTGGTGGAGCAGGGTCCGCTGGGCCTCGATTTCTCGAGACGCAGGCCTTTGGCCCCGCTCCAGCGCCTCCTTGCGCCATCTGAACAGTGACGCAAGGGCTCTCGCTTCCAGGTCCCATGGAGGGGTCCCGGCTAGGAGACATGCCGCCTCACCGGAGATCGTGCGGTATCCTCTTATCACCCTGACGGCCATCACTCTCTGCGGGCTCATCAGTCTAGCCTCATTGCTGGCCGTCAGGGTCTCCGACCATACGGAAGCCCCGTACAGGGCCATGCTTCGCACGATCCCAAGGTACAGCCTCCTGTAGGCAGCGTTGGGTCCCCTGATGTTGGGCATCAGCCGCGCGAGTGCGGCCGATGCTCCCCTCAGTTTTGGGACCAAACTTCGGAAATGATGTCCGAAGTTCCACCGGCCATCAAGTACGAGCCCCAGATACTTCATCGAGGGCTCGATGCCGATGCTGACGCCCCCCACCTGTAGGCTGGATCCCGCAGGTGGCCCCATCCGAGGTCCGTGGAAGCACAGAGCCTCGGATTTGTGAAGGGTGACCTCAAGACCCAGCCGCCGAATCCGACCCACGACCTGAGCAACCCCTGCCGTGGCCTTAAGTGCTGCGGCACGGTGCGTTGCTCCCCGCGCCGTAACGAGGGTGTCGTCGGCGTAACACGTTACGCCGACCCCTCTGAGCAACGGACCACGCAGCACCCAGTCGTAACCGATGTTCCACAAGAGCGGCCCTAAAACCGATCCCTGTGGAACACCGCACGACACATCTCGCCGACCCGGCCCTAGCCAGCTCGGGTAAGTTATGGCTCTCTCAGAAAGATAAGCCCCGACAATTCGACGGAGGTAGGGAGGCACTCCATGATAGATAAGCGCCTCCCTGACGCAGCTCCAGGGCAAGGTGTTGAATGCGTTGGCGATGTCGAGAGACACCGCCACCACCACCTCACCCTGTGAGACTGCTTCCTCCGTCAGGCCTCTAATGCGCATGATCGCGTCCACGATGGAGCGTCCCTGACGGAAGCCAAACTGGCTATCCGCCAGATCAGGCACCACGCGTGTGAGGTGCCCGACGAGGCGTTGTGCAATAATGCGCTCAAAGAGCTTGCACACCTCGTCGAGCAACACGATCGGCCGGTACCCTGATGGGGAATTTGCCGGCCGCCCCGCCTTTCGAATCAAGACCAGTTTCCCTGTCTTCCAGACCTTGGGGGCACCACTACGCTGCCGTGTGTCCCAAATTAGAGATGTTAATGCCGCGGTAGACGACAAAGTTCCATTTCGTTTCCAGCTCCATTTTGTTGGAACTAATTTGCTTACGTTGAAGACATTACGAAATTTTGTTGTAAATTTTTAATTTGATGCAATAATCTGAAGAAATGTATGTTTCTCTATCTCTCTTTTTTTTTGTTATCTTTGATTGCGCAGATACATCGGCCATATTACCATTTATTGTTACTTGTATACGTACATAGGACAATGGGGGACATGATGGGGTAGCTAAGAGATATAACAAAAATACAGAATAATCTTTGTTTATGCTGCATATTATCTATGATTTGGTAATGTAAATATTCATTATGTCGATACTCATACCTACCTACGTCGTATTATGGAAAACTAGTTGTTCCATAAGATGTTGTTAATTAGTTTGTGAACACCAGGCTTTGAGTAAACTGTAAACGTGAGCGCAGACAAACAAACATCCCAATTAAACTGTGATTTGTCGAGAAACTTTGCACACTAATTAATAGTTCGAAGTCTAAAGTTAGATAACTGAGTTTCTTTTGCTATGGCAAAGCTAATTTAACTTAACTGGTGTAAAGTTTTGTTTCAGAAATTCTAATATGTTGTTTAACATGTGTAGTTTGTAGAATTTGGTACAATAGGTATATCGTTGGAATTACAACGCATAAAATATTTATAGTAATTCCCGATCAAGTAAACGTTCCAGCGAAGTGTAGGTAGCTTTTAGGCTGTTTTCGACAACACTTGCCCATATTTTATTTCACCTTTATCCCCGAAAGTAAGTAGAGGCATAAGAATACGTATTCGTATTTTATCCCACGTAATAGATGAAGTGTCTATTGCTGTGTGGAAATGGACAGGCGCCGGTTGTGGCTGTCTGCTGTATAAAATTTTCATTTCATCGCCCATGAGGCGTTGAACTGGGCTTAACGAAGGTTATGTTAAATGCGACCTGTATAAATGGCATATACCGCGTTCCAAAGCCCGGGAAAGGCTCGTAACAGAAAAGCAACATATCAGTCACCATCTCAAGACCAGTCATAGCGTAAATTGCTGAACGAAGTGATTATTTACAGTACAATGAATTGATCACGATACCATTTTAAAAGTCTAATATTGCAAAAGGTCACATTGAAGCTCGATAAGACATCAAACGAATCTAGGGAGGCGGCCGTAATTGAAATACTTAGCTATTTGATCAGTAATTTAATAACATAGTAATTCCATTACAAGCCTAATCTCTTAGAAATGTATTTGATTGCATAATGAGTGAAGTAATATGGTTTTATTATATTTTTTTATTATGGGAATATTTTCCCGGGATGAAAAGAAGCCTATGTGTTATTCCGGACTATACTATCCCCGTACCAAATTTCAGCAAGTTCCTTAGCTGCTAGAACGTGATTGAGTAACAAACATCCCAACATCTTTACAAACTTTCACATTTATAATATTAGTAGTATTAGCAGGATTCCTGTTACCCAGTCTCGTGAGAACTTATTCCGAAATTAAATCGTCATCCGGTTCTTTTCAATATGAGGAGACGAGATGATGAATAAGGACTCTGTTCAATCTCGCTCGAGGTCATGGTGCGAGCCATGCTCTCCAGCGGGAGTAAGTGGGACTGCGCCGCCTCTTTCTGCGAGCAGGTCATGCTGGACGGTAAGAGGGACGCTCACCGTCCTTACAAAAGCAGGCCCATGACGGCATCGTGACGTGAGCAACTCATGCACGCCCCTCCTTAGAAGCGGGGTCACACCCGAAACACCCCATTGACGCGGGATTGCACCCGAACCACCCCCTGGGCGAGGCCGCAGTGGCGGCCGTAGGTCTGTTGGGAGTCACGGGACATCCTTCCTGAGGGCTTAACCGGGGCTCTCAACCATAGTCTGAGAGCCCCTGCTGAGGTTTTTTAGTCGGTAAGAGTCCGGCATAGCATCCTATGAGGATTTTCCCTCACGTTAAAAAAAAAAGGACTCTGTTCAAAGGAATAAGGGCAGAGGTTCATAAACACGTAGTAGACAACCGTTGCGAAAGATTGATCCGCAGACGGCAATAGGACACACAGAACGACAGATACCGGCCAAGTGCGAGTCGGACTCGCGCACGGAGGGTTCCGTACCAAAACACGAGAATCATGTTTGTTGTATGAGAGCCCCCCTTTAATAATATTACTAGCTTTTGCCCGTGACGTGACTTCGTACGCGTGAAAATTGTGTTATAATGCCAATTTGATTGCTCTCTGCTTAGCCCCTAGGATATTTAGCGTGATAATATATAGCCTATTTGAGGATCCTACCTTTAGTTAATATTTGTGCAAAATTTGAATCAAATCTATTAAGTACTTTTCGAGATCCTTCCGGACAAAGCAAAGTAAACAGACAAATAATTTTTCTAACTATATTTTCGACTTCGGTATCTTATGTTGAACATCCAGCGAGTATTTTGTTTTTAAATAGGTATTTCCAATGTACTGTTTTGACTTTTCTATTATTTTATTATTATGCATTGATTTTTTTTATTTTAGTATTTGCTGTTATAGCGGCAACAGAAATACATTATCTGTGAACATTTCAGCCCTCTAGCTACTACGGTTCTTGAGGTACAGCCTCGTGACGGACAGACGGACAGACAGACAGTCAGAAAGGCAGACAGACAGACGGACGGGCAGCGAAGTCTCATGAACAGGGTCCCAAATTTACCCTTATGTTGTAGGAAAATTATATTTTAAAAGAGACTGATGGGAAAAGTGAGGCCGCCTAGCCGGATGAAGAGGTTACGTACAAAGATTCTTCAACTAGTTCCAGTTTTCTATTACCCTGTTCTTAAAGTTCGGAACAGGCTGTGGCGACCTGCTGTACAAAATTTTCCTTCAACTTCGCTTAACCACTACCAAACAATTGGGAGTCCTGGGGACATCCTTCCGGGGGCTAACCCGGGGCTTCCAACCGTGGGCATTAGGTAGGAAACGCGTGGTTTTTAGTCGGTAGGAGTCCGGCATAGCATCCCTGCAGGATTTTACACACGTAAAAAAACGGAAGTATAACGTGCCTTCCTAAGTACAGAAACGCAAAACACTAATGCCACAAACGATGAGTCTTACGAGTATGGTAGTGTAAGATCAAAAACATACTAATCGTTTATATAGGACACTGAGCTAGCTGTGTTACGATCGCTTTAAAACCTGATTAAAGATCATTGCAAAAACTGGAAACATTTCTTGCATATACATTTTGAGGATCAATCTTATTGATCTAGAAACTTTGCAACTTTGAGTTTTAAGACGCTAGTTTTAAAACTCAAAGTTGCAAAGTTTCGCAAAGGTATTTTTAGGGTTCTGTACCCAAGGGGTAAAAACGTTTTCAAAATTCACGAGATTTCACCGTTCGCTTGTCTATCCAATTTTTTTTTGATAGATGATGTGTTTCTGTTGCCGTTATAACAAGAAATACTAAAACTGAAAAAAATACTAAGCGGGGCTCCCATACAACAAACGTGATTTTCTATTGATTTTTGGTACGGAACCCTCCGTGAGCAAATTTTCTCCTTTCACAAGTTCCAGAAATTTAAAAATTTCTTCATCGATGGCTACTGTCTTAGCGACTTGTTTGAGTTTTCAAACAAGTCACTAAGACAGTACCATCGATGAAGAAATTTTTAAATTTTCGAGACCTTCATCAAAGGGTCTGAAGTATCTGTTTTTTTTGTTTTTTTTGGAAGTAAGCTTGTTTAAGTTTGAATAACAACGGTCGAGTTTGAGCCGTGTGATTTCCTGGGGCAGTCTTATCTAAAATTCAATGGAGCGGTAACATTACAAAGGTGAGATAAACTTTTCATGTATTGATAAAGATAATATTATAAAGAGGAAAGATTTCTTTTTAATTTTTGTTTGTTTGTTTGTAACGAATAAGCTCCGGAATTCTTTCACTGTTGGGAAGCTACACTATTTGCAGTGAACATAGGCTATATTTCACTCCCGTATTCCCACGGGAACGGGAACTATGCGGGTGAAACCGCGTGACGTCCGCTAGTGTATTGATAAAGATGCCGATCTGGCCAGCGATACTTTAAAAACCGACCAAGTGAGAGTCGGTATCGCGCACAGAGGGCAGAGGTTCCACAAAGTGACTAAAGATTACGTTTCTTGTAATCTCAGTATTATTGTTTTTATGCTTTTAGTATTTGTTGTTATATCGGCTACAGAAATATATTTCTAATCCGTGAAAAGCTGTCATGGTTCATCAGATTCGGGCACGTGACAGACAGACAGCGAAATCACGCATAATAGGGTTCCGGTTTTACCACTTAGGTGCGGAACCATAAAAGTCAAGTTTTCAATTCCTTTACTGCGTAGATATTAGCGGATTGTAGTCCTGATTTCGATTCTCGGCTTTTATACCTAAGATAATTTATAGCAATTTAATAGTAGCTGGACGAATTTATAGTGATCATCAGAATTTCAGTGGCCAGTCATTTTGAGAACAATGTTTTCATCGGCCGTTTCTGGCTAATAGCTGTCAATTATTGCGATTGGTTCAGATCGTGGTATTAAATTCATCAAGCGAGTTATGTGTAGCTATTCGTTGATATTAAAGACCTCTCATAGCTATAGGTGTCAACCCCTCTCATTTACTCTTCTCCGTTAGATTGGGTTAGCTTTTTGTTGCTTTGATATGTGACTTGTGTTTAAAAAGTAATTTTATATGTTCTTTGTTTAAATTTAGTAGCTATATGACAGAAGTATACGATAAACCCAATAAATATTTTCAACCTATTAAATGTATTGCTCCCCTAACGAATATAGTTTTACTACCTAATCTAAAATATCGATCTGGATCTCTGGACTTTAACATGATACTAAACGGGTTTCTTTGCAAATGTGTGTACATTATTTTTTTTTTGGCTGACGGCCGCGATTGTGGCGATTCCCCCCTTTGGTTTCTCAAGTCGCACCTTCCATGTCTCCCCGGTTTCCTGGTGGAGCAGGGTACGCTGGGCCTCGATTTCTCGAGACGCAGGCCTTTGGCCCCGCTCCAGCGCCTCCTTGCGCCATCTGAACAGTGACGCAAGGGCTTTCGCTTCCAGGTCCCATGGAGGGGTCCCGGCCAGGAGACATGCCGCTTCACCGGAAATCGTGCGGTATCCTCTTATCACCCTGACGGCCATAACTCTCTGCGGGCTCAGCAGTCTAGCCACATTGCTGGCCGTCAGGGTCTCCGCCCATACGGGAGCCTCGTACAGGGCTATGCTTCGCACGATCCCCAGGTACAGTCTCCTGTAGGGAGCGTTGGGTCCCCTGATGTTGGGCATCAGCCGCGCGAGTGCAGCAGATGCTCCCCTCAGTTTCGGGACCAAACTTCGGAAGTGACGTCCGAAGTTCCACCGGCCATCAAGTACGAGCCCCAAATACTTCATCGAGGGCTCGATGCCGATGCTGACGCCTCCTACCTGTAGGCTGAATCCCGCAGGTGGCCCCATCCGAGGTCCGTGGAAGCACAGAGCCTCGGATTTGTGAAGGGCGACCTCGAGACCCAGCCGCCGAATCCGACCCACGACCTGAGCAACCCCTGCCGTGGCCTTAAGTGCTGCGGCACGGTGCGTTGCTCCCCGCGCCGTAACGAGGGTGTCGTCGGCGTAACACGTTACGCCGACCCCTCTGAGCAACGGACCACGCAGCACCCAGTCGTAACCGATGTTCCACAGGAGCGGCCCTAAAACCGATCCCTGTGGAACACCGCACGACACATCTCGCCGACCTGGCCCTAGCCAGCTCGGGTAAGTTATGGCTCTCTCGGAGAGATAAGCCCTGACAATTCGACGGAGGTAGGGAGGCACTCCATGATAGATAAGCGCCTCCCTGACGCAGCTCCAGGGCAAGGTGTTGAATGCGTTGGCGATGTCGAGAGACACCGCCACCACCACCTCACCCTGTGAGACTGCTTCCTCCGTCAGGCCTCTAATGCGCATGATCGCGTCCACGGTGGAGCGTCCCTGACGGAAGCCAAACTGGCTATCTGCCAGATCAGGCCCCACGCGTGTGAGGTGCCCGACGAGGCGTTGTGCAATAATGCGCTCAAAGAGCTTGCACACCTCGTCGAGCAACACGATCGGCCGGTACCCTGATGGGGAGTTTGCCGGCCGGGGCGGCCGGCAAACGCCTTTCGAATCAAGACCAGTTTTCCTGTCTTCCAGACCTTGGGAAACTGGCCTTTCTCGAGGCATGCGCTAAAGAGCCCAACTAGTCGAGGCCCAAGCTCCTCGAGAGCCAGGACCCACGCCCGGCCTGGAATGCCGTCGGGTCCAGGGGCGGTGTTTCAGCGGGATTTAAGCCGCAGTATAGCCGCCCCTAACTCACCCTCGGTGACCACGGGCACGTCGTTCTCGCTGCCTTCCGCGTTGGGCGCCTGAGACGGAGCCATGCGCGGAGGAAAGTGTTCCTCCGCTCTCGACGGGAACAAGGAGTCCAGGACCCCCTCCAGCCGCTCCGTCTGGAGACTCTGGGTCAGTGGGGGCGCCTTAGGGCGTAATTTTCCCCATACCATAAGGTACGGGCGCCCCCACGGGTCTCGCTTCAGAGTCTCCATCAGCTTTTCGCGGCTCAATTTTTTGGACCGGTTGATGGCCGTCTGGAGGGCCCTTTTGGCCTCCCGGTACCCATCATAGAGCTCCGTCTCTCGGGCTGCCGCATCATCTGGGCGACGATGTCTCCAGCGGAACCTGATGTACCGGCGGCGCGCGGTAACGCAATCCGCGCGCAACTGCGCGATTTCCGGCGTCCACCAGTACACCTGTTTCCTCGCCGGTCTGGGCCTAGCCCTGGGCATCGCCGTATCGCAGATGTGCGACATGGCTCTCCCGAACCACTTCACCTCGGTATCAACATCGGCAGGCCTGTCCGCTGTCGGAATCCAGGCCTGCACGATGGCCGCCTCCAGGAGAGCCTCCCGGTCAAGGCGATGGAGTGCCCAACGCGGTTCCGGGGGATTCGCGTTTGCTGGCGGCAGGTTAGGTGGAGGGGAGACGTCGAACCGAATATATCGGTGATCCGACGACGTCTCCTCCTCCTCCACCACACGCCATCCCTGGACACGGCGGGCGAGCTCAGAGGTTGCAAACGAAACGTCTATGACCGAGCTGAGCCCCCGCCGCGTCCAGGTTGCGACATTCCCCCGGTTCAGGATGACTAGGCCACGAGTTGTGACCCAATCCTCCAGTATCCTCCCCCTGTCTCTGATTTCCCGGGAGCCCCAAGCCTGTGACCAGGCATTGAAGTCTCCCAGGACCAGGACAGGATTGTGTCCAGGAGGAGTGGATTCCAAGTACAGCATCCCTTGCTGTACTTGGAACTGACTATAAGGAACGACGAACGACTACGGAGTTCGTTGTAAATGTAAAAGTAGATCGGTAATAGGTATTATTAAAGGAAATCGTATAACCTATTACCGACCCAATGGAATGTGTATGAATTGGGTAAATACATGTGGTTTTTGTACATTTGTATGATTTTAAATAGTGTGGTTGCTATAAATATTTAATAATAATGATATTTTAACTATAAAAATACAATATTTATAAATTACACCTCCTTTATTCAACAAAATATTTACTTAAGAGCAAAGTTTCTTTTAAGGCTACTAAGGCTCTTAAATAATATGGCGTTAATAGCTCAAATGCAAGTTAACATATTAAGGAACTGAGTTAGTATAGACTCCTGCCTATTAATTGACGTATTTTAGCAAAAATCATGACACACGAAAGATACGAAAAGTTCTTATCAGCGACATGGGTCGTTAATAGGAACAAAATTGTGATTTTTGTTCCTATTACCGCCTATTTTTAATATTGAATTTTAAGCAAAATAAAAGAGTATCTCATTAAAATTTATTATTATTTGTGTTCCTGAAAGTATACAAAATGCATAAAAAGAACTAGAAGTTGCATTAAAATGCTTTAGGATATAATATTCTGCTAAGAAAGAAGCAAGAGAACTTAAGTCATCGGAGACGCCACACTATGGAAAATGCACTATCGCCGGCAGTCACGGAAGAAATGGGCAATAATTCTTTAAATCATTGAGTTACGCACCCAAAATAGACATGAATAATTGCAATACAAATATATCTACATTTTTCCAAAAGTAACCACTTGTGTAACTTTAACACATCACATTATAATGATAGTTTTCTGAATAGGGCGGTAATGAGCGCGGATTTTAAGGGGTCGTTATTAGGTGCGTTTACGTTAGTTATTAATATCATGCAACGCGAAAGTTAGTATGGTCTTATGAATTTCCTCTTCTATGGACAGCCCGAGGGACTATGCGATGAGTGTCCAATTTTCTGGACAGGATCAGGGCCGTCTTGATTGCAGCTGGTCCGACTACATACATACATGGTCACGCTTTTCATCCGCGAAGGGCGTGGCAGAAGCATATTATATTACATTATATTTAACCTTTTAGATTTTGTTCCACGTAATAGATGGTATTGATATGGATAGGCGCAGGTTGTGACTGCCCGCTTTTGAAATTCTTCAAGCTGGCCCATAGAGGCCTTCAACTTGGCTTAACGAAGTGCTATTTTCCTGGCAACGGCTTAACGACTTAACGTGCCTTCCGAAGCACGGAAACGCTCGCAAATAAATATCACAAAGTGGTCATGAGGTGGTCACCCATCTACGACCGGCCACAGTAAATGTTGCTCACTGCAGCAATCGTTTACAGAACACAGACCGCGGGGCCACGAGCGCTTCTTCTCCGACTACATGACCATAAATGCTGAGTGTTCGGTTCAGTGTTGTCTCCTACTCTCTTTTTGCTGCCTGCCAGTTCCAAATGTTCAATCAATTGTTAAATGAGGTTACCGAGATGGTAGGTAATTACATAACATTGTTGGTAGAATGAGATCACTTTGTTGGTTGCAACAAGTGTTGACGCAGCTACTCGTCCCTCAGGTTGGCTGGTTCTCGGCTCGTGTTTGCGTAGTAAGGAGGATGGGGCGCTCTTCAATAAATATTTTATTCTTAGATAATATTGAAATTAATTTAATATCTGACAATACAAATTGGTTAGTACAAGGTATACAATAAAAAACATGGGCCAAGTGCGAGTCGGCCTCGCGCACACAGGGTTCCGTACCAAAAACAGATCAAAAATCACGTTTATTGTACGGTTGCCCCTTTATCCCCCTATTTTTTTTTAAATTTCAGTATTTGTTGTTATAGCGGCAACAGTAATACATCATCTGTGAAAACTCCAGCTCTCTAGCTGTCACAGTTCCTGAGATACAGCCTCGTGACGGACGGTGAAGTCTCATCAATAGGGTCCCGCTTTTACCCTTTGGGTACGGAACCCTATAAACTAAGTTTAGGTACAGCCAGTATGTGTGATGGATGAGTCAACGTATGTGGCCGGTATCAGCACCGCACAGCTCCTCTCATTGATCCCCTGGCAGTCCCGAGTGCAGCTTTACCGTTGTAATAAATATGCATTACCGCAATCGAGGACGGTAACAGCATCCATGGCACATTTTCACACGGTTAGAAAAATACATTCATTCATAGCCAGTTCGAGGTTTCCTGCTACGCACACTCGCGCACAATTCAATATCGACAACTACTAGGTACCTATGAACATGTTTGACCTCGTGTCTGTGAACTCTGTGAGCGGTGTCTATGTGTGCGTAGCCTCAGCGACTTTAGTGTGTAGCTTCCATCTAATGTGTGGTTTAGGCTGGTCTATATATATTCAGAGTTGCATCTTTAATCAAGTTAACTTGTACATATCGAGCAGACAGCGGACTGGGGTGTCGGTGTGCATAGGTGCAATAGTGCTCGTCGTCTATCGCCAATCGCGTTTCTGTCTCGTCCACTACAATCTCCATAGTGAAGGGCTGACCATCTTTAAAGGGAAACGGTCTGAAATAGAATACACAAATAGGTATAAATAAATAATAGACTGGTACTTGCAAGGCTTACGATAATATTTATTTCATGAAAAGATAACTTTTAAAAAAAGACTAATTAGTCTCTCAACTCAGTTTTTGTTTGCAAGTTGTGAAGTTCATGTAACAGGTACCAAGTTGGTTACATTTATCCAGTCTCTTATGTCTGTAGGTACGTAATTAGCTACATAGTAACATCATAAATACTAAACATATCAATATTTACTGGGCATTAAGTGGCAATTTTTGAAGTGAAACTTCTTTATCGGCGTTGGAAAAAAATTTGCGTCACGTCACGTCACGATTTTTGGTTACGCGCCATCTTTGTTCTGTTCCCCACCACGGTGGATTCGAATTAAGAGTACTTTATCCAGGGATAGCATGTCATTTAAGGGTTTTTGGACTTTTGGGCTTTTGGACTTTTGGACTTTTGGATGGGACATTGGTACTTTGGGTCTTTGGGACTTTGGAACTTTGAGACTTTGGGACTTTTGAACTTTGAACTTTTGAACTTTTGGACTTTTGGATGGGACCTTGGTACTTTGGGTCTTTGGGACTTTGGAACTTTGGGACTTTGGGACTTTGGGACTTTGGGACTTTGGGACTTTGGGACTTTGGGACTTTGGGACTTTGGGACTCTGGGACTTTGGGACTTTGGGACTTTGGGACTTTGGGACTTTGGAACTTTGGGACTTTGGGACTTTGGGACTTTGGGACTTTGGGACTTTGGGACTTTGGGACTTTGGGACTTTGGGACTTTGGGACTTTGGGACTTTGGGACTTTGGGACTTTTGGACTTTTAGATGGGACCTTGGTACTTTGGGTCTTTGGAACTTTGGGACTTTGGGACTTTGGGACTTTGGGAGTTTGGGAGTTTGGGACTTTGGGACTTTGGGACTTTGGGACTTTGGGACTTTGGGACTTTGGGACTTTGGGACTTTGGGACTTTGGGACTTTTGGACTTTTGGCCTTTGGGACTTTGGGACTTTGGGACTTTGGGACTTTGGGACTTTGGGACCTTGAGACCTTGGGACTTTGGGACTTTGGGACTTTGGGACTTTGGGACTTTTGGACTTTTGGCCTTTTGGACTTTTGGACTTTGGACTTTGGACTTTGGACTTTGGACTTTTGGACTTTTGGACTTTTGGCCTTTGGGACTTTGGGACTTTGGGACTTTGGGACTTTGGGACTTTGGGACTTTGGGACTTTGGGACTTTGGGACTTTGGGACTTTGGGACTTTGGGACTTTGGGACCTTGGGACCTTGGGACTTTGGGACTTTGGGACTTTTCGACTTTTGGCCTTTTGGACTTTTGGACTTTGGACTTTTGGACTTTTGGACTTTTAGACTTTTGGACTTTTGGACTTTTGGACTTTTGGACTTTTGGACTTTTGGACTTTTGTACTTTTGTACTTTTGTACTTTTGTACTTTTTGACTTAATTTGAGGTGAGGTGAAAATTAAGTTTATGAAGAAGTTTCACTTCTTACGTGTGTACACTAAGTACACGCAATTTTTTTTTGAGACTTAAGGCCTTAAGCACTCGTGGCCCCGTGGACTCAGTGTTCTGTAAACGATCACTGCAGTAAGCAACTTTTACTATGGCCAGTCCTTGGATGGGTGACCATTCATGTGACCACATTTATTTGAGCGTTTCCGTGCTTCGCAAGGTATGTCAAGTAACGTAAAGTAAACGTAAAGTACGTAGTCGTTAAGCCAAGTTGAAAGTCGTTTTAGGCGGCTTGAAAAATTTCAACTGTAGACAGTCACAACCTGCGCCTGTCCATATCGACACGGCAATACAGCTCACCACCTATTACGTGGGACAAATTAGAAAAAGGTGAAGTGTGGGCATTATAGGCCTCTGCCTACCCCTTCGGGGATAAAGGTGTGATCATATGTATGTATGTACTTAAGGCCTCTATCTTAACTTAACGACTGCCATTTTACTCGCAACCGGACCAACGACTTAACGCTCGCAAATAATAAATGTCCCCAAGTGGTCACGTGGTGGTCACCCATCCAAGTGTGTTTGCTCGTACCTAGACGCAGCAGTCTCCTCACGCCCCCGTGCGCCGGCACGACATGTGGTCCTTGCCACGTGACGATGTGGTAGATTTACATAGATGGCCACTGGGATATCTCCATCGAATGATTCACATTGCAAGTACACGTCGAACCTGCAATTTGAAAGATTACTTCGAGTTTGCAAATATGACGGTTGCATTGCATCTAAAATATTCATTTAAGGCTGAGGCCACATTTGCGGTTACCGCGGTCCGCGGTGGTTTCTAACCTCACAATGACTAACCATAGACTCGATTTCATTGGTTTTGACATTTTGGGGTTAGAATTTGACATTTTGAGACTAGAAACCGCCGTAAATTTTGCAAATGCGGCCCCATTCTTAGATTAGTTCCAAGAGTGAACTTTCAAAGAAGTACCTAGTAGGTAGTAGGTAATTATTTAATAATAGGTAATTTGCTACAGAGAATGCAGTTATCTCTTAAAAGAATCGTAACACCATGGATTTAGAATTTTTCGTTGAGAGTAGCGAAAAGTTCTAAATCTACGAGTGACACATAACCATTCTAGAAAAGAAGGCTCGGATGCAAACGTTCAAGTTAGACCTTTAAGGTATCTCTCTTATTCTCGGTACTTTGTGCCCGGTACAGAACAAAGGAAAAATAGAGGCTGTAGGTACCTATTTTTAACCGACTACAAAAAAAAAGGAGCAGGTCCTCAATTCCACTTCAGTATTATATTTTAGTAATTTCTTATAAATCAAAATACCTACGTATTACTTAAGTACTTAGGCACCTTGTTTTTAAGTTTCAGTGATATGCTTGAAGTCGGTTATTTTTTGTTATTTTTTTTATGTTGACATACGCCAGAAGACAATCTACATACAAAGTGCGCTCGAGCTACGCACACATAGACATCGCTCACCAGATTTCACGGACACGAGGTCAAAGGATTCTCAATACAGGTTTGTGCGCGAGTGTGCGTAGCCGAGGGTAGGTTTGAAAAAAAAAGTACATACATGAGATTGCTTTCTGTACCTTATTATTTTGTGTACGTACCATGACATGATACTGAACGTGCCGGTGACAACAATACGTGATCCAATGCTCAGCGGTTCCTTTAGTACCTTCCGAGTTGTGCTCGACAGCGACAGCGACCGCGACTCGTCGATCTCGGCCAGCCGGTACTGAAATCACATCTAGTTATAGATTTTATAGCCTTTTTGTTGTGTTACTCCGGAGGGGGGGGGGGGCATACACTCACTACAAAAAGGCTATCACTAGCACATTATGCACTTTTTGCTTAACCACTTGTACTTTATTTAATTATTACTAAACTAGCTGACGCGCGCGGCTTCGACCGCGTAAATTTTTAGTTCCCGCTTCCCGTGGGAATATTTTCCCGGGATTGTTACATTACTATTTTAGTAAGTTGTTGTGTCCCACCGCTATAGTGGAAGTACTAACGTCACTTGTCGACTGTCGGTGGCACGGACAAGCCACACACATTATACATTACTGTGTGAAGTCTTCATTAATGCAATTAATAGTCAATACCAACACATCTTCTATTCATATCAAGGACCCACATAACACCTTAGATGTGTTATTCCGGACTATACTCTATCCCTGTACCAAATTTCAGCCAGATCCATTCAACCATTAGAGCGCGATTGAGTAACAAACATCCAAACATTCAAACATCTTCACAAACGTTCACATTTTATAATATTAGTAGGATGACAGATACGAGTAATGTTACGTTTTGCTTTCACTAATTAATGTATGAACTGACAGACGTCAAATGTTAAAGTACATATTACAATGACGTCACTTTAGTAGGATATAGGTAACGACTTTATATAACCAAAGGATATAACCAGACCGGTTCCGCTTTACAGCATTTTCAAAGGTAATTTCCTGTTCATACACATTCTTTCCTTACCTAAGCTACGTTTCTAAACACAATGATCTTTTTTATTCATGTGAGACTGTGGGTATACAAATAAAGTAAAAAAAATCCCTAAAAATGGGGAAATTTTAAATTCACCATTAATTGACCCAAATCAAATTAACATTATAAATTATAATTAAAATCTACATACAAAATTTATTATAAATTATTTAAATTTGGAATTAAATTCCAGTCAAATCACTAGGCCTCAGAATTGTTGTGTTTGGAGTTATAGGTAGTTACCGTTTAGGTTTTTTTAGAGAATGAACTGAAATCTTAAACACTTTAAAACGGAGTAGGTACTGTTTGTAGGTGCAGGGACTAGCTAGTTAGGGTTTCCTACCCGAAGGGCAACAAACAGGACCCTATTGTTACTGAGACTTCGCTGTTCGTCTGTCTGTATGTCTGTCAGTCTGTCCGTCACGAGGCTGTATCTCATGAACAGTGATAGCCAGGAAGCTGAAATTTTCACAGATTGTGTATTTCTGTTGCCGCTATAACAACAAATACCTACATGCCGCTATAACACAACTAAAAACAGAAGAACAATACGAGGGGCTCCCATACAACACACGTGATGCTGTTTTCGGTTTTTGGTACGGAACCCTCCGTGGGCGAGTCCAACTCGCATTTGGATGGTTTCTTAAATATTTATCTGTTTGCTTTTGTAATCTATTCATGTGACGAAGACGCAACGACAACCGAAATTCTCTTGTCACCATACGTACTTTAAAGGATTCATCCCTAGGCAGTCTGCTGGTAGAGAACCCACTAGGCATAGGCACGTCGGAGTTTGAGGAGGCTATGTTCATAAACACTGCGAAGGTCTCAGACTCAGTGAGCAGGGAGGAACGGGCTGGACCTTCAGCGAACTGCTGAGGAGTGAGCGTCAGGAAGCGGATCTTCTCAATGGCACTGCGGATTTTTGGTTTGTTATTGATATCTGAAAAAAGAAACATCTTTTTACTATTACATTATGCTCCTGTGAATAGGATAATATTATCTAGATACGTTGTACACCCCTATTTAATTAGAAAAAACAACGCGACACTTACGTTTATTATCATGTGAAGGATGTTCACCAATATCACCATCCTTCTGCGGTTGGGCGCCCACAATTCCTACCTGTAACATCAGTACGAGTAGGTATAAGGTTAATGGTAGACCCGAGAAGTCATTTCGGTAGTTAATAATCTACCAGTCCCGGATCCTGATTAGCAAGCCCCGGGCGGCAGATTTTTTTAGGGTTCCGTATCTACCCAAAGGCCCAAAGGGTAAAAACAGGATTTCGGGAACCTATTCATGAGACGTCGCCGTCCTTTACGCGGCTGTAAGTGCTGTAACCCAGGAACGAGAGATGATTTTTTTATAAATTACATACCTAAGTAGGTACTTCTGTTGCTGCTATAACACCAAATATTAAAATTAGAAAAATAATGATAAGGGCCTCCCATACTACAAATGTGACTTTATGTGGTTATTGGGTACGTAACCCTCCGAGCACGAGTCCGACTCGAACTTTGGTCGGTGTTTTTGCGAGGGTCAGCTAGTTTATAAATAAAATAATAAAAGACTAACGCTCCGTTCTGTAGTCCTCTTATCTTGAGCTTTATCATACCGGACGGCCGCTTCAAACAAGTCCAGCTCACTGTCAATGTTCAAGTGGTCCAGGGAGAACACGGTGATGACTGTGTTGAGTTCCACATCCTCAAAACTGCTGTCATTTAGAACTTCTTTAGTATTTGTACTGATTATCTGTAATTTATTTAATAAAAAAATACTTAAACCAATAATAGTCCAATCAAAATAAACGAAAAAATGTGGTTACCTTGCAAATGTGACTGCCTCGTTGGTACGGTTATGGGTTCGATTCCCACCGTAAAAAAAATTGTGTAATTCATAAATGTTTGTCTCGAGAGTCGGCGTGTTCCTATGTATGATAGATAATATGTATATTCAACACGTTTCCTACCTACTGCCTACGGTTGGGAGCCCCGGGTAAGCCCTCGGAAGGATGTGCCCAGAAACAGCAGGTTATTCCTAGTTTACTTTGGGATCAGATAGTTGTAATATATGTACCTACATAATATCCCATCGTCTGTGTATGCGGCAGCGCGCGGTACCCCGCGTCTGTGTACCCCGCGTCCAAGCTTATTCTCCACACAATAATGTAAAACAAAGTTCAACAATTAAATAAATACCTACATACATAATTAGTCACGCCTTTATCCCCTTAGGGTTAGGCAGAGGTACCTATAGTATACGCCCACATTACCCCTTAGGTATAGTTTTATGTCCCACGTAATAGATGGTGAGCCTAATGCCGTGTATTAAAAAATATAGATACCTATAGCCCGTTCGTTCTAAGTTTGCCGCTGGCGTAGAGGCTGGTGCAGAGGCGTAGTAGGTATGGGAAGAAGAGGAAACTTGGAGCGAACGGGTAGTACTTGTGAATATGTTACTTACAGAAAATGTTTAGTCTGGATAGTATCAATGATATGTATGTGGTATATTGAACATTTACCTGTATACACTTCTCCATCAGTAGATCCTCCTCGTACAAACATGCAGACTCATATGCGCGGCAGGCATTTCTCGGCTCAAGGCCTGACCACCGGTACTTAGTACATTCCTTGAACAAATGTGGCAACATGTACTTCTTAGCGCCATAGCATAGCTCACAAGCATTGTCATAAGAAGTTATATTAATGCTGTCAGTGTATACGTACCTAAAAAGACAGATATTTCTTTAGTACATTAAGTCCGCCAGTACACTAAAGGATACAAGGTAAGGTACCTAGTGAAATAGTGCGCAAACATTACAATTTTGAATTAAAAAGGTGTTACAATCCCGTAATCCGTCAAATCAATCGACCAGCGTCACCTACAGTGGGTGTATGGCAACCTGCATGGACGTGACTGTTAATAGGAAAGGGAAACACTTAAGTAATTACGAGATATCTGTCAAAATATGCTTTTATTATAAACTAGCTGACCCGCGCAACTTCGTTTGCGTCACATGAGAGTGAGAAAGAGAGAGGTGTGGTATAAATATTTAAAGTGATATAATGTTTCCAGTCGCATTTACTCCCGTCGCCTCGCTTATATTCATTAGAGCTGACCCGCACAACTTCGTTTGCGTCACATGATGAGAAGAGAGAGATGAGGTGAGAAGGACAGGGGTGTTAATATGTAAAGTGATATAATATTTCCCGTCGCATTTACTTCCGTTCGTACGTTTTTTGGTACGGAACTCATCGTTCCGTACCAAAAATTGCCGACTCGCAATTGGCCGGTTTTTATCGTTCAGTTGACTGACTACCAGCCTGATGCAACTCCCATACAACGAAAAAATGTATGGAGTTTGCGCTCCTTCTTTTTTTTTTAATCATATAAATATACCTATACATACTACGAAAAAGAATTTCTGCTCTATGCCGCAGTAACTCATTCTTTCATTCATTCATTTTTTGATAGTAATGGATTCCTTTTCTCTTTGTTGTTTATGTTATTTTATAATTTTGTAAAGTATTTATTAGTAGGTATATCGTGAGTAAAAGTGTTTAATTGACATAATTGAAATGTTTAGAAGTGAATCAACAATGAAAAGTGTTGAAAAAGTGATAAATATGTGGTGAATAATCGGGAAGAAAAAGATGGTGAAAAGAGGTTATGTTATGACTAAATTCTTATTAAAAGAGCAACTACTACACCACAGACACCAAATAACTGCATAATATTGTGTAGTAATACCTATGCTATTGCTACAGGAAATTGGTGGTAATGTATTTTTTCTTGTTATTGATATATCATAGTCATAGGATAGGGATGTTCCACTGTTAGTCAAAAATCGATATTTTTCTTTAAGGTCTGATTAATTATCATAACTGTTCCTTTGTCTCCAACTTGGAGATAGGATACTATAAAAGTTAAATAACATATCAACACGTGCTTGAAGACTCCAAGCACGTCTCATACAAACTTGAGGAGATTAACTTCAGGTAGCTTAGGGATACCGTGTTGCAATTTCCTAATGATTAGACAGCTTAGTTTCCGATAAAGATTATGATACAAAATTTTGTGATTTTGTTAATTCAGCACCGCAATATTTTCAAGTGCATATAATTATGGATATCGATCTACCGTCCTTCGCAATTGTTTGTAACTCGTCACTCCAATCCTACAGGTTTCACGATCTCGTTCGAACCACACTCAACTTCAGACACACATCAGTGCATCACACAATTTGATGTCTCTGAAGCAGAGTGTGCTGAAATCTAATATTGACTTTATCTTCTTATAGATGTGAGCTGTAGATACAATATACTGAAATAGAAAACTTTTGTTTAACAGATGTGGGAAACACTGACAGAAAATATGAATACGCGATTGGAACGTTCACAAGACATTTTTTAAATAAAGAATTTTATTTGTCGTATTATGTTTTGTATTATTACCTAAAATACATCCAGCATGTGTTTCACATAAAATCCAGGTGCGGTATACAACCATTCTCATATTATAAGGATGATTGCACACCCCACCTAGGTTTTGTAGGATTGGGACCCAGGACGAAAAAAATTATCGATATTGATATATTTTTGATTATTTCTCTCGATCCTGGGTCCCAACCCTACAAACAAGTTTGCAACCTAAGGGACCAAATGAAGTTTTTAACGTCTTTGTGTTGGTATTGATTCTGTGCGTAAACTTTTAAATGAATCAAAATGAAAGTATGGGAGTCCCGTCTCTTACACCTAGTGTTACATTCTCTTTGCTGACTACCACGACAGACCACGTTTACTCCCGTCGCGTCGCGTTGTGTCGCTAATATTTTAAAACTTATTATGTAAGAGTGTTATTGTAGGTGAACCTTAAAAGATATTTATGAGGAAAAATTTTGTAATACACAATTTTTACGTAACTTAAACCATTTACGCAGCGTATGCCTGGGAAGCTCAGACAGTAAAACAAAATCCCGGTTTTCGAAACCTTCTTTATAGCTGCTCCGCTCCTATTCGTCTTAGCGTGATGTTATAAAGCCTATAGCCATCCTCAATAAATGGACTATCAAACAATAACAGATTTTTTAAATCCAACCAATAGTTCCTGAGATCCTAGCGTTCCAACAAACAAACAGAAACACTTTTCAGCTTTATAATATTAGTATGGACACAATATAGCTCGCCATACAAATTCATCGTATGATACAAAAATATGAAATACACATAAGGTCTGTGAAAGGAGAGGTATTGACTCATGGGAGCGTATGAAACTGCCCTGTTTGCTTAATCATAATAGAGCTTAAAGATTAAGTCCATTCTAATTCAATTCAGAATTATTTTACAATAGCGCTAATCATTAAGCTCTTTTATGATAAAGCCAACACGCCAGTTTAGATTTACCCTTACACTGAAAGGAATCCTTGAATTCTAGGATTTGCGAAAATTGAGTTGTCTCTAATTCCTGAACCACAAAACCCTCAACATTGAAACTTGTGTGAAACAATTCTTAAACTATTCATTTATAACACTGGAACAAAAATTGTTATCAGACCACACGGAGAAAAAATTCTAGTTACGTTAACCTGATTATAGTTAATTTAAACAGAAAACATTGTACTAATGTGAAAGCTATATTTATTGGACAGTTTACATAAACAATCTAGTTAAATCTTAATAATATATCTGAAATTCTCAAACATATTTTTATTTCTCTAAACACACTCTTATATGGTGTGTACACGCAACTTTTTGTACACATTACTTGTTTTTATTTTAATTAATACAGAAAGGTATTGTTTGTTTAAATATTTTTTTTTGTGAAGTTAACCAGATTATTTGTAGCTACTAAAATAATTGCAGTGATCATTAAATAACTGAATGTAAGCGTTACTATTTCTTTTTTAGTAGTACTAAAATATGTTTTACTTATAAACATATAAATTGTTGTCTAAGTAATATTTTATTTTGAAAGTGACTATAAATATCGTAAAGTTTAATATGATATATTGTTTTCTGAGTCATATTTTGTTTTTTAAGTTACTATAAATATCGTATAGATTAATATAATATATTGCTGGCTAAGTAATATTTTATTTTTAAAGCTACTTTATTTAAAAGGTTATTTTTGGATGCTCCACCAAATTTTTTCACAAGATTATTGCCATACATCTGATTTTCCTACTTGAAAAGTTAGTGTTTTACACGAAAAAAAGACTGCATACAAAATCAACGAACTATAAATTTTGCATGAAAATTCGTTTTTTTTCTTTTTTTACAAAACTAACTGTTCAAATAGGTAAATCACATGTTTGACAATAAAAAATCTTGTGAAAAATTTGGTGGAGCATCCAAAAATAACCTTGGAAATAAAGTAGCAATAAAAAATAGCAAAAAAATAAAATATTACTTAGCCAGCAATATATTATATTACGATATTTATAGTAACTTAAAAAACAAAATATGACTCAGAAAACAATCCTACTAATATTATAAATGTGAAAGTTTGTGAAGATGTTTGGATGTTTGTTACTCAATCACGCTCTAACGGCTGAATGGACCTGACTGAAATTTGGTACAGGGGTAGAGTATAGTCTGGAATAACACATAGGCTACGTTTCATTCCGGGAAAATGTTCCCACGGGAAGCAGGAACGAGAACCAAATTTCACGCTGGCGAAGCCGCGCGCATCAGCTAGTATATCATATTAAATATAGTGTTAAATTTTATATTATTTTATTTATTATGGAAAAGGTTAACTGAAATGCAGGCTTGTATGTCATTAAAACAACAGTACATATAATGATTAGGTATGTTTTATTTCAATCTGATAGCTTAAATAACAAATTATTAAGTATGCCAAGGTTTGAGAGTAGTAACCTATGCCAAAGTCAAGTAAATTTCATTGTGAAAATTTCACTGCGCTTTATCACTTTCCAACACTTTTGCACGTTGTCGAATCCACCATAAATTACACATAAACAGTCAAAAACCACTAGTTTTGAAAAATTATTGTATCGAAATGTAACGCTTGTCCGCCAACGAATCTGATGATATTGAGGGGATTTGTGAGTATTGTTAACAAGCCCCTACACAATATTAGCTTATTGAATTGAAACACGCGTTATCAATGAAAGAAGCACTTTAGTCAAAAACACTTTGTACATACAGGAAACATGAAACATGCGTTGATTTTACACGTTAAGTACTCTCTTAGTAAGTCTCTTTAACGAAATACTGCGGCTGACTGAAGCGGCGTGCGCAACTGCGCGACGAGGCGACGCGGCCGCCGTGCGCATGCGCGAAATGTATGCGAGCTGCGCGCGCAGGGTTGCAGAGCGCTAGTCGCTACCAACCTACGTTTTTATACTTATTATTACCAAGGAACTTATACTTCTAACCAGAGATATGTTAAAGGTAGATAGTGTCAGAACGACAGCAAAGCGTCCAAAATTTTAAGCGCTAACTGTTGGCGGATAAGTGCCGATCCGCCATTTAGTGCACATTCTGTTGTCAAGGGATAAGCTTGTGTCACGTGATAAAATTTTATTGTTTAAAATGTCGAATTGTGCAATAAAAGTGTGTCGAAATTACAGAAAATATTTAAAAACAGCCAGTTATGTCTGTAAGTAACTCGAAACTTATCATAATTTAATGAAATCTATTTATTTACGCATGTCGAATTTATTCAACTCCATCTTGAAATTTTTGTTGGTGTTGCTAGTTTCCAATTCAGAATTCCCCAAATTAAATAAGTAAAGAATTACATAGGTATGGAACTAAATTATATATCGCGATTCAGGATTTATATATGTTGCAGTGATCATGAGGCGAGACGGTTTCTAGGTAGTCTGTATTCTTAGCTTATTATTACCAAGGAACTTATACTTCTAACATTATTACATAACAGAGAAAAGCTAGGTATATATTTAAAAGTAGACGCCACAATATCATTGTCATGTTCCATTTTCAAAATGTAGGTAACAATAGAACACACACCGTTGTTGGAGAACACACTCGAACCACAACAATTACAAAAAAAAATCGATCGTCGCTCTAAATAATGATGTGTCTACTTTCGTTTTTAGGGTTTCGTAGCCAAATGGCAAAAACGGAACCCTTATAGATTCGTCATGTCTGTCTGTCTGTCTGTCCGTCTGTCTGTCCGCCTGTCTGTCCGTCCGTGTGTCACAGCCACTTTTCTCCAAAACTATAAGACTTTTGCTATTGAAACTTGGTAACTAGATGTATTCTGTGAACCGCATTAAGATTCTTATACAAAACTAGAAAAAACGCAGTAAATTTTGGGGGTCCCCATACTCAGAACTAAAACTCAGAATTTATTTTTTCATCAAGCCCATACGTGTGGGGTATCTATAGATAGGTCTTCAAAAATGCTATTGAGGTTTCTAATATCTTTTTTTTCTAAGGTGAATAGTTTGCTCAAGAGACACTTCCAAAGTGGAAAAATGTGACTTCTAAACTAAGAGAATGATAAATCTTAAAATAATATATGATGTACATTGCCATAAAAACTACCAACGAAAATTAGTTTAAACGAGATAGAGCTGGTAGTTTTTTTTTAATACGTCGTAAACCGCAATTTTCGGTCAGAAAAATCCCTACCACTGCGAACGTGTTAAAACATCAATCAAAGTGACAACCAACGACAAGAACTTATATACTATGTTACTTGCTGCTACGAAACCCTTTATGGGCGAGTCCAACTCGCACTTGGCCGGTTTTTTTTTGTACTGTACCATATTTATTGTAGGGATTAATAACGAATTGTGTGCAGCTTACAATCATGAAAGTATTATGTTCTATTTTTAGATTTATATATTACCAAAAATGTATAGCTGTAATTACATTATTAAAATGAATCAATAACTAGTTTTAGGTATTTGTAACTATAATATCCGTGGCTGGCGTGAATAAGTTGACAAGTATAAAATGTCAATTTTACAGGGCGGCCATTTGAAAGTTTGACCGTTTCTGGTAAATCGGTATATTAGTTAAATTTAAGAGTATGTATTGTTTTCCATATTATTTTAGGCCAATTTTAAAACTATATTAGTAAATGAGACAACATCCTTACAGTTTTGGCAATATTAGACTTGTCAAGTTGTTCACCGACGAGTTATCAAGTTAATCACCGAATTATCAACTTGTTCTCAGCAACTTTAAAAGTGTTTACAGTAGTTATCAACTTAGGCACCATCAAAATAAGTATTGTTTTCTTGGGCAAGCAATGTTTTTTATAACACATGATACCTAACTGACAAAAACAAGGGAGGTAGGTACTTACTATTTAAACATCATTATCAAATTTAAAAAAAAAAGAGGTAACTGGATTAATATTAAAATCAAATGCTATGATTCTATTAGTTTCATATGGTAAAAGGAGTAATCACTGTAGAATAATCAATTGCTTCGTCCAAATCTGGATCAGTGTTAGATTATATTATTTAGTCTTTATTAGTCTTTAAAAGACTCGTCGATTAAATCAAGGACATCCAACAAGTTCTTTTTTTTTCATTACTTATTGGTAAAGTCAGTTTTCATCGTACTGGAGCCATTGAATTGGTTGCCAGAGATATTTCTCCCCTGACTCGTCTAGCTTCTTGATTACTTCCCTTTTTTTTTCTTACTCCGTCTTGGCTGTATATTGCCAGGGTACCTGGTGCACCCTTGAAAGGAAATTCCAGGGACCCTGACCAGCCCTGGTGGCCATTCACCGGCGACCCCTCCTCGTGGAGGGAGACCACACATTGCCTCTTCTGTCTAATTGAGGTGCGTGCCAGAATACGTCACGCGTCACCACCCTGGGCCTGTCTCTGCCAGGGCGACAGCTAGCCCTGAGTGTCGCCCCCAGGGTCACGCTTATGGGGGACGGAGATCGTTCTGAGATCTCCAATTCCCAGAGCGTCTTCTCCTGCGGCTCGGAAGATTGCTGTTCCTTTCCCGTTCCTTCTCCGCCGCCTCTTTTGCAACCATCACCTCCTCACAAAACAAGGCGGTGGAGTTCCATAAACTTTCGCTGCTGACCATAGCCTGAACCATGGCCTGGAGCGTGATATTTATCACTCCTATGGCCACTGAAAGGCTACATTGTTGATTTGCCACTCTGGGCAATCTGCCAGAGTGTGGAGCACCGTATCCGGTAAGCAGCCAGAACAGTAGTGGCACTTTGGCGTTGGCTCCCGCCTTATCCGATGCAGGTACACACCGAAGCAACCATGCCCGGTGAGTAGCTGCCTCAGCCGATAGGAGAGGCAGCAATGGCGCCTCTCCAGCCAGTCCTTCATTACAGGCCTTAACGCCTCAACTATATCATGCCCGGCTGTTGGTTGTCCAAGTAGCTCCTTCCACTCCTCTACGACTACCTGGCGGAGCTGAGACCTCTGTCCCTCGATTTCCTGTGAAGCAGGTCTCAGATCTCGCTCCCCTGCCTCTTTGCACAACAGGTATAGTGCTGCAAGGGCCCTCGCTTCCAGGTCCCATGGAGGTGTACCGGCTAAAAGAGTTGCCGCTTCAAAAGAGACCGTGCGGTATCCTCTTATAATCCTGACGGCCAGCAGCCGCAGTGGACGTCGTAGTATTGCCACGTTACTGGCTGTTAGATTCCCTGCCCATACCGGAGCCCCGTAAAGAGCCATAGATCGCACGAACGCAGCATAGTCTTCTGCAAGAGGTGTCAGGCCCCCTTAAGTTAGGCAGTAGTCGTGATAACGACAACGTCACTCCCTTCAACTTGGGGGCCGCACGATCTCAGGTGAGGCGGAATGTCTCCTAGCCGGGACCCCTCCATGGGACCTGGAAGCGAGAGCCCTTGCGTCACTGTTTAGATGGCGCAAGGAGGCGCTGGGGCGAGGTCAAAGGCCTGCGTCTCGGGAAATCGAGGCCCAGCGGTCCCTGCTCCACCAGGAAACCGTGGAGACATGAAGGTGCGACTTGAGCAACCAAAGGGGGGATTCGCCACATTCGCGGCCATTAGACCGGTCATGGACGAGTGGCTGGAGAGGAGACACGGTGCTCTCTTCTATCGGTTGTCACAGATACTTACAGGGCACGGTAGCTTCGGTAGGTATTTGTGGCGAAGACACCGGGAAACCACGGGCGAGTGTCAGCACTGCGAGGACCGCAGCGATGACACAGCGCTCCACACGCCGGTGGAGTGCATGGCGTGGGTGCAACAGCGCCAGGTCCTCGTAGTGGGTCTGGACGTGGACACTTTCTCGCTCGAGACCATGGTGCGAGCCATGATCTCGAGCGGAAGTAAGTGGGACTGCGCCGCCTCTTTCTGCGAGCAGGTCATGCTCGTGAAGAAGGCGGCGGGGTGGGTATGGGAGAGAACTCTCCCACCAGAGATCCGCAGTCGGCGGCTTGGGTGCCGCCGACGTGTCTTCGCCGAAGACTATCGGCCTTCATGACCGGGGGCCTGAGGACGGTGAGAGGGCTGCTCACCGTCCTTATAGAAGCAGGCCCATGACGGCAGCGTGACTGAGGGATGCACGCACGCCCCCCCCCCCCCCTTAGAAGAACACCCTAAAACCCCCCAAAGACGCGGGATAGCGTCCGAACCACCCCCTAGGCGAGGCCGTAGCGGCAGCCGTGGGTCTGTTGGGAGTCCTGGGACATCCTTCCGAGGGCTTACCCGGGGCTCCCAACCATAGGCTGTTGAGCGTTACATGAGGTTTTTTAGTCGGTAGGAGTCCGGTATAGCATCCATGAGGATTTTCCGTCACGTTAAAAAAAAACTCTGTACATTTTTGCAAAATAAACGCTGTTCAACGCCTAATTATTTCTTACCAGTCGACTTTCTACAATAATGGCTCTCATAGCTGGGAAATGTGGCGTTTAACAAGCTTTAAATCTTGAATTGATTTTTTATTTTTAGTTTGTTTACCAAATTGCGAGCTAGGAATGTGCGGCCATAACTGGACATCTCGATATGTCACGTATTGAACAGAAATATTCAACCTGTTCATAACTTGACATCATAACTTATCATGACTTAATTTGAGGAAGACGGCTGTCTATAACTTGATATCTCATTATGTCAGAATTCAAACAGAATATTCAGTTCGACATAACTTAATATATCAATTTGTCATTTTTTATCTCTCATTTTTTCAGACAGTCATAAGTCTGTCTTTCCACTCCGACCAACTAAACCGACCAACCGTTGTTCGGAATGGAACTCAATAAGGGACTTTATTCCTATCGGACCAACTGGTTGATGACAGATGTTAATTCATGAAAAAATTTTCCACTCGGACCAACTGCAATACCAACTGAAACGGATCAACGATTTTCTTTTTCACCTATACATACTTCTTATAGTTGTTCGATAGGAATAATGTATTGATTTATCTGAAACGGATGCAACGGATCAACGATTTTCTTTTTCACCTATTCATACTTCTTGTTCGATAGGAAAATTGTATTGATTTATATTAGGTCTTTACCTATGAAATTACAATTATCTATGAAAAAAATTAAACGATTTTTTTTCATGTATTTTTTATTTGCATTAATCGAAGTAATCACCCATGCAATCAATGCATCTTTGCCAAAGCAGCGGCAGTTTATTTATGCCCTTCTTATAGACACCGGCTGGACGGGAGCCTACCAATTCTTCAAAAGCACTTTGTACTGCTTCTCGGGTATTGAATTTCTTTCCCGCCAAGAAGTTTATACAAATTTTGGAAAAAGTAGTAGTCTGTAGGCGCAAGGTCCGCGATACTCACCATATACCTATCGCGGTTGACGGAGAGCTTCCAACCCCAGTTCTTGCAACTTGGAGACCGTCTGCTGTGCAGTATGAGGTCGCGCATTGTCGTGCAGGAGCAGCGGAGACGAGCGATTGACCAATGCTGGTTGGAGATGTGCCAGCTTCTCCATCATTGTGTTCAGTTCTTCACAGTACACATCTGTAGTAATGCTCACCCCGTTTCGTAAAAAGCTGTGATACTGATGTGCCGGTGCTAGACCACCAAACAGTGACCATCACTTTTCTAGGGGTAAGTTTTCCTTTAGGGCATTGTTTAGGTGCTGAACCAGGATCCAACCAACTTGCTGAGCGCTTGCAGTTATCAAACAGAATCCATTTTTCATCGCAAGTAACAATGCGGTTGAGAATTCCTTCATTTGTGTGTCTGTTGAGCAATGGAGCACCCATTTGTCAAACTTTTTTACCTTGCCAATTTTACGCAAATGGACCAATATTGTTTTGACGCTAACGTCGAAAGCTGCTGCTAATTCAACCGTAGATTGTGTATTAGGTATCGGCTTCCACAATCGCCTTTAATTCGTCATTGTTGGCCAAAGTCTTCGGACGACCATGAGGTTCATGTTTCTGGTCAAAATTTTCAGAACGGAAGCGAGCAAACCAATAACAGGCGGTGCGTTGGTTTGTAGTGTTGGCTCCGTAAACGTCGTCGTTGATGTTGCGTGCCGCTTGTGTCGCGTTGCTGCCACGACGATAGGTAGGTACTCATATTCCATAATTATTCGAATTTTTAACGTATCCATGATGACGATAAAGATTGAAATGCGATGAAAACGTTACACTAATCAATAAACAAATGTCTACTTTTGGAAAATGAATTCCATGTTTTAGCCCCTCTCTATAAAATAGAGTGCAGAGGGGCTTATGGCGAGACTTTGTCTGTAGTCTGTGACTCTGTTGCATTAAACTACGTCACTAGGTCACGTGGATCATCTGTTCAAAGTTTGAAATAAAACAAGAATTACAACGTCAATTGGATTGAACTTTCACAATAACGTTTTAGAGAGGGGCAGTCAGGTGACACCATCTCACGGCTTCTTGTTTTAAATAAAATTAATTTCAAATTAGAATTCTGATATAAAAAAAAAATTGATTTGAAATGGCCAGTACTGCTAAACGGTAATTACATAAGTAAAGACCTATTATTTTATTCTTATCCGCAACCAAAGTTGTCACTTTGGTACCTATCAAAGCGTGAGTAGGTATTGGACCTTTTTCATTAAAGTATGGTTCCGTGTAAAGAAGAGAGGGTTATTGTGGGATTCAAATGTGCCTGTTTCCTTGTGGTCTGACAATTTGTTTTCATCAGTGGTAATGGCGAGGACATCCCTATCCGTCAGTCTGTTAAAACTAGAGGGGTGAGAATTAGATTCTCTCCCTCTGCATATCTACACGCCTGTAGCAGACCTCCGCCGCGAAACTATGATAGCGGAACCGCAGTAATTCCGCCAAGTTCTGTCACATGTAGGAGGAGCGGAACACTAGCGAAACCGCCTGTTCTAATGCATAGATTTAACTATCTTTTATCTCTTTCACCACACGGTTTCGCCAATCTGCTCCTACGCCAGTCAAACCTCCGCGCTTCGGCCGCCTTGTTATTGCGGTGCCGCGTTGTCTACGCGCCGGTTTGTCAAAATTGACAGAAATACAGAGCGGAACGGCGAAACTAATATTTTTTCAGTAAATGGACGTGAAGTTCACGGAAAAACTACTTCAAGCCATCAGAAATAGACCCTTTGTGTATTTATTAAGTCATCCAGATAATAAAAATAATATGATAAAATTGCGATAGCGTCACATCGACTAACTCGTGTCAGGTTCCGTTGCCCAGTTCCGCTGTTCAATCTACACTTGATCACAGCGGAATTCATTTAGCGGTTCCGCTGTTCTGGTTTCGCGGCGGAGGTGTGCCAATGGCGACATACTTAATTGTTTGTATGGAATAGATTCTAGTTTCGGAGTCTATGCGATGCAAACTAACAATCAAGTGTTTAGATCACAGATACGAGTAACAGAAAAGATCTTTTTTCTGATCTCTGTGGTTTAGATAGAACACTTGATTTTTTGTTTGCATCGAACAGACTCCGAAATTGATTGTGATTTGATTACATATTTGAATAAGAAATACGGGAGTCAGTGCAACTTCACCACTTTTACATACATACATACATACATACATAGGTACACATGGTCACGCCTTTTATTCCCAAAGGGTAGGCAGAGGCATACATATATTATATGTCCATATTTCACCTTTTTAGAATTTGTCCCACGTAATAGGTGGCGTACCCGTACTGCCGTGTTCAGATGGACAGGCGCAGGTTGTGACTGCTTGCTGTTGAAATTTTTCAAGCCGCCTAAAAGTCTTCAACGTCCCTTAGCGACTGCTAATTTACTGGCAACCTAGACGTTCTTACCGTGCCTTCCGAAGCACGAAAAGCTAAAAGCTACGAGCGCGCTTTTACCTATAGAATTAATAGTGGCAGGTTGGCAAAACATTCAATCGGAACCGGAATATGACAGCATTGATCAAAAAATTGCAAATTTAAAGCGTGTAGGACGTTTATTTAAAAAGTCGCACGATAACATCATATTTTACTTATTTCTCTTTTACCTTGTACCCTCACTCACACTTGATCCTATTTATGTGTGGACCGCATAAACACTTGCCAATACACACTGAGTCTTTGGCGGAAACTGGGATCGCCAAAAGGTAAAAAAGCAGCGTTTTCGGCCTCCGCCATCGAACGAATAATGTTCTAGAAATCTAGAGTCTTTCCATTCTGCACTTAATAAATCTATAGGTACATATAATAAAATGATAGAAAAGTCAAAACTGTACATTGGAAATATTTAAAAAAAATACTCGCTGGGTGTTCTACATAAGATACCGAAGCCGAAAATATATTTAGAAAAAATTTTGTCTGTTTGTCTGTTTGCTTTGCTTTGTCCGGAAGGATCTCGAAAAGTAGGTACTCAATAGATTTGATTCAAAATTTGCACAAATATAAACTAGGGGTAGAGTCTTCAAATAGGCTATATATTATCACGCTATATATCCTAGGTGCTAAGCAGAGAGCAATCAAATTGGCATTTTAACATAATTTTCACACGTACGAAGTCGCGGGCAACAGCTAGTGTTTAAATAAGAACGTAACATTACTACGATTATTATATATTACCGTTGATAACGAAACAATATAAGGTGCAAGATGTCAAACAAACGAAAACGTCAATATAGTATTCGAGATACAGTTGAACGCGACGGAAGTAAATTCGACGGGAAATATTATATTACTCAAATATGAATAACACAGCTCTCTCTTTTTTTCTCCCACGTAAGGCAAATGTAGTTGTACGCGTCAGCTAGTTTATAATAAAAGGATATCATCTGTCCAAGCTTGAATTGTATTTTATTGAGGTCCTTTTGTTGTAGCTGCAAACCGTAAACTGATGATGAGATGTACCTACATTCCTGGGCTGTGTTAGTAAATTAGGTGGTAGTGTGTAAATAAGAAGGACACGTTAAGATAATTGTTGATCTTTATTTCACGCTTTAAGTAGGTACAGTATTCAGGTGACTTGTAAAAACTATATATTAATACAAGTTATTACATTTTGGTATTGCTAGGTTACAAAATTAGAAGATTCATGACGTGGCCAATAAACTTCGATGGTTGTGGCTCTTACTCTGGGACCAGGATGGTATAAAGTTCTTAAAGCTTTCTTTTGTGGTAAAAATAATTATGTTCTGAGGGTATCTTCTGAAGAATGATATAACGTTATGGAAATCACTGAAGTAGACTATTCTAGCCATTTCAACATCAGTGATCCGTTTAATTGTTTTAACTGCATATGCAGCAGAACTTAATTTAACTGAAAATATTTTTATAAGCGGGCCTCACTGCAGGTCATAGTAGACCAAAAATAATAGTCTTAGCAGAATCCGCGAGATCACGCCGTAAAATATTGCTTTTCATGCCATACCTACCTCAAATGCAGAAGGAAATCACGACGATTGTGCTGATCAGAGAACTACACGAGCACTTGAAGTCCATTGTAGCACCTGGAGACATTCACCGCTTCCATCTTTCATCCTGATATCTAAAATGGTTTGCTAACATCGTAATAAATGTAACAATTTTCGTTAATTTGTAAGAAATTTACAATAAATGCATTACATTAATACATAGATCGTCAGACAAGACCACATAAACAAACAATGTTTAACCAGTAGCATAACTGACACTGATAGTTTTACATAACGTCAACCTGATTTGGCACTTTGTCTTTTACGGTAGATATGTCTACCTATTTATGGTACCTAGATGATGCTGGACGTGCGGACTCATCAACCGTGCAGGAAGCTGGTACCTCAGTCATACATACGGCCTTGTCAGCAGCAGGGGATGTGAGGCATTGCGGGATGGACTTCTGGCTGTAGGAGTTTAAAGGCGAAGCGTTTTGCGGAGGAGAGAGAGAGTAAGATTATGTTAGTTTCTACGCAGCGCCGCTAGTTCTTTGTGATGGTATTTAGCATTATACCATCCGTCGAAAATAATTGAGTCATAGCAAATGTGGTATAGTCCCCTTGGCCTTCACCAACCCATAGTCTTACCAGCCTCTTGGCTGATTTACACGCCGTACTTGCGTGTTATCTGTCCGGTGCGCTCTCCTCGCCCTCTCCCCATTCTGAAACGGCCTTGCCTTCTTTGCGTTCATTTCCCAGTTTAGAGATACGGCACGATTTACAGGCTACTTCGAGGTACTATCTCGGGATCTCTAGCTCCAGCTGAACGTGTTTGTCGTGCCCGTGAATAGTAAATGTGGTAGGTGTCACAGAGCAACACGTCTACACGCGGACGGAACGTATTGCTCTGTAGTGGTTGTTTACTATCCAGTTATCCTCATAACGATCCTGTAAGGTACAGTACGAATTTTCAAAAGAGCTTATGAACTCTTTGGTCACCATTTTTTTTTCAACATTTTGATGACATTTGAATGATGTCATTTATAAACGTTACGTCTACTACAAATATAGGTAATTAAATCGTAACGCGCCGGTGTTTGTACGTAAATTTCTTAAATTGAAGAATAATCATAAATAAGAACTCTTACTTTTTTTATTTAAAAAATATCATTTTATGAATAATATTACACCTCCCTTTTAGTAATCTAATCTATAACTGTAAGCGTCGTTCACTTTTTAAAGAAATATATTGACGACGAAAGTAGAAAAAATATTTAGTAGGTACGTGCAAATACCTACTAAAGACATAAAATTTGTCTTTTTTTTTGCGGGTTCATGGAAGTAGGAGTAGGAAGGGTATTTACTTTCTAGATGATGCGTTAATAATAAGTAGGCATATTATTTCCACAGTTTATCTATTAATATCAACTATTATAGTTACGTTAAACCAACCAAAGTTAATACAGGCAAGTGGCAACCCGGTTCAATTATGGCGACACTTGGGTGCCACCCATTATTTTGATTTTGTGATTTTGCTTTATCACATGGTGATCATCAATTCATTTAATTTGCATGGTGTAAAGGACAAAAAAATGTCTTCATTATTATATTCAAGTCAACTAACGTAGGTACCTATTTAAAATAAATAACACAATGAATCTGGCTTATTCAATATGACTCCTAAGATCCAATATCTTAGGGGTCTTCGGACAAAAGAGCCTACATTGGGAGGAAGGGTCGCCTGGGGCCGTACCCAGCCCTGCAGAAGACCGCGGTAATAGTAACCTGGCTCTGTGCTGGGTTATGTTGTCCGTCGGTGAGCAGGGTTCCAGAGCTCATTGGGCTGTACGGGACCCGAACCTGGGGATTACTTAATCTCCGCCCCAGGAGGCTGATCTGAGGCAGCAGCCTGTGAAAAGTCCCTGTGGTCGTGCCGGAGGGGATACCGGAGTGGACGCGACCATTGCATCAGGGGGGGACCACGGGCCCTTCCGTACGCCGTGCCAATACACCGCACTGCCTGTACCTGCCTTTGGAAAACATGAGTCTCGCTTAGTATCCTGCGCCACCGGTACCTAGGCACCCCCTACCTTCTTATATCCCCTTTTATTTAACAAAATCATGGCAAGGAAAAAAAAAAGGTATCCACAGCGGCTTCGTCGACGTCCACGCTTCTTGTGGACTTATGCAACGTCAGAGAAATGCACTACAACATAAACGAAATCCACAAGCACTTAAAAAGCCAAATTAGTTTTTCCTGATGGAGACGTAGATTTTCATGCCCGGACGATACATCCTACTTGATGGCGCCCGGCTCAAGCCGAGGTATGCATGTTCGTACGGGACGATATCTGCTGTTGCCGTCTCAAAGGCCTGGAAGATAGGGACCTGTCAACATTATGGGCGCGCGTGGATCACGGGGGCCACACCCGGATCAACGCGTGCATTTACAGGTCTCATAGCGGTGACGCGGTCACTGTCCGCCTCTTTGACCACCTGCAAAAATTGACCGACAAAGTCATTGAGCAGTATCCCTCCGTAGAGATAGTGATTGTGCGGGACTTCAATCACCACGCTGACTGGTTAGGTTCTCGGAAAACTGACGTTGCGGGGAGAACTGCTCACGAACACTGGTCAAGTCGCACACGAGGATACCAGACCGGGAGAACGAGAAGAGTTCGTTGCTGGACCTTCTGCTGACTACGCGCCTATACTACGCGGATATACTGTCTCAGCGGATGCGCCCTTTGGCTCATCGAATCACGGTGTCATTTGAGCGCGAGTGCCACGAGTGCCACAATTTTTTAAATTTGATTTTTTTGGGATACCATCATCGAATCCTGGTTTCCTTGTAATGGGACCAAACGGCGAGTAACAACATTCAAACGAAAAAAAAAATCGAAATCGGTCCAACCATTTAAAAGTTATGAGGTAACAAACAAATAAAACTATAACTTGGTGTACAAATAAAGTTATATTCTATTCTATTCTATTCTAAAACCCGTCGATTTGAAAACCTCCTCCTTTTTTGAAGTCGGTTAAAAATGTTGTTTTATTGATCTTTTAAAGATCGGTCTTCACTTGTTTTGTCGATCTTCATTTGTTTTGTCAATCTTCATTAAAATTTGTTTTGTCGATCTTCATTTGTTTTGTCGATCTTCATTTGTTATGTCGATTTTCATTCGTTTTGTCAATCTTCATTTATTTTGTCGATCTTCATTTGTTTGTTTTATTGATCTTCATTTGTTTTATTGATCTTCATTTGTTTTCTCGATCTTCATTTGTTTTCTCGATCTTCATTTATTTTCTAGATCTTCATTTGTTTTACCGTTCTTCATATTTTTGCCGATCTTCCTATGTTTAACCAGTTTTCATTCGATTTACCGATTTCTAATTTGTTTTACTGATCTTCGTTTTTCATTGCAAAATTTCCCGTGACACGTGGTTACTAAAATTTGTTCAGTTAAGAAAGAAAACCAGATGATTTTTTTAAAGTTGTGTAGTTGGTAACAAATTTTAATAATAAAAATATTCCTATCGAACCAACTAGCAAGTTGTTCAGTTGAGAAGAAAATAGTTGTTCCGTTTTATTCCTATCGAACCAACTAAAAAAGTTGTACCGTTGGGAATAAAAAATAGTTGATCCGTTTGAGTTGATCCGTTTAGTTGGTCGGAGTGGAAGTACAGTAAGTGGAGATATCCAGAAAACGACATTATCCTGGTAGCTAAGTATATCTTGATATAACCACATATCAATCTCCGTTCACAAAAAATAAATAATCGATAACTAGGCATGTAGATTTATCAAATTAGAGACGATAAAATGCGAGATGTCAACATACTACCAAGCGTGATTACAAAAAAAATTATGTACATATTCAGTTGTAATTTTTTTATATATAAATTCATACCGTTAGGATCGTATTAAGCTAATAAAAAGAAAATCATACAAGTCGAGATGTCAAGTTGTTCACGCCAGCCACGGATATATTAACCAGAAAATTTTAGTATTAATAAAAAAATCGCTTTGTGGTTTTTGCGATAATTCTAGTAAACATTACTTAAATCTGGTTTAAGTAACCAGGAATTTTTTTTACAATACATTCTGGTAATATAGTTAGAATTTTTTCTTTCCGTGCACGCATTGAAATTAACGTTTTTCTTTCATACCCTCTCCCAAAGGAACCGCGCAAAATATCGGGATCAAAAGTATCCTAGAACCTTCCTCGGATCATAAGCTAAAATTGTACCAGGTTTCATTCAATTGGATTCAGTAGTTTCGGCGTGATACTTATTCGGGATACAGACAGACAGACAGACAGATAGACAGACATGAAAATTTTAAATTACATTTTCGGCTTCAGTATCGATTAGAGAACGCCGTACAATAAAAATTTTTAAAATATCTTCCATGTACAGACTCTCGACAATCTACAGTTTCATTATTCTAAGTATAGATAGATAGGTGTCCATACAAGACCTGTATCGTAATAAAACTTTCTTTTTGGCCTGTGCGTAATGTTTTTCATAAGAGTACTGATTTCAATTTTATAATCTTTGTATTATAGTATCAGAGTAGATAATCTACTATTATCTACTCTGATACTATAATACAAAGATTATAAAATATAATCTCTCTCTAATAATCTTTGTATTATAGTATCAGAGTAGATAATCTACTATTATCTACTCTGATACTATAATACAAAGATTATAAAATTGAAATCAATACTCTTATGAAAAACATTACGCACAGGCCAAAAAGAAAGTTTTATTACGATACAGGTCTTGTATGGACACCTATATCATAATAAAACTTTTTAATCATTACGATACACCATAAACAATCTCCAGCTGAAAAAGAAGTTTGAACCTCTACTTTAAAAAAAAATTGTGTCTCCAGAGTAGCGAAAAATCCTAAATCTATGGTCTCCGCAGCCTAAAAAAAAATGAAACACGCATGCGCAATCGATGTTTGCGCCTTGGCGCCAACATTTTACATTTAAATTAAACAAAGTTTGGTTTTGTTAGTAAAATAAATTAGTTTTTGTTTAAAAACATGTCTTAAAGCGAGGATGGTGGTAATTGTACACCACCGGACATTGTGGAAACTGCGTCAAACATGACCATGAACCTGTTACCGGCGAAATCAAGGAGCAACTATAGGTATATCAGAAAATGAAATCAGGTATAATAGTATGAGAGTAGATAAAGTAGTGTATGACACTGTACATAACTTGGTCTTATAACACGAGTGTGTTTTAAAAAAACGAGCCGCAGGCGAGTTTTTTTATAGTATCACACAACCCTTATTATGCAACAGTGTCATAAACTACTATTATCTACTCTGATACTATAATACAAAGATTATAAAATTTAAAAAAATCTTTGTATTATGGTATCAGAGTAGATAATAGTAGTTTATCTACTCTGATACTATAATACAAAGATTATAAAATTGAAATCAATACTCTTATGACAAACATTACGCACAGGCCAAAAAAAAAGTTTTATTACGATACAGGTCTTGTATGGACACCTGTATCATAATAAAACTTTTTAATCATTACGATACACCATAAACAATCTCCAGCTGGAAAAAGAAGTTTGAACCTCTACTTTAAAAACAAATTGTTCCTCCGCAGCCTGAAAAAAAAAAGAAACACGCATGCGCAATCGATGTTTGCGCCTTGGCGCCAACATTTTACATTTAAATTAAACAAAGTTTGGTTTTGTTTGTAAAATAAATTAGTTTTTGTGTAAAAACATGTCTTTAAGCGGGGATGGTGGTAATTGTACACCACCAGACATTCTGGAAACTGCGTCAAACATGACCATGAACCTGTTACCGGCGAAATCAAGGAGCAACTATATATGTCTATCTATCATAATCACAAAATGAAATCAGGTATTATAGTATGAGAGTAGATAAAGTAGTGTATGACACTGTACATAACTTGGTCTTATAACACTCGTGCTACGAATAATGTATTCTATAGAAATGTAACACCTATAAAGTTACCGCCGAAATCTTGGAGTAACTTACACATACTTAAAAACAGCAATAAAACATAACACTCACACATCCATCGTTGAATACTTGCATGCGATTGGTAGCGCCAAGGTCATGCCGGCTCGGCGCCCCACCCGAAGCGGCGAACGTGATAAGCGTGGATAGTTTTATGCAATAATAAGAAAGCTTGTTTATGTGTTTATTTTTTATTGAATAAGTTCAATCAAAGTTTAATCAACAGAAAAATAATAACTGGATTGTTATTATTTTTCTATTCATTGAACTACTTTGTATGCGTATATAGAAATTAAAATACGTTGTTTTTTTTCACAATTATGTACCTCTAAAAATAATTAGTTTATTTAATTTATGGCGGACAATGGTATATTTCTAAATACATACATAGAACACCCAAACTCCGAAACAAACAAAAATTATAATTTAATTTCTATGCATAATATCATCCTACTAATATAATATCTTACTAACAATATTACCTCAGCGCTTAACATACTATGAACACTGCATAAAAATAATTTAATTTTGGAATTGCGTTCATGTTGCATAACACTTTTCAACTTCCCCAAGTACGTGTTTTTAATATGAATATTTACTAACCTATGGAAGGTGATTCCAGCGTTTTTCATATCCGTATGGCTTCTGCACCACTTCACAACACACGAAGGCATTTTTGGGATATATTTAACGCGAAAACACAATTAATATCACTGACTGATTGGTTCCAGCGACACAACCGTACGTTACGCGTGACAGCGCGGACTAACTGTGTCGCGCGGTCCCCATTTTAAGCCCCACCTTCCGCGGTCCCCATTTGGTGGAGCCATTTTTTGAGCCGAATTACACTTCTATAGAATACATTATTCGTAGCACTCGTGTGATACTATAAAAAAACTCGCCTACAGCTCGTTTTTTTAAAACACACTCGTGTTATAAGAACCCTTATTATGCAACAGTGTCATAAACTACTATTCTGACACTGTTGCATAATAGGGGTTCTTATAACACGAGTGTGTTTCAAAAAAAACGAGATGTAGGCGAGTTTTTTTATAGTATCACACGAGTGTTATAAGACCAAGTTATGTACAGTGTCATACACTACTATACCTACTCTCATACTATAGTCAAAGACGTATCATATATATAGACACGTTATACACGAACATTGCGGCTTTCAAAAACAGCTAAACTTTTATAAATTTAAAAAAAGAATTCTATAAATTATCTGTGGCATGAAGTCAATATCAGAGGAATGTGGAGAAATAGGAAAACTTGAATTTCACTTACTTAGTCATAATATGGTTAATGTATTTACGGGTAAAGTACGTAAAATTTAAATTTATAAAATGTTAATGTAGTTTATCGGGTTAGTAATTATTAACGTAATTTAAGTCATAAAATAACAATATTATACAGAAAAAAATATTTAATAAGTAATAATTTAGTACCTAGTAAGTAATACAAACATTTGTAATTTAAATAATTTTAATAATCTTAATATATTATTATTGTTTCATAATTTTTTTAAAGAAATATAATTACCTAAATAAAAAAAATATTCAAATACCAAAATAAAACATTAGTACAAAAACTCCCCGACATCCCCTTACGGGTCGCGTGCGCCAAACCACAGACTATAGAGTACATTTTCTTTGTGCATTCAATAAGCTTGCCGCCATTTTATCGATCCGAGAAAATGAAATAATATTATTATTTCTATTGTACTTACGCATGAAATGACACGTTTTTATATTGAATAGTTGCTGTGTAGCTTGTGCATCATCTGAAGATACATGAAGGCATGTTTTTTTCGAGTTTTACTTACTAACAGAATTTAAAACAGTGCTTAATAGAACTTTCGCTAACCCTACAGCCGCGTCACAGATTTTCAGGTAATTACCTACTTTACGTGTTGCCATTTTCAAGTGTCTATAACGTATCTATAGTTTTTATATCATTGACTATAGTACCTGATTTCATTTTGTGATATATAGTTGCTCCTTGATTTCGCCGGTAACAGGTTCATGGTCATGTTTGACGCAGTTTCCAGAATGTCTGGTGGTGTACAATTACCACCATCCTCTCTTTAAGACATGTTTTTACACAAAAACTAATTTATTTTACAAACAAAACCAAACTTGGTTTAATTTAAATGTAAAATTAGTAAAATGTTGGCGCTAAGGCGCAAACATCGATTGCGCATGCGTGTTTCTTTCTTTTTTTAGGCTAAGGAGGCACTACCTTGAGGTTACGTAGTAACTATTTAGTAATCTGTGCTTGAGGTTCAAATTCTTTTACCAGCTGGAGGTTGTATAGGTTGTATCGTAATGATTAAAAAGTTATATTTGTCCATACAAGACCTGTTTCGTAATAAAACTTTTTTTTTGGCCTGTGCGTAATGTTGGTCATAAGAGTGTTGATTTCAATTTTATAACCTTTGTATTATAGTATCAGAGTAGATAATAGTTATTTATGATACAAGTGTAGTATGTTGGTCATTACACTCGAGGTGATATTGCACTGCTAGGAAACCGAGAGTGTAATGACCAAACCTCAAGTGTGTCATACGACGTTTTTCAACACACTAACGAGTAAAAGAACAAATTTTATAATTATTCGTACTCAAATAAACAATGCTCACAGCACATACTCAAAGTTTGTAAAAGTGGCGCGCTCCGCGCTAATATTTTTTTGTCTGTGCGCGGCGTTTTAGCAATTGGAGCGTACTGCACGAACAATTACGCTAAACAGCCAAACCAATGTAAAAAATCTAATTTTCATGTATTTATAAATTAGTTTCACGTTGAATTATTAATTAAAGCGCAGCGAAGAACCATAGCGTCCTTGGCTACGTTCTACCGAATGTATTACGGTGAATGTTATGAAGAGCTCTACAACCTGATCCCACCCTCTCCTTTCCGATCCCGAACAACGCGTGCCGGGCAGAGGTGCCACTCATACACAGTAGAAAAAATTTTCACCAGAACGGAGCGTTTCAAAAGATCGTTCCTCTGTCGAACTATAAAAACATGGAACGACCTGCCCGCACACGTGTTTCCCTCATCTTACAATCCCGGGTTCTTCAAAAAGAGCGTGAATAGGCACATCACAGGGCCGCCAACTAGAGGACCACTGTCAGAAGTGGCCCCCAATCGCTAGATGCGCCACGGCTTTTCATCAGGCTCGTGGCGACGTCAATTTCGCGAGCTAAATATAAAAAAAAAAATAATGTAAATACTTTGTTGAAAATTTATCTTATTCAAGGTGGTCTCTACACTTCTTATTTTTTTGCAAAAATAGTGTTATTTTTAGTCATAGGTATAATGTTGAAACGTAAATCAAAACCTTTTTTCGAGATTTAAAAAGAAAACTATAACCCAGTTAAGTGAAGAGCAAATAGAATGCATAAATAATATCTTTCAGCAAGATACAAACTTAATTTGATCCAATATAAAATAAAACACTAGTGCGATCAAGAAAAAAAGTACTAGCGTTTAATACCATGGTTTATGAGTGTAAAAGCCATGTGATAAAAACCAATTTATGAGCAAGGGTGTTGAAAATGAGGGGTGTGGGGTAGGACAACCTCCACGTGGTACACCCTGGTAACGTGAACGACGACGTGCGCTTTGTGCAAGGCGTCGCTCATGGCCATTAGTCCACCAAGGAGGGGGTCGTAAGGCCACTTCGGGCTACTCCGCCCACGCTCTGTTGAGCAGAGCGTACTGAGCGGAGTAACCGCAGGGCGTGTAGGCCCTCTGCTCACGCAGGGACCTACAGGCATTCGTGCCAGTGTCGGAGTTGGGGAGGACCAGCCACCCTCCTCGCGTTCCGTAACTCCTAGGGTCATCGCAACCATCCAACTGGTGGCACCAGTTGGTACGCGGTGACCGTAGGGGCCGGAGGGCTTGCCTTAATTGGTCGACCCGCGACAAGGATAGTCTCTAAAACCCGAGAGCAAAGTCGTAAGGCCTGTAGGGCACCTGGAGCACCCTACACCTAGTGATACCATGATACAGCGAACATGGATAAAGTACAATGTCAAAAAATTCTTTGTGAGTTTATTATGTAGCTATTTCCATAATAAATAACTATAAAGAAATTAATATTACTCTCTATGTAATCAATTTGGTATTTTTTTAATTACCTATTCAAAAGTATTAGGTTTGAAAAAAAAGTACCTACATACATGAGATTGCGTTTTGTTCCTTATTATTTTGTTTCCATAGCTAGTGACCCTAGAATACTCACACACACATTGAAGCTTGATTTAAGCATTCACATTACGTCTATATTAGTGTGGGTAAAAACGAACATTTTTGTATGGAGTTTCCACCCTGTGGTGTTAGCTAACAGTCACACGCGTACGACGGTCAGGGATAGATACACCGCGAGCATGCCACGCACTGAGCTCCCCACCCCGGCTCGTCGTGTGAATGTATATATTTATTTCTATATGCTACATCTACCTTTTACAAAAGTTAATAAAATCAATTTTCTACACTTACATTTACTACCAGATTCGCAAAACAAAAACAATAGGTAGAGCTTGTGAGGAAGAACCTGGCAAGAAAACTCACGCCCACTCTTTTCAAATACTTTGCAATTACACAATATTTAATTTGCTACATCCTACATCTACCTATCACAAAAGTTAATAAAACAATTACATATATATTCCTTTTCTAATACTTCTACTTCCATTAACTTTCAATAATAATTACCTGGTCCAACAACTGACCTGGCGCTGTCAACCGGAACCAGTCTCAAGGCATGGAAACGCTGATTCCAAATGTCACAAAGTGATCACCCATCTCACATAAAATGCTCAGCGCAGCAATCGTTGGTAGAACACGTCAGGGAGGCTATGAGCGCTTCACACTCACACAGTTTTATTGCTCAATCAGAGAAAGTAAATTATCTCTATTGACACATAAATATGTTCTCAAATTGATTTTCCTGTAATGGAATTAGACACGATAGTAAAGCAAATAATAGCCCGCCAAAAGCACACGTTTCTGACCTCCCGAGATCCTGGTCACTGAATTATCTCGAAACTATTCGTCAGAAACTTTAATATATCGTCGCTGCCCCTGCAAAAGTCGCTTTGTATTTTAAGCCTACTTTTCAGGAGGAAGTAAAAACCGATTTACTCGAAGTATAATTATGATAGAGAAAGTAAATAATTTTATTATAATGTAAATAATATATTTACGTTGAGAAACATGACTTTTAGAAAGATAACGTTAAAAACGAAAATACTAAAAATCTAATATTGCGAATCTGACACATAGCTAAAATTGTTTGGGTCACAAAAATCGCCATGTGTTGTTGAAGCACATAGTGGGAACAAGTAAAACATAATTCACGTTGTTTAATTAAACATAGCTATTAAATAAAAGGTGTCAATTGAAAATAATAACAAATTTTAGTTAGAAACTATGGCAAACGTTCTCTGCCATAAAACTCTGCTGACTTGATGTGTGAGGATATGTTATACGCAATAAAGGAGCTGAGGAACGAACGGAAGAGCAACAGTCCTCTCCAGTACCGCAGAAGAAGCACTGGTGGCCGGAGATTCCAGAACGATCTCCGCCACTCTGGGCTGGCTACCACCCTTTCGTTGTTTTTTACATTTATTTTTCATCAAACCCATACGTGTGGGGTATCTATAGACAGGTCTTTAAAAATGCTATAGAGGTTTCAAAGATCATTTTTTTCTAAAGTGAATAGTTTGAGCAAGAGACACTTCCAAAGTGGAAAAATATGCGTCCCCCCCCCCTCTAACTTCTAAACTAAGAAAATGATAAATCTAAAAAGAATATATGATGTGCATTGTCCCAACTAATTGAGATTCAGGCGTATTGATGTATCAGGCATGTTGGGAATAGGTTGTAATCGACCGGAGGCATAAAAACTACCAACGAAAATTGGTTTGAACCAGATAGAGCTGGTAGTTTTTTTTTAATACGTCATAAACCGCATTTTTCGGTTAGAATAATCACTACCTCACTGCGAACGTGTTAAAACATCAATCAAAGTTACAACGAACTATAAGAACTTTTATATTATGTTACTTGCTGCTACGAAACCCTTCATGGGCGAGTCCAACTCGCACTTGGCCGGTTTTATTTTTATTATATTCAGTCAGCTTCAGAACAAAATTTTATAAACAACCTACTTAGAACGTACCAGAACGTACCTACCACATTGCTGTTTTTTTATGAGAACTTTGATTGCACCCTCCTTGCATTCAGAATAATAAAGGGGAGTAGCTACCTAAAAGAGAGGTCAGATATGTTTTGCATGTTATTTTTTGAAGTTATGAGTTTTGGAGCGCGAGCGTTATGGAAATATTTATTAGGTACTCATTTCTCAAAGGTTACATGAAACCACCATAAAAAGTCACAGCGGAGCGTGGCAGGGAACCGCTCGTGCTTGATAAAATGATGGTGATGCTTGATAAATATGCTGTTGATGCTGATAATGCTTGATTGATTTACTGGTGCTGCTTGATTGATCTTTCGATGTTTACAAAACCACTTGGGCTGCTATCGTCCCAATTAGATTTGTTGCTCAGTGAATGACCGTAGTCTCACGAAAGTATGTGCGCCTTCTTAATTTAACTGGTGAGGAGACCCGCTTGTGGGAGGCCAGTCAACCGATTCGCTACTTTCTTAAACATGACAAAACAAAAACATTTGAATAATTAAAAAAAAATAACTCGAAGCACCATAAAATGTAGGGATGTTTCCCAACATTTGGTGATAAGTTTGCTAGTGCTAGGATGATCTGAGTACTTGATATACGATATTGTTAACTTGTTTAGTTAAATGCTTTTATTGTACTGATTCATACCTATTTATGTTTCACATTAAAATGACACGTATTGAATGTGCATATCGGTGGTGTTTGTTGCCATTAGCATTTAATAACTTATTTCTAATTACGGCTAAATACATTATTGTGCAACTTGCTTGTACAAGCCCCAAATTTTTAGACCGCATTTTATGACTTCAATTTTTATAGACGCGAAAGACAAAGATTTGGCAATACTTTTATGAAGCACTAGGTTTTGTTCGATTATTACAACATAAGCTCTACAATAACGTTTTTCTTGTTGTGTAGCAGATTAACAAGAGATTAATGTGAGATAGAAATATCTAATAGACACGTGCTCTTTGGAATGCGGGGTACTACTATAACATCTTAAGGATCTTAATGGTTCGGATCCCCCTCGTGGTGCATCCTGCCTCTGCTTTTACAGAGGGGCGCCCGAGAGCGGTGGAGGTGCAGGCGGGGCTTTTAGCTCCATAAGGAGCTCTGGGGAACCGCTCATCTGGCTCCTCCGAGGAGAGCCCCGAATTAACGAGGCGCCCCTAGCCGGGTCGACGTGAATAATCTTCTTGATATTCCACGGCCCGTATATAGGGTGAGGTGAGGACTAACTCCAGGAGGTTTAGTGGGTAAGACGGTCCGTTTCCGGACCGGGCCGGGAGTCCCACGCACCGTCCCAGCTGCCCCCGCGGCTGGGATGATGCGCGAAACTGCGTTCCCCGCGTCAAAAAAAAAGTGTGTGCGTGTAATCTTTACGCGCGATTGAAGTAAAACTTCTTTGCCATTGACGGCATAATTAAATCACTGAAATGATTTATATTAATATCATTCAATCGTATCAAATAGTAAGCGTTACTTCCATCAGAAAAAAAACTGAGTTACTTTCTGTCGCGCCTGAAGAAGTTTTACTTCAAAGAACATTGTGTAAATTAGTAAATAAAGAATTTAATAAATTCTTTATTTACTATATTACATGATAGATAAAGAATAGAGATAAGGCTATAATATAGAATAATTCTGTGTTTACTATTTTACAAGGGTTCAAATCGTACACACCTCCTCTCGTCAAAAAGCCGTTAGATCTTGTCATGGAGCAAATATAAGAGAGGAGAGGGCCTAAGCAAGCGTGCACTGTGACCGTTCAATGCGGGTCCTGACGTCATCAGTGGGCGTGGCTTAACTCAGTGCGTTGTACGCGTTCATCTAGGCAACTTCCGGTTCGTTATACGCAAATATATGTCAAAATTCCTATTTTCGCGAAATTAGAAGAATTTTAAAAGATAAGGATAAAGTGTTGTGTTCTATCGTGTAAAAATTACTCGGATAGACGTTTTGATGCTATGCATGGCATCACATTTTAGTTTTAAGTATTTTTATTCTTTATTTTCATAAATAGTTCTAGAAACATCTCTGATCCCCGGATACAGCAAAATATGTTTTACTCGACGCTAGATGGCGATACTTTGTGTTTTGGTTACCTAAAATATGTAGGTGCGTAGAGCTCAGTAATAATATAATTTTAATATTGTTAAGTATTTAAACTTATTTAGCAATAATTCGGAAATAAATTTAGGCAACCAAAGATTATTTTTACAGATTTATTTAAGAACTTCGATAACAGACCGCCATCTATTGCCAAGAATAAACAGCACTAAAAACAGGAACGAATTTAGAATTTCACTGAGGGGCCCATAATTTCCTACCTACTAGTAGTAGCACAGATTAAATAATAGTTACTACGTAACAGATACATCACTCCCATACTTAACCTCAAAAATATTAGCTATAACATATCGCTACAGTGGAAAAAATGCTCTACGACGTATTCCGAGAGTCGAGATTCGTGCGCACACCGTATGATTGCGTCATCGAGTGACAACTATTGACAACATTAGGGTTGTAAGCACGTAACAAAAATACATATAACTACAAAAAACAATAAACACAGTGTCTGAAAAAAAAACTTAATAATATTTTATAACTTCTTCTTCTTTACATAAGAATTATATTATAACTAGCTGATGCTCGCAGCTTAGCCCGCGTAAAAGTTTGTTCCTTTTCCCGCTTCCAATGGGAACTTTTTCCCGGGATAAAAAGTAACCTATGTGTTATTCCAGACTACAATCTATCCCTGTTTCAAATATCAGCCAGATCCGTTGAGCCGTTAGAGCGTGAAAGAGTAATAAACATTTACAGATCTACACATCCGCACTCAAACACTTTCGCAATTAATTTTAGAATATTAGTAAGAAGTAAGATGAAAAAAAAAGCAAGACTAAATAAAGCGAAATATTATTTTACTCGGGAAATGTACATTGGTTGTGCGCACTACGCTCGGTCTGGCGTATGGCAGCCCTCTGCCGGTCGGCCACGTTAGTTCTGCGTCATAATACTTAGGAGTAGGTGCTTATAAAACGACTTGTAGAGAGTGACGTAGGCCTGGTAGTAGGTACAAATAGTAATTTACGTATATCTATACTTCTATACTAATATTATATAGAAGTAAAGTTTGTGTGTTTGTTAAATTGTAAGGGGTAATCTCGGGATCTACTGAACCGATTTAAAAAAATCTTTCACCAATAGAAAGCTACGTTATTGTGGAGTGTCATAGGCTATATAGCACCACGCTAAAACTAATAGGAGCGTACGCTCATAACTTAAGAACGGCGGAACCAACTTCGCTAATTCGTTCTTTTCTGTGTTAGTTATAGCACTTATAGCCAGGGCAAGGTTTGTATAAAATAAAATATTATGAAATAAAAGCTATTTCTTATTAACAGCCGATTTAAAAAAAGTCATATTAAAGATGGTGAGAAAGTCAGACAGAATGACAGTCTGTTGCTAAGGCAATGAATGATAATTTCAAACAGTCCACTACGTCTACCGGTTTTTTGCTGAGAGACTTATCGTCGTAATAATTCTTGCTCATATTCATATTACTCGTAATTTATTTGTTGTTATTAATAAGAAAATGTCACCAGTAAGGCGTCAAAGTATTGATAGACGTACGTAAACGTAATGCAAGTCGAGTAAACAATCTTCGCGACAACGAGACTGAAGAAGAACGTTCACAGCAACTACTAAGAATATTTTATTTAATTCATATTTTTTTAGTAGTTACTAAAAAAAACATTCTTTAATTAATCTTACAAAATATTGTAAATGCTAAAGTTTCTGAGTGTGGATGTATGGATTTTTGTCTCTCTTTTACGCTCCAAAGGCGAAATGGACTTAGCAGAAATTTGGTACAGGAATAGATTATAGTCTGAAATAACACATATTTTAACGCTTTTTATTCCCGGAGTCGATTCCCATGGAATACGAGAACGACAACAGAACGCTACGTAGGCAAAAGCGCTGGCGCTTTTGTTTTTGTATAAACCTAAGTATGTTCATTGAAAAATTTCAGAGTACTTGCATTTTATCTACGGTTTAACGATAATTGGCGGCTGCTTGATTGGCTTCTTATTAGTAATTTGTTCACCATGTGAGGTTTATTCTTCCATTGTTTTTTCTTTAATATTTGCCGCTAACAATACAGCAAAGGCTTAATAACTGTTAGAGCTTTGTTAACAAATAATTTGAGTTTTGCAAATAAATCATTTTCGCTATAATTTTCCCTATTATTGGTTCCGCATCTTCAACTATATACAACATTCATGGTCTGTCTCTTTATTGCCATCATGGTACTTTTAACTTGGGTGCGTATTCTTGCCCATTTGTCATTATTTTGAAGTGACTGCCACGTGAGCGAATGTCAGTCGAAGTCATATTTTGTTATTCTCTTTCTATATTAAGACTACTTACAATCTAGAAAAGACTTTATAAAAAATATATTTTCAAAGTAATAGAAATAAAAAAAATAATACACTATTCATCTTGCTAAGAGTTAATACTCCGGGGGACAAAATATTCCAAATTCGGCCCTGTTTTCAGTGTACAGTAGTAGTACTACGTAGTAACCCGAAAGTTGAAGTAAGCAAGTAGTTTTGACACTGACCGCTAGATGGATAATAGTAAAGTGGGCGGATACAAACCCCTCCTCACCACACCCTCCCCCCGCGCCGAGTCACACATTGTTTCATAGGGAAATTAGATTACAACACCTCCTCTCTTATATTTGCTCCATGGATCTTGTCCTCAGCGACCTGACTCCATCAACACGTTATACATAATATGTAAGTACCGGAACAGATATTGGGAACTTGTAATAAGTAACAAACGATAGGTATACTTACATCGATATAGAAAGGGGGCCAGTTCCATTGAACTAATACTATATTGAACTAATACCAGTACTCAAAAATGTTTCGACTAGTTTTATTTTAGACTAGCTGACCCCGCAACTTTGTATAAGTCACATAAGGTGTATGAAAGGAGAGGTATTTCTTCTTCAGACTCATCAACCAGTGTGTGAAACTGCCCTGTTTGCTTAATCATAAAAGAGCGTAAAGATTAAGTCTATTTTAAAACAATTCATTTCACGCCTTCGGCGCGGACTGAATTGTTTTAAAATAGTCTTAATCATTAAGCTCTTTTATGATTAAGCCAACACGCCAGATTAGATTTAGACTCACATTCAAAGAAACCCCTACAATTAAAATTTTTAAAATATCTGATTCTTAAAAGTGTCATAACTTTTTTATTTATAAACCGATTGACATGAAACAAACACTAAGTATTAAGTGGAGCAAACCTCAACACAATAAAAAAACCCATTGCAATCAGTTAAGCGGTTAGCGTGCACAAACGTACAGACACACAGACATACAGACAAACAGACAAAAATTCAAAAAATCATTGTTTTGGGTTCTATTGCGTTCATAAAGCCCCCCTATAATATTTTTTCTTATTTATAAGTATTCCATGTATAGACAGCGACCTGTTACGATTTTATTAGGCAAATTATTTAATGATGCGACTAACAACTTATTAGGCGACTAACTACATGGTTACAAAAAAAATAATTTGGTAGTGATTAAATATTTTAGCAACAATTATATTATAATAAACTACAAAACGTAGGATTTATAAAAACTAAATAACGGCTGCCACTATAAGATAGCAAATATATTAAACAGGAAAAATTAAATAATATGCTACGTATTAAAAATAATGACTTGGCAGCTAATATTAACAGTGAGATATCAAACAATGTATTGTTAGCAACTATTGGCTTCCATATAAAAATACACTTTCGGGTAGTGATTTGTAAGCAGCTATAAAAATTAAAACGGGTCCAAATAAGTATTAAGATATCAGAATTTTTGTTTGTAGAATCGTAAAGTATTGAAAAAAGCGACAAATGCGTTGGTTGCATAGAAGCAGAGCGGTGGCCGCGGCGTGGGAGGTGGAGCAAACGCATAATTTTCATTTCATCGAATATTTATTTGCGATAACAACATTTGCGCTATTGATCAAAAAGTATAATGCTCATTTCATGAATGTTCAGTTGGTATAATATGTATTTCATCGAATATTCAATTGGTATAATGTAATGTAGTGTAGAAGGGCAGGGTTAGGTTTGGTTAGAACTGTGACCACAACAAGCACGAGGCGAGCGAGCCGCGGCAGCGGCCGCCGTGTGCCAGACAAAAAACGAAATATGAAAAAACAATGAAACCACCGTCAGTTTATTGAAAATGGTAGGAAACTAATTATTACTAAACCGAATAATAATAATAGTAATAGACCAATAATATTTTTTGCATAATCGCAAATTGCTTTATTTAGACCTTATTAAATGTCGCAAAGAGTATGTTTTTTATGTCTATGTGCATATCGTCGTTGCGCCTGACAAGTTCCAGATGTGATTTTTACAAGGTTTTGGGAAACTCAAAAAAACATGTTTTTACAAAAAGTGTGTAAGTTATCAAAAATCTGTAAATGCAGTATTATGAACAATCATTTTTTACATATGTAAGATATACATTATAAATGCAATGTTGCATATATTTGAAGATTTTATTATTTTGTTCTGTAAATCTGCACATACCTGTTTTGGCACTGTGCATGCAAATTATTCATGTGCCATTTTCATGCACATAAGGGATTATGTTAGCACTGTTTTCTTAAAAACTAGTCTATTATGTGACATTTCGGTATTAAACATTCAGTGTACTACTTTTATTTTCACAATTATTGGTCGGTCTTTTTATAATGTATTAGTATTGATTAAAACTTCTGTTCTTAATCCTAAAAGTTAAATTAAAAGTATGTTAAAATACCTAAAAGTCACAATATAAACTCCTCTCCTTAATCCACTTACACGAGTTCAATGAAGTGTGCAGAACAAAATAGATGGAGCTTAAAGTTTTGAATAATTACGTACGATCTTATGCCTGTAGAAATCGTGCTCAGTTTTATGCCTATTCTTAATTAGGTAATCAAATTCATGCAATCCAATACTGGACATAGGCCTCGCCCAAATTACACCGGAACATACGGTCCTACGTCTTCCGCATCGAGTCACTCTCTGTGACCTTTTCAGGCGGTTGAGCCATCAGGAAGGGATCGTCCTATCCTACTTTCAGCAAGCTCGGCTATCGTTTCTTTTATAGATGTGTACCTACCATCAAAACGCATGCTCTGAGAGCTATGTATTACAACGATGGTATTCTGACGGATAACATCGTTTCAAATCAGGTTTCAAGGTAAGTAGACTCCTGGGCAACCACAAACGTCAATCTTTCGACTAGGATTAGGCCCTGCTACGTCGTTTCTTTACGGTGAGGCAATTTGTGACACTATTCTTGAGAACAACTTGTAAACACACGAGCTCGCGCACAAGTGACACAGGGCAGGTCTTGTCACCTTTTTTTAAAGATCAGAGTCACCACACTTCCTCTCCCTGTGTGTGTATCTGTTCCAGCCGGAGAATGAAATTTAATACACTTTAAGGACCAGAGTCCCACCAAATTTAAGGTGTTGTTTATTAATTCCGTCCTCTCAAGGGGATTTATTACTTTTGAGTTGCTCAAGAGCTGCGCTGACTTTGCTCTGATCGATATCTGGTTCATTGGTGCGTTAATAGAACACTGTGGCCATCATTACTAGGCCACGTAGGCTTTAATCTGTGATAATTATAGGTCTCTGTAAAAGGAGTCCATTTCCTCGAAAATCTTAATGAAATTAACCTTGAGGGTACAATTTTGCTACCTGTGGTTGTTTGCTGCTGTTGAACTGTTGGGTATTCAGTATTCAGTATTCAGTATTTTATTTGCCATTCCACAGTACATACATGGTGATAGATGTCAATTTAAGTTACAATTTGTTCAGTGTGGACCCTCTTAGGGCGCAGCAATATAATATAAAATTGAATTTAATATACATATAACAAATTCGAATTGTCAGGTACAGACCTTAGTGCCCCTGTTCTGCTCAATCTTAGCCTCGAAAACACTGGTGTTATTACGTCTGAGGTCGTGTCTTAGCAGCTTTTGAATTTTGACGTTAAGGTCAAACCGTTCTGACGAATACGCAGGCGTAGGTCTCGTTTCCCGTCTAATCTTCATTACTTCGAGAGTCTCGGAGCTTTGAACACCTTTTTTTTTCACTGCTTAGCAAAAATCTTGTAGCACTTGTTGTAACGTTTTTACCACTGTGTCGGTCTTATCGTTGTCAGTGGTTTCTAGCATATCGAAACGGTTTCGAAGTTTCAATTGAAACCTTTCGGATCCCAATTCTATGTAGCACATAGTAGTTCGAAGAACAGGCTTTATAACCTGGGCTCTTTCTGAAAATACTGGGACAAGTCAGTGATCACAACCGGCATTAAACCACCTGACAATCACAAAGTCATTATTTTTGTCCGTAATGATAAACACTTTCTCATTAATTGTGACTTTGTCGGGGCTTCACCAAATCTACTGTCTGTGGGGCCTCATATTAAAGAAAGAATTCACCAAGAAGCGACCCTGAAATTGGAGGGAAAATCAACAAGTAGGTATGTGCCCCAGTCATTCGCCGTATCACGGTTTTGCGATCACCTTATACCCTACAGTTTGGCGTTTAAAATCCACCATTAACGTTGAAGTTGGCAGTGCCTTGTAATATCTTCGCTATGTCGTCGTATACAGCCTCGATTGCCTCTTTCGTGCTTCTCGAGGTAGTGGCAAACACCTGTATCACATTCAGGGAGTTCCTGTCGATGAGTTTTAGTATATGATATGCTACACGAGCCGATACACTGCTGACTTACACACCACTGCTAATGAGATAAATTTTCACCATAAAATCGACACCACCGTCGGAGGTCCTTCCATCACTTTGCTCAAAAAATAGAGCGTTTCATCTGGTGTGGGGGTTAGCATGTTCTAGTGTTCCTTGATTGAAGAGTGTAAGTGAAGATACCCTTTATTCGGACCTCGCACAAGTCTAGTATGTCTTTGCGACTCAGTTCTATCTTGAGTTTGATAAGATGCTCGTTCAGCTATGGAGTGTACCTAAAGTGCGTCGTTATATGGAGCCAGGATCAGTCGTGAATGGTAGCCTGTCTTAGCCCGTAAATTCGTTGCACTTCCCTCCCGCCATTGTTGCGACCGCTACCGCGACCGGAACAGCAGAAGTGTAGGGAACTGGGGGCCGTTTATTTTTATAAGCTTTCATATTGGTAGGGGTTTGGGCCTTTTGTACGACGTTGACCAGACGGCTAAGTAGTGCGTTAGTAATGCGTAGTGCTTTATTTTGTTGGTTTTTCTCTTCATCATGACCTCATCCGTTAAACAGCAGGAGCACCACTCGCAGGTGACCCGAAAGCGGCCCCTATGTTGTGGGTCAATACAAAACTTATCAAATAAGTAAATAAAATAAATAAATAAATATTCTCGGACATTTCACACAACGCTATCTGATCCCAAAGTAAGCTAGGAATAACCTGCTTGTGTTATAGGTATCAGACCACGGATATTAATACTTATATACTTTTCAAATACATACATATTATACATAGAAACACCCAGACTCTTGAGACAAACATTTATGGGTCACACAAATATCTGTCTCTGGTGGGAATCGAACCCACGACCTCCAGCGCCGCAGGCGATTTCACTACCGACTGCGCCACAGAGGCAGTCAATAATGATAATAAATAAATAAAAAGCACATTACTTACGAATTTCGACGCACTTTTCTTTTCAATACTAATTAAAATGATGGTTAACGTCACCTTGGCTTAGACCATGCTTGTTGCCATAATGTTACATATTTATCATGTTTTCCGCGCGATATTGGCAAGATCGCATATTCCATATGTGCGTATGTGCACATAACGTTTTTTTCCAAAGCATTATTTTAACACATACGGAATATTGCAAAATTGGTTCTAAGCTAAATATACACAACGGATTTTACTAGCATGTGTAGATTTAGACGGAGATTATAAATATGCAAAAATCGAAAAATTGAAAAAATGCACATATGGAACTTATCAGGCGCAACGAAGATATTTTATACTCATCTCAGTTAATTTTATAAACTACCTCATTGTATAATATATCTATATAAGCCCATTTTTTTACTTTATATTCGCCACCAAGTTTTCGCCTAACAATAAATTCTGTTGCTTCACCAAAAAATCAATGCCAATTTAAATTTAAATAAAGCGAAGATCTCAATATAAAGCTGCTACTTTAAGCTTAAAATGCTATTTCAATGTAGCTGCCAACCCATTATTTTTGCTACCCGTTTTAATTATTTTTAAAATCCTAAATGAGATTAGTTTGTCGCAGCGTTAAATACATGCCATTTTAATATATGTATTGATTGATATTGATGATATTATATGTATTGATATATGTATTGATAATTTCTTATCAGGACATCCACGCGGCTGCGTGTATGTTGGTTATCGCGACTAAAAGAACTTGGTATTTTCAATATGGTAGGTATACTAGGTATTCAATGAGGTGTGTTGTGACCACCTGTCCTATTAAAATTAAGAATAAAAACTTAGACTTATTTCAAACTAGCTGATGTCCGCAGCTTCGCACGCGTACAATTAGTAGGAACATATTCCCGGGATAAAAGTAGCCTATGTGTTATTCCAGACTATAATGTATCCCTGTACCAAATTTCAGCCAGATCCGCTTAGCCGTTCGAGCGTGAAAGAGTAACAAACATCCACACTCACAAACATTCGCATTTATAATATTAGTAAGATTAGAACATGTGGTGATCTCGTTGCATACTCACTCTAACAGAGATCTAAAGACCTCAGGTTCCAAATCCAAAATACGAATAGGATAATTCCTCTCAGCCATGGCGCCATAGAACATCTTCTGGAATACTGGCGAGGCCTTCGCCAGAATCAGCTTATGACCACTAATTAGAACCGGGTGAGGTTCAGTACCCACTGAGAAGGTACAGTCAGACAACTCCCCAGATTGCAGCAGATAAGCTACTCTTTGCTTTTCATCCGTGCATCTGTGTTGCCAATCCGTCGGCGCATCTGCCATTTTATAACTTTGTATCAACTAAACTTTTTCGAAAATACCACTAAACTTGTTTTGTATCTTCCTTACTGGATAAGAACAATGAGCTGGAACAACACAGGGAAAATATTCTTATTTATTCTTTTATCATTGATTTTTATTGTATTAAGTGATACCTACTCTGAAAGAGTAATGAGTAATAATGTATAACATTATGAACCTTACCGATCATTGCTGTGCCCAAACAGGGCTTCATGTTGAAACCTTCTACTTATAAGTAACAATAAAAAAAGGTGGGTGTGAGGCGGCGGTCCACGCCTTACGCACCTACCTTAATAAAGGTGAGTGTGAGGTTTTGCTAAAAATTGATGTGAAAAATGCTTTTAATTCGGTAAACCGTGACATCCTGCTGTCAGAAATTAGAAGCAATGTTCCTGAAATTTATAACTATTTACTTAACTGTTATCACGAACCTTCCAAATTAATGTATAAATGCAACGAACTTTCTTCTGAAGTCGGTTGCCAGCAGGGTGATCCCCTCGGACCAGCCATTTTCAGCCTAGCCATTAACCCCATCATCCAAAATTTAAAGTCAAAATTTAACGTCTGGTATTTAGATGACGGGACTCTTGGAGGTGATGCAGATTCTGTTCTGTCAGATCTTATAGAAATAAAAAATAAATTTCATTTAATTGGTTTGGAATTAAATTTTAATAAGTGTGAATTATTTTTTCATAATAATCACATCAATTCGGAACTCGTTGAAAAATTCAATTCCCTATGTCCGAATATTAAAATTGTTAGCAGAGAGAATCTTTACCTCCTAGGGTCCCCTATATTTGAAGATGCTATTCCCGAATTAATAGCACAAAAAATTTCAAAATTTGACTCCAATGTAGATCGGCTACATTCTATTAGTTCACATTACGCAATCACAATTCTGAAATTTTGTATGTTTGTTCCCAAATCTATTTATTTGCTTCGCTGTTGTCCTTTTTGGAAACATCAAAGTCATTTATTTTCTATTGATTCGTTAATCAAATCTTCTTTGGAATCAATTCTCAATATACAACTGAGCGAACAATCTTGGTCCCAGGCATCTCTTCCCATTAAATATAGTGGGCTAGGGATCCGCAAAATTTCTAGTGTGGCTTTGCCAGCCTTTTTGTCATCTGTACATGCCACGTCGAGTCTCGTAGGTAAAATTCTGACGAATTGTCTTACAGACTATGAGACGACTGGCCTTACAGATGCCAAGAATGCTTGGCTAATGGCTTGTCCGGGTCAAAATTTACCCACCCATCCAAATTTACAACGGAGCTGGGACGACGCTATGTCAAAATTAACCTTTGACTCCTTTTTAAATGCTAGTCTAGGCCCGGATCGGGCCAGATTATTAGCGCTCAGTAGAAAGGAATCCGGTGATTGGTTGAAAGCTTTCCCTATAGCCAACACCGGAACTTTTTTGGAACCGGACATCCTAAGAATTTCAGTTGGTTTGAGACTTGGCGTCACGCTTTGCGCTCCACATCGATGCCCCTGCGGTTTTAACGTTGACACTTTGGGGCATCATGGTCTTTCATGTTTAAAGAGCGCAGGCCGCTTCTCACGCCACGCTGCGCTGAATGACATCATCCGCCGTGCTCTTGCCACCGCCAATGTGCCTGCGCTCTTAGAGCCAAACGGCGTTTTCAGGGACGATGGCAAGAGACCAGATGGTATAACTTTGATACCGTGGGAGATGGGTCGGGTCCTGGTGTGGGATGCAACTTGTGTTGACACTCTAGCCCCGTCCCATCTTCCTAAAACAAAATTAAAAGCCAGTGCCGCAGCGGAAGCGGCTGGAAATATTAAAATTAATAAATATAAGGGTCTCGACTCATCGTATCGTTTTTGTCCAGTCGGTGTCGAGACCCTAGGTCCATGGGGTCCCAATGCGCAAAAATTTTTCAAGAATTTGAAAAAGCGCCTTGTGGAGTCAACTGGTGACCCAAGGGCTGGCAGTTTTCTCGCTCAACGAATAGGTATTGCTATTCAAAGGGGGAATGCTGCTAGTCTTTTGGGCACAATGCCACGGGGGCCTTATTTAGGTTTAGTTTAGATAGTAATAGTGTAAATATAGATAAGTAACAATTGTATGTGTACACATGGATGCAATAAAGTTTGAATTTGAATTTGACATGAAACAGACACTAAATGTTAAGTGGAGCAAACCGCAACACAATGGAGGAGCTTCTAGATAAACTTGAGAGGTTGCAAAATTTATGTATACGCTTCATATTCAATCTTAGAAAGTACGATCACGTTTCCCATTTTCGCAAAGAACTCAAGTGGCTCCCTATCCGTCTTCGCCGGAACACTCGAATTCTTAATCTACTTTTCAATATCCTTTACAATCCATCTTCTCCTTCCTATCTGAGGGAGCGGTTCTCATTTTTTCGCTCTCTTGACGTTCCCTGCAGGTCTAACCTCCGCCTACTTCTCAAAACCCCTCGTCACAAAACTGATTTCTTTACTTATTCCTTCACTGTGCATGCGGTCAGATTGTGGAATTCACTACCCCCTAACATCAGAGACAGCAAAACTCTCACTACATTGAAAAGGAAAGTCCGTATCTATACATATAATAAAATGATAGAAAAGTCTAAACTGTACATTTGAAATATTTAAAAAAAAATACTCGTTGGGCATTCAACATAAGATACCGAAGCCGATAATATAGTTAGAAAAAATTTTGTCTGTTTGTCGTTTGTCTGTTTATCTGTTTGTCTGTTTGTCTGTTTGCTTTGCTTTGTCCGGAAGGATCTCGAAAAGTACTCAATAGATTTGATTCAAATTTTGCACAAATATTACCTAGGGGTGGGGTGTTAAAATAGGCTATATATTATCACGCTTCATATCCTAGGGGCTAAGCAGAGAGCAATCAAATTGGCATTGTAACAATTTTCACGCGTACGAAGTCGCGGGCAACAGCTAGTATATTATATATCTACACTATAAAACTATTTATGTATTTATTAAGTATATGTAAGTAAGTAAATAATGTTTATTTATACCGTATATATATATTTACGTGCATATTTATACCTATCAATAATTATAATTAATAGATTATATATTCTTTCAGTAATTTTGTATGTATATTAATTTAGTTCTAACACATTCCTTACACACTTTTAAAATTTCTTTTTCATTCTTCATGTTCTCCTTTCGCTGGTCTGCTGGGAGATATTTCTTATAGAAATAAGCAGTACCATTGTACCTATCTTTCTTCATGTCGTGGTTCTTATATTTATTGTGTGTACATAAATAAATAAATAAATAAAAAATAAATAAATAAGGAAAACCGCATCGCAATCGGTTGAGCGGTTGCTGAGATTAGCGTGCACAAACGTACAGACAAACAGACAAACAAACAAAAATTCTAAAAATCATTGTTTTGGGTTCTATTGCGTTCATAAAGCTATGCAGTTTTTTCTCTAAAATCGATGACATGGTTCCTAAGAACAGATCTTTGTATGTCATATTAGATATCCCACCAAAAACATAAATGTAAGTTGTATGTAGTTCAATACAAAAATAATGCTTGGCTGTAGGCTCTTTTTTTTCTTTTTTTTGTTTAACGTGAGGGAAAATCCTCATGGATGTTATGCCGGACTCCTACGGGAGCCCCGGGGAAACCCTCGGAAGGATGTCCCAGAACTCCCAACAGACCCACAGCCGCCACTGCGGCCTCGCCCAGGGGGTGGTTCGGGTGCTATCCCGCGTCTTTGGGGGGTTTCGGGTGTGATCCCGCTTCTAAGGGGGGGCGTGCGTGAATTGCTCACGTCACGCTGCCGTCATGGGCCTGCTTCTGTAAGGACGGTGAGTCGCCCGCTCAGCGCCCTCAGGCCCCCAGTCATTGACAGGACAGGACATGGACGTCGGCGGCGCACTGGCCGCCGACTGCGGAACTCGGGTGGGAGAGTTCTCTCCCGTACCAGTCCCGCCGCCTCCTTCACGAGCATGACCTGCTCGCAGAAGGAGGCGGCGTAGTCCCACTTACTCCCGCTGGAGAGCATGGCTCGCACCATGGTCTCGAGTGAGAGAGTGTCCACGTCCGGACCCACTACGAGGACCTGGCGCTGTTGCGCCCACGCCGTGCACTCCACCAGCGTGTGGAGCGCCGTGTCATTGCTGCGGTCCTCGCAGTGCTGACACTCGGCCGTGGTTTCCCGGTGCTTTCGCCACAGATACCTACCGAAGCTACCGTGCCCGGCAAGCATCTGTGTCAACCGGTAGGAGAGAGCTCCGTGTCTCCTCTCCAGCCACTCGTCGATGACCAGTCTGACGGCCGCGATTGTGGTGAATCCCCCCTTTGGTTGCTCAAGTCGCACCTTCCATGTCTCCACGGTTTCCTGTTCGAGTAGGGACCGCTGGGCCTCGATTTCTCGATAAGCGGGCCTTTGGCCCCGCTCCAGCGCCTCCTTGCGCCATATGAACAGTGACGCAAGGGCTCCCGCTTGCAGGTCCCATGGAGGGGTGCGGTATCCCCTTATCACCCTGACAGCCGTCGCCTTCTGCGGGCTAAGCAATCTAGCCGCATTGCTGGCTATCTGGATCTCCACCCATACGGGGCCCCATATAGGGATTTGCTCTGCACGATCCCAAGTTACAGTCTCCTGCAAAAAGCGTTGGGTCTCCTGATATTGGGCAACATCCGCGAGAGTGCGGATGTTGCCCAATATCCCCCCCTCTCTCAGCTATGGGACCAAACTTCGGAAGTGGTATCCAAAGTTCCACCGGCTATCGAGTACGAGCCCCAGATACGTCATCGAGAACTCGATGCCGATGCTGACGCCCCCTATATGTAAGCTGGATCCTGCAGGTGGCCTTTAGGGCTGCGTCTCGGTGCGTTGCACCTCGCGCTTTGATGAGGGTGTCGTCGTACCACGTTACGCCGACACCTCTGAGCAACGGACCACGCAACACCCAATCGTAACCAATGTTCCACAGAAGCGCTCCTAAGACTGATTCCTATATTGGAACATCGAACGACACATCTCGCCGACCCAGCTTAGCCAGCTCGGGTAAGTTATGGCCCTCTCGGAAAGATAGGCCTCGACAATTCGACGAAGGTATGGAGGCATTCCATGATCAATAAGCGCCTCCCAAACGCAGCTCCAGGGCAAGATGTTGAAAGCGTTGACGATGTCAAGAGACACTGCCACCACCACCCCGCACTGTTCAGTTGCCGCTATAACGAAAATACCTACTAAAATCAGAAAAAAAAGCAATAACTCAAGAAACGTAATTTTTGTAACAGAACCCTCTGTGCGAGAATCCGACTCGCACTTGGCTGTTTTTTTTTTTTTCAATATGAACACGTGAGTTTCGGTTTCGGTTTCGGCCGAAACTAACCCTGGGGCCGAAAGTTCGGTTTCGGTTTCGGTTTCGGCTGGAAAACCAGTTTCGGTCGGACACTACTTATTATATAAAAATAAATCGCGAAAAGTGTTGGTCAGCGCATAACTTAGCAACGCCTGGACCAATTTCGCTAATTCTTTTTTGTTGCGTTAGGTATTGTCAGGAGAAGGTTCTTATGGAAGAAAAAAATTAGAAAGATGCGTGGAAAATTATAAAATTTGCAATAACCGTAAATGACTCGGAATATTCAAAGAAATGGTTTCTATTGCGATTTTGGATCGGCTCTTGGAACTTAAAGCATAAAAATGGGAACCGGGAAGAAAGACGGACTGGGAAATGAAAACCAGGAACCGTAAACTCGAAACCGGGAACAGTGATCAGGAAACCAGGAACGGGAACATTGGACCGGGAACTCCGAACTTGGGCTACCGATTTTTATATTCATAGATATGGCAGGACAACGTCTGTCGGGCCAGCTAGTTTATTATATATTTATCTTAATTTTTGTATGTATATTAAATGTATAATTATATGCTATAAGTATATGCTATAAATGATGTGGATTTACAGATGCTATTTTGTATTTCTTATCTTTTGTTACACTTATTTGTAGTGTATAATGACGCCAACGACTACCGGTTTTGGTCCTACCAACATATTTCCATCCAAAGGTTGCCTGGCAGAAAATGCTTTTAGCGATAAGGCCGCCCATTGTATTGCTATGTTACATCAAATTTCTATATTGTAATACTATCTTGGCGTACAAAAAAGTATACAATAAATATAAAAGTATTAATATCCGTGGTCTGATACCTATAACACAAGCAGGATATTCCTAGCTTACTTTGGGATCAGATAGCGTTGTGTGAAATGTCCGTGAATATTTATTTATTTATTTATTATTTATATTACACTCGACGCAGTTCCTTTGCTTGAACTTGGCTTGACACGCTACTGCGTGTCTAGATTTACAGACTTGCCGATACTGACCGCTCCGAATGTTACACACTGTAGATGATATAGGTACGCCACGCAAGCAAAGCTCGCTGCTTCGCCTGCGTGGAATTTGATTCCCATTTCCGCTTCCCGAGGGAACATATTCCCGCGATACACATTACAGACTATAATGTATGACTGTACACTGTACCTACCAATTTTCAACCCGATGCGATTGGCCGTAAGAATGTGATTGAGTAACAAACATCCAAACAACTTCACAATGTTTCACATTTATAATTAGAAGGATATAATATTAGTTCGATAATACTATTATATATAACTAATTATAAGAATAATGTCGTCATAATAACGACGGCAATAGGTTCATTTCTAGAGAGTTTACGTAGTAGGTAGGTACCTAGTGTACCTACCTATTCACTTTTGAATTTATATTTGTTCGGTAATCATCGTCTGGCTTTCAAACCAACTAATAAACCAACAAATAAACACTTTATAATATTATATGAGTCTACTACTCATATAGTAGATATTATAAAGTGTTTATTAAACTTATAGATAATACTATAAAGTTGAAAGCTAGGATCTCAGAAACTACTAGGTACATAGTTAGAATTCAACAACATTTTTTTAACAAGAATAAAACCGAATTCAAACAAAAACTGAAAAATAAAATTTACTTAGCACAAAGTAATATGTCTTTGGATATATCAGATTTTTTTAAAAATATATAGACGAATTGAGGACCTCCTTTTTTGAAGTCGGTTAAAAATTTATACAAAGCAGTTAGAATTTTTGAATTCCAACCAGTATTTTCTGAGTTTTCAAAAACACCAATAAACAACTTAAAAACACTATAACTTCATAATATTATAAATAATGGATAATGAATTATGTAGGTAGGCACGTAAGTACATAAATGTTTCATTAATCATTTACACTACCATTTTTAACAGACTTACCTACTTTGACGCCTTGGCACCGCGAACTTCAGCAGAATTAAACTGAACATTATTTCATTTTAAATTGTTGATCATGAATCATATCTATATCAGGAATATTATCGGAATTTGCCTTAGCGAACCCCTTATCACAGTTATCACACATGGCTAATCGCAATCAACTTCGTACAACAATTAATAAGATACATAGTACAGATATGGAAACCTACCACAAATTACAGAGAATTATACTTATTACATATCTATATATTTACATTATTACTATCTAAACTAAACCCAAATAAGGCCCCCGTGGCATTGTGCCCAAAAGACTAGCAGCATTCCCCCTTTGAATAGCAATACCTATTTGCGCTGAGCGAGAAAACTGCCAGCCTAGGATCAAGTATACCCTGGATTAGCCAAGCGCGTACACCCGAAAGGAACAAACACATAGTACATATTATTATGATACCAGTGTTGTTAGTCCCTAAAAATTTTACCCCACGACTTTTTTAAATCCGATAGGTATAATGAATTAATGTTTTCTGGCATTACATCCTTTATAAAACTCACATACATAACAATTTAGGCATAAAGAATACTGATAACTGTAATTATGTTAAATATTTTTTATCAGCATCAGTAAATTTTTTGATGATTATCAAATTCAAATTCAAATTCAAATTCAAAAATCATTTATTTACTTAGGCATATACAAATGCACTTGTAAACGTCACTTATATAAACCAAAAAGTTACCACCAGTTCACAACGCGACCCACCTGAGAAGAACTGGCAAGAAACTCAGCGGGTTATTCTTTTAGCTACTCTATTTACAACTTTATTAATGAATCTAAAAACTATACATTTTAACAGTTTTTTGAGAATCTAGCAGAGCAGGTCATTTCCAGGCTTCCTTATCCATCAAGTAATCACCAACCGTATAGTAGCCCTTGCTGTATAATTTACCTTTAACAAACTTTTTGAATTTATTTAGGGACATACTTTTAATTTCGTTAGGTAACCTGTTGTAAAAGCGTATACAGTTACCCCTGAAAGAATTACTGATTTTATGCAATCTGCTATGATAAACAGCGAGGTTATTTTTATTTCTAGTGTTGACATTGTGTCTATCACTTAACTTATGGAAACTATGTAAATTTCTTTGTACATACATAAGATTTTCAAAAATGTATTGAGATGCTACTGTAAGAATATTAACCTCTTTGAATGTTTCGCGCAGAGAGATCCTTGGACCTAATCTATATATAGCTCCTATGGCTCGCTTTTGTAAAATAAAAATTGAATTTATATCTGCAGCATTGCCCCACAGTAGAATACCGTAAGACATTATACTGTGAAAGTAACTGAAATGAACTATTCTAGCCGTATCTACATCAGTCAAGTGCTCACCTTCCCCCTGGATCTCTGAGGAGCTCAGACGTCTATTAAGTCAACCGCTATATTTGTTTAAATCAATAAAAATTAAAAATTAAAATTACAAAATTTCTGCACAAAATTAGGAGTGCATAAAAAGTGTGGAAGTTGGCGCCGTATATGTACCTGGGACGCAACATTGGTTGTGAATTCGTACGTGTGTGATAAACAATTTACATCATCAACAAACAAAGGGACGCTTGTGTGAGTACTCACAACTTGTTTTCTTTACCTGAGGCGGTCAACTTATGTTGGACGGAAAGCGGTTTTGAACCAACTCATCGATTGCGACCAACATAAGTTGAGCCCCATTGATACGCCTGCAGCACTGACCTGTAATAATATCTGGACTGGTGATCGGTTTCATAAAAGTGTGCCTAATTGAAAATCGCCATTTGGCGCTGACGGCAGCTAGCGAATGTACTTGGAACTAATACTAGTGATGTACAACACCTGTCTTGGTTTCGATAAAAACTTTACCAGATATCGACTACAATGTTAATTTTATTTTTGTACCAATGATGTTTACATAATATGAATGACTACTTTAAAGTACCTAAGTAGGCTAACCATCAAGCTCGCGAATTCAGTTTGGCGAGCTTAATATAAAAAAAAGTGTTTACTTAAACAGTGGTCGCAGGTATGTTGCCAAAGTAGTGTTACTATTGTAAATCGGCTGAAAAATGACACCGGACACAGCCCACACAGTCATTTGTTGTCTTTAATCATAATTGGGTCATGTTAGAACTTAAAGCTAGGCGACCAATAGGCGGATGGGCCGGGCCCATTTAGATTTAGGTAAGTTGATTGGACTATCACGGGAGCATGGGTCATCATATGTAGATGAATCAGTTTCTGCAGTGACCAACGATGAATCAGTTTCTGAAAAATATTGAGTGTTGGTTATTTATATTCAATTATATTTCTTAAATACCAAAGAAGTATTCACTAACTAATTTACACCTACCAAGAAATATTGTAGGTATACTGCACTTTTTTAAAGCAGTCCGTGACCCATGTTTTAATAAACAGTCATCAGTAAAATGTTTTGAACAAAGATAATCTGATGTTTTCGGAGTACAATTGACAAGCTTCATATCTTTTAGCCACTGTTTTAAACTGTAATCGGAGGGAAACCTGTAATAAAAGGAACATTTAAATATTATGAACAAGAGTAAATAATTTAATTATTAACAAAAAATAGTCTCACTAAGTGTTATAATTCAATGTTAGTGCTAGAAAGTTATATTTCACACGCTAGTTAGTTACTGTTTCGATTATCAACTACAATTTTAAGTGTTTATTAATAATTTTAATATGTTCATTAAATTATTAAAGAACTTTTACCATGCCTCTTGTTTTTTAAACTAAGAATTTTGGCATTCGACAGAAAATTATCGATATACATTTTGACATCCCTATTAATCATTATAGGTTATAAAAATATTCGTAAAATCCCCGAAACTCGAAGGGTATTCGCTTATGATAGTAAAAAAAACCTAAATTATGGTTTTATAATAATTGTTTAAGAATTAGATTCTTAGATTTACTTACTTGTGAAAAGAGACGCCACAGCCCTTCTCGTATCTTGTTTTACAATATACACACGATCTCATGCTAAATATCTACTTAATTACACTATGAACTAAATTTATACATCAAAACACTTCAAATTTATACCAATCACAGTAATAACTTAAAAATACTCGAAATTTCACACATAAACTCCTTCTGAAATAAACAAACAACGGCCATTTGCAAACTAATTTAGTTCTCAGTGCACTCGGCAGAGGCGCTTTGAATCGGCCCAAAAAAGTAGCCGTCATTTTGTATGGAATAGCCAGTCCAGCGATTATTATACAGGTCAGTGGCCTGCAGTCAGTGCGGGATCGCTTTCATACATTTCTGGTTGCCTAGTATTAATACCTGCACGCAACCTAATAATCATGCCGCTAAAGAGAACTCCGCCACCACAATCGACTCGGGCGCCTCAGACTACTAGCGCAGACACCGTCATCGTACCAGATAGCGATACGACCGCCGAAACATTGCTTGATGCATCTCGGCAGGCGCTTCAACTTAGTATCTCTGAACCATCGATAAACTTAATAAATGACGCTTCAAATATAAATGTTTCTCCCGACATTACCTTTAGGAATGCCAAGCGTAAACGGCTGGAAACTGTAGATACGGGGAACATGTCCACTTTTATGTTAGAAATAAAACAAATGTTTGCCGACTTTAGAGCGCAGCAAGATGAAAAATACGACAGATTGTTTATAGTTGTTAATGAAATTCGGGATTCTCTTGATTTTTTATCAAAACAACATGAAGACCTTAAGAAGCAGGTGGAGTTGCTGGAAGTGAAAGGTAAAGAAAATTTATCAAAAATCAAGGATCTTGAAAATAAATTGGAACAGATGGAGCAAAGTACTAGATCAACCTGTGTTGAAATCCGCAATATTCCTAGAAAGATTTCGGAAACTAAACCCTGTCTGTTAAAAACTGTCATCGAAACAGGCAGTATACTAAAACTTAAAATACAACCGAGTGATGTGAGGGATGTGTTTCGTATTAACACAAGGAATACCACGGAAAAACCCATTATAGTGGATTTTACATCCGTTCTCCTGAGAGACGAATTTATAGCAAAGTCTCGCCTTTTTAATAAACACGGTGGTAAATTGAGCACAGAACACTTGAAAATTAGCGGTCCTGTTAAGCGGATATACATATCTGAAAACCTGTCGGCAAAGAACAAACGGCTTTTCTTCTTGGCTAGAGACGCAGCTAAGGCAAACCAGTTCGAATTCTGCTGGGTCACTCATGGGAAGATATTTGTCCGCGAGAAGACTGGTGGCCCTTACCTCCAAATAAAAAATGAGGATGACCTTGCGAAGATCGCAAAGACCACGTGACTGCCACAGGATTTCTCGCGTTCAATACTATTGCATTCATTTTTTGTATATTTTCTATTTTCTTTTAAGTTAAACTATGTAAGTGTCAACACTAGATCTCAATTAGCTTACATATTGATTAATTATCTTTGTGTCTTAAACTATATTATGTTAAACTTGTATCATCTCACACTCATCACAAATACATATAACTCAACATTGCTTTACTCCTTTACTCCTGCCTACTACATTTCCTACACGCTCATGAGACTGATACCACACTATTGCAATACCACTACCCACTTGAAAATTATATTAGAACATTCTAGTAGCCTGAAATTTAGTACACCTGTTTTGTTTTTGAAGCACTATGCATGACATAGATATTCTAAGTCATGAGGTTGACCGTGTTACTGCTTCTCTGAATCACACTTGCTCTCCAGAAGCTAGCGACGGGTACTTAAACCCTAATTTACATGACCTTAAAATATTACACACCAACATACAAAACATAAATAGTAAATTCAATAATTTAATTACACTACTCTCTAGATTCTCTTATTCACCTGACATAATTATACTCACCGAATTCTGGCTGAGTAAGTGTTCAAACGTCCCTTTTCTACAAGGATTTCTTTCTCATCGATCAAGGTTCTCAAACCAAAATGACGGCGTGGTGGTCTACATAAAAGACTGTTTTAATGTCACGGTAGAGGTGCCTGAGTTTGATGACGCAAGCTGTGTCGTAATTAAGTTTCCTCACAAGGCTGCTATTGTCTCAATATACCGCTCCCCATCATTCAAAGACTTGACTCGGTTTTTTCTCAGTCTTGACAGTCTACTGAGTACCTTGTCTCACTTTAAAACGCTTGCTACAATAGGAGACATAAACATTGACATTGCACTAAACACCACCGATGAGAATGCCGATGAATACCTAAACCTCACAGCTTCCCATGGTCTCCAACCAGCCTACACTTCACTAACTAGGTTGCGGAAATGTATAGATCATGTTCTACTTCGCTCACAATTAACTGCTACCTCAATTGTCTTGAACTCGCCCATTTCGGACCACTATCCAGTCCTGTTGTTTTGTAACATTAATGTTAAACGTATTCCTCTTCTTCTTCTTCGAGTCAATGGCTAATATTAGATGCTCTGGCTTCATGTTAAATTTTGTCGGCCCAATACTTGGCCACAGCCACAGCGCTGTCCGTTGCCCTACACAGATCCTCGGTAGTGCAGGTGGAAGGGCACAGTGGGCAAGAGAGCAAATGCGACATGGACTGGGATGGGGCCCCGCAATCGCAGGGCACTTGAGACACGTCAATATAGCCCCATTTTGCCAAATTTTCCCTGCAACGGCCAACCTGGGTCCGCAGGCGATTTAATGACTTCCAAGTTGGCCACTGGAGATGATGACCAGGCGGCAGGTTTTCTTTTGGTCTGATGAAACCTGCTGGGACAGGGTGTTTGGCTGCCCAGGTCTGCTCTCTTGCCCGCCGTGGGGGGCTGTCTATGGCAGGAGTGGTTCTTATGAAGCTCCGGCGGCTTTTTAAACGGACGGGAGGAGTCACGTAGTTGTACAGTGGGTGGCGGGGATCTGTCTGTTGTTTTTTCTTCTCCACTGCACAAGCTACTTCTCGCCGGACATCTGGTGGGGCTATACCTGCCAGAGGGTACAGCATATTTAGTGGGGTAGGCCTGAGGCAGCCCGTAATTATCCTACATGTGTCATTTAAGGCCACATCCACTTGTTTGGCATGGGCGGAACGGTGCCACACTGGGCATGCGTACTCTCCCACGGAGAAAGACAGTGAGAGACCGGTTGTCCGGAGGACGTCAGGAGCCGCTCCCCAAGAAGCCGAAGCGAGACGTCTCAGTAGATTGTTTCTGGTCCCTACTTTTTGCTTCGTGTTAAAGCAGTGACTTCGGTAAGTCAGCGCTCTGTCCAGGGTTACACCGAGGTAGCGCGGATTTGAGCAATGCTCGATATTGACGCCTTGCCACGACAGCTTAAGAGCTCTGGATGCTTCGCGATTTCGGAGGTGAAATACACAAGATTGTGTCTTCGACGGGTTTGGTCGTAAGGCGTTGTCGTATTCCTCTTAAGGTGTACAAGTGCAGAACTGATATTGAGGCTGTTGTCGAGACTATGAGGAACACAGATTTTTCCGCCATCTTAAATAGTCATGACCCTAATGCAGCTATGGAATCATTGATCTCCACTATATCCACTACAATCCAGGCAAACTCAACCATCAAATGCAGCAGTAGGACATATATAATTAAACCCTGGGTTATTCCTGGCCTACTGAGATGTATACGCCATCGGGATAAATTATACAGTAAGCACAAAAACCATCCTGATAATGACTCGTACAAGCTGGTTTTCCGCCGCTATCGCAACTTTTGTAACCAACTCTTAAAAAATGTCAGGCGAGAATACGAGCGTTCTAAGCTTCAGGCGGCCAAAAATAACCCAAAAGAGACGTGGCGCATTATCAAACGAGTTGCTGACTTGGGGATAGGCTCATCGCTTTCGTTGGGACTATTGAAAACTGGCGACAGTCCTCACGCTGCGGTTAATAAAGTTAATAACTACTTCGCTGATGTAGGAAAGAACCTGGCGTGTAAAATTAGCCAGTCGAATAGTTACTTGAGTCAATGCAACGGCGGAGGCAGCTCAACTGTGCTAAGCGCCAAAAAGCACAACCCACTTACCTCTATGGCTATCTATGGTGTCGACTATGGAGAGCTGGAGATTATAATCCTAAGCCTAAAAGACCAGAGCTCACCTGGACTTGACGGCATAACTGCTGCTGTTATGAAAGCTACCAGACACATTTTATTACCAGTTCTTGTATATACAATTAATCTGTGTCTCTCGAAGGGTGTATTCCCGGATATTTTGAAGACTGCTGTAGTTCATCCAATCCATAAATCAGGGGACAAGGACTGTGTGTCGAATTATAGGCCTATTTCTTTGCTATCGAACATGTCCAAAATTTTTAAAAAAGTATTAAACGCGAGACTAACTAAATATCTCACAAAAAACAACATTTTAGCGAGCAACCAATTTGGCTTCCGGAAAGATGTATCCACTGAGGATGCAGTGTTAGAGCTCACAGACACCATTATTGATAAATTTGAAAGAAGGCGTAAAACGATTGGTATCTTCTTGGATCTCTCCAAGGCCTTCGACACCGTTTCTGTCCCCACACTGTTAACAAAACTGGAGAACATTGGCGTACGTGGTGTGGCTCACGACATATTCAGATGCTATCTGACAGGTCGCAAGTAGCACACAAAAGTTGACAAATATATTAGTGACGAGCAACCACTGAGTTTTGGCGTTCCACAAGGAAGCGTTTTGGGACCGACCCTCTTTCTCATCTATGTCAATGAGATGTGCCAGTTGCAGTTACCAAATTGCAAGATAATTTCGTACGCCGATGACACGGCGTTGGAGATTGATGGTTCGGACTGGGATGAAGCACGTAGGAGTGCTGAACTGTGTTTACGTACAGTAATGCAGTGGTTGGTCCTAAATCTTCTGACGCTGAATGGTAATAAAACAAAATTTGTCACCTTCTCTACCAATTCAATAGGTCAGCCCTTAGCGCCTCTTTTAATACGAGCTCACACATGCTTTAATTCTGGCATTGACTTATGTAACTGTCCGATGATTGAAGGTACCGAGGTAATAAGGTACTTGGGTGTACTAGTGGATCTGCATCTTAAATGGAAACAGCAAATTGATGCCACAGTAGTAAGGCTGCGAAAACTTATGTATGTGTTTAAAAAACTCAGAGACGTGTTGGACTTTGATAGTTTAAAGATTGTTTACTTTGCGCTGGCACAATCAGTAGTTTCATATTGCTTACTAGTCTGGGGATGCGCTGATAAAACATCCCTCTTACGAGCGGAAAGGGGGCAGCGTGCCGTACTTAAGGTGCTTGCCAGAAAACGCATTCGGTTCCCAACGTCAATGCTTTACAATCTATGTCAAGTGCTAACAGTTAGACAGCTTTTTATCTCCCAGGCAGTTCTCCGCAGGCACTCCAGCCTGGTATACAACCCGGAAATATACAGCACAAAACGTCGCTTTGACAGAGTATGTACTCGTACTATCAGATCTCGAAGAACGGTAGCCGCATCTCGTCACTATAAACATATAAGCTCTAAATTATACAACAAAATTAATCGTATTTTAAACATTTACCCCATGACCAGGCATATATTAAAGAGGAATCTAAATATTTGGCTAAAGACAATAAATTATGAGGAGACTGAGAATTTAGTGGCAATTTAGTTAATTCCATTGCCCTTTCCAGACACACACGTGCAGACTTACTCACACACACACACGCACACGTGCGCGGGGACACACACACACACACACACACACACACACACACACACACACACACACACACACACACACACACACACACACACACACACACACACACACACACAAACACACAAACCCGTAATGCACACGTTCACCCTATTTAGTTTTACTTTTTTCTTATTTATAGTTATAATTAAGTAAGTATAAGTACGTCTGGAACGAAACTTCCCTCCTTATTGGGAGAAAGGCGTTGATGGCTGCACCACAGTGTATACTATTGCAGCTGTCATCGTTCCAATCTAGTATTAAGTTTTCAAATTGTTTTTATGTTCCAAATAAAATAAATAAAAAAAAAAAAAGTTTTTTGAGAATCTAGCAGAGCAGGTCATTTCCAGGCTTCCTTATCCATCAAGTAATCACCAACCGTATAGTAGCCCTTGCTGTATAATTTACCTTTAACAAACTTTTTGAATTTATTTAGGTACATACTTTTAATTTCGTTAGGTAACCTGTTGTAAAAGCGTATACAGTTACCCCTGAAAGAATTACTGATTTTATACAATCTGCTATGATAAACAGCGAGGTTATTTTTATTTCTAGTGTTGACATTGTGTCTATCACTTAACTTATGGAAACTATGTAAATTTCTTTGTACATCCCGACTCATAGAAATTATTTCTAATTGATTTAAATAGATGAGGAACATCGAACACGATACACCGTCTTTGGTCACCTACTAGGAAATAATTAGCAGTAGGTGGCAGATGTGAAAATTTTTTTAACAATGATAATGCTCCACAGTTAGTGGGACCTTGATCACAAACCGTATTGAGAATCGTAAATCCAGTAGAGTCAACGGAACTTATAACTTCTTTGACTATGCTTGACAGGTTTTCTGAAGAAATAGTTCCTTGAACGAAGTAAAAGGCAATCGGTTGTTTGTATTTTTTACGAATGCCTTGAAGCATAAAAACCAAAGCTTTGTCCGCCATGATGTTTCTTCGTCCACGGCATTCACCGTGTCCATAGTCGACATAGCCTTCCACTAAATCTGAAGATTCATTATAAATGAGTCGTTTCTTTAATGATATTTCATCAAGTTAGGGGCGGCTGTACTGCGGCTTAAATCCCGCAGAAACACCGCCCCTGGACCCGACGGCATTCCAGGCCGAGCGTGGGTCCTGGCTCTCGAAGAGCTTGGGCCTCGACTAATTGGGCTCTTTAGCGCATGCCTCGAGAAAGGCCAGTTTCCCAAGGTCTGGAAGACAGGGAAACTGGTCTTGATTCGAAAGGCGGGGCGGCCGGCAAATTCCCCATCAGGGTACCGGCCGATCGTGTTGCTCGACGAGGTGTGCAAGCTCCTTGAGCGCATTATTGCACAACGCCTCGTCGGGCACCTTACACGCGTGGGGCCTGATCTGGCGGATAGCCAGTTTGGCTTCCGTCAGGGACGCTCCACCGTGGACGCGATCATGCGCATTAGAGGCCTGACGGAGGAAGCAGTCTCACAGGGTGAGGTGGTGGTGGCGGTGTCTCTCGACATCGCCAACGCATTCAACACCTTGCCCTGGAGCTGCGTCAGGGAGGCGCTTATCTATCATGGAGTGCCTCCTTACCTCCGTCGAATTGTCGGGGCTTATCTCTCCGAGAGAGCCATAACTTACCCGAGCTGGCTAGGGCCGGGTCGGCGAGATGTGTCGTGCGGTGTTCCACAGGGATCGGTTTTAGGGCCGCTCCTGTGGAACATCGGTTACGACTGGGTGCTGCGTGGTCCGTTGCTCAGAGGGGTCGGCGTAACGTGTTACGCCGACGACACCCTCGTTACGGCGCGGGGAGCAACGCACCGTGCCGCAGCACTTAAGGCCACGGCAGGGGTTGCTCAGGTCGTGGGTCGGATTCGGCGGCTGGGTCTCGAGGTCGCCCTTCACAAATCCGAGGCTCTGTGCTTCCACTGACCTCGGATGGGGCCACCTGCGGGATCCAGCCTACAGGTAGGGGGCGTCAGCATCGGCATCGAGCCCTCGATGAAGTATCTGGGGCTCGTACTCGATGGCCGGTGGAACTTCGGACATCACTTCCGAAGTTTGGTCCCAAAACTGAGGGGAGCATCGGCCGCACTCGCGCGGCTGATGCCCAACATCAGGGGACCCAACGCTCCCTACAGGAGGCTGTACCTGGGGATCGTGCGAAGCATGGCCCTGTACGGGGCTCCCGTATGGGCGGAGACCCTGACGGCCAGCAATGAGGCTAGACTGCTGAGCCCGCAGAGAATGATGGCCGTCAGGGTGATAAGAGGATACCGCACGATCTCCGGTGAGGCGGCATGTCTCCTAGCCGGGACCCCTCCATGGGACCTGGAAGCGAGAGCCCTTGCGTCACTGTTCAGATGGCGCAAGGAGGCGCTGGAGCGGGGCCAAAGGCCTGCGTCTCGAGAAATCGAGGCCCAGCGGACCCTGCTCCACCAGGAAACCGTGGAGACATGGAAGGTGCGACTTGAGCAACCAAAGGGGGGATTCGCCACAATCGCGGCCGTCAGACCGGTCATGGACGAGTGGCTGGAGAGAAGACACGGTGCTCTCTCCTACCGGTTGACACAGATGCTTGCCGGGCACGGTAGCTTCGGTAGGTATCTGTGGCAAAAACACCGGGAAATCACGGCCGAGTGTCAGCACTGCGAGGACCGCATCGATGACACAGCGCTCCACACGCTGGTGGAGTGCACGGCGTGGGCACAACAGCGACAGGTCCTCGTAGTGGGTCTGGGCGTGGACACTCTCTCGCTCGAGTCCATGGTGCGAGCCATGCTCTCCAGCGGGAGTAAGTGGGACTGCGCCGCCTCTTTCTGCGAGCAGGTTATGCTCGCGAAGGAGGCGGCGGGCCGGGTACGGGAGAGAACTCTCCCACCCGAGTTCCGCAGTCGGCGCCCTGGGCGCCGCCGACGTGTCTTCGCTGAAGACTATCGGCCTCCATGACCGGGGGTCTGAGGACGGTGAGAGGGCCGCTCACCGTCCTTACAGAAGCAGGCCCATGACGGCAGCGTGACGTGAGCAACTCACGCACGCCCCCCCCTTAGAAGCGAGGTCACACCCGAAACCCCCCATAGACGCGGGATTGCACCCGAACCACCCCCTGGGCGAGGCCGAAGCGGCGGCCGTAGGTCTGTTGGGAGTCACGGGACATCCTTCCTGAGGGCTTACCCGGGGCTCTCAACCATAGGCTGTTAGGCGTGGCGTGAGGTTTTTTAGTCGGTAAGAGTCCGGCATAGCATCCTATGAGGATTTTCCCTCACGTTAAACAAAAAAAAAAAAAAAGATATTTCATTAAACCGCAGAGAACAATATCTATTGCCCGGCAACATTTCGGATGCCTTCTTTTCTAACTCTTGTAGTGCGCGTTTATTAATACCAGGATTTAATTCAACGGCTTTCAGTAATCGTTGTATGGTTCTAATGCTAGGCAATGAAATCAAATGACTCAAAAAGCGATACGTTTTAGGGGACCTTTTAAATATTTGGAGAGCGGAAATTTTATTTTTCAGTGTCCATCGTTTTCCTCCGGGTGTTCGAGCTTGATTTTTGAGTGAATCAGTTATAACAGTTTTCAAAACATCTGATTCTATTTTATCCAAATTAACAGATGTTTTAGATAGTGTTGTTAAAGTACACTGTGTTTGTTTAAATTTTTTAAGTAACTTCTTTTTACGTGGAGTTAATTCAGTAGTTTTATAACCATATTTTACGCCAAAACCTGTGAAAAATTAAAAAAGTATTAGATAAAAATTTCAATCAGTAGCAAATTTGAGTCAAATTAAACCTAATTTCCACAAAGAGAAGAAGCTCACATTGAATTTCTTTAAGAGTAGCTCGACTGGTTGTAGGATCTTTCTTGAGTGATTTCTCTGTCGTAGCATAACATTGAGATGTCGACGCCACATACATATCTACATCACGGCTTTTACTTGGCTTACAAACCGGAGCAGAATCATCTTCTTCAACTGAAACATATAAATTAAAAACTTTAATTATTTGTATTTTGTGTTTATGTATAGGTACTAATATTATAAAGAGAAAAGACCTTTTTTGTTTGTTTGCATCTAAAAGGCTCTAAAACTACTGAACCAATTTGAAAACTTTATTTTACTAAATAAGGGGAAAATTTCTAAACTAAGAAACCAACCTTGAACATCATCAAGTGCTGTTATAGTACTTGTAGGCTTTTGCTTGAGTACTTTCTCGGCAGTAGCAGGATTTTGAGATGATGGTACACACACTTTCTCGTCAGTAGCAGTATTCTGAGATGTTGATGGTACACACAAATCAATTTCTTTGGTTTTACTCCGCTTGCAACTTGGAGGGCCATCATATTCTTCAGCTGTAAAAAAATCAACTCTTGTGAACAAGTCTAAGAAACTTGGTACTAATGTATAAGAAAATATACATAGGCATTTTTTTATGTGAGGGAAAATCCTCGTAGGATGCTATGCCGGACTCTTACCGACTAAAAAACCTCACGTAACGCCCAACAGCCTATGGTTGAGAGCCCCGGGTAAGCCCTCAGGAAGGATGTCCCGTGACTCCCAACAGACCTACGGCTGCCGCTGCGGCCTCGCCCAGGGAGTGGTTCGGGTGCAATCCCGCGTCTATGGGGGGTTTCGGGTGTGACCCCGCTTCTAAGGGGGGGCGTGCGTGAGTTGCTCACGTCACGCTGCCGTCATGAGCCTGCTTCTGTAAGGACGGTGAGCGGCCCTCTCACCGTCCTCAGACCCCGGTCATGGAGGCCGATAGTCCTCGGTGAAGACACGTCGGCGGCGCCCAGGGCGCCGACTGCGGAACTCGGGTGGGAGAGTTCTCTCCCGCACCCGGCCCGCCGCCTCCTTCGCGAGCATGACCTGCTCGCAGAAGGAGGCGGCGCAGTCCCACTTACTCCCGCTGGAGAGCATGGCTCGTACCATGGCCTCGAGCGAGAGAGTGTCCACGCCCAGACCCACTACGAGGACCTGGCGCTGTTGTGCCCACGCCGTGCACTCCACCAGCGTGTGGAGCGCCGTGTCATCGCTGCGGTCCTCGCAGTGCTGACACTCGGCCGTGGTTTCCCGGTGTTTTCTCCACAGATACCTACCGAAGCTACCGTGCCCGGCAAGCATCTGTGTCAACCGGTAGGAGAGAGCACCGTGTCTCCTCTCCAGCCACTCGTCCATGACCGGTCTGACGGCCGCGATTGTGGCGAATCCCCCCTTTGGTTGCTCAAGTCGCACCTTCCATGTCTCCACGGTTTCCTGGTGGAGCAGGGTCCGCTGGGTCTCGATTTCTCGAGACGCAGGCCTTTGGCCCCGCTCCAGCGCCTCCTTGCGCCATCTGAACAGGGACGCAAGGGCTCTCGCTTCCAGGTCCCATGGAGGGGTCCCGGCTAGGAGACATGCCGCCTCACCGGAGATCGTGCGGTATCCTCTTATCACCCTGACGGCTATCACTCTCTGCGGGCTCAGCAGTCTAGCCTCATTGCTGGCCGTCAGGGTCTCCGCCCATACGGGAGCTCCGTACAGGACCATGCTTCGCATGCAGGCTTTACAATGCCCTTTAAGCTGATCTATTAGATAGTTGTTAACGACACACAAGTAGGACTTGGCCGGTGGACTGTCGTCATTACCTTTTCTGACCTGTAGTAATCTAACTATTTCGTGCACATAGGAACGCTGTGTGTTCCACTGTTAACTGCTGCCACATTGGATCACCTGTATTTTTCAAGGATAATCTTGTACCAAGAGAAGCGCTCGTGGCCCCACGGACTCAGTGTTCTGTAAACGATCACTGCAGTAAACAACTTTCACGATGGCCAGTTCTTGAATGGGTGACCATCCATGTGACCACTTTGTAACTTTTTGTTAACAATTTTTCACAGGTTTTGGCGTAAAATATGGTTATAAAACTACTGAATTAACTCCACGTAAAAAGAAGTTACTTAAAAAATTTAAACAAACACAGTGTACTTTAACAACACTATCTAAAACATCTGTTAATTTGGATAAAATAGAATCAGATGTTTTGAAAACTGTTATAACTGATTCACTCAAAAATCAAGCTCGAACACCCGGAGGAAAACGATGGACACTGAAAAATAAAATTTCCGCTCTCCAAATATTTAAAAGGTCCCCTAAAACGTATCGCTTTTTGAGTCATTTGATTTCATTGCCTAGCATTAGAACCATACAACGATTACTGAAAGCCGTTGAATTAAATCCTGGTATTAATAAACGCGCACTACAAGAGTTAGAAAAGAAGGCATCCGAAATGTTGCCGGGCAATAGATATTGTTCTCTGCTGTTTAATGAAATATCATTTTTTTTTTTTGTTTAACGTGAGGGAAAATCCTCGTAGGATGCTATGCCGGACTCTTACCGACTAAAAAACCTCACGTAACGCCCAACAGCCTATGGTTGAGAGCCCCGGGTAAGCCCTCAGGAAGGATGTCCCGTGACTCCCAACAGACCTACGGCCGCCGCTGCGGCCTCGCCCAGGGAGTGGTTCGGGTGCAATCCCGCGTCTATGGGGGGTTTCGGGTGTGACCCCGCTTCTAAGGGAGGGCGTGCGTGAGTTGCTCACGTCACGCTGCCGTCATGAGCCTGCTTCTGTAAGGACGGTGAGCGGCCCTCTCACCGTCCTCAGACCCCGGTCATGGAGGCCGATAGTCCTCGGTGAAGACACGTCGGCGGCGCCCAGGGCGCCGACTGCGGAACTCGGGTGGGAGAGTTCTCTCCCGCACCCGGCCCGCCGCCTCCTTCGCGAGCATGACCTGCTCGCAGAAGGAGGCGGCGCAGTCCCACTTACTCCCGCTGGAGAGCATGGCTCGTACCATGGCCTCGAGCGAGAGAGTGTCCACGCCCAGACCCACTACGAGGACCTGGCGCTGTTGTGCCCACGCCGTGCACTCCACCAGCGTGTGGAGCGCCGTGTCATCGCTGCGGTCCTCGCAGTGCTGACACTCGGCCGTGGTTTCCCGGTGTTTTCTCCACAGATACCTACCGAAGCTACCGTGCCCGGCAAGCATCTGTGTCAACCGGTAGGAGAGAGCACCGTGTCTCCTCTCCAGCCACTCGTCCATGACCGGTCTGACGGCCGCGATTGTGGCGAATCCCCCCTTTGGTTGCTCAAGTCGCACCTTCCATGTCTCCACGGTTTCCTGGTGGAGCAGGGTCCGCTGGGTCTCGATTTCTCGAGACGCAGGCCTTTGGCCCCGCTCCAGCGCCTCCTTGCGCCATCTGAACAGTGACGCAAGGGCTCTCGCTTCCAGGTCCCATGGAGGGGTCCCGGCTAGGAGACATGCCGCCTCACCGGAGATCGTGCGGTATCCTCTTATCACCCTGACGGCTATCACTCTCTGCGGGCTCAGCAGTCTAGCCTCATTGCTGGCCGTCAGGGTCTCCGCCCATACGGGAGCTCCGTACAGGACCATGCTTCGCATGCAGGCTTTACAATGCCCTTTAAGCTGATCTATTAGATAGTTGTTAACTACACACAAGTAGGACTTGGCCGGTGGACTGTCGTCATTACCTTTTCTGACCTGTAGTAATCTAACTATGTATTTCGTGCACATAGGAACGCTGTGTGTTCCACTGTTAACTGCTGCCACATTGGATCACCTGTATTTTTCAAGGATAATCTTGTACCAAGAGAAGCGCTCGTGGCCCCACGGACTCAGTGTTCTGTAAACGATCACTGCAGTAAACAACTTTCACGATGGCCAGTTCTTGAATGGGTGACCATCCATGTGACCACTTTGTAACATTTATTTCAGCGGTTTCGTTCTTCGGAAGGCACGTTACGTCGTTGGTCCCGGTTGCCAGTAAAAAATGGCAGTCGTTAAGCCAAGTAGAAAGCCCTTATTAGGCAGCTTGGAATATTTTAACAGCATGTAGTCACAACCAGCGCTTGTCCATCTTAACACGGCAATACGGCTCACCCCCTATTATGTAGGATAAATTCTAAATAGGTGAAATGTGGGCATATAATATGCCTCTGCCTACCCCTTCGGGGACGAAAGGCGTGATTATATGTAATCTTGTACCCCTGGTCAACCTAGGTATTCCAAAGCTGATTACTAAAATTAAATTTAAAAAATTTATAATTTCTAGGGTGACACTATATCAATATGGGTGTAAATTAACTGTGGAACATCTAAGTGGACCAACCTAACAGTAGTTAACCAGGTACAATAAGGTACAATAAGGTAGGCCAGGGGTAAAAAGTTATTTAATGGACAACCCACTAATGTGACAGCAGTTAACAGTGGAACATCTAGGTAGACTACGGGTCAGAAAAGATATTGACGTGCTATACTCATACATTGGACACAAATCAAATAGAAATCAGACAAAACATCTGGCTATGAACACGCCATCAAACATGGAACTGGAATAGTCGATGGTGCAGCACCATTGTCATTTAGGATAGTAGTTAAAAACTAGTGCGCTATTCAAAATGCTAGAAAATAAATAGTAAATTAATATTGTTAGTCATTCTCACACAACATCCATGAAAAAAGTAGTAGCGAAATATTATTTTATACGTGGGAAATGTACATTAGCTGTGCGCACTTCGCTCGGGTCTGGCGTGTGGCAGCCCTCTGCTGGTCGGTCACGTTAGTTCTGCTGCATAATACTTAGGACTTGTAGCGAGTGAAGGAGGCCTGCCCAAACTAAGCTTATATAAGCTTGTGTTGTGGGATCTACAAAACTGATAGAAATACTTTACTTTTATCACTGACTGACGTCCATGTTAGTAGACACTGACTGTGTCAGTGCAAAACTACACCACAATTACTTGCCAGAAATATTGGTCAGGTGTGCTGCAAGGTAGCTCCAATATCATACAAACACCAAGCAGCTACTGTGTGATAAACAAACTTACCTTCTGCTCTTTCGGACTCTGGGATTTGTGGAAATGAAGACATAACCTCGTCGGAGAGCGGCGCATTCAAATTTAGACTGGGGATGGCATCCCTTTTTAATCTTGTTTTATTTTTGTTGAATGCACTGGGTGGGAAGTGAGTACCACAAATGAACTTGTTTTCATTCAGTCTTTGTATGGGTAAGTACACCAAATCTTCGTTTCCCGTAAGCTTGACCCATATTCGACATCTGCAATATACAATAATTGATAAGTTTTGCACACCACTATCCATGTTTTAGGTGTAATGTTTTTCTAAAATAACGAATCCTGCTCACAGAATTAATGGTATATGTATTACTATTAACTTAAAAGAACAAAGCCGAAGATCCCTTGGTTAAGAGTCACAAAATTACCTGTCCGGGTCAAGTGGAAATCTAGCCAAAAATATGGAGGAGTATCTTCTTCTGACTCGCCTCACACCACCTTAAAGAGTAGTAAAAAATGAACAATTTCTAACTTAAGAAATTACAATTTTATTCGGTGTAGTAATATTTTTTTCCTTGATGTTGGTACAAAGTACGTTCTTAATTATGGTTTATTTTTTATGTAGGCGGTGTCGCTGGGCTGGTATATAAGTATTAATATCCGTGGTCTGATACCCATAACACAAGCAGGTTATTCCTAGCTTACTTTGGGATCAGACAGCTTTGTGTAAAATGTCCGTGAATATTTATTTATTTATTATTTATTTAGTCTTAGAGCAAAGATGATTTGTGGTTGTAAGTATTAATTTTGTATTTATCTTTTCTTCTTTTTAAGCAGCTGTGGCTTCTTAACTGTAGATCTTCATTTACAGAATGGTACCTTTTCCAATATAAACTCTAATCAACTAATAAAAATATTATTTGCACTGAATATAATTGCTGTTATAATGTGATGATAATTGTTCGCTTTCTGCATTCGTAAAAACTCAATGCCCAACCTTTCTATCACGGCGCGCGGGAAGATTCTAGATCTAGCATATTATTCGTTTCCCGACCCAGAGTAACGTCATGGGCTTCCACGGCAGGGCCGTTTCGTCATATTCATATTCATTTATTCATGTCGTAAACATAGGTACATTGGTAAATAATTTACAGGCCTTATTGTGAGTACATGTATAGATCTACTATGTTTTACCCTGGGGTCCCTGGGGCATACGGTAAGTACATTCAATTAAGAAGGTAGGTAAAAATATTAAGTAATGTCAATAAATTCCATTTCAATTATACAAAATTACACATGTCATTAGTCTTCCACTCCTCCTAAACCAAATCAATATCTTTTTCATAATTTGATAAATTTGTCTGTCAAATAATCATTCACACAATAGTATGCTTTTAAAAATAGAAACTTCTTAACAGTTGATTTAAATTTAATAATATTAGAGATGGTTAAAATTGACGTGGGTAAATGATTATAAACAGATACGTGGCAACATACTAAATAAACTTTTGTTTAAGAACGCCGTTTTGTCACAATAGATTTCTAAAGATAAAAACTGAATAAAAGTGGTTAGTCACCAAAAAAAGAACGAGTTATCTCACAGGAGGTTACATTGAGATTTCATACATTAATCGTAAATGTATGAAATCGCAATGAAACTTCCTGTGAGATAACTCGTTTGTAAGTCACTTGTAGCAATGGTAAGGGACACAGCATAGCTATTGTCATTCAGCAGCCATTCCAATAATATTGATTGCGGAATAATTCATGTCTGACTGAATACATCGTGTAAAATGTCCCCAATAACTTAACCTGTGGAGTATTTACCTATAATAAATAAACAAAAATTTTACGCAAAATAAATTCGTTTCTCTTCGGTTCAGCGCTGGTCAACAAGTTTTAATACAATATTTCTTGGTTTGGAACTTTACATCAAATTTGCCTAACATTATATTTTTGTTAAATTTTGAAAAACATTAGTATGCTAATGCTTACTGATAAGAAATTTTTATTATGGAAAAAGAATTGGTTTCGAACAGGATTCGAACCTGCATCTTCTTGCATACCTTGTGGGTCCCACTGACCACCACTGACCACCGAAACCTACTCGACACCAACCAAATCTTCCACCTTTTACATATTCGTCTTGGGGCGACGCGGGCACCATCTACCGGCACTTTTCAGAAAGTTACACGACCCTTTGCGCTCGGTAAGACTAATTCGTAGTGTGCCTAACTCGCGTTACGTCTAAATGTCATTTACAATTCGCTTTCAGCCTAATCAGCTGTATGCCTTTATAGCAGTTGGTCTATTTCGTATATGAAGGGTACAGGCAAAGAACAGGGAATGTCCTAATCTATACATTTTGAGAAAAACGCAATTTAAAGTTTAGAAGTATCATATTATTTATTGAGATTCTCACAACTGTTACTCACTTTGTATTGGACAATCCTTGTTCTTTACTGGTATGTCATGGACATTCCTGGTTCTTTTCGCTTCGGTCATAAACAAAAATGCCTTTTTGGCGCCACCTTTTTACTTTTTTTTAAAGTTAGTGTTTGGGAACTATACTACCATAGACAAAGATTTGATTTCAATAGAAAAAAGAAAAATAAAAAATTGTGACATTCCCTGTTCTTTGCCTGTACCCTTCATATGGACTACCTCGGCATTTACCTAACTCTTAGTTGGTCTACATCGCGTTATGCCTAAAATATTAATTGAGTTGAATTCTTAATTTGTACATAGATGAAATCGTTGTCATGCAGCTGTAAGGATATTTTGACTTTTTAATGAATACTATCAGTTTAATGTTATCTATAGGTACTTTTTCTTTTTAACGTGAGGGAAAATCCATCATTGATGCTATGCTGGACTTCTACCGACTAAAAAACCTCACGTAACGCCCAGCAGCCTATGGTTGGGAGCCCCGGGTAAGCCCTCGGAAGGAGGGGTGCTGGGAAGGACAACCTCCACGTGGTGCATCCTGGTAACGTGGACGACGACGTGGGCTTCGCGCGAGGCGCACGTCGTCGCCCATGGCCAGTAGTCCACCAAGGAAGGGGGACCTTTATGGCCGGTTTGTAGTTCTCCGCATGCGCTCTGTTATGCAGAGCGTACTTAGCGGAGAACTCTCGGCGACGAGTACTAGTACACGGTCCCATGGGGACCATCGTTAGGCCGAGCCGTAACCCCGTTTATCAACAAACGGGCAAGGTGGCTCTTTAGAGTTGTGAGGAAGGAAACCTCTTTAAAAATTACCCCTAATCCTACGCTTTCACGCCCGGCAATGGGATGCATCGCTGGGGGGAACTCGGTGCCTAGGGCGTCACTCCCACCCTTACCATCCTCACATCCATTCCCTCATCCTAACTCCCACCCCTAAGTCGGCGTACATTAAGCGTAAAAAATCACCTCACGCTGGCGTTGCAAATATCCCTAGAATACGGGGACCGCCTTCCATCAGGTAGGCTGACCTCGATGCCACATGTAAATATTTAGCCCAACTTAAGAGGATTAAGACTAAATCTCAGTAGGTCTAGTTATTATTTGACCTATTTAGCTGCTGGCCTACATCGCAGTAGGTCCAATTCGCGTTATGCCTACTTCTCCTTTTGACTAGTCATAACGCGAGTTAGGCGTACTGCGAAATAGTCTTACCGAGCGCAAAGGTGCGAAAAGACGCAGATTCGAATCCTGCTCGAAACCGATTTATTGTTCATAACTAAAAATTTATAAACTTTTGTTACAGGATCTAGACAACTGATAAACTTGCTTTTTAATGTAATTTCTTAATCCTACTAATGTTATAAACTAGCGGACATCACGTGGTTTCACCTGCGTAGTTCCCGTTCCCGTGGGAATATGGTAATAAAATATAGCCTATGTTAACCGCAAAGAGTGTACTTGTAGCTTTCCAACAGTTAAAAGAATTTTTCAAATCGGTTCGGTAGTTCCGGAGCCTATTCGTTACAAACAAACAAACAAAAAAAAAGACGTGTGGCACTCGGGGACTGCCGCGGTAAAGCTATTACATAGCATTTTTTATCAACTATGCTAGTATAATTATTTCTATATAAGAATACTAGCTGTTGCCCGCAGCTTCGCCTGCGTAAAATATGTTCCCGCGGGAAGTTAAGGTAGCCTATGTGTTATTCCAGACTATAATGTATCTCTGTACCAAATTTCAGCCCGATCCGTTCAGCGGTTTGAGCGTGAAAGAGTAACAAACATCCACACTCACAAACTTTCGCATTTATAATATTAGTAAGATTTTAAGGCCTGTGTTCAACCCTGACGGCCAGCAATGAGGCTAGACTGCTGAGCCCGCAGAGAGTGATGGCCGTCAGGGTGATAAGAGGATACCGCACGATCTCCGGTGAGGTGGCATGTCTCCTAGCCGGGACCCCTCCATGGGACCTGGAAGCGAGAGCCCTTGCGTCACTGTTCAGATGGCGCAAGGAGGCGCTGGAGCGGGGCCAAAGGCCTGCGTCTCGAGAAATCGAGGCCCAGCGGACCCTGCTCCACCAGGAAACCGTGGAGACATGGAAGGTGCGACTTGAGCAACCAAAGGGGCGGATTCGCCACAATCGCGGCCGTCAGACCGGTCATGGACGAGTGGCTGGAGAGAAGACACGGTGCTCTTTCCTACCGGTTGACACAGATGCTTGCCGGGCACGGTAGCTTCGGTAGGTATCTGTGGCGAAAACACCGGGAAACCACGGCCGAGTGTCAGCACTGCGAGGACCGCTTCGATGACACGGCGCTCCACACGCTGGTGGAGTGCACGGCGTGGGCACAACAGCGCCAGGTCCTCGTAGTGGGTCTGGGCGTGGACACTCTCTCGCTCGAGATCATGGTGCGAGCCATGCTCTCCAGCGGGAGTAAGTGGGACTGCGCCGCCTCTTTCTGCGAGCAGGTCATGCTCGCGAAGGAGGCGGCGGGCCGGCTGCGGGAGAGAACTCTCCCACCCGAGTTCCGCAGTCGGCGCCCTGGGCGCCGCCGACGTGTCTTCGCCGAGGACTATCGGCCTCCATGACCGGGGGTCTGAGGACGGTGAGAGGGCCGCTCACAGTCCTTACAGAAGCAGGCCCATGACGGCAGCGTGACGTGAGCAACTCACGCACGCCCCCCCCCCCCCCTTAAAAGCGGGGTCACATCCGAAACCCCCCATAGACGCGGGATTGCACCCGAACCACTCCCTGGGCGAGGCCGCAGCGGCGGCCGTAGGTCTGTTGGGAGCCACGGAACATCCTTTCTGAGGGCTTACCCGGGGCTCTCAACTATAGGCTGTTGGGCGTTACTTGAGGTTTTTTAGTCGGTAAGAATCCGGCATAGCATCCTACGAGGATATTCCCTAACATCAAAAAAAAAAAAAACAAAAAGGCCTATGTGTATTTTGGACTTTTGGACTTTTGGCCTTTTGGACTTTTGTACTTTTGGACTTTTGGACTTTTGGACTTTTGGACTTTTGGACTTTTGGACTTTTGGACTTTTGGACTTTTGGACTTTTGGACTTTTGGACTTTTGGACTTTTGGACTTTTGGACTTTTGGACTTTTGGACTTTTGGACTTTTGGACTTTTGGACTTTTGGACTTTTGGACTTTTGGGACTTTTGGACTTTTGGGACTTTTGGGACTTTTGAGACTTTTGGGACCTCCGGGACTTTTGGGACTTTTGGGACTTTTGGGACTATTGGGACTTTTGGGACTTTTGCGACTTTTGGGACTTTTGGGACTTTTGGGACTTTTGCGACTTTTGGGACTTTTGGGACTTTTGGGACTTTTGGACTTTTGGACTCGCCAAAAAAAAGCAGGATCAAAAGTCCAAAGTCCAAAAGTCTTTTGTGACTTTTGGGACTTTTCGGTCTTTTGGGACTTTTGGGTCTTTTGGGACTTTTGGGACTTTTGGGACTTTTGGGACTTTTGGGACTTTTGGGACTTTTGGGACTTTTGGACTTTTGGACTTGCCAAAAAAAAGCAGGATCAAAAGTCCAAAGTCCAAAGTCCAAAAGTCCAAAAGGCCAAAAGTACAAAAGTCCAAAATTGACTTTTGGACTTGCCAACAAAAAGCAGGATCAAAAGTCCAAAAGTCCAAAAGTCCAAAAGTCCAAAAGGCCAAAAGTCCATAAGTCCAAAGTAAAAAGTCCAAAGTCCAAAAGTCCAAAAAACCAAAGTCTAAAAGTCCAAAATTCCAAAAGCCCAAAAGGCCAAAAGTCCAAAAGTACAAAAGTCCAAAAGTCCTAAAGTCCTAAAGTCCAAAAGGTCAAAAGTCCAAAAGTCCCAAAGGCCAAAGTACAAAAGGCCAAAATTCCACTCCACCTAACCTCACCCCACCCCACCCCACCTCACACCAATTCACCTCACCACACCCCACTTCACTTCACCCCACCCTACACACCTCAGCCCACCCCACTTCACCCTACTTCACTTCATATACATAGGTACACGTTATGCAAACGCTCACGTGTACACGTTGGTATATGAAGTGCGAGATACACGAACGTGGCCGAGCGTGGCCGAAGGTAGCCGAGAGTGTTATTTATTTTCGTGACACATTTTCTGGATTCGGTCTCCACGCAAGGCCCGCGATAGAAGCTATGCAATAGCTTAAAAACAAATCTTTTCTCTTTATAATATTATAGTATAGATGTGAAAGTTGGTGAAGTTGTTTGGATGTTTAGATGTTTGGATGTTTGTTACTCAATCACTGTTTGGTACAGAGATAGCTTTAGTTTGGAATAACACATAGGCTACTTTTCATCGCGGGAAAATGTTCCCACGGGAAGCGGGAACGGGTATCGAATTTCACGCGGGCGAAGCCGCACGCATCATCTAGTTCATGCATAATTATCATTTAAAAACCCGAACTCCGAAACAGAGACTATCACAGCCGAGACTTCAGCTCAGGACTGCACTACCAAGGCATTAAACTATTAGCAATTTCCCAGTTTCTCACCCAAGTTCCGCAGTCGACGACCTGGGCGCCGTCGACGTGTCTTCGCCGAAGACTATCAGCCTCCACGACCGGGGGCCTGAGGACGGTAAGTCCTTACAGAAGCAGGCCCATGACAGCAGCGTGACGTGAGGGATTCACGCACACCCCCCCTTAGAAGCGGGATCGCACCCGAAACCCCCCAAAGACGCGGAATAGCACCTGAACCAACCCCTAGGCGACGCCGCAGTGGCGGCCCTGGGTCTGTTAGGAGTCCTGGGACATCCTTCCGAGGGCTTACCCGGGGCTCTCAACTATAGGCTGTTGGGCGTTACGTGAGGTTTTTTAGTCGGTAGGAGTCCGGCATAGCATCCATGAGGATTTTCACTCACGTAAAAAAAGGGTCGAATAATAAAGGTTCTCGATAAAATGTCAGTCAGTAACACGAAAGTTTTCACGCAAACTTTCTTTACTTGTTAAGATTGCATATCACGTATTGCAGTAACATACCGTGGCGTTAGTAACTTTTTAGTTGATATACACTCATTTGCAAAAAAACGGGCGGTTTTGATTTTCATTCATCTTTAAAAAGATACAATACCAAAAAGGTTTCAATCGTTTGTACACGTTACTGGCCGGTTTTAAAAATGCCGTGGTATTTAAAAAAGTACGTTCTAAATTCAAATTTTCATTTGATGCTCATTTTTACAGAAAACCCCTTTTCATCCTACATTTTTGGCGCGAAGTTCCAGAAGTTAACATCGACTTTCACAACTTTTATTCAATTTTTATCGATTAATTTCATATCCTTGACTGTCAAAGCTTTATTTATTGCTGTTTGGCTGTATCAAAAATGGTAGATAAAGTGGTAAAAGCTACCAAAATTGCGCTGCTTGAAGAGGGTTGCAACCAATGTTTAGTGGCTAGGAGGCTAAATGTTAATTGCTCCACGGCCCAAAGGACCTGGCAGCGATATCAGGAGACTGGTTCCGTCGAGAGAAGGCCTGGTTCTGGAAGAAAACCATGTACCCAACCACGGGATGATCGTTTTCTTGTGAGTCGCGCATTGAGAAATCGCAAATCTTCGTATGTGGATCTTAAGAACAACCTCCAAGAAGTAAGAAATTTGCATATTAGTCTATGGACGGTCAGGAGGAGGCTTCTCGCTGCCAATATACGCAGTCACCGCCCGGCCCGCGGCCCCAAATTACTCCGTGAGCACAGAGTTCACAGGCTTAGGTTCGCTAGAAATTGTGAATCATGGACTCAAGAAGATTGGAATAGGGTTTTGTTCTCTGATGAAGCCAGGATATCTCTGTTCGGTGAAGATCGACGTCGGCGAGTGCTAAGAAGACAAGGAGAGCGCTTTGCAGATGCATGTTTCGAAGAAATCACACCTTATGGTGGGGGCTCTGTTATGTTTTGGGCAGGAATAAATTCAATAGAACGTACAGAGTTAGTCTTCATTGAAAACGGCTCACTGACTGGGCATCGATACATAACGGAAGTTGTAATTCCTCATGCACAACCCGCATTGGCCGCTCTAGGTCAAGACTCGATTTTTATGGACTACAATGCTCGCGCCCACCGATCCCGCGATGTTAATGCGTATGTGCAAGAGGTCGGCATTCGTTGTTTGGATTGGCCAGCTCGAAGTCCCGACCTCAATCCCATAGAACATATCTGGGACGTTCTAAAACGGCGTGTGAGATCAGTACACCCGGCTCCGCAGACCATCAGAGAGCTGAAGAATGTGATTACTGCGGAGTGGGAACGTATTCCGCAAGCAAGTATCCGGGATAAACTCGCTAGCATGCCCAGACGAATTCAAGCTGTGATTTTAGCTAGAGGGGGTCACACTCGATACTAAACATTTATCTGCTTTTACTTTATTAAAGAAAAACAAACAAAAAATCTTTTTTATTTTTAGCAGCACTACTAGCGAACATACACTGCTAGCGAGGTTTAGCATTATTTCCCATAAATTGTATTAACATTTTATGAAATACTGATGAAAACGATTATTTTCTTATTATTTACCAAATTGTGAGGATAAAACTACCTATAATTATCAAACAAAGCAATATTAACATTTGAAATGGTTCATTGCTTAGGTGCCCGTTTTTTTTGCAAATGAGTGTATTATTGTGGTAGGGGAGACCAGGGAAAATAATTCAGCTCGTTATTTATCACATTTCATATGCGCCAAAACTAGCTGAGAATAAAAAATAAACATAATTATTTACATAATATATTTATTTTTTATTCTCATTATTATTTACATAACAATAGTTTTCTTGTTTATCTACAGATGATCTAAGCTACATGTACATACATGTTTCAGCATTTGTCACAACTTAATCTGGGAAACAAGAGTGATATTATCAAGAGGACATCTTTGTTTGATACTTCTTCCATTAGCTAGCCAAATTACAAATGAATACTATATATATTTTAAAACATGGAATAGACCTAAATAGGACATGTACAGGATAAATGTGTCCTACGGGGTTCGCAGTTCGTGGTGAAGACTTGATACAAAACCAGTCTAAAATACTTAAATAGGTACATGTCTCACCATTTGCTCAAATACCTATAAAAAAGAGAATATTTATTTGCAGAATAATCCAGATCTTCTATCATTCATAAAAATAATATTAACAGTTACTACTGACACTAAAAATAATGGAACATCTATAATACGACTACTTTGATTTTTTACTGTCGCCTCTACCGCTTTTGAGTATTCGCGCTGAAGAATTAATTCTTTATATCGAAATTACAATGATAATAAAACGGCAGTAAATTATTTACGGCAAGAGCTTTAAGTATACGTGACGAGGTTACGCATGTTGTTGGGAATAAGGATTTCATCATTTCACTCTATTTTATGATAGACTAGTTGTGCTCCACGGCCTCACCTATGATATACTGCGATCTCCGAAGCACCCATGTTACCATGCATGTTTAATTTATTTAACCTGACCAGACCTTGAATTACTAAAAGATTCAGTAAGCTCTTTAGTCTTTAGTAAAACGAATATTCAAACCGGTATCGGTAGGATCTTGCCAGAGCTGATTGGACAGGGGAGAGGAGGGGGGGAGGAGTGCAGATCAGAGTTAATGCACTATAAGGGGAGCATCCTAGACCTACATACCTACTGGGTGTCAAACTCCAGACGCCATCACATTGTTTTCCTCTGTACCACGCTATGGACCCAACGATGAGTCCATAGAATGCTACGAATAAAGTATCTGGAAATATGCTGTATTTTTAGAATGAACATTTTTTTCCGCTTTATAACATTAGTATAGATATTATCCACATATCACATCTAGTAATCCCTTCATATTGTACTGTTATCCCCCCATGTAAGCCACGTAAAACCTACGATTTATACACGTATCTGACTCAATCTACGGTTGTCTATCAAAATAAAGATTTATTTATAAACCACCTGATCCCCGCGACTTTGTACACATAAAGTCTTATCTGTTTTGGAAAGTTTGCTTAAATACGTTCAGTGGTCTTAGATAGAGGGATGGGAGAGAGGGTTTGATCATTATACGATGTCAATATACTGAATCTTATTTTTAAACTATCGCGGTTTTTACACTCATACTTAAAGAATTCGGGAATCCACGCGAAATACTTTTTATTTACATGCACTGATGTTTTCGACACGTTGCAGCGCCCGTGGTCGGTGCTTACTTCGTGTCGAACCACCCTCCAATATTATCACAATAAAGGATAAGGCCGGCGACACACCACATTCACTACGTCAGTTTTATTTGTCCCGCATTCGATGAGTCAATGTGATCAAAAGTCTGTCTGGGAACCTGGGACATCCTTTTAGCTGGTCGGAGTTCGGTATAGCGTCTATGAGGATGTCCACATGTTAAAAAGGGCTTCGGCATGCCTAGTCGAGCCATAAATTTACATATTACAGTCGGGACTCTCAGTCAGATTTTCTTGATCTTGACTAGGACCTAGTGAACGTGTAGGTATAAGCTGTACACTATTATTCCCCCACGTATTCGGGTTTACGTGTGGAAGTGTACAACAAGCTCCTTTTGATTTCAACTCGGCAATAGGCTCACCAGCACCCAGCACCACATTACATAAGATAAAAACCGTTTAAAAAAAGCTCTAAGTTAGGGAAAATATGGAGGTAAACAGTTGCCTTCTTTGGGGATAAAGACGTGACTATAATTATGTACATAATAATGTGTATGGGTTCAAGTCCTGTAGTGGTTCACGTTGTAAGTATATCACAGATTAAACTGTGGGAGACAGTGTGTATCCTATAGCAATAAAATGGATTATTTGTGAAATGTATTTCATGAACATAAACATGAATTTATTCATCAGTTCTTGAAAGTACTTCACAAACAACGTTTCTCAAAAGGTTTTATCCGATGTTTACTTGGATTGAAGTTCTATTGTAACCAATCCTAATGGTATTGAATTGTAAATAAACAGTCCCCAATACAAATTACGTTTGTTTATGATAAAGGGGAGTTAATCAAATTCCACAGAATTATTTCGAAAGATTGGCGGTAAACATTTTTTATTACTCTTTAAACAGCCAGGTTTACAATATGGTGCATTTAATACCCACGTGTGGCGACGGAAAATAGTACAAAATGTCACCACCCCAATTCATCCCGAAGGTGTCGTAAGAGGCAACTAAGGGAATATTTTCGTAAAAGATCCATTAGATAGAGAAGGAAACTCGAAATGAAACCCGGATGTCAGTAAATAACAATCGTCGAAGGCGTTATGGGCGGCTTGAAAATTAACGCAGGTTCGAGTGCCGCTCGAGACCAAAATATTTTCACATTAAAAATATGTGCAAGACTGTCGTAGCCTTATCCAGGTGTCATAGAATTCCTCCCCATCGCAATCAACTGGTAAAGTTACCATAAGGATGGCCGCATTGACGCGTTGGATGGTAATGCTTATTCTCTGAGCGAGAAAGAGGCCAGCCGTATGGTCATGAGAAGCATCGACCAGATGCTTTAATATTGTTATTATTGAGTCATTTTACACTATGGTCATTTTTCAAATTGGGACATTTTGATCTGAGAGCCACCCGCTACGAATTGATATATACCTTAATCAAACAACTACCTATTATACATATCTATAATAACAAGTTAACAGTAGGTATCTTACGAGTAGAAGCTCAAAAATGAAATATAAACAGTCATGGGAAACACTTTTGCCTAAATTTTTAAACCTAAATCGCTTACGATAAGGTTGATATTCAGTTGTGCACTGATTCCTGAATGGTTGAAATATGTTAGTAAAATAAATACTCCTGTGTGGAGTGATGGCGGGTAATATTTCTGAAACCAGTTAACAAGTACCTACAGCATATATTTTGCTAACGATTGTTTCCGCAAATGAAAAGTGTGATTCTTAATATGAAGAGTCTCGTTAGTTTTGTTTCGTTCACTTGATTAGTAACTTAATGATCATCACTAAGTTACTTATTTATGGAATGTGAATAAATAAAAAAAATTACCTTCAGAAAAATTGGACCCTAAGCGCTAAGCATCATTGAACTGACATCATTCTGTTTCTGTACTAAATACGCTACAATAAGGTCTTTGTTTGAACAATTTCCCTCAGTACCTACGCCATTTCGGCGCCCCTGATTAATTAATACTATACTATACTATACTATACTATACTATACTATACTATACTATACTATACTATACTATACTATACTATACTATACTATACTATACTATACTATACTATACTATACTATACTATCTTCACGCCAAATCCCTTGCGGAGTAGGCAGAAAGAATCGAGCGCCACACGGCACGGTCCATACACACCTCACTTGCTTCTTCAACTTTCATTTTTCTTTTCATGCATGCACGTCGGTTCCTACGGCTGTTCACACCACCTTCAACTAACACACGATTAATTTGGTCGTGGTAGGTAAATAATAAAGAATAATTAATAAAGATCTTGTTGCCGTGTGTTTGGTACGGCATTTGATTGAAACAGAGTGATGTTCACGTCATGTCTGCGCTTAGTTTATCTTCAAGTCCATAAGCATAATTCATAATATTTATTGAAAACATTATTGCATTAGTAATCATGATTTATTTGTTGAAACGCACTCGTTAGACAACCATTTATTGAAATATTCCACCTGCGTAGCTCCCGTTCCCATGAGAATACGGGAATGAAATATAGCCTATGTTACTCAAGGATATTGTAGCTTTCCAATAATGAATAAAAAATTTAAATCAATTCAGTAGTTTCGGAACCTATTTGATGTAAACAAACAAACAATAAAATGTTACCTCTTTATACTATTTTTTTTTATACTATTATAGATTAAACCATACAAAATCCGAAAAATTTAAATAAAATAAAATAAATAGTGAGGGTGGCTTTAACCGCGAGCTCGTGTCTACAGTAATATTTCGTAGCACAGACTAGGGTGCATTTCACTTATACGCTACGTACGTAGCTTGTGCGTAGCACATTGCTACGGTTGTAGAGTGTAATTGAATTAGCTGGACGTAATTGTGCACTAGACACAAAGTGGGGCAGTTTACTTTGTTTAACAGATGTTTAGAACGAATAAAATTTTATACACATATTGCTCTGTGATACATGTTGTATTAACTGATCTATCGTTTCAAACATTTAGCAAACTAAGTTAAATGATTTCTGTTAGACAACAAGAAGTACCGAAATAAATGCGTCTACTCTTCGCAGAAGTAGTATTATGAAGAAGAAAGATTTTATTGTTTGTTTCTTTGCTGCGAATGGGCTCAGCAACTAATAAACCAATTTGAAAAATTCTATCATTGTTGGGAAGCTACATTATCCCCGGGTAACATAAGCAATATTTTATTCCCACATTCTCACGGTAACGGGAGCTACGCGGGTGAAGCCACGTGACGTCCGCTGGTCTCCATAGAAGTTTGTAGCAGTATTATACTATTTCTTTGATGTAACTATGTACACATGTATGTATAATTATGTGTCTTTGATATAACACCAAAGTTTGCACATAAGTAATAGCAAAACTTATACCAACAGTAATAAGTTAAATTAACGAAACAACACTCATTAGACACGTCGCCGTCTCGCGTTGACTACATAGCGTCAGACTCGTTGGTTCGTGAAACTCGTTCGAGTGAAAAGCATTCGCGGTTATGAGGTACAGAAATGTAAGCAATGTGCTGATGATAACATTTGTTTGACATTTTGGGAGAAAATATACCTACATATCCACATTTTAAAGTCTGTTAAGATGTTGGCAGGAGATGACAAATATACGCAATTTACATAACGACATCACACACAAGCATTATTTACAAAAATAAAAATTTCTAAACGCCATGATTGATTGAAGTCTTGCATTGGGTTATGAAACTTCTCGTAACGAAGAATTAATAAATCCATCATCGTGATTATGAAGGTATTTGCGGTGATGAATAACTACAACTAACAGCTTAGCATCAACCGTTTCGGTGCGCCAGGCGCGATCACTTTGGCTGGTCGGAGGATCCTCCCTTTGTGTTGGAGAAACAGCGCACCGGTTCCTCCACAGCCCTAAGATTGACATAACTTCAGGTTGGTACTCTAGGCATGTAACTGCTACTGCTACTGCCGTTTTAATAAAAACTGTGTTTTGTGAAACGTTTGGCAGCTCGAGTGTAACTGATGTTGCAAACATTCATTAGCTACACTCTACAGTAACCATTTTCGCTCAGGTGGGCCATATTCTTGTCTTGTTTGGCGTATGAAAAAATAAACTCATGGGCGTTGACGTACTTTAGTGCAGTATAAACATTGAGGAGAGTATGAAAAAAGAAAAAAAACTGTACAAAAATAAGCTTTTATTGAGCTAACAAGAATAAAATAAACCTTTCCTTTGAAACTTTTACTATCAACTAATAACGAAATTTTACAATTTACAAAATAAAACGTAACAAAGCTCCGGCTAAGCTTTTCAAATCGTGATTGTACGGAAACCCTATTCATGAGTACCGTCAAGCTAATAAAAATCAACTTCAAATCTATGTGCATGAGCAAAGAACTTCTAATAAACCGAGAAAACGAAATTGTAAATGTTTTTAGCTGATTGTAAATCAGGTAAGTAGGTACTGTTTATCGTATTAAACGTTATTATCCATATACACACGTACATGTAACGTTTTATAGGCAGGTTCAACATTTTAGGGCAAGCCATTGGGCCGTGAAATGAATTCGGGAAGGTATGATCACAAAATAAACAGCTAAAAAGTGCTATCATAACCGTTGAATGCCGCATGAAACCCGAGTTGCCAATCTCCCGCACAGTCGATTGCTTTGGCAACCAAGGCGGCCAACTTTTTTCGTTTGGTTCTCCTCGCACATTTTTCGATATCTATGGCTGTATGGTCGCGGGTCTAAGTCTTTCTGTATAAATTAATGTGTAGAATTGGTTATGGTACTGAATGAGATAGCTTGCCGAGTGAATGTAATGAAAAAAAAAGTCGAAATCACGATTTGATCGCTGTCATTATTTATTGTTTGTTTGGCGCCGTTCCTAGAAAGTATTAATACGATTAATTTTGAATATTTTCGTTTATTCTGTTTCAAATATTGTTGTTTTGCATTTAAAAGTATCTTGTCATGTTGTTTAACAGCTGTGATAAATATTTTCAGTGTAATTCGAAGTTAAATTTGTAAAATTTGATAAAATAACACGCCAAGGTCACCATTATTTTTTGTTGTTGTTTTTGTTGTGCAGTGCTCGTATTTAACCGATATTTGTTGAGATTTTCTCAATAGAAACTATAATCTTTTGTCAAAATACCATTTAACATTTAACATATGAATAATTTATGTGAAAATCAATAATAAAAATGGAGGGGGTTTTTTTTAAATAATTTAAGATTACATAGCCTCGATATCCCCAAAATAAACAAAAAAATAAACAAATAAATAGGCAGTAATATTTTATTTTATTTTCGGAGATTTTATATCTACAGATTATTATTTTTTTGGTGAAAGTGAATTGTTGATGTGTATATTTTGTAAATAAAATAATTTATGTTAGAAAACTGCTTTTTATTTTGAATTACATGGTAAAATCTGAGAGTACTCCTTCATTTTCCCCATCCTAATTTTCGGCCAAATATCATAAATCCATTACACATGGGGTGTTCTCGGATTTAGTGTAGTTATTTTCGTCAGTTATCCAGCATGATGAAACAGTAAGTATTTATGTAGTACGACTCCTGTAAAAGAATATATCCTATATTGTGTGACGTCCGGCGTGCAGCCGCCGTTCCCGCCAAGGGCGTGGGCACCGCCTATGGATACGACGGCGTGACCACGCCACCGGCGGGATTGAGCGGCTAATATATAAAGGAACCGCTATTTGAATTTACAGGTAAATATTATCAGGGTACATTTTTGGTTCTATAAAGGTTTAATGTTTATTGTTTGAAAAATGTGACTTTATTTTATCTCTTTTGCCATGAAAAGAGGTAAGCTTAGTGGCTAGTTAAAATAAAATTGATAATTCCTCTCTAAAGCCAGTACATTATTAGGTAGGACTCATAATTTAGAACGAACCAAAATATCGTTTTTCTGTCGAACCATAGAAATTAAAAACATTTCTAAGAGCTCATATTTCTCGCATCTTTCTCAAGTTTATGCCTTGGGTTCTTGAAGAGAACGTGAACTGGCACATCATTATTCCATCACAAAAATAATATCGAAATCGTGTGGTAAATCTGAAAAAACCTGCTGGGCATACGCCTGTCTCAAAAAGCATCGCGATATGATGATGATGCATCGAGTAGGCAGAGGTGCATTATACACCCACATTTTGCCAGTAGTTTCACTGAATCCACCTAATATGGGATTATGAGCTAAGCGACATTTTGGAGGGAAAAAAATTACACTGAAATATTATTTCCGTATATCAGGGTGAAATTATTCCATTATGTAGGTACTGGTGGCGTGGGGTCGCGGTCGCCTTAGAACGGATATTGCAATCGTTACTCATTGTAAGAGGTAGGTGCCAAAACTGTAATATGCTATGAAAAGGTGTGAACATTTTTATAAGAAATCTAATGTAAATTTTTTTATGCTCTTGAACTGGTGGCACTCAAGTTTATGACCCACAGTTTCGAAAGTGGTGACAGTAGGTATAGACGCTTGCAACACTAGCGACGAATTTCGAACTAACACGACGTGAATGCGTAGATGGAGATTTACTGGTGAAACGTCATCTGTCTCAATGTATAATGCGCAATATTTTACACAAAGGTGCAAAACTATACAACCAATCATCAATCAATCAATAATAAAATCGTAACAGGTCGCTGTCTGTACATGGAAGATAAATAGGAAAAAATATTAATAACATTATGAACGCAATAGAACCCAAAACAATGATTTTTAGAATTTTTGTCTGTTTTTCTGTATATCTGTATATCTGTTTGTCTGTACGTTTGTGCACGCGAATCTCAGTAACCGCTTAACCGAATCCAATATGGCCACGGTAAAATTTTGTAATTACGGTAAAGTGGCCATGTTGGATTGCATAATTATTATGTAATTCGTAGTCAGCATACTTAAAAACCCATTTTACGATACCCATCATGAAATTTCGTGATTTGTAATAACGGTGAAGTGGTCATGTTGGATTGCAAAATTATCATGTAATTCGTAGTCAGCATACTTAAAAGCCCTTAAACGATACCCATCATATAATTTTATAATTACAGCACGGCAGCCATATTGGATTTCAAAATCGTCATGTAATTCGTACTCAGCATACGAAAAAACCCCTAAAATGATACCCATCAGGAAATTTTGTAATAACAGCGCGGTGGCCATATTGGACTGCAAAATTATCATGTAATTCGTACTCAGCATACTAAAAAAACCTATAAACGATACCCATTGTTAAATTTTGTAAATACGGCGTGGCGGCGGCTATGTTTGATTGCAAATTAACACATATTTTCGTATGCATCGTTTTTATTATTATGTAAATAATGCAAATAGTCGATATCAAAAATTAATAGCATACGGTCCCGAGGCGCCAGCCCGGAAAGTCTTTCCCGAACCACGAACATGATTTTATTCGCTATTCGCACTAATTTTCTTTTTTAAAAGTAAAGCCATCAATAGTGTTTCTATTTTGTTAACGATGATACCAAAACGCCAACGAAATTGTGTTGCGGCGTATACGCCGCGCATGCGTCCATCGAACGCCTACGCTAGTATGAAGGGCCACTTACCTACATTCTCAGGCCGCTGTCAAAAAGGTAACATAATTGAACGGTTGGACAGGCGGACAGACTATATCGAATCTTTAATTAAAATTGACCGAGTCATTGAACACTTGATCTTCCCTATACAAACGAAACGATTAAAATTACTTTAGAACTAAAATGACTTCTACGTGAGGGACGAACCCAATGAACTATTTTATGACGGCATCGCCTGAAAGTTACAGCGATTTTGTGAAAATTTTTACGCTATTAACACGAAACTATCCTATATTTAGGAGCCAGTAGAGGTCATTTGTGAAGAATGGTCGAAGGGATAGGTAGATAAAGCCGTGATAACCTCTATTTCGTGCTCGCGTCGGGTCGGTGGGTTTTGGGTTTGAAATAGAATATTTAGTACGTTAACTTGGTTCATAAAACTAGCTGAATCATGTTGGTGAATTTTTTGCATGTCAGTTAGTTGTAATATTGATAAAGGTTCGAGACTTTTATTCTGCCTGTAGTGTATCATAATCGTGACTTACCGATGTTATTTAAACGTCTGTAGGTACGTTTTAACAGTGTTGTTTATACGTAGGTACACACAGTTACAAACTTTTCCTGAAGAGGTTGGCAGGGGCAGACTTTACGCTCAAATATTACCACTAGTATTTTGAATTCCGTAACCCCTTCGGGGTTATCCCTGAAGGGGTAGACAGATACATACATAAATACATACATAAATATGTAAATTATGTATGTATGTAACTAGCTGATCCTCACAACTTCGTTTACGACGCTTAAGGTGTATGAAAGGGGAGGTATTTCTTCATCAGACTCAGCAAGTGGTGAGTGAAACTGCCCTGTTTGCTTTATCATAAAAGAACGTTCACGTCGAGGGCGTGGACTGAATTGTTTTAGAATCTATTCTAAAATAATTTATTTCAGTCCACGCATTCGGCGCGGACGAAATATTTAACTCTGGACTTAATCATTAAGCTCTTATATGATACAGCCAACACGCCGGTTCAGATTTACACTCACATTCAAAGGAACTCTTGAATTCTAGGTTTTGAGAAGTTAAGATGTCTCTAACTACTGAACTTCCTCGGAAAAATTTTCATTCAAATCAGTAGTTTCGGCGTGATACGTATTCGGAATACAGACGGACACGAAATTTTTAAATTTTATTTTGGTTTCAGTAGGTATCAATTAGAGAACGCGTTCTTTTTTTTTAAATAGCTTCCATGTTCAGACTCTCGACCCTCAACAGTTATATTATTTTCATTCAAAATCTTTGATACAAATTCGTCATACTTTGCAGACATCATTTCAACGCTGTAACGGAGTTCCAAGTTCTGATCTCTTAAGCTGGCAATCGTCGTTTGCAAATCCTGAAATCTTCTGTCCTGCTCCTTCGAAAATTCAGCAAACATATCCTTAATTAAGGTGGTGAGACTAGAGGTGTCGCCTTCATGTTTCCTCTTTTTACGCTCTGTTCCAGTAGAATTTATGGTATGGAGATCTGGTACCGATTCACATTGGAAAAGCGTTGTCTCGGTAGTTGCTAACTTAGATACACTCGGTACTCGTACCGCTGAAGACTGAGGCGCTTCCATAGGTAGTGACGTCATCGGAGAGGTGGGAGGTGTGCGCTTAAGAGGCATACTGATTATAAACGAGGGTTTTAGTCTGCAGAAAAAGTTGTCCAGCAATACAACCCAGCCTTATTTGTCGGTAGGTACTTCAGTTTAAAGTAGGTATGTTTAATGTTCAAAAGATAATTTGAATATATTGCATCAAACTGCTGTGGAGGAACTTAACAGCACGAAATGTTCATTTCATCAATAAACACAACCGTTAATGGCACTAGTCTGCAGTATATTTAAGTGCCTTAGGAATAACTAAACGCTGGTTTTCTTTTTGGCAACATCTGTCAAAACTGTCATTCGTCTATCTCTATTATTACTACTATGTCTGTGCATAGTAGGTAAGTACCTACTTTTAGAACATCACTTAGGAGACAGGTAGGTATTCTAATATACTGACCTCTAAAAATTACTTTTGGCTCTTGAGTTTCTCATCTTCCTTTATAACTAGTTCGGGGAAACCTCCACGCATAGCTCCAGCTGATCAATTCATCGCTGACGACATCGCTTTACGTTATTCTCTTGTCTTGATAAATCTAAAAAGAAAAAACGGATTAGTTGAGACTAGTAACGAAATTTGAATAATTCAAGACATTGCATGATAAGTATTACTTAGTTTTCTCGCTCCGAGTTTTGGGACCTTTAGGACGACACCAAGTTCAGCATAGTCTAGCAACAGAGATGTGATTTATTTAAAATACTTCTATTTAAAATGCAAATACAAAATGCAAAATACCTATTTTGTATTTTGAATTTAAATGCCTTTTATTAAAAAGCATTTTGTATTTTATTTGAAATACCTTTCGAGATGTATTTTGCATTTTTAACATTCATTTCAAAATGCAAAATACTTTGTGATTAAGTTCAGCCAACATCACCAGCCAAACAAAATGAAATGAACGAAATTGTTCGTACGGTGGGATGATTACTCTCTCGCTCGAGACCATGGTGCTAGCCATGATCTCCAGCGGGAGTAAGTGGGACTGCGCCGCCTCTTTCTGCGAGCAGGTCATGCTCGTGAAAGAGGCAGCGCCGGCGCGGGCGGGGCGGGAACGCGAGAGAACTTTCCCACCCGAGTTCCGCAGTCAAGTCGGCGGCGGCTTGGGCGCCGCCAACGTGTCTTCGCAGAAGACTGTCGGCCTCCATGACCGGGGGCCTGAGGACGGTGAGAGGGCTGCTCACCGTCCTTACAGAAGCAGGCCCATGATGACGGCAGCGTGACGTGAGAAATTCACGCACGCCCCCCTAAAAGCGGGATCACACCCGAAACCCACCAAAGACGCGGGATAGCATCCGAACTACACCCTAGGCGAAGTCGCAATGGTGGCCGTGGGTCTGAAGACTCCAAGTCCTGGGACATCCTTCCGAGGGTTTACCCGTGGCTCCCAGCCATAGACTGTTGGGCGTTACGTGAGGTTTTTTAGTCGGTAGGAGTCCGGCATAGCATCCATGATGGCTTTTCCCTTACGTTAAAAAAATCGGTCGAATGATTATGAGACCTCACAGAAGAAAAATGAGTGATGATGTATTCGAACAACCGGTATTTATTGCTAAAAAGGGTAATAAATAAATATTGATGTTTATTTTTTTCACTTTTTAACAATACCAGTCCAGTTGTTATTATTATTACCTAATAAAAGAAAAGTATAATAATAATAAAATAAGAACTAGATACACAATCAACCGAAATAAATGGCCACACAAGTCACAAAATGGAGCCATGGCTCTCTTTTCGTTAGTCTAGTTTTTTACATTATTTTAAGTGAGTACTATTATTATTTATAACATAACAGAATTTATTGATACGCGTACTGATAAATATGACCAAATGGTCATGCTCATAAGGTGACATGATATTAGACGCTTTTATTCGGCTCGGCATTGTGTCTCTATTTCTCATGATAAATACCTAAAATAAATAAAAATATGTGAAATTTGGTAAAAAAGTATTTTATTTTAAAAAAGTATTTTGAAAATACCTATTTTGCATTTAGCATTTGAAATACAAAACGCAAAACTACACTCGAGAGCAATGAATCCGGGTCACTTAAAGAATGTTAAAAATCTCGGAAACTAAAAATGATAGGTTAATGCAATAAATTGTATTTAATAGACAATGTAATACTCCTTAAATGAAAGTAAAAAAAATATGAGTCACCATACATTTTATTAACACAAAATTACATAAAGAAAAAACTGCCGATCTCTCCTTAAAACAAAAATAGGAAACATGAAATTTTTGAACTTTATTACGATTTTCTTGAATTTTAATACTTCGTATTGCCTCCTCGTGCTTCCATTACTGCGTTTACGCGGTTTGGCATGCTGTACACCAAGTTCCTTATACGATTTTGGGGAATATTCTCCCATTCCTCTGTGAGAGCAATTTTGAGCTCACGAAGCGTGATTGGGGGAGGGTTTCGTTGTTTTACGCATCTGCCTAGCTCGTCCCAAGCATGCTCGATCGGGTTGATATCCGGGCTGCGCGCTGGCCACTCCATACGAGTAATGTTCATCTCTTGAAGGTAGTCATTCACAATCCTACCTGTATGAGGTCGGGCATTGTCATGCATAAATATAGCATCCTCACCTAAATTGACCATAAATGGACCAACGTGATCATTGAGGATTTCTTCCACATATCTTACGCTAGTTAAAGAGCCGTTTTCTATGATCACCAGCTCTGTGCGACTTTCAGAAGAAATTCCTTCCCACACAAGTACAGACCCACCACCGTAGGCTACTTTTTCTTCGATGCATGCTTGCTTGAATCTTTCCCCTGGTCTTCGATACACTCTGTGTCTTCCATCGTGCTTGTAGAGCATAAATTTTGATTCGTCGGAGAACATAACTTTTGACCAATCTTCAATACTCCAATTTACGTGGCTCTGGGCATACCTTAGTCTCGAAATACGATGCCCACGCTCCAGTTTAGGGCCGTTTGCAGGTCTAAGGGGTTTTAAGTTAGATTCAGCAAGCCGACGTCTTACTGTCCATGCACTTGGGTTACTTCCTCCGAGGCGTCGAAACTGATTGGTGAGTTCAGTTCCTGTGAGAAAGCGATTTCGAAGCATGGTGTTCACCAAGTATCGGTCTTCTCGTGCTGTGGTACACCTGGTTCTGCCCGTTCCTGGTCTGCGTAGGTTAGAACCAGTTTCTTCGTAACGTCGGAGAACTCTTTGTACTGTTGACAGCGACACACCGACAGTCCTGGCTGTATCGCGCTGACTCCGGCCGGTTTCCAGCATTGTAAGTATTCTGGTGCATTCTTCAGGCGTAAGCGACATAATTTCAGCTTGATTAATGAATATAGAGCACTATCAACATGGTTTATGTACCCACATAAATGACAGATTACAAACAAAAGCAACACCAAATGCTGTAATTTCGTAGTTCCATCTTCGAAAGTGGCCCTTTTTCAAATTTGATTTTTTTATGATATAACTTTACAATAACTAAGAAGTTTTAATACCTTCATTTAAGGAGTATTACATTGTCTATTAAATACAATTTATTGCATTAACCTAGCATTTTTAGTTTCCGAGATTTTTAGGATTCTTTAAGTGACCCGGATTCATTGCTCTCGAGTGTATTTAGTATTTTGCATTTGAAATAGTAAATATGAAAAGTATTTTGCATTTTGTATTTAAATGCTTTTTTAAAACCATTTTGTACATCTCTGTCTAGCAAACGGTGTATTTGCACATCGGAAGAATACGCTACTCCAAGTTCAGCATAATAATATAGTCTAGCAAACGATGTATTTGCACATCGGAAGCATACGCTGCTCTTTCCTTTTCTTTGCTGGTTCTTATTCCATTATTTTGTTTGAATTATTTGAAATATTTATGATAAATAAAGTTCCCGACATTTGTCTTGTTTACATACTTGTTTTTTTTAATGCTAAGTAAATATTCCGTCTACACGCATACTGCTTACTTATTTCCTTCATTTAAAAATTATTATTTTTATTTAATATGATAGTTTGCGCCCCCAATAACAACTTATTATAAAAATTAAATGTATTCTCAATACGTTAGTATTATTTTGATATTATTAATAAGGTAAAATACGTAGAAAATTGCTAAATGATTTTATTGGTGCTAATATGTGAGAAAACCGGTAATACCCAAGAGAAAACGGAACGTTATTTGTTAACATCACTGTGTGACATTCATAGACAATAACGAAAGCGGGGAATTTGAAGTCTACTACCGCCCAGAATACACAATTGAGTGATCACCAGACAATTTTTAACAGCATTCAATCCACAGACTTGAGGTCTGGCGATAGACATAGGCGTGTGAATCGAGAATCGGCCTCCTGGTCTGCAAAATATTCTCGTAAAATGTTATATTTTCATTCATGTACAGAGTAATGCGTGTAACAGACAGAGCCCGAGTTATACAATGCATACTGCATTACATGAGAATATAATGCATTTGAACTTATTTTATGTATTGTTTTATCAAATTACTTCGAAAGGTAGTCATGCTAATATTGTAAGCGGTACTTAATCATTTCAAAATAAATAAATGAAGAAATATTCGTTGACATTCCCACACAACTTAGCTATTATAACTTTGTGCTAAGGGTTATAGACCACTGATGAAAATACTTATATTACAGTTATTATTAACACACTGCTTTTTTTGAGACACTGCTCTCAACTTGACTGCCTCTGTGGCGCAGTCGGAAGTGATACCGCCTGCGGCGCTGGAGGTCGTGGGTTCGATTCCCACCGGAGACAAATATTTGTGCGACCCATAAATGTTTGTCTCAAGAGTCTGGGTGTTTCTATGTATAATATGTATGTATTTAAAAAGTATATAAGTATTTATAAACTATTTAAAAAGTATAAAGTATATAAGTATATAAATATTTGTGCGACCCATAAATGTTTGTCTCAAGAGTCTGGGTGTTTCTATGTATAATATGTATGTATTTAAAAAGTATATAAGTATTATTATCCGTGGTCTTATACCCATAACACTAGCAGGTCATTCCTAGCTTATTTTGGGATTGGATAGCGTTGTGCGAAATAACCGTGAATATATTTATTTATATTTATTTATTTATTTTAACCGTCAATTTTTTCAGCTTACAATTTTTTGCCGCCATTCCGTAGTTAGTCAGCGTTGAATAGAGTGCTCGTTATTTGTGTGATTAATTACGTAATTTGTGTGTTTCGAGTGTTAATCATGACTGGGTGAGTAAATGAACAGTTTTTATTTGTTAGATTGTATATTTGATAGATTTCGGTATTTAAAAAAATGTCATTTCAATTTCACGCGCCAAAGCGGGGCCGTTGCTAGTACTTTTCTACCAGATAGAATTAATTATTTGAACTAGAATTAATTATTTAAAAATTAAATTATTATTAGCTTGAAATTATTAGCTTGTTTCATAACGATTCCAGTGATATAACTTTTGTATGTTGCTGCCATACAAAAGTTATGAGGTATGGTCGTTTTAAAAACACCCGCCGCGAGTTCCCGCGATGTTCCCCACCGTTGCGGTTTCACGCGCGGTCAGGCCGTAACAGACGATGGGTTATTACGTCTTGGGGTGACGTAGGCACTATCTACCGGCAACTTGGTTAAGGTAATAAAGTGAAAGAATTGACGGTCGAGAGCAGTGTCTCGTTGGTCCAATGGTGAGGCCGTCTGGTCCGGCAAACCAGAAGACGCAGGTTAGAATCCTGCTCGGGACCAAAAATTGTATTTTATTATTTGCTAGACAAGTAAGTCTGGAAATGATCTGCTGGCTCTGTTGGATTCTCAAACAATTTGTTATGTTTTTTTAAGTCTATATTACAGTAAGCAGAGCACTAAAAAGAATAGCCCGCCGAGTTTCTTGCTAGTCTATATCTATACATAATAATATAACTGTTAAGGGTTGAGAGTCTGAACATGGAAGCTATTTAAAAAAAAAGAACGCGTTCTCTAATTGATACCTACTGAAACCAAAATAAAATTTAAAAATTTCGTGTCCGTCTGTATTCCGAATACGTATCACGCCGAAACTACTGATTTGAATGAAAATTTTTCCTGATTTTGAATTGAAATAATATAACTGCCTTGAGAAAGAGAGAAGGGACGACAAGAAGGTGATTCAGCAATTGGAAGAAAAAATTGAAACTTTGGAGCGTAAGTCCCGATGTACTGGGGTTGAAATCAGGAATCTTCCCAAAACCCAAGTTGAAACAAAGGACACCTTGAACGATGTAGTCATGACACTTGGTAGGACGTTGGACTTAGGTATCCACACGAGCGATGTACGTGATATATATAGGCTAAGATCGAAAGATAATACAAATCCCGTAGTTGTTGACTTCACAACAGTATTGATGAAGGATAAGTTCGTGAAAGCTGTTAAATCTTTCAACAAAAATAAAAATCCAGGACTTAAGCTGAACACAGGCCACATCAACTCACAACAGCCAATTAAGCTTATTTTTGTCTCCGAAACACTCACGTATAACACACAGAAGTTGTACTTCCTGGCAAGAAATTTCCAAAAGAGTCACAACTACGCCTTCTGCTGGACTGCAAATGGTAGGGTATACCTACGTAAAGACGTTGGCTGCTCGCAAATCCCTGTGACAAGTGAACTGATTTTGAAATCATTAAATGGGAATGAATGACTATCTTTCATCGATCCTCATTATTGTTTTGGTACCGGTGACATTGCATTAATCTATACTTATAATAAATCTGTAGAAGTGAAAATTCTGTACATTCAAAATATCAAAAAAATAAATAGCAGGGGTGTTACTAGACCGACACCGAACCCAAAAATGTGATTAAAAAAATTTTTGTCTGTCTGTCTGTCTGTCTGTTTGTTCAGGCATCACGCAAAAACTACCGGTTCGATTACGATGAAACTTGGTATAATTTATTCTTTAATGGCCTGGCCACACTGGATACTTTTTATCCCGGAAAAGTATTTAGAATTCAAACCAAACTTACCCAAAGTTATTATCAATTATTGCTTAAACAGTTAATGGTACGATTATGAAACTAAGCATAAGCGTTGTTTATTACAATTTGAAAAAAGTAATTTTAACATTTTTGCAAATTCCACCTCCAAAGGTATAAAAAAGGAGGGTAAAGTTTGTATGGGACAACGTGATTCCTTGGTCCGATCTACTTAAAATTTGGCATATAGTATTACCAACATAATTGATGGAAGACGTGTTTCGTATTTTATTGAAATTTACACTATAACGAGCTAAAAAGGGAATGTAAATTATTTTGGGAGTGATTTTCTCCGGAGTTGATATCAATACTCCTTAAATACTCTTATTTTATACTTAAATTACTTTTTATTTTGACACATAATTTGTGAAAGTTTAATACAATTGACGTTTTCATCTATGTTTTACTTCAAACTTCAAACAGATGATTTTACTACAAAGCCATAAAGTTAAATAAAAAGCGCTATAATGGTATAATATTAACCAAATATGCTTTATGGAAGTATTATTGCTAATTTATTAAAATTTTGTGTGACAAAAATACATTTGTGAAAAGAAGAAGAAAATTCTAAGATGGCTAGGCAGAAAAATGAAAGACCACACTTCAGGTAGTATCCACTGCATGTTACCATCTACGCTCAATCCTTACGATAAAGTTTGTCAGCAGGCCTAAGCGACTGGTCATGGAAGGCATGAACTTTATTCTACATAGTGCCGACTGCATTCTGTCAGGAAACAGACTCGGTCTTTGTAAAATACGGGAATGGTCTCTACGTAGACTACATTCGAGAGGACTGGAAAGAGCCATTACAATGAACATTATAATAAGTAAATAAGTGGGTAGTCGCAAGTGAAACACGCAAAATTTTGAGCTCCCGCATTTATATTAATTTTAATTAAATTAAATAGTGTTTAATAAGTTTAATGTGCTAATTGTATTTAGTACTCACCTGTACTTGCTGTCCAGTGACAATTAACTTGTGTAAGTGACGCAAGCCATCATAATAACAAAGCAAGAATGGACCTCAAACTAGCCAACGGTCTGGAGGAGCTGAAGACACTGTTTACCTCCAAAATGGCTGAGTACGATGAAAAACTCATGAACATCTCATCCCCGGATGCTGCCACAATACCGGATGCAGCTACACTGGCACTTGACTTCAGCAACTTTAAAAAGTTTGTTTGGCAGACACTTTCCAGCTTCAGGTCGCAGATTGAGTTGCTCACCTTGGGAATGGATCGGCATGAAACCATGAGTAGAAGAAAAGTGTTGCTGTTCCATGGCATTCCGGAGAGCCCTGGTGAAAACCTTCATGAGGTTATTCTTGGTGTTATGACTGCTGATATGAAGCTCGCTGAAGTAGGCCCACAACATCTTAATGTTTGCCACAGACTGGGTGGTGCTCGAGGGAAGAGCCGCCCTATCCTCGTAAGGTTTCATGGAGTGCAGCAGCGTCAATTTGTATGGGACAGTAAAGCATCATTAAAAGGTACGCCTGTTACTGTTTCGGAGTTTTTGACTAAAGCGAGGCATCGTGTGTTCATTGCTGCAAGGCAACACTTCGGCGTGAGGAACTGCTGGTCTGTTGAAGGCAGGATCAACATTATAACTCCAGGGAAGGTCCGTCGTAAAATTGAGACACAGGCCGAGCTCGACGAATTAATTAGCCAGCATCCCAACCCCGTGTTAGAGGCCAGCAAATCTCAACTACCAGTTGCCACCGTATCTACGAGGACTGCTGATGCACTGAAGCCACTAAAAGCAGGCAAGTCCAGCCGTCGACGAGTATAAAATTTAGCCACGGCTTTCATGGCATAGTCACAGTTAGCCCTACGCTGCTGCATTGTTTGTGTCATTAAGCTCTAGTGTGTACCCGAGTCTTAGATCTATTGTTTACTCACTCACTATTGAATTTAAGGAAGTAAGTACTTTATTATAATAAAGACTAAGTAAAGGTAGATTTGGTAAACTTAACAAAATGTAAACAATCGGAGTTGTGAGTGTGACTGAGTTTGACAATTGACACGCGCCGATGACATTGACATTTCAAGCTAATGCCGTCTACACACTCGCGGATACATAATTTTACCACCACTCATGAAATGTTCACTTGGATTATAATTACCTATGTTTTTTAAATATTTACTTGCTCGGGCGCAACAGAAGCAGCCACGATTAGATTTTTTTTCTCTTGTAACCAGAATACTTAAGGGTTATAAAAATAGTATGTAGTTTTTTTTTTTTTTTTCTGTTCTGTCTCTTGTGATTACTCTCTGTCAAATCGTTCTCGGGTTTTTTTTTTTTTTTGTATTTACTGCTTTCTTTCAATGACTATGTCTTCAAAATTTCTGCCACTATATCAGCGAGTTGGTGAGATTCAAGACATTTTGTTCTTGAAAATCTTAGTGATAATAACGTTTTTTTTTTATATTTATAATATTATATTTATTTACATCCCTTCATGCAAAACACGGATGATCTTGGTAATTTAAATAGTAGTCTTTTCTCAAACTCTTCTGTCTCTGACAGTTTCCAAAATGCTAATGATGGTCACAGGTCACACAGTCAAACATCTTTAATACCTGCATCATCATCTGCTGCTCTGACCCTGCACAACTATCTTTCCTCTTTTACTTCGAGCTATCCTAAAAATCTCAATCTAGCACATATTAATGCACAGAGTGTTAAGGGCCATTATTCCGATCTTCTGGCGTCCTTTAGCAACTCCTCTCTTGACGCTATCCTCATCTCTGAAACCTTTTTAAAGCCTTCTCTTCCTTCAACTCAGTACTCACTGCCAGGCTACGTATTAATACGTAATGACAGAACGGGTATACGTTGTGGTGGTGTAGGAATTTACCTGCGTGCTGACATCCCGCATAAGGTTATCAGTGCATCTCCTTCCACCTACACGGAATCTGCCGAACATCTTTTCCTGGAAATTTCTCTACTGAATACTAAACTTCTACTCGGAGTTTATTACAGCCCTGACTTGACTATAGACTATTTCAGCTCTTTTGATGACCTTCTACATGACCTCACTCCATCCTACAGCCACGTAGTCATAATGGGTGACTTCAATACTTGTTTGTTAAAAAATGATTCCCGCTCTTCCAAATTATTGTCTTTACTGTCTGACTATAACCTACATGTTCTGCCTCTTTCTTCAACTCATCATGTCCCTAATCGCAATCCCTCATTACTTGACCTGGTCATAGTTTCCTCCCCCAATGATGTGTGCAATCACGGTCAGTTGACCGCTCCTTTCTCCTGTCACGACTTACTTTACCTTTCTTTACGTGTTCGTCCCCCGAAACGTAAACCACAAATCTGCTTTCTTCGCAACTTCAGGGGTATGGATTTGGAGGCACTACAAATTGATGCGGCTTCTGCTGATTGGTCGTTGGTCTTCAATTCGGCTGATGTTAATGACATGGTTGGCTTTTTCAATTCCACTGTTATGGCGTTGTTCGACCGACATGCCCCCGTCAAACGAGTACGTATCAAGCATTACCCGGCTCCCTGGTTGAACCAAACTATTAAAAATCTAATGGCTCTTAGAGACAAAGCGAAAAGGCGACTTAAAAATAGTCCCTCGGAACAAAACTTGGTAGCGTTTAGGTCATTACGGAACCGCTGCAGTCGGATGTGTAGAGATGCAAGGAGACGCCATTTCTATGATTCTCTTAACAGTCGGAATTCTGCTGATACCTGGAGGTTCCTGAGGTCTGTTGGCATAGGTAAATCTCCAGTCTCTGACACAAGGGACATTGACATCAATGCGCTAAATAAACATTTTTCACGGCCACCTGTCTCCTTGGATGTAAATGTGAAAGGTGCCACTTTACAGCGACTACTGGGTGAGCCTGTGCCTCAGACCTCTCCTTTTCAGTTTCACTCGGTCTCCGAGTCCGACGTTAAGAGATCCCTACTGTCTATTTCTTCAACAGCTTCGGGAAACGATGGCATTTGCTCAAGGATGATCCTCCCTATTCTCCCTATAATACTACCTGTCATCACTCACATCTTCAATTATTCATTACTTTCTAGCTCCTTTCCTGAGGTCTGGAAGTCGGCGTTTGTTGTACCTCTTCCTAAAACAACGAACCCCTGCTTGCCGTCTGATTACCGTCCAATCTCCATTCTTCCCTTTCTCTCTAAAGTTCTTGAGCATATTGTCCATCGGCAGTTCTCCCTCTTCTTATCTTCTACTAATTCTCTCAGCCCCTTTCAGTCTGGATTTCGCGCCGGGCACAGCACTGTCACTGCACTTGTTAAAGTGACGGATGACATTCGCTGGGCTATGGAGCGTAAACAGTTAACCCTACTAGTTCTGCTTGACTTTAGCAGCGCTTTTAACTCCGTGGATTTTGATGTACTGCTAGGTACATTAAGGTCTATAAATGTCTCTTCTTCTGCTATCTCTTGGTTTGATTCATACCTTCGAGGGCGCTCTCAGTGTGTTCGAATCGGTCAGACATCGTCGGATTGGTGCGAGCTATCTGCGGGTGTTCCTCAGGGTGGCGTGCTATCTCCTCTTTTATTTTCTGTCTTCATTAACTTTGCTACCAGCCTTATTTCCAATAACTTCCATCTCTATGCTGATGACTTGCAGCTGTACCGTCATTTTTCGGCTACCGATCCCCTCCCCGCGATATCATCCATAAACCAGGATTTGAATAGACTGAGTGACTGGGCTAATTCGGTCGGATTGCGTATTAACCCCGCGAAGTCGCAAGCCATTGTCATCGGTAGTAAATACCATTGTGACATTCTTTCGGAGTCTCAACCTTCTCCTGTACTTCTAGCCGGTATTCAAATACCTTACGCAGACTCCGTGAAGAACCTGGGTGTGATAATGGATACTACTTTATCTTGGAGCGCCCACATTAATAATGTCAGCAAGAAGGTGCATTTTTCCTTTCACTCTTTAAGGTGCCTCCAAAATCTCTTGCCCCTGAGGACGAAAATTAGTCTTGCCCAAACTATTATTCAACCCATTATTGACTACGCTGATTCTTGCTATTTGGACGCTACAGAGGAGCTTCTAGATAAACTTGAGAGGTTGCAAAATTTATGTATACGCTTCATATTTAATCTTAGAAAGTTTGATCATGTTTCCCACCTTCGCAAAGAACTCAAGTGGCTCCCAATCCGCCTTCGCCGAAACACTCGTATCCTCTGCCTTCTTTTCAATATCCTCCACAATCCTTCTTCTCCTTCCTATCTGAGTGAGCGGTTCTCATTTTTTCGCTCTCTTGATGCTCCCTGCAGATCACACCTACGCTCTAATCTTAGATTTCCCAAGCATAAAACTGATTTCTACTCTAATTCCTTTACGGTGCACGCGGTCAGACTGTGGAACTCACTCCCACCTGTCATCAGAGACAGCAAAACTGTTTTTACTTTTAAAAAGAAAGTCCGTGAATACTATTTATCAACTTTGTAACTTATGTATATATTTATTTATGTATTTATATATACCAATTTATGTATTTATTAATTATAAAAGTATATTTAAACATTATTTATACATTACCTATTGTTTGTACCCTATTTATTTTATCTTAAAATATTTATTATAATATTTATGTAGCTAAACCTGCCTCCATTTTTTGTATGTGTGTTATACCATTTCTATCCTGTTCTTTTTAATTACACACTTTTAATTGTTCTTTTCCTATTTCATGTTCTCCTCTCGCCGGTCTGCTGGGAGATATTTCTTTTAGAAATAAGCAGTACCATTGTACCTAAGTTTCCTGCTATACCTATATTATTATATACTAGTGTGTGCATAAAATAAATAAATAAAAAAAAAAAAAACATTAACGCCCAGCTGACGAAATTTACATTGTTATTACGTTACCAGGCCTTGGTTGTATTAGGAGGACAAAGCCTACAGTAGTTCGGTTTATCCAAACGTCGTAGGCTGGGACTACCCGAAGAAGGAACTAAGTTAGATGTCAATGGCTTAGAAGAGAAGTTGTGTCAAGTAATAGTTTAGCCATTGAATTAAGAAATGTATTTAATAAATAAATTTATGTAGCTCATATTATTTTGCGTTATGAATTTCTTAATCAGAAATCTATCTAACTAGGTATTATTATAAATGCGAATGTTTGTGAGTGTGGATGTTTGTTACTCTTTCACGCTGTAACGGCTGCACGGATCTAGCTGAAATTTGGTGCCTACAGAGATATGTTATAGTCTAGGAACAAAATTTCACGCAGGCGAAGCTGCGGGCATCAGCTAGTATTAAATAATTTTATACTCCTTTCTTTAATCCATATTTTTTATAATGATAAGTTAGAAATAAGCAAGCACTTAATTAAGTATACACACGTACACATTATACTCACACCAAGAACACTCAATATATTTTATTACATCTATTTAGTAAGATTGAATTATACTGAACTCCGACTGAAAATATTATTTCGTAGTTGTGCCCATCGCAACGTTTTTGAATTGTGTTTCCCTAGGTCTATTGTTGCTCTATTGGTAAGATCCTTGAGAATACGTGATATAAAATATCTCAGAGTTTCCTGCCCTTCCACTTTCGGTCACTGTAAAATGATGCATTTACATTTCAGTCCCACCCATGGCTAATATACATAGTTTGATGGACGATATAGATGATTTTGAGGTATCGGAATCGTATACTTGTGGGGTGAATGAATGTAGCAAACTATTTCCTTCCTGTCCGTCTTTATCCATTTTATCTCAAAACATTTGTAGCATAAATAAAAATTTCTCGGGCTTGCAGGTATTGTTAACAAGACTGGGCATCGATTGCGATGTGCTGATACTTACTGAATGCTGGATGTCTTGTGTCTCCTCTTTACCTAACATTCCAGGTTACTGTTCTTTTGCCACCTCAAACAATCCAATTCAAAATGATGGAGTTGTGGTTTATGTCAGGGAACAACTGACTTTTTGTGTGGAGGAAATTATATTACAGAATAGTAACTGTCTGCTGATAAAAATTGGAGGTAATGATACAGCTATTTTAGCTATTTACCGATCTCCCTCGTATACCAATCTGGACCCATTCCTTACATCACTGGGGGACACCTTGCAGGGGCTTTCGGGATTCAAGAGTATTGCTATCATGGGTGATTTAAACATGGATCTTATCTCTCCAAACAAACGTACCGAACAGTACTTGGATCTTACCAGCTACCATGCTCTATTACCGGCTCACTGTTTTGTTACTCGGGATGCCAGTGGCACTTGTATTGACCATGTCCTCTTAAGAAGCAAAATCCCTTCAGTGACTATAGTTGCACAATAGACTCTGACGGATCACAGAACCATCATACTATTCCTAAAACAGAAACAGAATCGAACGTATTCCAGTTCAACTAAAATTAGAATAAATAAAGAATGCTTAAACCATGACATTTCAAAAATAGATTTCTATCCAATGTACGCTACTCATGACTGTAACCATGCTATGTCCTATGTCATCACACAAATAAAATCGGCTATAAATAAGAATTCGGAGACAGTTCCCCTGTCGCGTCGTAAAAAGATAATCAAGCCCTGGATTACGGAGGGTCTTTTGCGCTGCCTCCGAAACCGAGACAAACTTCACCTGAAAGCAAGATCATCCCCGGAAAATCCAATCCTTAGAACAACATTCATTCGTTACAGGAATTTTTGTACTTCGATCTTAAAAAAACTTAAACAGAACTATGATAGGGAACGTTTTCAGAAAGCCGGAAACAATAGCAAAAAATTGTGGGAAACCATCAAAGACATCACACATACATCGAAAAATGTATCCTATCAAAAGGAGCTTCTGAATTTATGTAACTCTCCCCTAGAGTCTGTAAATAAAATAAATAGCTATTTCGCTGAGGTGGGTAAAACTTTAGCGGAGAATTTAATTGCAAAACAAAAAATGACCCTAAATGACGTAAAACCGCTAAATAATTGTAGCGATTCTTTTGTACTCTATGACACCGATGAGGCTGAGGTCACGAGTCTCTTATCAGCACTTAAAAACGATTGCTCTGTAGGTTGGGATAATATTTGGCCAATATTATTGAAAGAAAACAAAGCTACTCTGGTGCCACACTTGACCTATATTTTCAACATGTGCCTGACAAATGGCATTTTCCCTAAGGACCTGAAGAGGTCCCGAATACATCCGATTTACAAGGGTGGCGATAGAGACAGGATCGAAAACTTTAGGCCCATATCAATTTTGCCAGCGATATCCAAAATATTTGAGTAAATCATCAATAACAGACTGGTTGGATACTTAGAAAGCAAGGGCATATTATCACACAATCAGTTTGGTTTTCGCAAAGGACGATGCACGGATGATGCGGACTAATTTGGACAAAGGTAATAAATGTTTGTCCATATTTTTGGACCTATCCAAGGCTTTCGATACTGTCTCTGTTTCCACCTTGCTGGACAAATTGGAGAAAATTGGAGTTAGAGAAACTCAACTCAGGCTTTTCTCGGATTACCTGTCCAGTAGGTCACAGTATGTTAGGGTGGGTTCTTTTGAGAGTGCTGATGTTACAGTGTGTTACGGTGTACCACAGGGAAGTATACTTGGTCCGACTCTCTTCCTCGTATATGTAAACGACCTTTTGTCTTTGGATATAAATGGGGGAAGGGTAATCTCATATGCAGACGATACTGCCCTCATCTTTACGTCAGGGACTTGGGAAGAAACTTATAATTTAGCCCAGCATGGCCTTAACACTGTGGGAGGCTGGCTTAAGGATAACTTGCTGACACTTAACGTCGAAAAGACAAAATATATGGCATTTTCTATCCGGGACTCCGCTCCGGGAAATTGGGTCTTGACTATACATGATTGCTTATGTTCATCGTCGTGTACGTCGAAATGCAAACCACTACAGCGTTTATCAAGTATCAAGTATCTAGGAGTCACTGTTGATCAAAATCTTAATTTTAAACCCCACATACAGTTACTCACCAAAAGAGTACGTAAACTCACCTTTACTTTTAAAACTTTGCGTTATGTACTTCCACCTAAAACTCTGAAAGACGTATACTATGCGCTTTGTCAATCAGTCATATCATACTGCATATCTTCTTGGGGAGGGGCACCAAAGACCACTCTCATTCAACTAGAGGTCGCCCAGCGAAACATTCTAAAGTTGTGCACATTTAAACGTTACCCAACTAAGAGTCTATACGAATACTGTGAGGTACTGACTGTGCGACAGCTGTTTTTGTTGAGATTGATTTTGAAGCAGCATTTATCTCTTGACTATACAAGTGCACCACTATCCCATCGAAGAGGTTATGCAGTGTGTAAACGATCTTTTAAACCCAGAACTTGTTTCATCCGCAGGTTCTTTCCATTCCTGGGACCCTATACTTACAACAGAATCAATAAAATTGTTAAAATCTACTCTCTTAACAGAGACGCAATTAAAAGGAGCTTGTCAAAATATCTGGGACAGTTGTCTTATGATGAGACAGAACTTATTATCATAGTAATGGAGTAATATTTTATTATTTTCAAACCTATAGCCAATTTACAGTATCAACTCCCTCAATCTTACATTTAGTACACGCATACACACAAAGACTCACATCCCCAAACATATCACATACACGCTCTCACTAAACATTTACACACACATTCCTTCCTCAAACACATTCTCACAAATCTTACCTAATGGAATAAGTAAGTTTATTAAATTTTATCTACTGATTTCAATGTTACTGATATTTTTAATGATTTCCAATAGATAGGTGATTTTATTAAGTATTCTTTTTACTTTTTTATTTATTTATTAATTTTAATTCTTTACTTATGATTGTTAATGTAGAAATTTTTATTCCTTTATTTTATTTATTATTGTTAAATTAATAATTTTTATATGTTTGTACATACCTATTTGATCATTTCATTTCTTGATTTCATTTATTATAGTTAAAATCTTTTTAATCCTTATTTTTGATTACAGTACCTACTATTGATAGTTTAAATGATTTTATCGCTAATTTATTGATCGAAGTTATTAATATTGATAGTTTATTTCATGACTTTACATAGGTATTGATGACTGCTAATTTGCTAGTTTTGTTAAATAATTAATTTTTAATTCATTAATGTACATATTATTTACTTATCAAATTTATCTCCTAATTTTATTTTACTGATATTACAATGATTTCCAATAGATAGATGATTTTATTAAAATTTTAACTACTGGTTTTAATGTTGCTGATATTTCTAATGATTTCCAATGGAGAGGTGATTTTATTAAGTATTCTTTTTATTAATTTATTAATTTTACTCTTTTACTGTACATACTTATGATTGTTAATGTCACAGAAAAGAAAAAACATTAGAAGTGCGAAGTAGGCGTGGCACGCGTGTCAACAGTAAGCGCAAAACCGCAAACTTGAGCTCATTCGTGCCCAGTCGTGTTTAACATCGTGTCTAGTCGTGTCTAGTTGCTCGTTACGCGAACTTCATAAATTAAATCTATTTTACAGCAAATATGCCTATATCCTTGTATATATTTGAAGTGATTATGTTTTATTTTTATTTTTTTTTATTTATTTATTAAAGGTTCACAAAACAGAACATAGTACATGCTAATCTTATATCTAAAAGTGCAGTTTTGGTTTAAACTATGCTCCTAAACATGCGAACACAGCATGCAAAATGAGGAAAAGAATTCAAAATACTATCTATTTACTTAGTCCATCTGGGAGTGACACTTAAATAACAATTTTATTTTTTATACTTTTATAAAATTTACTAGATATGATATTTACTAGACAGGATATGTCCAACCTTGCGTTTAAATATTACTATGTTTGTCAGGGGTAATATGCATTTGTACGACAAACTGTCTAACCCACGGCAGTGTCATAAAATTCGAATTGTAAGACATGTAAAGACTATATTTAGTACTAATATAATAGGAATGGCACCAAGAATATATAATAAGTTGCCGAAATCTGTTTTAGAATTAGAAAATATTAACAAATTTAAAAAACAACTTCTAGACTTGCTTCTGCAGAAAGCATACTATTCAATTACACGGTATCTGACCGATAAATTGTAAAAATATGGTGCAGTAGGAACTATGTCTGATATCACCTATAGTAAAAAAATTGTGTAAATAATTGTCATGAAAACAATATAATTGACATAACCTACTTGAGATTGATTATTTTTAATTTTATTTTTATTGAATCAGTTATCTGAAGTTATCTGAAGACTTCCAAAGGAATATTAAATTTTTTTGGAAGTCCATAAGAACAGTGAGGAGTCAGCAAACAATGTCGCCGCTCAATCACATCAGAAACCAGGATGGAAGTTTTGTAAGAGGAGAAGAATGTGTGCTAAAGAGATGGAAGGAATATTTTGAGAGTTTATTCGAAAAAGAAGATATACAAGGCGATACGTGTGTTTTAGAACTGAATGAATTTGGCGATGAAAGCGAGTTAAGTATGGGAGAAATAGTGGAAGCGTTGAATTGTATGAAAGTAGGAAAGGCTGCTGGAATAGATCGGATTTCTGTCGAAATGCTGAAAGCTGGACGTGGCGTGGTAGCTTGCCAGCTGTACCGCCTTTTTAACTTTTGTTGGCGAAGTGGCAGAGTACCAGCAGAATGGTGTAAAGCTGTCATTGTGCCGCTTTACAAAGGAAAAGGGTCGCAGCAAGAGTGCAAAAACTACCGCGGCATAAGCTTGCTCAGCATCGTTGGCAAATTGTATGCAAAAGTGTTGATAAAAAGAGTGATGAATGAAACTGAAGGAAAAATGTGGGATGTGCAAGCAGGATTTATGAAAGGAAGGGGATGTACGGATCAGGTCTTTTCCTTACGATGCGTAGCTGAGAAAGTTTTGGCTAAAAGTCAAAAGGTCTATTGCATATTCGTGGATTTGGAAAAGGCCTATGACAGAGTGGTGAGGAATGAACTGTGGTCAATATTGTCCATGTATGGAGTGAACAGCAACTTGATACGGGCACTGAGGTCTCTCTATGAGGGTTCTAGTGCTTGTGTCAGGATCAACGGGGCCTGCACGGACTTCTTTCACATTGAAAAGGGTGTGAGACAGGGCTGTGTAGCGTCTCCGTGGCTGTTTAATCTATACATGGATAGTTGTCTGAAAGAACTGCAAGAGAGTATGTATGGTTTAAAAATGAATGAACTGACCGTCAAATGCCTCCTATACGCTGATGATCAGGTGATATTAGCATCATCAGCGGAGGAATTGCAGCTGATGGTTAATAGTATGAATGAGGCTCTAAAAAGTAGAGGAATGAAAGTTAATGTAAACAAGACGAAAGTTATGGTTTTTGAAAGAGAAGAAAGTATGACGAATTGCTCAATCTTCATTGAAGGGCAAAGAGTGGAACAGGTGAAAGAATTTGTATACTTGGGTTCCAAATTTGTAAGGGATGGAAAGTGTGACCAGGATATTGAGCGAAGAGTTTTGGCAGGAAATCAAGTGAATGGGGCTATGTACACCTTTATGAGCAGTCAAAATGTGTCTGAGAAGGCCAGGTTGGCTGTACATAGGGGAGTGCTCATCCCTACACTTATGTATGGTAGTGAAAGTTGGGTATGGCAGAAGAAGCATGAAAGCAAAATTAATGCAGTGGAAATGAGAAGTCTGCGAAGTATAGCTGGAGTGACTTTAATGGACAAAAAAAGAAATAGCGTGATAAGGGAAAAATGTGGTATAACAGAAGATGTAGTGACTAAGATCGAAAAAGGGATGCTTAGATGGTTTGGACACGTGGAAAGAATGGATGAGAATAGACTGACAAAGCAGATTTATGAGGCGAGAATGAATGGGCAAACTGGTAGGGGTAAACCTCGGCGTACGCATGCCGATCAAATCAGAGACGTTCTGGAAAAAGGCAAGGTCAAGAGTACCCTTAACCGGCGAGCGTGTATGAAAACAGTTATGAAAGTAGAAGAAGCGAAAGTTGTATGTCAGGATCGTAGCAAGTGGAAAGCCATAGTCTCTGCTTACCCCGATGGGAGACAAGCGTGATTATATGTATGTATGTATGTATGAATCAGTGTATAATATTATGATTTAGTTATAGGATATCTGACACTGTACTTGACTTAAATAACTGTATTTTAGGAAAAATTGTAAACAATGTACTCAATTCAACATTAATCAATTAGTAGAATTTTTAGTTATTATTATTAGTCTTTGACATTATTCTTAATTTATTTTATTTTATTTTGAATGTTTACAATTTTTGACTCCTAGTGAAATAATGTAATATTAATCTTATTAACATTAACAACCTTATTAGCGGTGGTTAAAATCATCGCTTAATTTGTATGCCAAAAACTGGCAGAACATATGATACCTTATATGTCATGCATGTTTTTTATACCAAACTATGTTCAACAAATAAAGAATTATCTTATCTTATCTTATCTATGCCTAATTGTGCCATTTTGCTGTGTAAAAATGATAGTAGGAGAATTAATCTTGGGAATGGAGGTGTTTTATACCACCGGAAAGTAAAGATTAGTAATTTTTCAAAAAAATCGTAAAGAAATTCAATTTGTCTAAAATTAAATCAAAATTGCCACGAAAATCAACCATATTGCTTTAGAAATAAAGCTCGTTTTGGGTTACGCACACTAGCGTATTTTTTCTGGATCTTTCTTTGCTACTCATTTAGTGATGTGGTCAAATGAGATGGCAGACTTATCGATATCATCGATATCATTTTATACCATGTAAAGATGAAGTGGTGTATGCAACTTTTGAACACTAATAAAAATGACGAATTTTTACGGTAGGTGGTAATCTAACTAAGGTATAAACAACCGTCTATACCGTATTTTACTATCCTAATTGTGAAATTCATCTTATTATACTGGTTGAATTTATAGTCGTTCTGGACCCGAGAGGGGGTTACTCGGAATCAATAATGGAACCATTTCGGAGTGTCAAAACAGCTGTGCAGGTTATAATAAAAAAATGACTTCTATGTCATTTTTTTCACTCGTTCGAGTTGAAACATTAGTAGCGCTTCGATTATTCATTGAACTTTTCAATGAATGAAACTCCGAAACCTATAGGTACCTACGCCGCGGCGCATGTTTCCATGTGATCAGTTCATTGACCGAATGCATCGTTTCGATAATAATAGGTACTTAGATAATAATAAAGGACTCCAATTTTTCCTTCATACTTTACTCGGGCTTAGGACCGTCGGAAATACTTTAATATTGTTTTATTTTACGGTCAATTAATAAGGTTTATGTAATAGTAATGAAAATAAACACGAACAAATAGTGAGTATTTCCAGCGTATTTAAAAAATTGGAGCTATTTACAAAATAATCAACTTAAATACCTAGACCTACCTATTCACAGTTTATTTACACTTCCCTGTACCTTAGCAACTGCTCAAAATGGAGTCCACAACGTTCGATACACAAACGGGCACGTTTTAGGCTATTGTCTTTTAGTTTATTCAATGTTCGATCGACTATCGCACTGCGTAATTCATCACGAGATTCGTACTCTCGAGTGTAAACTAATCGTTTTATTTCTGACCACAAATAAAAGTCGATCGCGACGACAATACTGCGCGCGAGTTATAGTCGAACTGCGCGCCGCGGTCGCCGGTCGGCGCGGTCGGCCGAGCGTATTTACCTACCTACAAGACGTAACTAGTCGAGTACCTACCTACGTTACTTGGCAACGAGTCCACGTGGACCGATGCATTCATGCGTTGTGATTGGCCGAATTTTCCCGGCGCGGTGACTCTTCTTACTGATTGGAGCGTTAGACATTGAATGAAAAATTGTAGTAGAAAATCGTAGTAAACGTATTTCGTGAAATTTAAAGGAATAACCAGGAGTTCTCGTTTTGATTTTGGCAAACGATGTAGATTTTGACATTTTCGTAATTTTTTATTGTTGATTTTCAAATTGACAGTGCCGATCGGTTCTGTTATCGAAACTGTGCCTAAACCTTTCCGTTCCAGAACGACTATAAATTCAACCAGTATAATCTATTTAATGAAAGCTACATATTGTCCTAAATTTATTACTTACATGTTCAGTGGGTTTGTCTCCACGTTTATGAGTCAGTCAGTCCCATTATCTCTTTTTATAATAGAATAGATGCGAGTAGGTAGGTACATAATATGTACAATAGAATTGAGAAACCTCCTTCTATTTGAAGTCGGTTAAAAAGACATGAAATGAATACAGTGAGTCTTTTCACGCGCAAGAGACACTTCCAAAGTGGAAAAATGTGTCCCCCCCCCCCCCTCTAACTTCTAAACTAAGTTAATGATAAATCTAAAAAGAATATAATTATGATGTACATTGCCATAAAAAACTACCAACGAAAATTAGTTTGAACGAGATAGAGCTGGTACGCCCGTTTAGACTTACTTTCAAAAGAAACGTTGAATTCTAGATTTACCGAAAGTTGAGATGCCCCTAATTTCTGAACTACATAACCCTCAATATTGAAATTTGTGTGGAATATTGCTTAAAGTACTCCCTTTCAGACACTAAAAAATATTTGAAATCGAACCTTGCAGTGAGAAATTATAGCTAAAACCCTATTTTGCCTTTCATCCCCTCTCCTGAAGGAACCGCGCAAAATATCGGGATGAAAAGTATCTAAGAACCTTCCTCGGACTATAAGCTTAGATCGTACAAAGTATCATTCAAATCGGTTCAGTGGTTTCGGCGTGATACTTATTCGGGATACAGACAGACAGACAGACAGACAGACAGACAGTCAGACAGACATGAAAAATTTAAATTACATTTTCGGCTTCAGTATCGATTAGAGAACGCCCTACACTTAAAATTTTCAAAATATCTTCCATGTACAGACTCCCGACCCTCTACAGTTTTATTATAAGTATAGATGATACTTATTCGGGATACAGACAGACAGACAGACAGTCAGACAGACATGAAAAATTTAAATTACATTTTCGGCTTCAGTATCGATTAGAGAACGCCCTACACTTAAAATTTTCAAAATATCTTCCATGTACAGACTCCCGACCCTCTACAGTTTTATTATAAGTATAGAATAGACTAGAAAAAAAGTAGTAAATTTTGGGGGTCCCCATAATCAGAACTGAAACTCTAAATTTTTTTTTTCACCAAACCCACACGTGTGGGGTATCTATAGATAGGTCTTCAAAAATGCTATTGAGGTTCCTGACATCATTTTTTTCTAAAATGAATAGTTTGCGCAAGAGACACTTCCAAAGTGGAAAAATGTGCCCCCCCCCCCCTCTAACTTCTTAACTAAGAGAATGATAAATCTAAAAAGAATATAATGATGTACATTGCCATAAAAACTACCAACGAAAATTAGTTTGAACGAGATAGAGCTGGTAGTTTTTTTTTAATACGTCGTAAACCGCAATTTTCGGTTAAAAAAATCACTACCACTGCGAACGTGTTAAAACATCAATCAGAGTTACAACGAACTATAAGAACTTTTAAACTATGATACTTGCTGCTACGAAACCCTTCATGAGCGAGTCCAACTCGCACTTGGCCCGTTTTCTTATACTACCAACCGCACCGCAGTCTATGGACGTTTGCAACACCAGAGGCGCTAACTTGCGTTGTCGACCCTGTTAAAACTTTTTGAAGAACCCCAAAGTGTATTGAAGTTTCTGTTACAAGTGTTAATTTGAAAATTATAAACCTAAGATCTTGGATTACAAACATCCTTTTATCGATATTGTAAATATGTTTTGCCCTGCACTAGCTGATATGCGAGTAAACTAAAATGAGTTGAGGCAATGTCAAACATATTCCAAGGGAATAAGGTTTACAATATTTTACTTGATATGCACTGCCATCTCTCGCTGAGTAGCTGAACTTTTGCGTCAATCGAAGCATGTTTGATTTGAATCACAAAACGTCGTAAGTACTTTTCTTTATTTATAGTATAGCAAGTTCTATTTTGAAGGCGAAAAGACGTGTCTTCGCTTTGTAGTTTATATGATTTAGGTCAATTTGAAATTAAAATTATGCGACGAATCAAATCAATTGTTTCCTAGTAGTGCACAATATTAATCAAGGTTTGTATGTGTGAGTTTGGCGACAGCGGTTCTGGTAGTAAATTTGTCTTAACACACTTCCACTTGTTTTTATTATTCCGTGGTTTTTTTTTTTTGTTGACGCGGGGAATGCATTTAGGCACCGTCATCCCAGGTACGGGGGTAGCTGGGACGGTGTGTGGGACTCACCGGTCCCGGAAGAAGGGACCGTCCTACCCACTAAACTCCGCGGTGTTCCGACTCACCCTATAGCCGGGCCGAGGGATATGAAAATGTAGATTCAACGTCGACCCGGCTAGGGATGCCCCGTAAGGTTGGGGCTCTCCTCGGGGGACCAGATGGTCGGCCCCCCAGAGCTCCCTAAGGAGCTGAAGAAAACAAGCCCGCATCGCACCACTCTCGAGCGCCCTTCTGCAAGCAGAGGGGGTAGAGAGCGGCCGAGCGGGCGGGCACTAAGGGCACCTCCGGAACACGGGGAGGTGCCTTCCGCCATATGGCCGTCAATGGGCGGGGTCCCCCGACCTTACGCCCACGGCCAACAAGTATTCAGGGGGGGCGCGCAGTGACTCCTTACCGCGGCGCCCCCGAACTGCACGGCGAAGTGGGAGTATTTTTATTACTCCCGCTCCCCTGCGCAGTGTGCCTCCCGCCGAATCGATTGCGAATCGGCACGCCTGACTGCCGACCATGACTTGCACCACGATCGGCAGTGACAGGCCCCTACTGATGCTGTACGGAGCGGCCGCACAGGCGGAAGGGCCGCACAGTCGGAACAGCCGCACAGACGGACCAGCCGTACAGGCGGAGCAGAAGCCCACACTCAAGCAGCCGCCCAAGCTGCTGTGTGCCGAGGGGCTTAACTGCCGCACAGACAGGCTGCCGTACAGGCGGAAACAGCCGCACAGGCGGAACAGCCGCATATGCGGCCACTGCCGCACAGCACCTCGCTCAAACCGGCCGCAGCCGGGAGCATACCTCGCGTGTACACCGCAGGCCTTGAAGGCCCGCCATACTACGACCCCCTCGTGCAATGGGGTCAACTCCGTCAAATGACGGCCAGAACCGCCGCAGATGCGCGGTAACACCATGGGCCTAGCAGGCCCACCGAACTTCGACCCCCTCGTGCAATGGGGTCAGCTTGCCAAGATGTGGAAGGATGGCACACCCCTACTTCTGCTGTACGGAGCGGCCGCACAGGCGGAAGGGCCGCACAGGCGGAACGGCCGCACAGACGGACCAGTCGTACAGGCAGGCAGAAGCCCACACGCAGCATCTCAAGCTGCCGCGTGCCGAGGGGCTTAACTGCCGCACATACATACGACTGCCGTACAGGCGAAATCAGCCGCACAGGCGGAACAGCCGCATATGCGGCCGCAGCCGGACAGCAAACTGGCTCCAACCGGCCGCAGCCGGGAGCAAACCTCGCCAACAAAGTTGCGACGCTTCCACCGGGTATCCGGGAGCTGTCGCAACACCGCGGGCCTTGCAGGCCCGCCATACCACGACCCCCTCGTGCAATGGGGTCGGCTTCGGTCAGAAAGACCGACGAACAAAAGCGCTTCTACCGGCCGTAGCCGGGAGCGGACGCCATTTGTTACGGCGGTGAACGCCGCAACCGCAGGCCTAGCAGGCCCACCATACCACGACCCCCTTCGTCATGGGGTCGGTTGTCGGGATATTGGTTCATCGACTTACAGGGGCAGCAGACTCCAGCGCTGCGCCTGTTAGCCGACTATCCAGGATGCACCGTCTTGGTCCAGTTGCCACTCCCCCCGGGCATATAGCCCGAAGGGATAGGAAACCGGTCCAAGCTCACGAGGAGGTTTCCCGACCTAGCACCCCATTATTCCGTGGTTAATGTAGAAATTTTTATTCCTTTATTTTATTTATTATGTTAAATTAATAATTTTTATTTTATGTTTGTTCATACCTATTTCATCATTTTATTTCTTGATTTTATTTATTACTAGCTGTTGCCCGCGACTTCGTACGCGTGAAAATTGGTACAATGCCAATTTGATTGCTTTCTGCTTAGCCCCTAGAATATGAAGCGTGATAATATATAGCCTATTTTAACACCCGACCCCTAGGTAATATTTGTGCAAAATTTGAATCAAATCTATTGAGTACTTTTCGAGATCCTTCCGGACAAAGCAAAGCAAACAGACAAACAGACAAACAGACAAAAATTTTTCTAACTATATTTTCGGCTTCGGTATCGTATGTTGAACACCCAGCAAGTATTTTTTTTTAATATTTCCAATGTACAGTTTTGACTTTTCTATCATTTTATTATATGTATAGATTGGTAGGTAATTAGTTTGTAATTCATTGATGTACATATTGTTTACTTATCAAATTTATCTCCTAATTTTATTTATTACTAGCTGTTGCCCGCGACTTCGTACGCGTGAAAATTATGTTATAATGACAATTTGATTGCTCTCTGCTTAGCCCCTAGGATATGTAGCGTGATAATATATAGCCTATTTTAAGACCCTACCCCTAGTGAATATTTGTGCAAAATTTTAATCAAATCTATTGAGTACTTTTCGACATCCTTCCGGACAAAGCAAATCAAACAGACAAACAGACAAACCGACAAACAGACAAAATTTTTTCTAACTATATTTTTGGCTTTGGTATATTATGTTGAACACCCAGCGAGTATTTTTTTTTTAAATATTTCCAATGTACAGTTTAGACTTTTCTATCATTTTATTATATGTATAGATTGTAAAGTTATTAATCCATATTATTTTATTGTTTTTTGGGCCATGATTGTTGATTCATTATTTTATTGTAATATTCAGAGATGTCAGGGTGGGGGCGCTGTTAGCTGAAATACAGGTATTAAGCCTAGTTCAGCAGCAGTTGCCTGCACCGGATACAAATTTTTGGATGCTGTAATATTATCAGTGTAATAATTGTTGTTGACATGTCTAACTTTTTGTGCCAAATGATACAAGATTTCTTCGTTCAAACTTCAATGTGGTGTCAATTAATCCAAATACTTGACATCACAGTAGGTGTCAGGAGAGTGGCAGGCTAGGTTTTATATAAACACAGGCACATGCATGTCTGTGGTACTAATGCTATATTAATACTTACCTTTTATTATTTATAATGCAAAATTGTTGTCACTCTCTGTGAATGCTACTGTGGTGGGTCTCTTCAAGATAGTCAGTGTAGCGTAGGTACTCGGTTAAATTAAACTAATGGAGTACTTAGCTAGCAAATTTTATTAAAAACTTGAGATGTGTCAAGGGACACCCGAATGGAACGAAGTTCCTTTCAATTAATTAGTGCAGGAATTGTAATAAAATTTTATTTTCATTTTAAAATTTTATTGTACTTTTACTTTACTTTACTTTACTTTACTTTACTTTACTTTACTCTACTCTACTCTACTCTGCTCTGCTCTGCTCTGCTCTGCTCTACTCTACTCTACTCTACTCTACTCTACTCTACTCTACTCTACTCTACTCTACTCTACTCTACTCTACTCTACTCTACTCTACTCTACTCTACTCTACTCTACTCTACTCTACTCTACTCTACTCTACTCTACTCTACTCTACTCTACTCTACTCTACTCTACTCTACTCTACTCTACTCTACTCTACTCTACTCTACTCTACTCTACTCTACTCTACTCTACTCTACTTTACTCTACTCTACTTTACTTTACTTTACTTTACTTTACTTTACTTTACTTTACTTTACTTTACTTTACTTTACTTTACTTTACTTTACTTTACTTTACTTTACTTTACTTTACTTTACTTTACTTTACTTTACTTTACTTTACTTTATTAACCCCTATTTTATTACCCCCCCATCCCCCCTCCCCCCTCCCGTTCCCCCTCCCTTTCCCCCTCACCGCACCCCCGTCCCCCTCTTCCCCCCATATTAAGTCCCCCCCCCCTTTTTAAAGGCCTCTACCCTCCATACTATAGCAAATGCATATAAACGGCCGAATTGAGTAACCTCCTCCTTTTTTGAAGTCGGTTAAAAAAGTGTCGTTACAACTTTTCGTGAGAATTTTTTCCGTCTAGCCCCCTTTCACAACGCGCGATAAGGAACTTCGTTCCAAAACTTCGTTCCAACAAAAAAAACAAGGACGAACGAAGGTCGTGGGTGGTAAAGGCCCGTCAATTTTGCTCCGGTAGCGGTACTACCCGTGCGCGATGCGACGATAGCAGCTCCGCTGGTGGGCTGCGTGGAAGGTCGTCGCTGGGGCTGGTGATGTGGAGCCGGGGACTGGACCGCGGTCAGTAATAATGTAGTGCCGGTTCCAAACCCAAATCTTGGACCCTAAAACAATGGAACCAGTCAAGCTATGTCCCAATTATAGCCGCGATAAGCGACACCGATGATGTCAGATGGTGATGGTGACGATGTCCCGCGTTAAGCGCTTGGGAAGTTTGCCATGCGGAAGGTGCAGTGCAGTGTAGCAATCAGAGCGGGTCATGGATAGTCATGTATTGCAAAATAAAATGATGGTGAATGACTTTTTTAAATCAGGATCGATTCACAATTAGGTATTCACTATGGGATGCAAAATTATCATAGCGAAATGTACATTTGTTTACATTATATACAGGTAGGTACTACAATAGTGAGAGTGAGCATTTCCTAGCAATGTTACAAAATATGTTAGACACTTACCCAATCCGGGGTTAAAATTCCAATTTTGGTTAAACAGATAATATTATTATTATCACTGACAGGCAGATTCAGAAGTTTTACAAAGGTAACTATTTATTAATGGCAATATAAATCCACAATTACGTGCGGACGTGGTTAGCACTTAGTATCGGGGCGCAGTACGTGCAACCGCTAAGTCACTTTTTCGCCGACTGAGATGGCCGCGCCCTAGGCTGCGGTCATTCAATGTCGCCTGCGCAGGTTCGTGACGTAAGAATCGTACGTTCTAGCAAGGAGGCAACGCGAACACAATAGAATCCGATGGCCCGGTACAGTCAAGGATATATGTCAATGAAATAATTGCATTGGGTTTGAAATTTTATTGTTTTTTTTTTTAGTTTTAATATTTTTATTTAATTAGTATATATTGTAAATACTGTTTGTACATAATATTTAGGCTATTTGAATTATTTTAGTGTAGGTTTTGTTAGGTAAGTTTGTTATTATTTTTAAATTATAAGGGTTTTTATAGATAATTATTTATTTTACACAAGGTAACGTGTATTTACTTTACATCAGTGGTTAATCTATAACTGCTACTAGTCTAGCCTAGAACAACAGCAATTTATCATGTACCTAATGCATTGCAACATGTTAATATGATATCTTTTATGTCATACATATCGCAACAGTTGGTCGGAACGGAGAGACAGATGTTGTGTTACTTATTGTAATGTTTTATAATTTCTTAATACAATCTGTTGCATCTTTTTCAGGTTTGAACAATACCATAGGCTGTAAAAAGGAGGGTACTTATACACCAGGATCACAAAAATGAAGCTAACTTCAACATCATCCTAACATGTAGTTCCTGTATCCCAACTTTAAAGCGGCAACAGAAATAGAATTCATCTTTCAACTGTCAACCTGTAATGGTTTTTTAGTGACTGTGCTATTTCTTAGTTGTTAGTAGTTCTAAAATAGGATTATTAATCTCAGTTAGTAAAATGAAAAGTGCAACTGTCACTGATAAAAAAAGGGTGACCCGCTACCATAGTGATGTTCGGCTATCAATAGACTTCGACATTTTATACACTTTACATTAACTGAATGCTTTAACTGCTGTATGCTGTCATTAAATGCACTAATTAAATGTCATTTTACTGACTGAAATTGATAATCATACATAGTATAGTTGTAATTCTCAAATTAAAAGGGTTAATAAAACTTATTATATTAATGAAATTAACTTTCATTTATTCCTTGAATAAAACACTTAACACATACTTGTTAATATTCTACTGCATGTAATGTGGCTCTGTGACCTGCAAGTGGTGGACCTGTTGACGGAGGAATGTGATTCTAGCTAAGATGGTCAGACTGATAATTAGTGGCTATTAATAAATTTGTTCTGTGACCAGCATCACTTGTCTTTAACATGACAAGGTGTCATCATTCAGGTTTGTTGGTGGGTCCTTCCTCATAGTCTTGTTGAAGTGTAAGACACCATAGCCTTAGGGCATATCCATTATCTCCTGAAATAAATAATCACCATTTATTTGTTATTAAGTAAGATGGAAATTTTGTGTTGTTAAAAGAGGTAAGGAGTTAAATTTCAAGCAGACTCAACTATCAATCACTGCAGTAAGTATCCTAGACCTAAGCTATATCTACCACCACTGGACCACGTTGTGACATTCATTTGTGAGCGTTCTCTAGCTTCAGAAGGCATGTGTAGACTTTGATCCCGGTTGCCTTTAAAATGGCAGTTGTTAAGCCACAGTGAAGACCATATGCTTCAAAAATGTCAACAACGGACAGTGACAACCCACACCTGCATACATTACCACATAGCTCACCACCTATTACGTGGGACAAATACTATAAGGTGAAGTTAGTATGCCCTTGCTGGCCCTTTTGGAGATAAAAGAAGTGATAAAATATAACTAACTGATTGCCTGTGGCTTCTTATTGCTTCATTAGGGTCAATGCATTGGAGCTATTCAAAATGTGGTAAGGTAAACATTGCAGCTTCCGGCAAACCGTGCATAAACATTCAGGATTTTTTATTTTGAGCCATAGATCTGAAAGCAAATGACAAGTGAATAAGGCAAGTTCTATATATGAAACAGTTCATTTAGTTGTAGGTATTTATTCATCAATGCCTTACACATACTAATACTGTATTAGTATGTATCATATTGCATATTGACCCAGTACTAAGGATATTAGCGTACACAGCGCCTATAAAAGAGAAGACTGTCAAGATAGTAGAATAAAAGACATATCGATATAATGTTATCAACAGTATGTTCTAGTGTTTGTATTGAATAGACCGGGCTTTCAATAGAGTAGAAGACTGCCAAGACAGAGAAATATACCTACAGGGCCTGATTTACCCATAAGCTAACTAAGCTGAAGCTTAGGGCGCCAGGATCAAGGGGGCGCCTGGCGTTGGGCTCGGCGCAGGGCTGTGACTTACGGTGCTCCCGAAAAGGAGCACACGAAACATCTAGCAATTTTTAGCAGATTGTAACAACTCCTAACAACATGTTTAAAATTGTTAGTTAACATTTTGTTACACCAAAGTACATAATAATATTTGGTAATTTAGTAAAAATACAAATACGTGCGCTAAAATTAAATTCCTGCGCTCGTCTCCCTGGCAGCGTGGTAGTACGAGTACTCGTAAATACGACAGCTCCACCCGTGTCGCGTTCAAGGCACCCGGAACCAAAGTGAATGGGTGTCCAGCTTTTTGGCCGGTATAAGCATAGGTTCTGAATGCATGGCCATAAACGCTGGAGTACCGCAAGGCTCAGTGTTGTCCCCCACTCTGTTTCTGCTACATATCAATGAGATGTTGTCCATTGACGGCATTCATTGTTCTGCGGACAGCACGGGCGACACTTGTTACACGGGCCGCACCGGTATCTCTCAGGCGGCAGTGGAAGAACGCTGTGAACAACTTGTGTTTGAAATCGAGACAACTCGCAATGGAGTGTCCGATTGGGAAAAACAAATTCTTGTTCAATTCAACCCTACTAAGACACAAGTTTGTGTATTCACCGCAAAGAAAACCCAATTTACTGTAGCGCCATAATTTCACGGCACACTCTCTCCTACTCTGACAGTATAGGTATCCCTGGTGTTGACATCTCCAGTGACGTTCAGTTCCGAAGTGATTTGGAGAATAAGGCCAAGCTGGCGTCCAAGCCGCTCGGTGTGGTCAACAGGGCGCGACGGTACTCACTGCGGTGCAAACACTGCTTCTGTTTAAGTCGCACATGGAGTACAGCTGTCACTGCTGTGTGGGGGCACCAGAATATCAGAATGAATTGACTGAATTCTTCCGTTCGACTAGGTGCAGAGGCGAGCCATGAAGTGGTCAACGATCCCATGCTTGCAGGTGGTATGAAACCTCTTCGCGACAGGAGAGACGTTGCCTCCTTGTGCGTGACCACCCCGGTACATCTGGTGGGCCGTATGCTTGTCTGCCACTTTGGTGGTATAAAAAAAGTGTGAAACGGTGCTGTTGAGACGGTGAAACCGGTCATGGAGAAGTGGCTGGAAAGGCACCATTGCACCAATATTACTGACGATTTAATTAACCCCGCTGAAAAACGAGAAGTGTTTTAAGTTTGACCTGTGTATCTGTGTATGTGTGTGTCTGTCTGTGGCATCGTAACAGCCCAACAGATGAGCCAATTTTGCGGTTTTCTATGCTCGAAAGCCAATGTGCCGGGGCCATCCCCAGCGCATCGGCTTTCGAACCGTTCTTACCTATAAATTTTGCATTCATCAGCTCACTTCCTGAGTTATGAAGGAATTTCACTAAGATTCACTGTTTCGATTAATCGGAAACTGGATGTACCGAGGTACTGTTAGGTACTTTGATGGTATTTTTATCTCGCTTTTTACTGGCTGATGCATCAAGTCATAACTTCAATTTCAATTTCAATTTATTTCATTTTGCTGAATATGGGTACAAAGGATGTTACAGTTAGTAGATGTTAAGTTTCGCCATACCAGGCTTTACAGCCATGCAAAGGATTATATAAAACAACAATTCTATGACTACACAACTTCTTAAGAAGTCTCAGAATCGGGTTTTATTTTATTTTCAAATTAACAAAGAATATCGATTAGGAACTTAGGATCAGCTTACGTAGTCTCTTTTGTAGGTAGGACTTAAAATAGTTGCAGCTAGGGGCGCATATTCATAGCTAGCCTAGGGCGCGCGGAACCCTAAATCAGGCCCTGCATACCTACCTAAGTCAGACGAATCGAAATTATGTTAACATGTTCTACGATGTTTATACCGGGCTTTAGATTGTAATAGTAGACTGTCCAGACAGTGAACATATTGATACATGTAATGGTGATATGTTATCAACAGTACCTATGTTCTACTGTCTGTATAGATAGACCAAACCCCGATTATACTAGACTGTGGCGTAAATACTTGCCTTGAACTTCACAAAGTTGTATAGCATATTCGGAAATTAACATCGAGTAAATCAAACTCCTCTTCTCTCCACGTAATGCACCTCCAGCTCCGTGGCGTTTCATTTTCAGTGATTGTATATTGTTAGTGTATTTCACTGTCGTTTGAAAATTAACTTTTAACTAGGTAAACTATAAACTTAAAACTAGTGACAACAGAAGTGTGGGATTACAGATAAAATACCATACGACTTAGGAAATACGTGTGATCTGTACCATGCGACGTAATCCGGGTGAAAATAGCCAGACAATTGTCGCCCACGACTCTCCGAGAATAGACAAAACGGCATATCAAGAGAAAGATGACATTTATCGCGGAAATTGTCGGCCACGGATTCAATCCGAGTGGCCGAGAATTGGGGTCCAGAGCGACACACGTCCGTCTAGCAACACGACTCCCCCCGCACTAGATTTTCGGGCGAGCGCGTGGAAGCAAGCAATGTAATGTATTCTTTGAATACATTATTAGGTATAATTAGTTAAAACTTATACTAAATCAAAATTGAAGAAAACCATTTTAGAGGTCTATGTTTTCTTTAGTCTCTGATATAAATTTTGTTATCATTCATTAATAAATAGATGTCATACAACGCCTTCTTCTAAAAAACGGTTGTTGTACATTCGTCACAAAGTAAATTCGTCACGAAAAAAAGAATGTGTAAATTTGTCACAATTCTCATCTATTTAATAAATTTCCATTTTGTTTATTGTAAATTCGTCACATAGCTTTTATCCACACCGATAGTAGTACTCTTTATACTGTGCCGATAGCAAACACTTAGCCAATTTAACCAACTTTATCAGTTGGTCTCAACACGATTTTTGACTACCCCGCATAGGGATTTTACTATAATACGCTAAGTAACATTTAATATAACTCAGAGCAATCCGACTTGGATGGGTTAGGTTAGAAGACTAAGGCGGGAGCGAAGCGAAGCGGAGCTCCCGTCTTAGTCTTCGTGGTTTTATTTTATAAACCATGCAGAAGTAGGAGTCGAACTATAATAGCTAAAAATCAAAACATTCGGTTGTTATTGCTACTAAAAACGTGAAATGAGGATTTGTGACAATTATACAATAACCCTCATGTACATGTGACGAATTTACACATATTTTTTATACATGTGACGAATTTACTTTCCACGTATGGATTTTTCAAAATATGACGAATTTACTTTGTGACGAATGTACAATAACCCTAAAAAACTATGGGCTATTTCAATGATGTTTTACTAATTATTTATAATAAATACACAATTTCTGACAAAACCATTTTTTGACACACATCTTTTAGATTTCAAATATACTTTTGGCTATATTTTTTCGTATACTAATACCGAGAAGGATGTCTTCATTTGCACCTCTTTTTCGCAAACTTTGTCAACCAGTCCCCTTAAGCTAAGTCTCGAAACTTGAATTACCACTTGATTCTGTACTGTAGTGCGGTTACGAGCGATAAAACGTGGACGTTGTAAAATTTTCACTTTTTCATAAAGAGACACTTCAGTTCGAGGGCTTATATTAGATAGGCGAATCCTTGAGACTTAACATTGATTTTAAATTGGATATTATATCTTAATACTACTTGAAACCTGAACAATAAAGGGAAGTTCGAAAAGCACTAGAATTATGTACTTTAAAAAGCTATGGCGGATATAAATTGGAAGAACCAGGTTAGGGTTTAAAGAGTCAAAATAACAATAGTTTATACTGTCCATATGAATCTACTTAGGCCGGCCTAAACTTCTGTTACAACTAAAAATGCATTATAAAGTGTATGACTAAGAAGTTTCACAACACGATACAAGACTCTCTCTTGATAATGCATGTGCTGTATATCGACGATAAGCACCGATCTTCAGGTCTACCAGGCGCGACAACCTTGTCTGGTCAGAGGATCTTCGCTTTGTTTTGAAAGAATATTCACCTGTTCCTCCACAAATACCTAGTCCTAAAGAAGATAAATAATTATAAATTTTGTTACTGATTAATCGACAAAACAAATTATTTTATGCAAACTCGAATTCTAAAGAAAATCAATTCTTTAGAATTAATACCTAAGGGAAGCATCCGTTGTTCTCTAAGCTTTAAGAGATAACTTTCAAGTATAGGAATGAATAGAATAAAACTGTACCTATTATGAAAAGATAAAAGGGTAGGCCCTGGCTTGAATCCAAATAACTTTGTAACAAACGAGAGTTTAGTATTTGCTCATTAACACAAGATAGCATAATGGCTCCCAGACAAAGAGAGATTTAATCTACAAATTGAGACCGTTTGATTTTAGAGAAATTTGATTGCATTCTTTATTAAAATTTAAAACCCTTGAAGCTAATGACTAGAACGCCGGTAGTGAATAATGTGAACTGTGTAACACTAACTTCACGTTTATGTATTATTGTTTTTGATACTTCTGCGGTTACAGACAAAGCATATATATAAAAGACCATAGCTACTCTAGAGGTGTTATATTTGCGCTGGCGATCCTGACCGTGTTGAAAAGCCGTTGGCCTCGTGCCTGAGGAAGCAACTTTCTTTTGCTCCTAATTCTTCCAGCTAAAGTATTCTTTCCTAAGTTGCCCCATTGTTAGAAGACACCTTAAGTAAGTATTAGAAAGACACGGGTAAACATAAGTTTTATTGAAGTCCTGAATAATAATACTAGAGAATTACAAGAGAGTTTTATGATCTTATTCTCCACACAATAAACAGTGTAATATTTCAAAAACAGCCTACAACTCATCGCGTTCGTATTAATTCAACATTCGTATTAACATAGTTACATACAGTTATACATGATCCCCACAGTCAGACTGTTAAGACTTGCCCTACAAAATACAGGTATCCCCACCTCACCAGTAATTTACAAGGGATATAAATTTAACAAATTTTACACCAGATTCACTAGATGTCAACGCCACGTTACACAAACTTCAACCTAAACCAGTTTTGCGGACAATTCTTTTGGGGCGCTGCCATGAAAAAAGTACTGTGATGCTGTAAATGAAATTCATAATTCAGTTTTTGTGGACTTTCAAAAGTTATCTCTAAGCTGGGTTGTTTATAAAAAGTTAAATTAGTGTTGTACCTCAAAAGGTTTGTGGAAGATATAGGTACTTGGAGTTTATTAATGAATTATATAATAACGCTTTTATTTCCAAGGTATAGGTAGAGGAGAACTACACACCTGGACTTTGCCAATCGGTTTGTTGGTCCCATTTAATCGGAACCAACGGAACGGTCGCCACAGGGCACTTAAGTAAATAAATATCACCAGATTTCATTTATACATAATAAGTTAAATGATATTATAGGATTATTTGGGAGAGGCCTACGCTCAGCAGTAGACGGCCATAGGCTGTTTTGATTGATTGGTAGAAGGTATATCTGGCCTGACCTGATGTTTTTTGACTTGGCGAATTTCTTTTGTAGATATAGTGATCGGTAATGTGTTACCACTGTTAAGTACGTGAGACCGACAAAACTCTTGGCACAATAGATGAGTATGATGCACCATTGCTAAACGTGATTGTATCTATGTTATTGTATGATATGTTTTTCAGTAAAGTTTTTTTAACATAACGGAATTGTAATATTTTAAATTAGTAATTTACGACAGATCTACCCATCTAGCTATAGTATCCATCATATGAACTGGCACGTTGGACAGAGTCTTATGGAGCGGGACTCGCGTGCAGGTAATCTTTTACGTATTCCATAACAGTATCGACACAAGTGATAAAATGAAATATATAATAATACTAGCGGTACCCTGCCACGCTTCGCTGTGACTTTTTTATGGTGGTTTTATGTACCTATGAGAAATGAGTAACAAACCAAAGGATACATTACAAAAAAAAATAATGTTGAGCCGTAACCAAAATTATAAATCTTTCTGAAAATTCAATTAACATCCAAATCAAAAGAAGCTTCACTTAAAAAAAAATCTATTCTGTGATCAATGTTCAGTTTTAAAAACATCGTGCGCACGCTACAAAAAAATAAATTCACTCTAATAATATTTTCCTAACGCGCCAAAACTCTAACTTCAAAAATAACATACAAAACCTTTGTTGCCCGGGGCACTACCGCTTGGCACTACCAGTAGTGTCACGGGAAATTTTACTTTCCCGTGGCACTACTGGTAGTGCTACGGGTAATTGTACATTTACGTTGACACTACCATTTGCGAGAAGTGCCACGGGTATTAATATTTCCCGTGGCACTACTAGCAAATGGATTACTAAAACAAATGAAGGTCGCTAAAACAAATGAATATCGTAAAAACAAATGAATATAGGTAAAAACAAATGAAGGTCGCTTATACAAATGAAGATCAGTTCTAGGTGAGGCCGCAGTGGTAGCCATAAGGTCTGTTAGGAGTCCTGGGGTATTCTTCCGAGGGCTTACCCGGGACTCCCAACCGTAAGCTGTTAGGCAGGGCACATGAGGTTTTTTAGTCGGCAGGAGTCCGGCATAGCATCCATGACGATTGTCCCTCACGTATAACAAAAAAAATCAGTTAAACAGATCAAAAAAAAAAAATAATATAGTTAGTTACATGAAAAATGCAAAAACAAATAAATAACAAATATTGAATATTCTTTTTATTTTAAGCTCGAAAAAGAAATGAAACAAAAGTTATGATGTCTTATAATAAAATCAAGTTTCCATGTTTCCATGCAAATTTTAATAATTTGCTTATTAAGTTTAGGCTTTCTAAACTAGCGATGCGAAAATACTATGGCAAAAGGTCTTTATTGTAAAATTAAGGCCTATTACATTAAAATGGTACTTAGCCTACGATAAAAGCCCTTAAACGATACTCATCATGAAATTTTGTGATTTCGGCGCGGCGGCCATATCGGATTGCAAAATTATCATGTGATTCTTACTCAGCATACCAAAAACCCCCTTAAACGATACCCATCATGAAATTTTGTGATTTCGGCACAGCTGCCGTATTGGATTGCAAAATTATCATGTGATTCGTACTCAGCATACCAAAAACCCCTTATACGATATTCAACATGAAATTTTACAACGGTGGCACGGCGGCCATCTTGGATTGCAAAATTAACCCTAAATTCGTACTCAGCATACAAAAAAACCCTTTATAGGATATGCGACATGAAATTTTACCACGGTGGCGCGGTGGCCATATTGGATTGCAAAATTAACCTGAAATTCGTACTCAGCATACCAAAAAACCCCATAAACGATATCCAACATGAATGTTTTCAACGGTGGCGTGACGGCCATTTTGGATTGCAATATTAACCTGAAATTCGTACTCGTACTACTATTTTTTTCCCAAAAGCATTTGACATCTTAGATCGTATGTCCACCTATTTTAAAATCCGGACCAGTGTTCGGCCGGCCAGCCGCAACAAAAAAGCGCATTGATGTTACAAGTTGTATCAAAACATTACACATTGTATCATTACAAGGTGCGCAAAGCGCATTGATGTTACGAGTTGTATCAAAACGTTACATATTGCATCATTACAAGGCGCGCATTGTAATGCTCGGTTCTCCTCCTTCACTGATGTAACCTCGTCTTGTATCATTACAAAGTGCGCATTGCAATGCTCGGTTCACCTCCCTCACTGCTGTAATTCTCGACTCGTAACATTACATTACGCGCGAATGCTCCCGGTGAGGGAGCGCCTTAACTGGAATATATTTATTTATAATATAATATTCACGGACATTGCCGATCTTTATTTGTTTCACTGATCTTCATTTGTTTTATCAAGACATTTTGTTTTATTTTTTAGACATAACCAAGTGGCCAGGATTGTGCATCAGCAACTTGCCCTAAAATATAGACTTGTTGATTCAGAGGTACCGTATTACAGGTATGTGCCCGACCCAGTTCTCGAAAATGGCCGTGTCACATTGTATTGGGATCGATCTATTATCACTGACAGGACTATTGTAGCCAATAAGCCTGATATAGTGGTAATAGATCGATCAGAGCGCCTCGCAATAATCGTTGACATTACCGTCCCACATGACGGAAATCTCGTGAAAGCAGAAAAGGAGAAACAAATAAAATATTTGGATTTGGCTCACGAGATTGTCGACATGTGGGATGTGGATTCAGCGATTATTGTTCCGATAGTCGTATCAGCGCATGGTCTGATTGCCAAGAGCCTCGATCAACATCTCAAGAGGCTCGCGTTAGGTAGTTGGGTCAAGAACCAGATGCAAAAGGCAGTTCTCCTAGACACGGCACGTATTGTGAGGAGGTTCCTGTCTCTGCAGCCCTAACCACCGGTAGCTTGGTCCCTGTACCCGATGCCGGTGGGACACTATTTTTTTATATTTTTAAATATATATTTTTTTGTTTTATAAAATGTATTTAAAAAATTAATTTAATAAGTTTAAAATTGTAAATAAACGGAATAATAATAATAATTTATTGTCATATAAAAGTTACATCTTTCCTTAACTAGTGAATGGAACCTCCTTTTAAGCAAGTATATGCCTGTATCAGGAGATAATACAGATGAACGAGACATGACACAGGTGTATAACTATAAAATTTCACTTACTAAAAGGTCTCTACAACGACCTTAGTTTTATGTCCAAATATTGTTTTCTTTTTCATAAATCGTCAGCTAAATAGAGAGTCATACTTTACCCTGCTAAGATCATCGCTTGTCTATTTTAAAACACAATGTATGAACAAGTTTATTTGTAGTCTCCTGATCGGACAGACGGACAGCGTAGTCTTAGTAATAGGGTCTTGAAATTTTACTTTTACATGAAATGTGCACTTACACACACATGAAACGTCAGGACGTCTAGACTTGTAGTTGAAAGTTAATTAATATAAGCAATAAGCTCGGACAATTACTTAAGCTGTGACAATTTTATAAAGTAGGCGTTGTAAAATTATTCAGGTAACAAACTTGTTGTGGAGTAACATGGGTTACATTCTATCCCAGTAGATTTAATAAATGGAAACAAAATCTAAAAGATTTGATTGTTTGTTTGTTTGCATCGAATAGCCTCCGAAACTACTGAACCAATTTGAAAAATTCTTTCACTATTGGAAAGCTACGCTATCCCCGGTGAACAAAGGCTATATTTTGCTCCCGTATTCCCACGGGAACGGGCGCTATGCGAGACGATGATGTCCGCTAGTCTATTATTATTACATAATAATAAAATGATAGAAAAGTCAAAACTGTACATTGGAAATATTTAAAAAAATACTCGCTGGGTGTTCAACATACCGAAGCCGAAAATAAAGATGGAATTTTTTTGTCTGTTTGTCTGTTTGCTTTGGTTTGTCCGTAAGGATCTCGAAAAGTACTAAATAGATTTGATTCAAATTTTTCACAAATATTAACTAGGGGTATAGTCTTCAAATAGACTATATATTATCACGCTAAATATCCTAGGGGATAAGCAGAGAGCAATCAAATTGGCAATATAACATAATTTTCACGCGTGCGTAGTCGCAGGCAACAGCTAGTAGTTTATAAGATTAAATTATTATTTTAGAACTTTCAAGACAGGCATCAAAATTTAATTTACATGCTATACAAAGTATAGCATGTAAATTGAATTTTTTCTCACCCACTTTCACACCCTTTTTCAAAATATAATTACCTTCTTCAAAAATTTTAGAAATACGATTTGATTGTGTGTGTATACCTGACATTCGGTCTCATTTTAATTTCATGACAACGGTTGACAAGTTAAGTGTTGAATTCTGTTATTTAATTATCTTTTATTGTTATTTTGAACATCAGCCGCAATACGACGGTTACCATTCTATTTTGGATCACACATGTCATTCTTTGATGAAATTTAGCCTTCTATTTTGGAGTCCTGGGGTATCCTTCCGAGGGCTTACCCGGAGCTCCCAACCGTAGGCTTTAGTTAAGATACGTGTGGTTTTTAAACCGACTTCAAAAAAAGGAGGAGGTTCTCAATTCGTCTGTATGTATTTTTTTTTATGTATGTCAAGCGATATTTCCGTCAATTATAGACGGATTTCAAAATTTCTTTTTTTGTTGAATAGGGTTTACTTCTGAGGTGGTCCCATTTTCACCAAGTCAGGATGTGATGATGGGATCCAGGAGAAAACGAGGGCAACCACCGAAAATTGTAGAGACAACTAGTGCGCTTGTTAACTTTTCAATTAAGTGCTTTAATGTTCTACATTTTAATGAAGGTCTGAAGTCGATCTGATGATAGAGTCGAAAGACAGTCGAGGGCATTCCTTAACAATTAACAGCAGTTACCTTGTGTTTGGGTTTGATTGATTTGTATTGATGAGAACTTTACACTTAGATTGATAGATCCGACTTAAAAAAAAAGGAAGTTCTCGATGTTTTATGTATGTTCACCGATATTTCGTCAATTATAGACGAATTTCAAATCTGCTTTTTGTTGGATAGAGTTCACTGCTGAGGTAGTCCCAATTTCATCAGGTGAGAATCTGATGATGGGATTCAGGAGAAATCGAGGGCAACCACCGAAAATTGTAGGGACAACTAGTGCGTTTGTTAACTTTTTAATTCAGTGCTTAAAGGTACTACAATATAATGAATGTCTGGAGTAGATCTGATGATGGAACCGAAAGACAGTCGAGGGAATTCCTTAAAGATTTACAGCAGCTACCTTGTGTTTGGGCTTGATTAATTTGTATCGATGACAACTTTCACCTAGATAGATATATTTTTCGATTCACCCGTCACTTAAAATGATGAAAAAAAATTTTTCAATAAAAAATAAAACCGACTTCAAGCAAATCCTGAAAAATAAAATTTATTTAGCACAAAGTAATATGTATTTTGATTTATCATATTTAATTCAATATAATATTGAAGTTGGTGCCATCAATATAATACCTACATAAAACTATGGGTTTACTTGGCACCGACTTCAATATGATATTGAATAAAATCTGATAAATCAAAATACATATTACTTTGTGCTAAGTAAATTTTATTTTTCAGGATTTGCTTGAAGTCGGTTTTATTTTTTATTGAAAAATTTTTTAGTTGGCAGGAGTCCAGAATAGCATCTATGTAAGATTTTCCTCACGATAAAAAATTAATATTTTATTTTTTGTCTGAGTGCTGAGTCAATACATGAGCGAGTCGCCCGATAATTTTACTATTATAGATTCAGCAAACGTTCATAAAGTAACGACAATAATTTTTCACGCTTTGAATGTAAAATATTTCAAAAATGAACATGTGATTATATCATAACATCATAAGTAACTGTTGTGGTTGTAAAACTTTTTATTTTGATAAAATAGATATAACCTGAAAAAAAATCCAAGGATGATTCTCATTACCATAAGCAAATTTACAAATATCAAATGTTGTTTCTTGAGTTTCTCTCAATTCAACTTACTTTTCCATGTATAATATTTAGAATACTGAAACACATTATCTTTACTGCAAATCTTTGGGGTGAGACCGTTTCCTCAACATTCCATGGATTCACCGTGCGGGCACCCAGGTCCATAGCGTGGTACAGAGGGGAACACTGTGGTGATGTCTGGGACTTGCGATCCGTTTGAGTAGGTTTAGGGTGGCCACCTGAAGACACGTCAGCGGTCAGCTTCCACCGCTAACCAATAATTGAATACTTATGAGGTAAAAGTAAAGAACGTATCAAAGAAGCATTCGCTGCTTGGCTGGTAGTGGTCACCGTAGCTTAAAAAAGTTTGCAACACTGGAAATGCTACACTCTCGATCCTAAAACAATATAAAATGTATATTAAAAGTACGTGTAATAATTACTGTAGGCAATTTGTGCTACTTATACATTTTTTATGTAATTATGCGACGGTACCGGAGCCAAGCGCTCACCACGGAACTTAATTAAAAAGAAATATTTAAAAAGAAGCAGGTAGTTTCCTCTAAATTCCTAAACCTCATCTAAATTTCAGCAGAATGTAATTGCAATTTATGCTTTAAAGGCATCTATAAAAAGAAGAGTATTGAATGAATTAAATGTACACGAAGGTATCTAATTCATTATTTTAAACGTCTTAGAGCTATTTATTACAAAATGCTATTCAATATACAAAAAAGGATTGAGTTTATAGATAGTTTCGGTTTTATAATAAGTATGCTGAAACCAAAATAGGTAACTTAATAGTTGCACTTATATCCATATATCTGCCTATGTCGACGCAATCTAACTAGTTTCTGACTTAACGAAGGTACTTTATCCAGACCTCAAGTTACATCGTTATAAACTAAATATCATTATTGATAGACCGATAGATTATTGGTAAACCGACAAAATTTTCAAAAAGTTGCTTAGCACGCCTAAACTTTGATAGTAGCTTAGCTTTATGCTTTGTGGTAGATACGTAATATATGACTGATAGGCTACATAACGGTGGTATTTTATCAAAGAGTAGAAGTCAAACTTCATACTACGTGTGCTACGCCACTATCCTCCAAGTGCGTGCACAGCAGTAAATACACTCAAATTCTCTACATACCTAAGAGATTCGGATGCCTGTCCTTTGAAATGAATACATAATAGCTCAAATAACAGCGTATTGTGTGAATAATCCTATCAAACACCTTGTAAATCCCACCCACATCATAAAGAAAAATAAGGTCAAGTTACATACTACCCGTTCGCTCTAAGTTTGCCGGTTGTTTATCATACTACGCATCTACACCGGCCTCTTCGCCAGCAGCAAACTTAGAGCAAACGGTGTATACCTACATAATACCACAAATTCTTATTACTCACACGCAAATGTAATCTTCTAATGATCCCGAACCATTGTCTTAATGTAAGAGATAATTCCACCATTTAATACCAGAAATAACCCTTTTATATTAAAACTATTCACGTTCACATTAGAAGCGTAAATTATGGAGTAGCATTAGTTTTAGTACGTAATCAATGTCGGACTTAAGTAATTCATGAATACGTGGATAGTCTTTCTGTTTGTTTGGGTGATTTATGTCTAAAATTTAACTGTTTTTACTGACTTTATATAAGAGGTGTGTTCAATTACGTAGATTTTTTAAACTTACAAATTCAAAAGCGTCTAAACTAAAGTGATATTTTTTGCGTCTGATGAAATTTATTAATGTTTACTTTCGCTCAGAGAAAATTATTGAGATTTTTAAATGTACCTACTTATAAAAATTCTTGAAAAATTTTCATCTTATTTTTAAGTAAAAATGTTTAATATTCTATCTGTATCTGATTTTTAATGTTATTTGCACAGAGTCTACATGTCAATTATAGGAATTAAAATTCTTAGGAACTACCAACTAGGGTTGAGACGTATGTAGTAGTTAAATATTTTTTCTGTTACGTGCTCCATGTTATAACTTCGTTAAAATGAGGTAAAAATCAATTTGTAATCTTTAATTTCTCTCTCTTTTCTTACATCAAGATGTAAGAAAAGAGAGAGAAAAGAAACGTAATTATAGAATTTAAGCCCGATACAATATAGGTATTGCAAATATTAAATGGTAAAAGAATAAGCATATTATAAATTTACATTGGAAAAAAAAGGTATTTGCAAGGCTACCATTTAAAATATATTTACATAAATACCGTATCACTTCCCATTTCATACGCAAATACTTGGATTATAGCATGCTTATATTTTTTTAACATTTCTTTTGTTACAAAGATAAGAGAATAAAAATGAAAAGAATAATATATTGTCTATGTACTCCTGGTATTATATAAGTGAGCTCTTTGTTAAAAATATGGCTAAATTCTGTTGAAGAAGTGATCAAAGGGGTTTTTATTTAATTTAAGTCCTGTCAAATTAAAGGGCTAACGACTCTCTAATAAAATATGAGTGCACAATATCAAAAATAGAAACAAAGAAAAAATAGAAATCAATTATGAGAATTATTCGGAACAAATATAAGCCTCTTATCCTTCCTATATTGCCAAAATTCTATTGTGTACGATGCATTATTTCCCCTGACCAAGACAGAAAAAGTTTTTAGACAAAGAAAGGTATACAAGCAGGTATACAAGTCCAATGCGGGGGCTGTCCCGATCAACTTTTTGATTAATGTTTATGTCCGAAGCACGAGGCTGTTAGCAGACTTTTGTTGATCGAAAGCTTTTTAAGGTATCGAGTGTTGTATGATAATGCTCTTTTAAGTGGTTGAATATGAATAGAAGCGCACCCTATAAGCTACACTCGAGAGCAATGAATCCGGGTCACTTAAAGAATCCTAAAAATCTCGGAAACTAAAAATGCTAGGTTATTGCAATAAATTGTATTTAATAGACAATGTAATACTCCTTAAATGAAGGTATTAAAACTTCTTAGTTATTGTAAAGTTATATCATAAAAAAATCAAATTTGAAAAAGGGCCACTTTCGAAGATGGAACTACGAAATTACAGCATTTGGTGTTGCTTTTGTTTGTAATCTGTCATTTATGTGGGTACATAAACCATGTTGATAGTGCTCTATATTCATTAATCAAGCTGAAATTATGTCGCTTACGCCTGAAGAATGCACCAGAATACTTACAATGCTGGAAACCGGCCGGAGTCAGCGCGATACAGCCAGGACTGTCGGTGTGTCGCTGTCAACAGTACAAAGAGTTCTCCGACGTTACGAAGAAACTGGTTCTAACCTACGCAGACCAGGAACGGGCAGAACCAGGTGTACCACAGCACGAGAAGACCGATACTTGGTGAACACCATGCTTCGAAATCGCTTTCTCACAGGAACTGAACTCACCAATCAGTTTCGACGCCTCGGAGGAAGTAACCCAAGTGCATGGACAGTAAGACGTCGGCTTGCTGAATCTAACTTAAAACCCCTTAGACCTGCAAACGGCCCTAAACTGGAGCGTGGGCATCGTATTTCGAGACTAAGGTATGCCCAGAGCCACGTAAATTGGAGTATTGAAGATTGGTCAAAAGTTATGTTCTCCGACGAATCAAAATTTATGCTCTACAAGCACGATGGAAGACACAGAGTGTATCGAAGACCAGGGGAAAGATTCAAGCAAGCATGCATCGAAGAAAAAGTAGCCTACGGTGGTGGGTCTGTACTTGTGTGGGCCGGAATTTCTTCTGAAAGTCGCACAGAGCTGGTGATCATAGAAAACGGCTCTTTAACTAGCGTAAGATATGTGGAAGAAATCCTCAATGATCACGTTGGTCCATTTATGGTCAATTTAGGTGAGGATGCTATATTTATGCATGACAATGCCCGACCTCATACAAAAAAAATCCGTTATGAATCCGTTATGGTCCAGGAGCCACCGCCTGTGTCTTTCATTGATTAATAACAGGCTGAATCTTTGTGAGTAGTTTCCGTTTGACGAGACGCCCAAGTTTTTCCTCTGTGAAAATTCTCGATAGAGGTAGCTAATAAAGTGCGCAGCTATAAAACATGTCGATTTGATGGAGTGTTGAAATTGTCTGACTAACCGTTTATTTTTTATTACAATGTTTAAATAATTGTATTATAAACTGGGAGGAATAATTGTCCTACAAAACGGATGGTTTGTTTGAGAGCGTCCTCCACTCCGAATATGTCGAAACGACGGGGCCATAAAAATAATTATTAACAAGCTGATTTTTTGTATGCACCTTTGTAAATATTGTTAGAATGGAATGACCGTTTAGTCCTACAAATTTAGTGGTAGGATTTCTCAGTCCGACACTTCGAAGTTGTCAATTCTATGGTAATAATTTTTTCATTAATAACCGTAGGACAAAAACACACATCATGAGTTAGTGCATCCTTTGCCTAAATCAAACAGTGTCCTACAAAAAAATGGGTATGTATCGCTAGTCCTACAAGAATATAAAAAATATATGACATTATTTCGTTGCTGTTGTTTTGGTGCTTGGAGACATGTATTCGCAAGCTTGATGAATACATTTTTAAGCAAAACAATTTTTAAAAATGAAAATAAAAAAATACAATTATTAAAATAAATAAAAACATATAGAAACAGAAGAATAAAAAAATTAATCGTCGTCGGATTCCGATGTCGACGCTTCATCCGATGCTTCTGTGTCGTCTTCATCTTCCTCGTCATCAGAAGAAATGTCATCTGATTCTGTAACAAAATATTCCGGAAAATTAACAAATTACAGTATAATAATCAAACGTATGAAAACCAATAAAATACCTTGAACTTCAGCAGTCAACTCTCCCAAAGATGGACTGTGCGGACCATCAAACCAATAATAATGGTACTTTCCATCAATTAATGCCCATCCGCAATTTAAAAAATAATTATAAAAATTATAAATAATTAATGCGTCTTAATTTATTCAATACGCGACGGAAATTCATTCTTCCAATATTGTTGACAATTTGTGTTCCCCGTTTAAAAAAAAAAAGTTTCTCCAAGAGATCGAACACGGTACCTCCGCAACGAGAGTCCAGTTCTGTTCCATGCTGCTAATCGTGCTTATTCCAAGAATAGTGGAAAATGGTACATACTTATCAGGACCGCTTGATATTATGTATATTTAATTATGAATTTTTCAAAAGGGATTGGATGGCCAAATCCGAAACTATACGGAATAGCGAAATATGCTCAAAGGAGTCACGAGCCCGATTTTGATGAAACTTAAAACCTCATCATTAGATTTTTGAAAAATCAATAATCCCAGCTGGGAATCGATCCCATTGATTTTGAAAAAAAAAACACACCCTATATTATTACACCATACGATAGTGTTGCTACTAAGGATCTTATTCTGGAAAGCAATGACATACGGCAAACTAAAGGAAAGTGCTCATCTTTAACAAAATACAATTTATTTTTCTTAGGTTAACTGATTAATTGTTCAAAATGTAGACCATTGTTTTCAATACATAGCTGGATTCGAGACCTCAAGGATCGTACTGCATTCAATATTATTGATTCCGTTTAGAATATTCTCCAAAGAATCATTCTGAGCATGATTTAAAACACGGAATAGTTATGATCTATTCTGGGATTTCGAACGAAACAAATTATGATACAAAATTTAGCTAGGTACATGAAATATGAATTCTATTAAAATTCCAAAATTTCCTTAAATTTTCCGTACAGCATTACTTCGCAGAATTTGATCCTTATCAGCGACACTATAGTATGGTGTAATAATAAAGGGTGTGTTTTTTTTTTCAAAATCAATGGGTTCGATTCCCGGCTAGGATTATTGGTTTTTCAAAAATCTAATGATGAGGTTTTAATTTTTATCAAAATCGGGCTCGTGACTCCTTTGAGCATTTTTAGCTATTCCTTATAGTTTCGGATTTGCCCATCCAAGCCCTTTTCAAAAATTCACCCTGTATATACATACTACTTTTTTTGTAGGCCAGTGATAAAATAGTGTTCTACACTTCATCCCCGATAGGAAAAAATTTAAACTAGACTGTTATTAATGAAAAAAAAAAATACTATGAATTGACAACTTCGAAGTGTCGGACTGAGAAATCCTACCACTAAATTTGTAGGACTAAACGGTCATTCCATTCTAACAATATTTACAAAGGTGCATACTAAAAATCAACTTGTTATTAATTATTTTTATGGCCCCGTCGTTTCGACATATTCGGAGTGGAGGACGCTCTCAAACAAACCATCCGTTTTGTAGGACAATTATTCCTCCCAGTTTATAATACAATTATTTAAACATTGTAATAAAAAATAAACGGTTAGTCAGACAATTTCAACACTCCATCAAATCGACATGTTTTATAGCTGCGCACTTTATTAGCTACCTCTATCGAGAATTTTCACAGAGGAAAAACTTGGGCGTCTCGTCGAACGGAAACTACTCACAAAGATTCAGCCTGTTATTAATCAATAAAAAACACAGGCGGTGGCTTCTGGACCAACATTGTATCATTACAAGGTGCGCAAAGCGCATTGATGTTACGAGTTGTATCAAAACGTTACATATTGCATCATTACAAGGCGCGCATTGTAATGCTCGGTTCTCCTCCTTCACTGATGTAACCTCGTCTTGTATCATTACAAAGTGCGCATTGCAATGCTCGGTTCACCTCCCTCACTGCTGTAATTCTCGACTCGTAACATTACATTACGCGCGAATGCTCCCGGTGAGGGAGCGCCTTAACTGGAATATATTTATTTATAATATAATATTCACGGACATTGCCGATCTTTATTTGTTTCACTGATCTTCATTTGTTTTATCAAGACATTTTGTTTTATTTTTTAGACATAACCAAGTGGCCAGGATTGTGCATCAGCAACTTGCCCTAAAATATAGACTTGTTGATTCAGAGGTACCGTATTACAGGTATGTGCCCGACCCAGTTCTCGAAAATGGCCGTGTCACATTGTATTGGGATCGATCTATTATCACTGACAGGACTATTGTAGCCAATAAGCCTGATATAGTGGTAATAGATCGATCAGAGCGCCTCGCAATAATCGTTGACATTACCGTCCCACATGACGGAAATCTCGTGAAAGCAGAAAAGGAGAAACAAATAAAATATTTGGATTTGGCTCACAAGATTGTCGACATGTGGGATGTGGATTCAGCGATTATTGTTCCGATAGTCGTATCAGCGCATGGTCTGATTGCCAAGAGCCTCGATCAACATCTCAAGAGGCTCGCGTTAGGTAGTTGGGTCAAGAACCAGATGCAAAAGGCAGTTCTCCTAGACACGGCACGTATTGTGAGGAGGTTCCTGTCTCTGCAGCCCTAACCACCGGTAGCTTGGTCCCTGTACCCGATGCCGGTGGGACACTATTTTTTTATATTTTTAAATATATTTTTTTTTGTTTTATAAAATGTATTTAAAAATTTAATTTAATAAGTTTAAAATTGTAAATAAACGGAATAATAATAATAATTTATTGTCATATAAAAGTTACATCTTTCCTTAACTAGTGAATGGAACCTCCTTTTAAGCAAGTATATGCCTGTATCAGGAGATAATACAGATGAACGAGACATGACACAGGTGTATAACTATAAAATTTCACTTACTAAAAGGTCTCTACAACGACCTTAGTTTTATGTCCAAATATTGTTTTCTTTTTCATAAATCGTCAGCTAAATAGAGAGTCATACTTTACCCTGCTAAGATCATCGCTTGTCTATTTTAAAACACAATGTATGAACAAGTTTATTTGTAGTCTCCTGATCGGACAGACGGACAGCGTAGTCTTAGTAATAGGGTCTTGAAATTTTACTTTTACATGAAATGTGCACTTACACACACATGAAACGTCAGGACGTCTAGACTTGTAGTTGAAAGTTAATTAATATAAGCAATAAGCTCGGACAATTACTTAAGCTGTGACAATTTTATAAAGTAGGCGTTGTAAAATTATTCAGGTAACAAACTTGTTGTGGAGTAACATGGGTTACATTCTATCCCAGTAGATTTAATAAATGGAAACAAAATCTAAAAGATTTGATTGTTTGTTTGTTTGCATCGAATAGCCTCCGAAACTACTGAACCAATTTGAAAAATTCTTTCACTATTGGAAAGCTACGCTATCCCCGGTGAACAAAGGCTATATTTTGCTCCCGTATTCCCACGGGAACGGGCGCTATGCGAGACGATGATGTCCGCTAGTCTATTATTATTACATAATAATAAAATGATAGAAAAGTCAAAACTGTACATTGGAAATATTTAAAAAAATACTCGCTGGGTGTTCAACATACCGAAGCCGAAAATAAAGATGGAATTTTTTTGTCTGTTTGTCTGTTTGCTTTGGTTTGTCCGTAAGGATCTCGAAAAGTACTAAATAGATTTGATTCAAATTTTTCACAAATATTAACTAGGGGTATAGTCTTCAAATAGACTATATATTATCACGCTAAATATCCTAGGGGATAAGCAGAGAGCAATCAAATTGGCAATATAACATAATTTTCACGCGTGCGTAGTCGCAGGCAACAGCTAGTAGTTTATAAGATTAAATTATTATTTTAGAACTTTCAAGACAGGCATCAAAATTTAATTTACATGCTATACAAAGTATAGCATGTAAATTGAATTTTTTCTCACCCACTTTCACACCCTTTTTCAAAATATAATTACCTTCTTCAAAAATTTTAGAAATACGATTTGATTGTGTGTGTATACCTGACATTCGGTCTCATTTTAATTTCATGACAACGGTTGACAAGTTAAGTGTTGAATTCTGTTATTTAATTATCTTTTATTGTTATTTTGAACATCAGCCGCAATACGACGGTTACCATTCTATTTTGGATCACACATGTCATTCTTTGATGAAATTTAGCCTTCTATTTTGGAGTCCTGGGGTATCCTTCCGAGGGCTTACCCGGAGCTCCCAACCGTAGGCTTTAGTTAAGATACGTGTGGTTTTTAGTTGGTAGGAGTCCAGAATAGCATCTATGTAAGATTTTCCTCACGATAAAAAATTAATATTTTATTTTTTGTCTGAGTGCTGAGTCAATACATGAGCGAGTCGCCCGATAATTTTACTATTATAGATTCAGCAAACGTTCATAAAGTAACGACAATAATTTTTCACGCTTTGAATGTAAAATATTTCAAAAATGAACATGTGATTATATCATAACATCATAAGTAACTGTTGTGGTTGTAAAACTTTTTATTTTGATAAAATAGATATAACCTGAAAAAAAATCCAAGGATGATTCTCATTACCATAAGCAAATTTACAAATATCAAATGTTGTTTCTTGAGTTTCTCTCAATTCAACTTACTTTTCCATGTATAATATTTAGAATACTGAAACACATTATCTTTACTGCAAATCTTTGGGGTGAGACCGTTTCCTCAACATTCCATGGATTCACCGTGCGGGCACCCAGGTCCATAGCGTGGTACAGAGGGGAACACTGTGGTGATGTCTGGGACTTGCGATCCGTTTGAGTAGGTTTAGGGTGGCCACCTGAAGACACGTCAGCGGTCAGCTTCCACCGCTAACCAATAATTGAATACTTATGAGGTAAAAGTAAAGAACGTATCAAAGAAGCATTCGCTGCTTGGCTGGTAGTGGTCACCGTAGCTTAAAAAAGTTTGCAACACTGGAAATGCTACACTCTCGATCCTAAAACAATATAAAATGTATATTAAAAGTACGTGTAATAATTACTGTAGGCAATTTGTGCTACTTATACATTTTTTATGTAATTATGCGACGGTACCGGAGCCAAGCGCTCACCACGGAACTTAATTAAAAAGAAATATTTAAAAAGAAGCAGGTAGTTTCCTCTAAATTCCTAAACCTCATCTAAATTTCAGCAGAATGTAATTGCAATTTATGCTTTAAAGGCATCTATAAAAAGAAGAGTATTGAATGAATTAAATGTACACGAAGGTATCTAATTCATTATTTTAAACGTCTTAGAGCTATTTATTACAAAATGCTATTCAATATACAAAAAAGGATTGAGTTTATAGATAGTTTCGGTTTTATAATAAGTATGCTGAAACCAAAATAGGTAACTTAATAGTTGCACTTATATCCATATATCTGCCTATGTCGACGCAATCTAACTAGTTTCTGACTTAACGAAGGTACTTTATCCAGACCTCAAGTTACATCGTTATAAACTAAATATCATTATTGATAGACCGATAGATTATTGGTAAACCGACAAAATTTTCAAAAAGTTGCTTAGCACGCCTAAACTTTGATAGTAGCTTAGCTTTATGCTTTGTGGTAGATACGTAATATATGACTGATAGGCTACATAACGGTGGTATTTTATCAAAGAGTAGAAGTCAAACTTCATACTACGTGTGCTACGCCACTATCCTCCAAGTGCGTGCACAGCAGTAAATACACTCAAATTCTCTACATACCTAAGAGATTCGGATGCCTGTCCTTTGAAATGAATACATAATAGCTCAAATAACAGCGTATTGTGTGAATAATCCTATCAAACACCTTGTAAATCCCACCCACATCATAAAGAAAAATAAGGTCAAGTTACATACTACCCGTTCGCTCTAAGTTTGCCGGTTGTTTATCATACTACGCATCTACACCGGCCTCTTCGCCAGCAGCAAACTTAGAGCAAACGGTGTATACCTACATAATACCACAAATTCTTATTACTCACACGCAAATGTAATCTTCTAATGATCCCGAACCATTGTCTTAATGTAAGAGATAATTCCACCATTTAATACCAGAAATAACCCTTTTATATTAAAACTATTCACGTTCACATTAGAAGCGTAAATTATGGAGTAGCATTAGTTTTAGTACGTAATCAATGTCGGACTTAAGTAATTCATGAATACGTGGATAGTCTTTCTGTTTGTTTGGGTGATTTATGTCTAAAATTTAACTGTTTTTACTGACTTTATATAAGAGGTGTGTTCAATTACGTAGATTTTTTAAACTTACAAATTCAAAAGCGTCTAAACTAAAGTGATATTTTTTGCGTCTGATGAAATTTATTAATGTTTACTTTCGCTCAGAGAAAATTATTGAGATTTTTAAATGTACCTACTTATAAAAATTCTTGAAAAATTTTCATCTTATTTTTAAGTAAAAATGTTTAATATTCTATCTGTATCTGATTTTTAATGTTATTTGCACAGAGTCTACATGTCAATTATAGGAATTAAAATTCTTAGGAACTACCAACTAGGGTTGAGACGTATGTAGTAGTTAAATATTTTTTCTGTTACGTGCTCCATGGTATAACTTCGTTAAAATGAGGTAAAAATCAATTTGTAATCTTTAATTTCTCTCTCTTTTCTTACATCAAGATGTAAGAAAAGAGAGAGAAAAGAAACGTAATTATAGAATTTAAGCCCGATACAATATAGGTATTGCAAATATTAAATGGTAAAAGAATAAGCATATTATAAATTTACATTGGAAAAAAAGGTATTTGCAAGGCTACCATTTAAAATATATTTACATAAATACCGTATCACTTCCCATTTCATACGCAAATACTTGGATTATAGCATGCTTATATTTTTTTAACATTTCTTTTGTTACAAAGATAAGAGAATAAAAATGAAAAGAATAATATATTGTCTATGTACTCCTGGTATTATATAAGTGAGCTCTTTGTTAAAAATATTGCTAAATTCTGTTGAAGAAGTGATCAAAGGGGTTTTTATTTAATTTAAGTCCTGTCAAATTAAAGGGCTAACGACTCTCTAATAAAATATGAGTGCACAATATCAAAAATAGAAACAAAGAAAAAATAGAAATCAATTATGAGAATTATTCGGAACAAATATAAGCCTCTTATCCTTCCTATATTGCCAAAATTCTATTGTGTACGATGCATTATTTCCCCTGACCAAGACAGAAAAAGTTTTTAGACAAAGAAAGGTATACAAGTAGGTATACAAGTCCAATGCGGGGGCTGTCCCGATCAACTTTTTGATTAATGTTTATGTCCGAAGCACGAGGCTGTTAGCAGACTTTTGTTGATCGAAAGCTTTTTAAGGTATCGAGTGTTGTATGATAATGCTCTTTTAAGTGGTTGAATATGAATAGAAGCGCACCCTATAAGCTACACTCGAGAGCAATGAATCCGGGTCACTTAAAGAATCCTAAAAATCTCGGAAACTAAAAATGCTAGGTTATTGCAATAAATTGTATTTAATAGACAATGTAATACTCCTTAAATGAAGGTATTAAAACTTCTTAGTTATTGTAAAGTTATATCATAAAAAAATCAAATTTGAAAAAGGGCCACTTTCGAAGATGGAACTACGAAATTACAGCATTTGGTGTTGCTTTTGTTTGTAATCTGTCATTTATGTGGGTACATAAACCATGTTGATAGTGCTCTATATTCATTAATCAAGCTGAAATTATGTCGCTTACGCCTGAAGAATGCACCAGAATACTTACAATGCTGGAAACCGGCCGGAGTCAGCGCGATACAGCCAGGACTGTCGGTGTGTCGCTGTCAACAGTACAAAGAGTTCTCCGACGTTACGAAGAAACTGGTTCTAACCTACGCAGACCAGGAACGGGCAGAACCAGGTGTACCACAGCACGAGAAGACCGATACTTGGTGAACACCATGCTTCGAAATCGCTTTCTCACAGGAACTGAACTCACCAATCAGTTTCGACGCCTCGGAGGAAGTAACCCAAGTGCATGGACAGTAAGACGTCGGCTTGCTGAATCTAACTTAAAACCCCTTAGACCTGCAAACGGCCCTAAACTGGAGCGTGGGCATCGTATTTCGAGACTAAGGTATGCCCAGAGCCACGTAAATTGGAGTATTGAAGATTGGTCAAAAGTTATGTTCTCCGACGAATCAAAATTTATGCTCTACAAGCACGATGGAAGACACAGAGTGTATCGAAGACCAGGGGAAAGATTCAAGCAAGCATGCATCGAAGAAAAAGTAGCCTACGGTGGTGGGTCTGTACTTGTGTGGGCCGGAATTTCTTCTGAAAGTCGCACAGAGCTGGTGATCATAGAAAACGGCTCTTTAACTAGCGTAAGATATGTGGAAGAAATCCTCAATGATCACGTTGGTCCATTTATGGTCAATTTAGGTGAGGATGCTATATTTATGCATGACAATGCCCGACCTCATACAGGTAGGATTGTGAATGACTACCTTCAAGAGATGAACATTACTCGTATGGAGTGGCCAGCGCGCAGCCCGGATATCAACCCGATCGAGCATGCTTGGGACGAGCTAGGCAGATGCGTAAAACAACGAAACCCTCCCCCAATCACGCTTCGTGAGCTCAAAATTGCTCTCACAGAGGAATGGGAGAATATTCCCCAAAATCGTATAAGGAACTTGGTGTACAGCATGCCAAACCGCGTAAACGCAGTAATGGAAGCACGAGGAGGCAATACGAAGTATTAAAATTCAAGAAAATCGTAATAAAGTTCAAAAATTTCATGTTTCCTATTTTTGTTTTAAGGAGAGATCGGCAGTTTTTTCTTTATGTAATTTTGTGTTAATAAAATGTATGGTGACTCATATTTTTTTTACTTTCATTTAAGGAGTATTACATTGTCTATTAAATACAATTTATTGCATTAACCTATCATTTTTAGTTTCCGAGATTTTTAACATTCTTTAAGTGACCCGGATTCATTGCTCTCGAGTGTAGTTTACATAACAATTTCAAGAATTAGGTTGTTAGCTAGAAAACTGCATCTAAAAAGTGATATTTCCGAATTCAAGTTCTGTCCTAAACCAGACTGTTAAAAATAAATTTCATCATAATAATGTCAGCCAAGCAAAAGTGCTGGCCATAGGGCTCCCCCAATCATTGCAACAATAATGGGTTTAAGGGGAAGCCTGAGAGATGACTGTTGCGAGTTTAAAATTCGTCTTGAGCCAGACTTTTGTCTCCAAATAAATTTCATCAAAATGACTCCGCTAATGATGGCTGCATTGGGAGTCTAATATAGTATTTTTTAACCGACTTCCAAAAAAGAAGGAGGTTCTCAATTTGTCTGTATTTTTTTTTATGTTTGTTACCGGCAAATCGCTTGAAAGAGTTATCCGATTTTGATGTATGAATAATAGACAATTTATGACAAAGTATATTATGACGCATTTCTTGTAGGTTTGAATTCTACTTATGACTATCACTTTTCGTTTACAAGAAATGATTATATTTTTGCACCTACCCTTTTCTTGATTCTTGGAATGTAGTATGCAGACGAGAACGTAATGAGCGATATAACCCCGTGCCTCGGCAGTACTCGACGATAATGGATGGCAACACGCCGACTGGCATTCCAGCACATAGTCGTAGGCCTTTATGACCGTCAGTTCCTTATGGGTAATAGGGATGTGCTTTGTACAAAAACATTGCGATTTATTTCTTCTCATAATCTCTGAAATTAAGAGAAGGTGTAAAACAATAAAATTTAAAAAAATACAAGACTAGCTGATGCCCGCAGCTTCGCCCGCGTAAAGTTCCCGCTTCCCGTAGGAAATTGTTAACGGGATAAAAAGTTGCCTATGTATTATTCCAGACTATAATGTATCTCTGTACCGAATTTCAGCGAGATACGTTCATCCGTTCGAGCGTGAAAGAGTAACAAACATCCACACTCACAAACTTTCGCTTTTATAATAATAGTAAGAAATAACCAAACCTACACACATTTAACAATAAATTAATACACTTACTTGTACGTTGCCGATTATAAACGCTAAAGTTCTCTCTAATTCACTAAGTAAATCGTTTACATAGTTACGTCTCCTAAAGATTAAACTCAAATTCGCTTAGTTAATATCTTAGCTTAGGTTCGGATTAGGTAGACAACATACATCGATGGATGAGTTTTAAAGTTTACCAACTTACTCTTGTAAACTACATGCAACTGTAATTAGATTTGTAGACCTTTATGTAAAACTAGCAAAACTGAGTCTTTAAAATGGTGCTTTTAATACTAAATCCGTTAGGATTATCAATTTCGTGCTAGATCAAAACACATCAAGAATAAATACCTATAAAGTATAATGAAAACTACAAAACAAAACTGATAAGCTTCCTTTGAAGCGTTGTGTTGACAAGTGGATGAGTAATAAAATATTATAAGTCCCTCTTTTACATGTCACGGGACATCCTTCCTGAGGGCTTACCCGGGGCTCTCAACCATAGGATGTTGGGCGTTACGTGAGGTTTTTTAGTCGGTAAGAGTCCGGCATAGCATCCTACGAGGATTTTCCCTCACGTTAAAAACTACGCGACCGTCTCTCTTAAATTAAAGATCTAAGTACCGGCGTAGACGATAAAATTCCTAATGTATGTCAGTTTATTTCAACTAATTTGAAATTTAAGTACTGAGCAATACTGCGAGTAAATATTTAATTTAATGCAGCAATCTGGAGTGCCCAATAATCCTTTTTGATTATTGTTAAATACGCCACCTTACATAATATACCTACTTACGAATACACAAAAGAAATCTGCGATATTCGATAGGGGAAAATTTGTGTGATTTTGTGTTTAGGTCACCGACATACAAATTGCGCAGTAGCCCTGTAAACAATGTTTAAATAGGTTTTTTTTTTTTTTTTATAATAAGTGTATTCAAATTCACTTTTAGATATTACAATCTAGCTTATGGGCTAATAAGTAATTTTACTTTGACTTAAACTTCTAAAATGAAAATACTTATTCTAAGATGATAATCCATTGATTTTTCTTAGAGTCTGTTAAGGCTAGTATTTCCGAAATCGACCAAAATCGACCCATTTTGAAGCGATCTTTATACTATTAAATATTCTTTGATTTGATCTGATAAAAATGTATTACTATAGTTTAATAGATGCTCTTGCTTCCTTTAATTTTTAAAACACGATTAATAAAACTTTATATGATAAAAATCGTTCTCGAAAAACTGGAAATGTGCAAAAATTTTAAAGATGAATGTTGTTATTGCTCAAAATATACTTGTTTATTTTATATAAACACATGTCTATATTAAAGATATTGATCTTATGAACAATATTCATGCTATTATTTATTTTTTAAACACCTCAGATTTTAAAACAATGATAAAAAGTGTAGAATCTAGAACAATTAGGCATTTAGCGTACACTTCAATCACTTCATACGCCTGACAGGGCTGTTCTGGGTAGGACCTGTGTCGCTCTGTCATCCGTGACCCGCCGTTCGCGCGAATCGATCGTTTTAATTAGAAGTAGTTGCAGAAATCTGTAAATATTATTTTGTTTTTATTTGTAAATATTAGGATAAGTACGTTATTGTGTATAAATAAATAAATATCGTGTAATTTAGTGATTAGTGACTAGGTACTCAGTGAATATGGGTAAAAAAAAGCCAAGTGAAATAAAATGCCCAGATGTCAATTGCGGCTACTACGACGGCAAGTATGGTAAGTTCCTACAAGTATTGTTTTATCTTTATTATATTTATAAAAATACATAACCAAATAATTCACTGACGGGCATGATGAAATTATGAGGTTGATGCTGAGCGAAGCGACTGAAGCCAACAGCTGCCATTATTTTGCTACCTACTGAAGAGGCAGTACAGTAGCTAAACGTACTCATATAGGCTTAGAGATCTCCCATTCCAGTCCTCTTCTACGTAGGTACAGGTAGGTGTCATTTAGCAAAGGCCAAGTAAGTTAGATCACGGCTGTTTTTGGTAATGAATGACTGTGAGAAATGAACTCGGTGCCCCAAAGTTGCTTGGGACCTTACGATAAGAAGAGGGATAGTATTTACCTAAACCACAGTAACTACTAGGTATAAAATATTCTCTTTTTACTATGCCTGAACAATCAACGTATTGCCCGTTCGCTCTAAGTTTGCCTTTCGCCTCCCATACTACGCCTGTACACCATCCTGTCCGCCAGCGGCAACCTTAGCGCGAACGGGTAGTAAATAATATAATGTTTGACGCTTTGAGTATAATAGTAGATTCACGTTGTTATTGCTACACTGTATAAATTATAACAGTAGTACCTACCCACTACCGACATAAAAGAAAAAACGTGTAGTTTTATTTTTCGTTGTAGTCTAGCCGTTTCGTTGTAGTGTACCCTCAAAGTCTTTTTTTTTTCAGCTCATCGATTCCGAGATTGAACGGTGGTTCATTTGCAAAAAAAGATACACGTGAATCGTAAGTAGGTACCTAGTACTCGTAGGTACTTTCATACTTTAATTTTGAGTGTAATAATCGTTACTTTCTTAGTAAATATGAATGTATGAAAAAGTGGATAATTTTTAGGGTTCCGTAAGTACCCAAAGGTAAAAAAACGGGACCCTATTCATGAGACTTCGCTGTCCGTCTGTCTGTCTATCGGTCAGTCTGTCTGTCGGTCAGTCTGTCTGTTTGTCTGTCCGTCTGTCTATCTTTCTGTCTTTCCTTCACGAGGCTGTAGCTCATGAATAGACATAGCTAGAGATCTGAAATTTTCACAGATAATGGGTTTCTGTTGCCGCCATAACAACAAATATTGAATTTTGCATGCCAATATTTCTATCAATAAGCTGAATCACCGAATTGACATACGAGAGCGAGACTTTGAGGACATGTACCTTTTTCATTCAACTTTGTAACAGCTTTATTTTTTGTAAGCAAGGGTTATAAACCCTTTTTTTTTGCTTTTAACGTGAGAGAAAATCCTCATGGATGCTATGCCGGACTCCTACCGACTAAAAACCTCACGTTACGCTCAACAGCCTTTGGTTGGGAGCCCAGGGTAAGCCCTCGGAAGGATGTCCTAGGACTTCCAACAGACCCACGGCCGCCACTGCGGCTTCGCCTAGGGGTAGGTTCGGGTGCAATCCTGCGTCTTTGGGTGTTTCGGATGTGATCCCGCTTCTGAAGGGGGTATGCATAAATCCCTCACGTCACGCTGCCGTCATGGGCCTGCATCTGTAAGGACGGTGAGCAGCCCCCTCACCGTCTTCAGGCCCCTGGTTATGGAGACCGATAGTCTTGGGCGACGACACGTCTGCGGCGTTCATTTCAAGTGTGTACTTGTTGCCGTTATTAATAAAAAAAGGCAAAAAAAAAATCACGTTTGTTGTATGGAAGTCCCCCATAAATATTTATTATTTTTCTGGTTTAGGTACTCAATTCAATCCTTTATTTTTGCAAACAAGGGTTTATATCCCTTGTGCTTCCACGGACCTCGGAAGGGGCCACCTGCGGGATCCAGCCTGCGGTAGACTAAGAATAGGTTTTTGAAAACTTTCTAGGCAACCTAAGTTCCTAGTCTATATATATATAATAAAAAGATCTAAAGTCAAAACTGTACATTAAACATATTTAAAAAAATACTCGCGGGGGTTCTACACAGGATACCGAAGTCGAAAATGTAGTTAGAATTTTTTGTCTGTTTGTCTGTTAATTTTGCTTTGTCCGGAAGGATCTCGAAAAGTACTCAATATTTTTGATTAAAAATTTGCACAAATATTAACTAGGGGTAGGGTCTTCAAATAGACTTAAAATTGACTTCAAATTGACTATGTTGGTGTAAGCGCCATCTATCATTGGTTGTATTTTGTAACACAGGTCTAAGCTGACATGCGGCGTGCGTGTTACTTGTCTTATTCATATTATAATGTAAAATAAATAAACGCATTATTTTACTCACAAGATGCATTCTATTATTTTTTGCTACTTATGTTATACCTATGCTTACCTCTTCGAAGACTGCTCGAATTGATTTCATAAATTATTGACGGATTTTTTTCTTATTATCTTTTCTCGGCTCGTCTCACAATTAAAATGATGATAAAAAAAGTAGTAAAAAATAGAACCAACTTCAAACAAATCCTGAAAAATTAAATTTACTTGGCACAAAGATAAATGTATTTAGATTTTTCATATTTTATTCAATATCATATTGAAGTCGGCGCCAAGTAAACCCATAGGTTGAGGTAGGTATTATTAATGGCACCAACTTCAATATCATATTGAATACAATCTGATAAATCAAAATACATATTATTACTTTGTGCTATGTAAATTTTATTTTTCAGGATTTTTTTAAAGTCAGTTCTATTTATTACTAAAAATTTTTTGATCATCATTTTAAGTGACGGGTGGACCGAAAAGAATATCTATCTAGGTGTAAAGTTCTTATCAATACAAATCAATCAAGCCCAAACACAAGGTACGTGCTGTTAATCGTTAAATAATTCCCTCGACTGTCTTTCGGTTCCATCATCAGATCGACTCCTGACCTTCATTAAATTGTAGTACATTAACAGTGGGCGCACACTAGGCGTCTTGTCACGGCGACAAGCTGTGGGCGCCAAATTACATACATTTTGTTCTAAGCTCCACACACTAGGCGACATGTCGCCGCGACTCCGAGACAAGCAAGGGGAGTCTTCGCGTCTGTCGCGCTATTGTCGCGGCGACACGGCGACAGTCGCCCAGCGACAGCTTTGGACAACGTGTTCCTTGCACAACGTCTGTCACGGCGTCAAGTCGCCATCAAGCGATCAAGCACTTCATTAAAAAGTTACCAAACGCACTAGTTGTCCCTACAATTTTCGGTGGTTGCCCTCGATTTCTCCTGGATCCCATCATCAGATCCTGACCTGGTAAAAATGGGACTACCTCAGAAGTAAACCCTATTGAAGAAAAGAAAAAAGAATTAAATCCGTCTATAATTGACGGAAATATCAGTGAACATACATAAAAACATACAGACGAATGTAGAACCTCCTCCTTTTTTGAAGTCGGTTAAAAATAAGGAAAGGTTTCTTACAACCCCATTTTGAATATACCTGCTAACAGGCACTTACTTAATAAAATGTCTTATAAAGGTTTGATAAACTTATACTTCTGTTGTAATTTATTTGGTGGTACAAAAAGTGCGGCATGAAATACACGTTGCACCAACTGTCAACGTCTAATTGCACCAACTGGCAACGTCCAAACAAAGTGCTTGGGGTCAAATGAGTTCATGTCGATCGCATGCTACGGGGGTATCGCCCGCGGTGAGGTGAGGTGGTAAAAATACCTAATGCGCTCTGGCATTCGGCCCTTAAGTTTACGTACACATTGTTCTTGTGTTCTACACTAAACGACTAAAGTCACTTATCGCGTTCACATAGCACTACACTAACTCAAAGGGTTTAGTTCTTTTGAGTCTTCTTTTTAAGTCTGTCCAATCGAGGAGTTGGATTGCCTCAGGATTGTCATGATAGTGAAGTCTCTTTTCGTGAGCTTCTGCGAAACGTTGAATAATTTTGTCGACGGACTCCACTTGGTGGTCCCGATGGAGATCGTCATTTCGGATATACCAAGGTGCATTAACTATACTTCTTAGCACTTTATTTTGAAAACGCTGGATAATGTTTTTGTTGCTCTGTTTAGTGCAGCCCCACAGCTGTACACCATATGTCCATACGGGCATCAGGACTTGCTTATACAGTAAAATTTTGTTTGGTATTGACAGGCTTTTTTTTTTTTTTTTTTTTTAACGTGAGGGAAAATCCTCGTAGGATGCTATGCCGGACTCTTACCGACTAAAAAACCTCACGTAACGCCCAACAGCCTATGGTTGAGAGCCCCGGGTAAGCCCTCAGGAAGGATGTCCCGAGACTCCCAACAGACCTACGGCCGCCAATGCGGCCTCGCCCAGGGGGTGGTTCGGGTGCAATCCCGCGTCTATGGGGGGTTTCGGGTGTGACCCCGCTTCTAAGGGGGGGCGTGCGTGAGTGCTCACGTCACGCTGCCGTCATGGGCCTGCTTCTGTAAGGACGGTGAGCGGCCCTCTCACCGTCCTCAGACCCCCGGTCATGGAGGCCGATAGTCCTCAGCGAAGACACGTCGGCGGCGCCCAGGGCGCCGACTGCGGAACTCGGGTGGGAGAGTTCTCTCCCGCACCCGGCCCGCCGCCTCCTTCGCGAGCATGACCTGCTCGCAGAAAGAGGCGGCGCAGTCCCACTTACTCCCGCTGGAGAGCATGGCTCGCACCATGGCCTCAAGCGAGAGAGTGTCCACGCCCAGACCCACTACGAGGACCTGTCGCTGTTGTGCCCACGCCGTGCACTCCACCAGCGTGTGGAGCGCCGTGTCATCGCTGCGGTCCTCGCAGTGCTGACATTCGGCCGTGGTTTCCCGGTGTTTTCGCCACAGATACCTACCGAAGCTACCGTGCCCGGCAAGCATCTGTGTCAACCGGTAGGAGAGAGCACCGTGTCTTCTCTCCAGCCACTCGTCCATGACCGGTCTGACGGCCGCGATTGTGGCGAATCCCCCCTTTGGTTGCTCAAGTCGCATCTTCCATGTCTCCAGGGTTTCCTGGTGGAGCAGGGTCCGCTGGGCCTCGATTTCTCGAGACGCAGGCCTTTGGCCCCGCTCCAGCGCCTCCTTGCGCCATCTGAACAGTGACGCAAGGGCTCTCGCTTCCAGGTCCCATGGAGGGGTCCCGGCTAGGAGACATGCCGCCTCACCGGAGATCGTGCGGTATCCTCTTATCACCCTGACGGCCATCACTCTCTGGGTATTGACAGGCTTGATTTTTTTCCAAGCAGCCAATTCATTTCGCTCTAACGTATATCTAGTTCTTGCCGTTTTTTCTTAATGTGCGCTTTCCAACGTAGCTTCACATCAAGCGTCATGCCAAGATATTTCGCTGTATTACCATATGGAACAAGCTTATTGTTGATGAGTATTGGGTAGTACTGGTTTAAATAGGTAAAATCTCAATTCGTGTCATCAAAATACTGTTCCCACTTCTGTCTGAACTCCCAGTTACTGCTTACAAACTGTCAGGAAAAAAAAACTTATCCAAATATGGCTTTTTACTCACTCGTGGTTTGATAGAGTTTCAAAAATATCCATCTATCTATACACCTACACGATGTTGGGTGAAGTTGTAAGGAACATAGGCTTAAAAATAAATATGATACATATTGCTAAACAGTTCTATTTTATTCAGAATGAGTACGTATGCAAGTTTGGGGTGTACGATTTTTATGTACGAGTATTTTTACTTATAATTCCGTCAAAGGTCTGTTCTCCTTGTGCTAATGTGCTCCGAATAAGTAATGTTGACTCTTGGATGAATGTTACACAAGGCGTAAGGGTCCTGCTATGCTATGACTAGCGAGAAACGTGGCATTTTATGGGAACCGCACGTTTTTCACAACTGGGAGTACAAGTTCTTACTAATGATGTAATCTGACATCGACGCTTGTGAGTTCTGCGAAAAAAGTTATTAAAAATACATTTTATTTTTAAGTCATTCTCGAAATAAAGTGAAGAAAATAACAACTGGATTTAAGGGTGTTTCTTCAATGGATTCATTCATGTATCTTATTCAGGTGAAGGTGTCCAGTAGTAAATATACAGTACAACCTATATAATATTCAGTGGTTTAGTCGCTCGCAATGAAACCAGTGCTTTACAAATACATCAAAACAATGTCTGATACATCTAGCCACAAAAAAATGTTTCTACAGATTCACACGTACGTAACTGAATAATGAAATTGGTCTATGCCGAGCTCTACGATATTTTTTTTTTATCTGTGTGGTCTTTATTTCTTGTGATATAGTCATAAGTATACAAAACAAGAAGCACTTGTAGTTCCTGCTGTCTCAATATTTTGTCTTTCAATGTTCACTGCGGTTAGCAACTTTCACAATAACTGGTCCGCAGTGGTGACCTCTTTGTGACGATTCGATTGTGAGTATTTCCATGCTTTGGAAGTCACCATAAGCCGCAGGTCCTGGTTGTCAGTAACAAAGGCAAACTTAAGTTAAATGGAAGGTTGGCTTGAAAATTGTCAATAACGAGTAGTCACTACCTGCGTCTGTCCCATTTCACGTGGGACAAAAGTGAATAGATAAATGCTGGCGTACATTTAGTACGACTCTGTCTACACCTTTGGGTATAAAAGCATGACAATAATCCGGGAAGGATACCTATATACCTACTCAAGAAGTGGTCTGTTGTCGCACCCTTGTCTAGGTTTAAAATATGTAATGGATTTTTCTTGTTAGACCCATGTCACATACTAAGCTTTCCAGAAGTAAATATAAAATACCTATTTAAACCCTGTGTTTTAACTGCTTTTCATTGTAAAAATTTTCTTTTTACTTTTTTTAAAAAGATGAAAGACCCTTCTAATCTTAAATCAAACTACGTAGGTATACAACTTACATTTTTTTTTGCTGTAAAAAAGAAAGTGGCAAAAAGAACTTGAACTTAAAAAATGCATGTCACCGCCCTACTGCTTTGTGATAACTGCCTGCCCCGAAGAGGGGCCAGATTACACACTGAACTAAAGCGGTATTTCTGTCACAGGATAGGCCAGACGTTGGTTCACTACGACTCAGAAAAGGGAGCTCCACAATAAGGATGTCCTTAAGGGGCCTCGTGGACGATCCCGTGTGACGCGATTTGTCACAGGGCAATTGGTTTTGGTAAAACTAGAAATATAGGTTAGTATGATTCTTAAAAAGAAATTACTGATTATATACAGAAATTTTTAATAGTCATTATACAAACGTGTAAACAATATGTTTGTCTATTTCAAATACATAGTCACGTCTTTATCCAGGAAGGGGTAAGTAGAGGCATATTATACGCCCATATTTCACATTATAGTTTTATGTCCCACGTAATAGATAGTGAGCCTATTGCCGTGTTGAAATGGACAGGCGCAGGTCGCCGTGACCCGCAGTTGAAAATTTCAAGCCGCCCATTAGGTCTTCAACTTGGCTTAACGATTGTCATTTTTCTGACAACCAGGTTACATTTCGAGTTTCCTTCTCTACGCAATGGATCTTTTTGCGAAAGTGTTCCCTTAGTCGCCTTTTACGACACCCTCGGGATGAATCGGGGTGCCGACATTTTCTACCCTTTCCTGTCGCCACACGGGGTTATCTGGGTACACTTGTTCTGTATGTACCTATCTTTATAAATTACATATAACTATGTATATTGTGTAGCTGCATGTGTCGGAGGGTAACGCCAGTATTAAACCAGTGACGATACTATACGGTTGTTTCATTGTGAACTTACCTACGAACATTTTATCTGGCGACGAGTGCAAATTACCTACGTATATTGTTAAAAGTGACTTTTTTTTCTTGAATACTAAAAATGACTAGTTTTCTTGGAAATTTAAGTGTTTTCGATTATAAGATTCACGAGTGGGACGTTTTCTACGGTAAATTAAAGCAGTTTATAAAGTTAAACGGAATATCGGACGTTAAACAAAGTGCGGTGCTGTTAACGCATTTGTCGGACGATTCCTACCGCTTGCTTCGAAATCTCGTGCATCCAAGGGAGCTCGAGGAAGTACCGTATAGTGAACTGGTTGAAGTACTCGACAAACATTTCACGCCAAAAAGATCGACATTCGCAGACCGGGCGAAGTTCTATGAAGCCGTGAGAGCCGACGGAGAAAGTATAGAGGAATGGATGGCACGTCTGCGAGGGTTAGCCGTGTATTGTGAGTTTGGCCCAGAGCTGGACATACTTTTACGTGACCGTTTTGTGCTCGGCTTCAAGGCAGGCCACGAACGTGATAAGCTTTTTGAGCGTGATTCAAAAAAATTAACGCTGGCGGAGGCGCTGGAAGTCGCACAGAAGGCGTCGTGTGCGCGACAAGCACGGGCGGACCCCAGCGCAGGCACTGACGCGATTGCCGTCGCCGTGAAGCAGGAGCCGGTGTTCTATGTACGCACTGGCGCCAGAGGTGCCCCGCGAACCTCGGGGGCCCCCGACGCTCTGGCGAAAATTAGTGGCAGTAAGCCTGTAGCCAGGAAAGAGGATGGCACTGACCACAGTTGCCAAGTATGTGGTTTGAAGAATCACATCGCAATAAAGTGCAGATATAAAAATTATAAGTGTTCAAGTTGCGGTCAGAAGGGTCATCTGAAAAAGGTATGCATGACGAGAACATCAAAGTTGTACAATATCGACACAGTTGGATCGGATTCCTCACACGGAGACTGTAATGAGTGTGAACTATATAACCTGAGGTATGTCAACTATAAACCTATTAAAATATGTGTTTTATTAAATGGTATAGAAATGTACATGGAGTTAGATACCGGGGCGGGTAGTTCTGTTATATCAAATCAGTTGTATACTCAATATTTTTCTAAATTTAAACTGTATGATAGTGACTTAAAATTATGCCTGTATAATGGTCATAAAATCACACCACTAGGATATTTTATAGCACAGATAACATATTCAAATTTGAAAGATAAAGTTAAATTATATGTCTTAGAGGGTGGCGGACCCCCGTTACTAGGTCGTGATTTTATGACGAAATTTAAGATTTATTTTGGGACAACCACTAATCATATGACTCATTATAATGGGAGTTGTGTGGAAGTACAACAAATATTGAAACAGTTTCCAGACGTCTGGAAGGACGAATTAGGTTGTTTTAATAAATTTGAAGTCGAATTAAAACTCAAAGAAAATGCATCACCAAAATTTTTTAAATCCCGTACCGTACCGTTTGCACTGAGAGATAGGGTTAGCGCCGAACTTGACAGGTTAGTCGGGTTAGGAATATTAGTGCCTGTTAGTTATTCTGATTACGCCACACCCATTGTTCCCGTGTTGAAGGAAAATGGCAAGTTAAAAATTGCAGGTGATTTCTCATGTACTTTAAACAAGGATTTAGAAATAGATAAGTATACCTTGCCGCGTATAGAGGAGGTTTTCAGTAAGTTATCAGACGGGGAGCACTATTTTAAATTAGATTTAAGTAACGCATATAACCAATTTAGATTATCGAAGCCCTGCCGAAAACTATGTACAATAAACACACATAGAGGTTTATTTTCTTATAGCCGTCTTGTCTATGGTTTAGCCGGGGCCCCAGCTTTTTTTCAAAAAGCTATGGAAACTCTGTTGGCAGGATTAGAAGGGGTAAGCGTCTGGCTGGACGATATCTGTGTTACGGGGCCCACAAAACAGGTACATCTTTCTAGGTTACGGGAGGTGTTACATAGATTACAGGAGGCCGGGTTAAGGTTGCAAAAAGAGAAATGTGTTTTTTTTGAAAAGAGCGTAACTTATTTAGGTTACTTAATTGACAAGGAAGGGTTAAGGACTAGTCCCGCCAAGGTGGAATCTATTCTCGGCGCGCCTGCACCTACCGACGTGTTGGGAGTCAAACGGTTCCTAGGAATTGACAACTTCGAAGTGTCGGACTGAGAAATCCTACCACTAAATTTGTAGGACTAAACGGTCATTCCATTCTAACAATATTTACAAAGGTGCATACAAAAAATCAGCTTGTTATTAATTGAAGCATTGGGTGCAACAAGGGCGTATGCTGTAAAATTGAGTTTCGAGAAAATTGATAATGAAAGATATGTTGTCTTATAATATTTTATTACTTTGGCTTTCACTTAAATTTACTTTATTATTTATTAGCCCCATGATTTAGCAAAAAGATTCAGGTATTAAAACTATTTTAGAGCAATCAGAAATATTGTATAATCAAGTTTTTTTTTACTTGTGTTATCCGCCCTTGTTGCACCCAACTGGTAAAACAGATAGGTCATTAATGTTACTATTAATTTTTAAGGAAAATAAATAACAATTTTAATACTTAGGTATATAATATTTTAAATTATAATGTAAGTGAAACATGTGTATTTATTACAATGACCGTTCAAATATTCAATTATTCTCAATTATTTTTTTCCGATTTTCGTGTTTTTAATCATATTCATCAAAATATTCAGTCGACTTCTTCAAGCTGATTCAGCAGATTCCCTTAATCTTTTGAATCAGCTTGATTATCTCGTTTCAACTTGTCAGGCCCAACGTTCTCATTCTCTCTCAACTTTAAAACCTTTTTCTAAACACGACATTAAGAGGGTATCTTGCTGCACTTTGTCACATATATTCCAAAAGTCACAAAAAAATGTCGCTGTGCATTTTGATGGAGGTTAACACACATTCAACATTTTTTGGGACAACGCGTAGTAATAGATCTAAAAACCTTTTAAGGTACCTTCTTTCCTCGAGCTGATATTGTAAATTCTTCGCCCAAACCTCTCTTTAACGTTTTTTATTCTTTACCTTCTATTTTACCTTTCTTTTTAGGGAGACTCATGTTAACTCTGGCCAGCATCTGATCTAAAGTGACTAGAATCTCTTGTTACATTCATTTTTACATTAAAAAGTTTTTCAAACTGCAGACATGTCGTTATGTGTTTCAATTTAAACGCACTTTTGTTATCTATGCAACAAGGGCGTAGCGCCACCTCCGACATTAATGATTCTCACGTCACCTGGATTACAGTAATCGAAACGAGTTTTTAATATACGAAACTAGATAGCTCTGTGCATATTCTAATGTAATAACATCAAAACGGACTTTGGGTATCGAACGCCCTTGTTGCTCCCAATGCTTCAATTATTTTTATGGCCCCGTCGTTTCGACATATTCGGAGTGGAGGACGCTCTCAAACAAACCATCCGTTTTGTAGGACAATTATTCCTCCCAGTTTATAATACAATTATTTAAACATTGTAATAAAAAATAAACGGTTAGTCAGACAATTTCAATACTCCATCAAATCGACATGTTTTATAGCTGCGCACTTTATTAGCTACCTCTATCGAGAATTTTCACAGAGAAAAACTTGGGCGTCTCGTCGAACGGAAACTACTCACAAAGATTCAGCCTGTTATTAATCAATGAAAGACACAGGCGGTGGCTCCTGGACCATAACGGATTCATAAGTGCCGATGCACTCGGAATAAAATTCCTGTAATAATTTACTACACCTAGGAACCGTTTGACTCCCAACACGTCGGTAGGTGCAGGCGCGCCGAGAATAGCTTCCACCTTGGCGGGACTAGTCCTTAACCCTTCCTTGTCAATTAAGTAACCTAAATAAGTTACGCTCTTTTCAAAAAAAACACATTTCTCTTTTTGCAACCTTAACCCGGCCTCCTGTAATCTATGTAACACCTCCCGTAACCTAGAAAGATGTACCTGTTTTGTGGGCCCCGTAACACAGATATCGTCCAGCCAGACGCTTACCCCTTCTAATCCTGCCAACAGAGTTTCCATAGCTTTTTGAAAAAAAGCTGGGGCCCCGGCTAAACCATAGACAAGACGGCTATAAGAAAATAAACCTCTATGTGTGTTTATTGTACATAGTTTTCGGCAGGGCTTCGATGATCTAAATTGGTTATATGCGTTACTTAAATCTAATTTAGAATAGTGCTCCCCGCCTGATAACTTACTGAAAACCTCCTCTATACGCGGCAAGGTATACTTATCTATTTCTAAATCCTTGTTTAAAGTACATGAGAAATCACCTGCAATTTTTAACTTGCCATTTTCCTTCAACACGGGAACAATGGGTGTGGCGTAATCAGAATAACTAACAGGCACTAATATTCCTAACCCGACTAACCTGTCAAGTTCGGCGCTAACCCTATCTCTCAGTGCAAACGGTACGGTACGGGATTTAAAAAATTTTGGTGATGCATTTTCTTTGAGTTTTAATTCGACTTCAAATTTATTAAAACAACCTAATTCGTCCTTCCAGACGTCTGGAAACTGTTTCAATATTTGTTGTACTTCCACACAACTCCCATTATAATGAGTCATATGATTAGTGGTTGTCCCAAAATAAATCTTAAATTTCGTCATAAAATCACGACCTAGTAACGGGGGTCCGCCACCCTCTAAGACATATAATTTAACTTTATCTTTCAAATTTGAATATGTTATCTGTGCTATAAAATATCCTAGTGGTGTGATTTTATGACCATTATACAGGCATAATTTTAAGTCACTATCATACAGTTTAAATTTAGAAAAATATTGAGTATACAACTGATTTGATATAACAGAACTACCCGCCCCGGTATCTAACTCCATGTACATTTCTATACCATTTAATAAAACACATATTTTAATAGGTTTATAGTTGACATACCTCAGGTTATATAGTTCACACTCATTACAGTCTCCGTGTGAGGAATCCGATCCAACTGTGTCGATATTGTACAACTTTGATGTTCTCGTCATGCATACCTTTTTCAGATGACCCTTCTGACCGCAACTTGAACACTTATAATTTTTATATCTGCACTTTATTGCGATGTGATTCTTCAAACCACATACTTGGCAACTGTGGTCAGTGCCATCCTCTTTCCTGGCTACAGGCTTACTGCCACTAATTTTCGCCAGAGCGTCGGGGGCCCCCGAGGTTCGCGGGGCACCTCTGGCGCCAGTGCGTACATAGAACACCGGCTCCTGCTTCACGGCGACGGCAATCGCGTCAGTGCCTGCGCTGGGGTCCGCCCGTGCTTGTCGCGCACACGACGCCTTCTGTGCGACTTCCAGCGCCTCCGCCAGCGTTAATTTTTTTGAATCACGCTCAAAAAGCTTATCACGTTCGTGGCCTGCCTTGAAGCCGAGCACAAAACGGTCACGTAAAAGTATGTCCAGCTCTGGGCCAAACTCACAATACACGGCTAACCCTCGCAGACGTGCCATCCATTCCTCTATACTTTCTCCGTCGGCTCTCACGGCTTCATAGAACTTCGCCCGGTCTGCGAATGTCGATCTTTTTGGCGTGAAATGTTTGTCGAGTACTTCAACCAGTTCACTATACGGTACTTCCTCGAGCTCCCTTGGATGCACGAGATTTCGAAGCAAGCGGTAGGAATCGTCCGACAAATGCGTTAACAGCACCGCACTTTGTTTAACGTCCGATATTCCGTTTAACTTTATAAACTGCTTTAATTTACCGTAGAAAACGTCCCACTCGTGAATCTTATAATCGAAAACACTTAAATTTCCAAGAAAACTAGTCATTTTTAGTATTCAAGAAAAAAAAGTCACTTTTAACAATATACGTAGGTAATTTGCACTCGTCGCCAGATAAAATGTTCGTAGGTAAGTTCACAATGAAACAACCGTATAGTATCGTCACTGGTTTAATACTGGCGTTACCCTCCGACACATGCAGCTACACAATATACATAGTTATATGTAATTTATAAAGATAGGTACATACAGAACAAGTGTACCCAGATAACCCCGTGTGGCGACAGGAAAGGGTAGAAAATGTCGGCACCCCGATTCATCCCGAGGGTGTCGTAAAAGGCGACTAAGGGAACACTTTCGCAAAAAGATCCATTGCGTAGAGAAGGAAACTCGAAATGTAACCTGGTTGTCAGAAAAATGACAATCGTTAAGCCAAGTTGAAGACCTAATGGGCGGCTTGAAATTTTCAACTGCGGGTCACGGCGACCTGCGCCTGTCCATTTCAACACGGCAATAGGCTCACTATCTATTACGTGGGACATAAAACTATAATGTGAAATATGGGCGTATAATATGCCTCTACTTACCCCTTCCTGGATAAAGACGTGACTATGTATTTGAAATAGACAAACATATTGTTTACACGTTTGTATAATGACTATTAAAAATTTCTGTATATAATCAGTAATTTCTTTTTAAGAATCATACTAACCTATATTTCTAGTTTTACCAAAACCAATTGCCCTGTGACAAATCGCGTCACACGGGATCGTCCACGAGGCCCCTTAAGGACATCCTTATTGTGGAGCTCCCTTTTCTGAGTCGTAGTGAACCAACGTCTGGCCTATCCTGTGACAGAAATACCGCTTTAGTTCAGTGTGTAATCTGGCCCCTCTTCGGGGCAGGCAGTTATCACAAAGCAGTAGGGCGGTGACATGCATTTTTTAAGTTCAAGTTCTTTTTGCCACTTTCTTTTTTACAGCAAAAAAAAATGTAAGTTGTATACCTACGTAGTTTGATTTAAGATTAGAAGGGTCTTTCATCTTTTTAAAAAAAGTAAAAAGAAAATTTTTACAATGAAAAGCAGTTAAAACACAGGGTTTAAATAGGTATTTTATATTTACTTCTGGAAAGCTTAGTATGTGACATGGGTCTAACAAGAAAAATCCATTACATATTTTAAACCTAGACAAGGGTGCGACAACAGACCACTTCTTGAGTAGGTATATAGGTATCCTTCCCGGATTATTGTCATGCTTTTATACCCAAAGGTGTAGACAGAGTCGTACTAAATGTACGCCAGCATTTATCTATTCACTTTTGTCCCACGTGAAATGGGACAGACGCAGGTAGTGACTACTCGTTATTGACAATTTTCAAGCCAACCTTCCATTTAACTTAAGTTTGCCTTTGTTACTGACAACCAGGACCTGCGGCTTATGGTGACTTCCAAAGCATGGAAATACTCACAATCGAATCGTCACAAAGTGGTCACCACTGCGGACCAGTTATTGTGAAAGTTGCTAACCGCAGTGAACATTGAAAGACAAAATATTGAGACAGCAGGAACTACAAGTGCTTCTTGTTTTGTATACTTATGACTATATCACAAGAAATAAAGACCACACAGATAAAAAAAAAAATCGTAGAGCTCGGCATAGACCAATTTCATTATTCAGTTACGTACGTGTGAATCTGTAGAAACATTTTTTTGTGGCTAGATGTATCAGACATTGTTTTGATGTATTTGTAAAGCACTGGTTTCATTGCGAGCGACTAAACCACTGAATATTATATAGGTTGTACTGTATATTTACTACTGGACACCTTCACCTGAATAAGATACATGAATGAATCCATTGAAGAAACACCCTTAAATCCAGTTGTTATTTTCTTCACTTTATTTCGAGAATGACTTAAAAATAAAATGTATTTTTAATAACTTTTTTCGCAGAACTCACAAGCGTCGATGTCAGATTACATCATTAGTAAGAACTTGTACTCCCAGTTGTGAAAAACGTGCGGTTCCCATAAAATGCCACGTTTCTCGCTAGTCATAGCATAGCAGGACCCTTACGCCTTGTGTAACATTCATCCAAGAGTCAACATTACTTATTCGGAGCACATTAGCACAAGGAGAACAGACCTTTGACGGAATTATAAGTAAAAATACTCGTACATAAAAATCGTACACCCCAAACTTGCATACGTACTCATTCTGAATAAAATAGAACTGTTTAGCAATATGTATCATATTTATTTTTAAGCCTATGTTCCTTACAACTTCACCCAACATCGTGTAGGTGTATAGATAGATGGATATTTTTGAAACTCTATCAAACCACGAGTGAGTAAAAAGCCATATTTGGATAAGTTTTTTTTTCCTGACAGTTTGTAAGCAGTAACTGGGAGTTCAGACAGAAGTGGGAACAGTATTTTGATGACACGAATTGAGATTTTACCTATTTAAACCAGTACTACCCAATACTCATCAACAATAAGCTTGTTCCATATGGTAATACAGCGAAATATCTTGGCATGACGCTTGATGTGAAGCTACGTTGGAAAGCGCACATTAAGAAAAAACGGCAAGAACTAGATATACGTTACAGCGAAATGAATTGGCTGCTTGGAAAAAAATCAAGCCTGTCAATACCCAGAGAGTGATGGCCGTCAGGGTGATAAGAGGATACCGCACGATCTCCGGTGAGGCGGCATGTCTCCTAGCCGGGACCCCTCCATGGGACCTGGAAGCGAGAGCCCTTGCGTCACTGTTCAGATGGCGCAAGGAGGCGCTGGAGCGGGGCCAAAGGCCTGCGTCTCGAGAAATCGAGGCCCAGCGGACCCTGCTCCACCAGGAAACCCTGGAGACATGGAAGATGCGACTTGAGCAACCAAAGGGGGGATTCGCCACAATCGCGACCGTCAGACCGGTCATGGACGAGTGGCTGGAGAGAAGACACGGTGCTCTCTCCTACCGGTTGACACAGATGCTTGCCGGGCACGGTAGCTTCGGTAGGTATCTGTGGCGAAAACACCGGGAAACCACGGCCGAATGTCAGCACTGCGAGGACCGCAGCGATGCCACGGCGCTCCACACGCTGGTGGAGTGCACGGCGTGGGCACAACAGCGACAGGTCCTCGTAGTGGGTCTGGGCGTGGACACTCTCTCGCTTGAGGCCATGGTGCGAGCCATGCTCTCCAGCGGGAGTAAGTGGGACTGCGCCGCCTCTTTCTGCGAGCAGGTCATGCTCGCGAAGGAGGCGGCGGGCCGGGTGCGGGAGAGAACTCTCCCACCCGAGTTCCGCAGTCGGCGCCCTGGGCGCCGCCGACGTGTCTTCGCTGAGGACTATCGGCCTCCATGACCGAGGGTCTGAGGACGGTGAGAGGGCCGCTCACCGTCCTTACAGAAGCAGGCCCATGACGGCAGCGTGACGTGAGCACTCACGCACGCCCCCCCTTAGAAGCGGGGTCACACCCGAAACCCCCCATAGACGCGGGATTGCACCCGAACCACCCCCTGGGCGAGGCCGCATTGGCGGCCGTAGGTCTGTTGGGAGTCTCGGGACATCCTTCCTGAGGGCTTACCCGGGGCTCTCAACCATAGGCTGTTGGGCGTTACGTGAGGTTTTTTAGTCGGTAAGAGTCCGGCATAGCATCCTACGAGGATTTTCCCTCACGTTAAAAAAAAAAGCCTGTCAATACCAAACAAACTTTTACTGTATAAGCAAGTCCTGATGCCCGTATGGACATATGGTGTACAGCTGTGGGGCTGCACTAAACAGAGCAACAAAAACATTATCCAGCGTTTTCAAAATAAAGTGCTAAGAAGTATAGTTAATGCACCTTGGTATATCCGAAATGACGATCTCCATCGGGACCACCAAGTGGAGTCCGTCGACAAAATTATTCAACGTTTCGCAGAAGCTCACGAAAAGAGACTTCACTATCATGACAATCCTGAGGCAATCCAACTCCTCGATTGGACAGACTTAAAAAGAAGACTCAAAAGAACTAAACCCTTTGAGTTAGTGTAGTGCTATGTGAACGCGATAAGTGACTTTAGTCGTTTAGTGTAGAACACAAGAACAATGTGTACGTAAACTTAACAGACTCTAAGAAAAATCAATGGATTATCATCTTAGAATAAGTATTTTCATTTTAGAAGTTTAAGTCAAAGTAAAATTACTTATTAGCCCATAAGCTAGATTGTAATATCTAAAAGTGAATTTGAATACACTTATTATAAAAAAAAAAAAAAAAAAACCTATTTAAACATTGTTTACAGGGCTACTGCGCAATTTGTATGTCGGTGACCTAAACACAAAATCACACAAATTTTCCCCTATCGAATATCGCAGATTTCTTTTGTGTATTCGTAAGTAGGTATATTATGTAAGGTGGCGTATTTAACAATAATCAAAAAGGATTATTGGGCACTCCAGATTGCTGCATTAAATTAAATATTTACTCGCAGTATTGCTCAGTACTTAAATTTCAAATTAGTTGAAATAAACTGACATACATTAGGAATTTTATCGTCTACGCCGGTACTTAGATCTTTAATTTAAGAGAGACGGTCGCGTAGTGATGCGACAGGTGCAAGGAACCGAGATTAATATTTCTGATACATTGTTTTTTTGCTATTTTATATAAAACTTTAAAATGTTACTGGCGCCCATTGAAATTGTTTCTTTAGGGTAATGTAAAAGAGGGACTTATAATATTTTATTACTCATCCACTTGTCAACACAACGCTTCAAAGGAAGCTTATCAGTTTTGTTTTGTAGTTTTCATTATACTTTATAGGTATTTATTCTTGATGTGTTTTGATCTAGCACGAAATTGATAATCCTAACGGATTTAGTATTAAAAGCACCATTTTAAAGACTCAGTTTTGCTAGTTTTACATAAAGGTCTACAAATCTAATTACAGTTGCATGTAGTTTACAAGAGTAAGTTGGTAAACTTTAAAACTCATCCATCGATGTATGTTGTCTACCTAATCCGAACCTAAGCTAAGATATTAACTAAGCGAATTTGAGTTTAATCTTTAGGAGACGTAACTATGTAAACGATTTACTTAGTGAATTAGAGAGAACTTTAGCGTTTATAATCGGCAACGTACAAGTAAGTGTATTAATTTATTGTTAAATGTGTGTAGGTTTGGTTATTTCTTACTATTATTATAAAAGCGAAAGTTTGTGAGTGTGGATGTTTGTTACTCTTTCACGCTCGAACGGATGAACGTATCTCGCTGAAATTCGGTACAGAGATACATTATAGTCTGGAATAATACATAGGCAACTTTTTATCCCGTTAACAATTTCCTACGGGAAGCGGGAACTTTACGCGGGCGAAGCTGCGGGCATCAGCTAGTCTTGTATTTTTTTAAATTTTATTGTTTTACACCTTCTCTTAATTTCAGAGATTATGAGAAGAAATAAATCGCAATGTTTTTGTACAAAGCACATCCCTATTACCCATAAGGAACTGACGGTCATAAATGCCTACGACTATGTGCTGGAATGCCAGTCGGCGTGTTGCCATCCATTATCGTCGAGTACTGCCGAGGCACGGGGTTATATCGCTCATTACGTTCTCGTCTGCATACTACATTCCAAGAATCAAGAAAAGGGTAGGTGCAAAAATATAATCATTTCTTGTAAACGAAAAGTGATAGTCATAAGTAGAATTCAAACCTACAAGAAATGCGTCATAATATACTTTGTCATAAATTGTCTATTACTCATACATCAAAATCGGATAACTCTTTCAAGCGATTTGCCGGTAACAAACATAAAAAAAAATACAGACAAATTGAGAACCTCCTTCTTTTTTGGAAGTCGGTTAAAAAATACTGTATTAGACTCCCAATGCAGCCATCATTAGCGGAGTCATTTTGATGAAATTTATTTGGAGACAAAAGTCTGGCTCAAGACGAATTTTAAACTCGCAACAGTCATCTCTCAGGCTTCCCCTTAAACCCATTATTGTTGCAATGATTGGGGGAGCCCTATGGCCAGCACTTTTGCTTGGCTGACATTATTATGATGAAATTTATTTTTAACAGTCTGGTTTAGGACAGAACTTGAATTCGGAAATATCACTTTTTAGATGCAGTTTTCTAGCTAACAACCTAATTCTTGAAATTGTTATGTAAACTACACTCGAGAGCAATGAATCCGGGTCACTTAAAGAATGTTAAAAATCTCGGAAACTAAAAATGATAGGTTAATGCAATAAATTGTATTTAATAGACAATGTAATACTCCTTAAATGAAAGTAAAAAAAATATGAGTCACCATACATTTTATTAACACAAAATTACATAAAGAAAAAACTGCCGATCTCTCCTTAAAACAAAAATAGGAAACATGAAATTTTTGAACTTTATTACGATTTTCTTGAATTTTAATACTTCGTATTGCCTCCTCGTGCTTCCATTACTGCGTTTACGCGGTTTGGCATGCTGTACACCAAGTTCCTTATACGATTTTGGGGAATATTCTCCCATTCCTCTGTGAGAGCAATTTTGAGCTCACGAAGCGTGATTGGGGGAGGGTTTCGTTGTTTTACGCATCTGCCTAGCTCGTCCCAAGCATGCTCGATCGGGTTGATATCCGGGCTGCGCGCTGGCCACTCCATACGAGTAATGTTCATCTCTTGAAGGTAGTCATTCACAATCCTACCTGTATGAGGTCGGGCATTGTCATGCATAAATATAGCATCCTCACCTAAATTGACCATAAATGGACCAACGTGATCATTGAGGATTTCTTCCACATATCTTACGCTAGTTAAAGAGCCGTTTTCTATGATCACCAGCTCTGTGCGACTTTCAGAAGAAATTCCGGCCCACACAAGTACAGACCCACCACCGTAGGCTACTTTTTCTTCGATGCATGCTTGCTTGAATCTTTCCCCTGGTCTTCGATACACTCTGTGTCTTCCATCGTGCTTGTAGAGCATAAATTTTGATTCGTCGGAGAACATAACTTTTGACCAATCTTCAATACTCCAATTTACGTGGCTCTGGGCATACCTTAGTCTCGAAATACGATGCCCACGCTCCAGTTTAGGGCCGTTTGCAGGTCTAAGGGGTTTTAAGTTAGATTCAGCAAGCCGACGTCTTACTGTCCATGCACTTGGGTTACTTCCTCCGAGGCGTCGAAACTGATTGGTGAGTTCAGTTCCTGTGAGAAAGCGATTTCGAAGCATGGTGTTCACCAAGTATCGGTCTTCTCGTGCTGTGGTACACCTGGTTCTGCCCGTTCCTGGTCTGCGTAGGTTAGAACCAGTTTCTTCGTAACGTCGGAGAACTCTTTGTACTGTTGACAGCGACACACCGACAGTCCTGGCTGTATCGCGCTGACTCCGGCCGGTTTCCAGCATTGTAAGTATTCTGGTGCATTCTTCAGGCGTAAGCGACATAATTTCAGCTTGATTAATGAATATAGAGCACTATCAACATGGTTTATGTACCCACATAAATGACAGATTACAAACAAAAGCAACACCAAATGCTGTAATTTCGTAGTTCCATCTTCGAAAGTGGCCCTTTTTCAAATTTGATTTTTTTATGATATAACTTTACAATAACTAAGAAGTTTTAATACCTTCATTTAAGGAGTATTACATTGTCTATTAAATACAATTTATTGCATTAACCTAGCATTTTTAGTTTCCGAGATTTTTAGGATTCTTTAAGTGACCCGGATTCATTGCTCTCGAGTGTAGTTTGGTTTGAAGTTTCAAACCGTTTACCAACTTTCTTTTGTTATTGAATTAGTTGCTTTAGGAAATTTATTTCATGTCTTTTTATTTTACTTTACAAAAATTTTAATAAAAATATGGGCATAGTTTTCTGTTTAAACCTATTTTAATTATTATTTTTGCTACGACTAAGCAATATTTGAAAAAAAAAAGTCAATTTAATGTCATAAATAGTAAGTCTTTAGTACTACATTACATAAACATTATGCAATTTTTCGACACAACTTTAGTAACAAGTTCAGCCAATTCTGATGGAAAGCGGTCATTGTAGTTAATGGAGGTATGCGTTTAAGAAACCTGTGTTGAGTTCTCAACGTACCCCTTATAAACGTTGTTAGGATCACTGTTAAACAGATAAAGTCGCGGATGCTAGCTAGTACCTAACAAACAATTTAATTCATAGAAACTTATTAAGATCTCAAAACACTGAAGCACAACATTATTGATATTCCGCGAGAGTAAATACGTGACAACATATTAATTACTAAGACGGTGAGCAAACATGTTTGTTTGTTAGTAATATAAACTAGAAACTACTCTCTCATCAAGAATCTTGTAATTTTCTGTTTATCTTATGCAAAACTTTATTAAACTGGTGGTCCAATTACGGAAGGGTAAATATTAAATGGTGGGTCCAATTTGGGTTGTAAATTTACTTTTGCGGTCCTGTCCGAGCCCTAAAACATGATTACAATGGCACAAATTTCCAACTTATTATGAATCTAAGGTTGTGCGCCTACATCCGATAATCTGACATCGATTTTCTGTAGATGAAAATAGAACGCAGGTACTTTGTTTTCTTTTAACGTGACGAAAATCCTACAGGGATTCTATCCCGGATTCCAATCGACTAAAAGCCACACATATCCCACCTAACAGTCTACGGTTGGGAGCCCCAAGTAAGCCCTCGGAAGGATGTCCTCAGGACTTCCAACAGACCTACGGCTACCATTGCGGCCTCACTTAGGGGGGGTAGTTCGGGTGTTATTCCGATTCTTGGGGGGGCGTGCTTAAATCCCTCACGTCATGCTGTTGTCTAGGACCTGCTTCTGTAAGGACGGTGAGCAGCCCCCTCACCGTCCCCCTCAGAACGTGAGTACTTAGGTACTTAGGTACTGCAAGCAAGAGATGCCCTACAAAACGTCGATGTCAAACAAAATCGGACTTCAATCCTGACCCGAATGTCGGCTCAATTATTGGTCCTACAAAAAGTTTGATTTAAGGTCACTAAGATCACAGGGCGGAAACTCCATACAAATGATTCGTTTTCAATTCTGTCATCGTACAGATCTTGAATGTGTGCGTGTGACCATAAGGCTAAGCAAATGTTCCCTTGCGACACCCGCCAACTATACTGAAAGCCGTGGCGCGGGACTGGCGGTGGTGGGGAAGCTTGGTCAGTAAGGGACAGGGAGTTCCCTATCTGTATGAAGTACTATTTTATCATCTTTGCTAAGATATAAAATATTCCGGTTCTCTCTCAAATAAACACAATAATTTCAACGAAATTTTTCCAGTGGACAAATAACAATTAAATGTTTTTACGAGTAAAAAAACATTTTTTCAAAATCACGGCCACTGCCAAAATATCCTTCGTTTTGCCGTAAATAATTTCAGAAGGGTCTAAATTGCCCGTAACCCAAACTCTCTCATAGGTACACATGCTATTTCAATACGAACCCCTTCAGAATGGATCGACAATGATGTTTGTCGTAAGAAAACGTTGGAAAATGTTTATTTTGCTCCCTACATTGGCGTTTGTGTTGGAAGAAGTTATGAAATACGAAGTTGTAATGTCAAGTTTTCAGTGCTGTCAAATAATCATAAAAATCTGAAAAATGCTTGGCTCAACAATTGACCTTTTCAACTAACGGCAAATCTTGTGACACGAATGTTTCATATATTTGAATCACGGATACACGGATTTGTTCCAACAATTTCATTCACAGTTTGCATAAACATGATTTACAAATTATTTGCGACACATAAATGTAAATTATAATAGTTACGTAAGCGTCGCCCATTGAAAAGAAAACAAACAGAAACGAGGAATGCTTTTTAAAATGCCAGGAGTCGTGAAATGTAACAAAACGAAACACAAATTGCAGGAACAAAAATAACTGAATTCTATAAGATAAAAGTAAAGTCTTGTACAAATTTCGTACATTCATGTAATCATCTAAACGCCTCTACATTCAATATTTACATTGGCCGAATGCAATCGCTACGTGTGCTATTGTTGAACTTGGGAGGGAAAACGAATATGTGCCAATTGAGATCTACCTGAAGTTTACTCCCTCGGGAATGTAAACCCTTAATAAAAGTAACGGAAAGCTTTTTTATTCTTTTCTGTAAACGCAACGAGACAACCCTTAGAGCTCCTCGCGGCGACCGGTCGCCGCGCATAATAATCAAACTTTTCCGTAAAGCCCCGCGCGGCGACCGGTCGCCGCACCTACCCAGACGACTTTAAACTTAAATTTAGCCTTCTTACGTCCTACTTTTTTATGAACAGGTTTATTGCATGTGTAGTTTATAACATTTTCTTGTTTTTGGAATCTTATAAAATAACGTCAATGGGCCAGAATTTTTTACAAAAATCGAACAGTTGAAGTTGAGAGTGGATTGCGCATGGATGGCGTGCGTTTGTGTAGTACGTGTGTGTTTCGTGTTTTTATTATAAATAATGTGTTTGCATTATTATTTATTATTTTAAACAGTAAAATAAACAATATATCAATAATCCGGTTGGTGTTTACAGGATCGTAAAATATGGTGTGGTGGTAGAGTAATCAATGTTTTTTTTGTTGAGTGCGTGTGTACCAAGTGCGAGTGTGCGTGTGCGTTTTGTTTTTTTATTATAAATAATGTGTTTTCATTATTGTTTATTATTATACACAGTAAAATAAACAATTTATCAATAATCCGGTTGCTGTTTGCAGAATCGAAAAATTTGGTCTGGTAAGTGAGATAATTTTTTTTTTTTGGGAATTGGGAAATCTTTTTTCATTTTTAGGGTGGTGGAGCTAGGTCCGTGCGATTACCGATTTTCGATATATTTTTTTAGTGTGTTGAAGGGAGAAACTTTCAGGTATGTTCCAGCCATCTCAGTTAGCAGTGCAATAAACGAATAGAAAATGTCAATTCACCACTTTTCATATTAACCTCAGAGACATCTGACGACTGGGTTGATGACCTCATAAAGGTTACGAATGAAAACCGATCATTGGCGTAAAACAATGATCAGCAGTCGATTGGTTGAGATGTTGATGATGAAATTTATTTAAAGACAAAAATCTGGTTCAAGACGAATTAGAACTCGCAACAGTCATCTCACAGGCTTCCTCTGAAACCTATTATTGTTGCAATAATTGGGGAAGCCATATGCCTAACATTGAATTGATTTTTAAACAATCTGGTTCAGGACAGAACTTGAATTTGGAATTATCACTTTTCTGATGCAGTGTTTTAGCTTACACCCTAATTGAAATTCTTGAGTGAACTAGCTTATAGGGTGCGCTTCTTTTCATATTCAACCACTTATTATCATTATCATACAACAATCGATACCTTTAAAAGCTTTCGATCAACAAAAGTCTGCTAACAGCCTCGTGCTTCGGACATAAACATTAATCAAAAAGTTGATCGGGACAACCCACGCATTGGACTTGTGTGCCTTCGAAAAATATAATTTGTAACTTATACTAGCTTATCTTTCTTTGCCTAAAAAACTTTTTCTGTCTTGGTCAGGGGAAATAATGCCTCGTACACAAAAGACTTTAGGCAATATAAGAGTGATAAGGGGCATATATTTTTTTCTGGATAATTCTCATAATTGATTTCTACTTTTTCTTTATTTCTATTTTTGATATTGGTCACTATCATTTTACTAGAGAGTCGTTAGCCCTTTAATTTGACAGGACTTAAATTAAAAAATACCTTTTTGTGCACTTCTTCTCCATAATACGTATACTATCTCCATGTCTTGCCGTTCATCCGTTCAAGCAATTTTCTTATAAAAGAGTGCTCATGTACAACCATGAGTACTAATACATAGATAAAATTATTCTTTTCATTTTTATTCTCTTATCTCTGTTACAAAAGAAATGTTAAAAAAATGTAAGCTTGCTATAATCCAAGTATTTGCGTATGAAATGGGAAGTGATACGGTAGGTATGTAAATATAAATACAGGCCTTTGTGATTTAACTGAACAGAGATTTAATTTAAATGGCCTTGCAAATAGCTATTTTGTTCCAAAGTAATTTATAATCTGCTTATTCTTTTACCATTTTAATATTTGCAATATATTGTATCGGGCTTAAATCCTATAATTACGTTTCTTTTCTCTCTCTTTTCTTACATCTTGAATCGTATTCTAGTCTATTATGCTTTTTACCTCATTTTAACGAAGTATAACATGGAGCAGGTAACAGAAAAATTATTTAACTTCTACATAACGTCTCAAACCTAGTTGGCAGTTCCAAAGAATTTTCTATACCTTGACAGATTGAGAGAGACTCTGTGGAAATAACATTAAAGATCAGATACAGACAGAATATTAAACATTTTTACTTAAAAATAAGATTTTTAAGTACATTTAAAAATCTCAATAATTTTCTCTAAACGAAAGGAAACATTAATTGTCTCAGACGCAAAGAAATATTAGTTTAGAGGCTTGTTAATTTGTCAGTTTCAAAAAATCTACGTAATTGAACACACCTCTTATATAAATTCAGTAAAAACTGTAATTTTAGACATTAAAATCATCCGACAAACAGAAAGACTATCCACGTATTCATGAATTACTTAAGTCCGACATTGATTACGTACTAAAACTAATGCTACTCTATAATTAATCTTTCTAAATGTGAACGTGAATAGTTTTAATATTAAAGGGTTATTTCTGGTATTAAATGGTGGAATTATCTCTTCCATTAAGCTAATGGTCGGGGATCATTAGAAGATTACATTTGTGTGTAAGTAATAAGAATTTGTGGTATTATACATTATGTAGGTATGTAACTTGACGTAATTTTTCTTTATGATGTGGGTAGGATTTATAAGTTGTTTTATAAGATTATTCATACAATACGTCATTATTCGAGCTATTATGTATCCATTTCAAAGGACAGGCACCCGAATCTCTCAGGTATTTAGGGGATTTGGGTGTATTTACTGCTGTTCACGCATATGTAGGCACAAGTATATTGGCGTAGCACCCGCAGTATGAAGTTTGACTCCTACTCTTTGATCGGTCTCAAGCAGGACTCGAAATTACCTTTTCTGGCTTGCTGAGCCAGATGTGTTAATCGTTGGTCCACCACGTTGGATACATTTTTTCACATAAAATTTGTGACATCAACTAATTGCTTTTTAAAATTATCTCTAATACCATAGTTAGCCATCCATCACTATTACATAATGAACGATAGATATCTTAAGTACCTCTGAAAACTAAGCTACTGACAAAGGATAAGGCTATTACTCTTTTAGAATAATTTGCGGGTTTTTTTTAACCTAACCTAACCTAACCTAACCTAACCTAACTTAAGGCCTAAATAAATTGCCTTCGTTAGATCCGACATCGTAGTCAGTGCTCCGACATGGGCCGGTATCTAAGTACAACCATTAAGGTTACCTATCATCATTTCAGCGTAATTTAATGCAGCTTTAACTATCTATATACTCAATCTTTTAATGAATATTGAAAAGCATTTTGTAATAATAAGACGCCTAAAAGAATTAATACGGTACCTAACCTACGAGTACATTTAATTCATTCAAAACTCTTCTTTTATAGATGACTTTGAAGCATAAATCGCAAACATATTCTACTGAAATTTAGATGAGATCTGCAATGAAACTACCTGCTCCTTTTTAAACATTTCTTTTTAATTAAGTTCCGTGGTGAGCGCTTGACTCCGGCACCGCGCCGCATATTACATACTTAAAAATGTATACACACACACATACATACTCACGCCTTTATCCCCGAAGGGGTAGGCAGAGGCCTATACCGGCCCACATTTCACCGTGTACAATTCGGTCCCACGTAACAGGTGGTGAGCCCATCGCCGTGTTGAAATGGACCGCCGCCGTCAGAGCCTCGTCCGTTGTTCAGCAGGTGCACGAGCTTGCACGTGAGGTTGACTTGGGCCCGGAGGTGTTGGTAGGGCCCCACTACACCCTACACTTCACTTAAAAATGTATAAGTAGCACAAATTACGTACACCAATTATGACAGTACTTTTTTACACATATTTTATAAAGTTTTAGGGTTATGAGTGTAGCGCTTCCAGTTTCAAAAACTTTTTTAAGATAAGGTGACCACATACGGCCGAATGGCGTATGCTTCTTTGTCACCTACTTTGGTACTTACCACGTAGTAAACAATAATCAAATACTTGTATCTTCAAAAATCTATTCAATTATTGCCTCAACTCAAAGATTTACTGTAAGCATGTGTTTCAGAAGTTCTAAATTATACACGGAAAAGGAGGTTGAGTAGCGAGAAACATTAGATGTTTTGTAAATTTGCTTTACGGTAGGTAATGAGAATCTTTCTTGGATTTCATTTCAGGTTATATTTTGTCACAACAAAAAGCTTATCCACTACTGTTAATGATGCTTTGATAAAATCACATTTGAAACATTTTTATTCATAGCGTTTTCAAAATTATTATTAAGTTTAAGTTATTTTTTTTTACATTTCACAGGTTCAGCGCAGGTACCATTTATTCCCCTATAAACGCCAAACTAAAGAAAACCAATCAATCAATCAATCAAAACAGCCTATCGCAGGCCACTGCTGGACGTAAGCCTCTCCCAATTTACGCCACAATATACGGTCCTGCGCCTGCCGCATCCAGTCCCAGCCTGCGATCTTTACCAGATCGTAGACTTAAAATGGTTTTGTTTTTTTTTAAGATTCCATAAGTAAATGTAATAGAGGGTCTAGCAAAGTATGCTACGTGCAAAGCCGGAGGGCACAGCTAGTAATTCAATGTATGACGTTTAAGAAACTGTCATTCTAATAATGAGCTCATTTTGTACGATATTATTCTGGCGGAACAGAAGTAGTCCCGAAAAGTAAATTAATAAAAAGACGTGTGGCACTCGGGGACTGCCGCGGTAAAGCTTTTGCATAGCATTTTTAGGGTTCCGTAGCCGAATGGCAAAAAAAGGAACCCTTATAGATTCGTGTCGTTATTTTACATAAACATTACCGTGTCCGTTGTGAAAACTTGAGAATTAAAAGTTAGTGGGTGATTTGCAAAGTGCTGTCAATATTCTTATCTATGACGCATTTCAATCGGAGCATCGAAATTGTTTTCACATTAAGAACTCTAAATTCGACCAGTACTCTTAATTCAACTTTGGTCGAGTGGTTAAGACGCGGATCGGTACGCAGAAGGTGCAACATCGATTCTGGGTACAAGCATCACTTTTTGGATTGACTTAATATATATAACGACTGCAGAGTGCATAATTGATGTAAATAAAAAAAAATGAAGTGCGAGATGTACGAGCGTGACCGAGCGTGGCCGAGAATAGCCGAGTGTGTTAGGTTTTTTTCGTGGCGGAATTTCTGGATTCGGTCTCCACGCTCGAGGCCCGCGATAGAAGCTATGCAATAGCTTAAAAATCAATAACGTTTCAATTCATGGGACTGGGATGGACTACGAGAATACTTTGAATGGAGTCGGCGCTGCTTTGCAGCGAGGGCTTCATCGGAAAGTGCCTCTGAGGTTGCTGGTGAGATCACATTAGTATGTTATACTAAATTTTTTGCTGTTTTGTGGTACGGAGCCTTCCGTTCGCGAGTTCAACTCAGACTTGGCCGGCTTTTCATAAAACAAACTTTCTCATATTATTATGTTTTAAAATAGACAAACTATGTCTTGAACAAGGTAAAGTATGACTCTTAATCTAGCTGAGGATTTCTAAAAATAAATATATTTTGCAAAATTTTCGAGAACAATATTTAGACATAAAACTATTATCGTTGTGGAGGCCTTTTACCAAGTTGTGTTATACACCTGTGTCATGTCCCGCTCATCTGTATTTAGGTACTTAATAAAATAAAGTGCCAAGTGCGATTCGGATCTGCGCACAAAAGGTGCCGTGCCAAAATAAACGGTATTTTTTCTGATTTTAGTATTTTTTGTTTTAACGGCAACAGAAATACAATACCTCATTTGTGAAATTTTCAACTCTCTTGCTATCACGGTTCTTAAGACACAGCTTTGTGACGAACAAACAGACAGACGCACTGCGAAGTCTCATAAATAGGGTCCCGTTTTTACCCTTTGAATACCGAACCCTAAAAAGCAATATTAAATAAACCAGTATTCTTATACGTACTCTGTGTATGAAACATCTACTTAAAGTTAAAAAGTGCATTGTTAAATAAAGGTTAACCTTTGTCACCGTTTCTATGCAAAGGTCCTGTCGGAAAAGTATCCAATATCGAAAAATATTAGTGTTGCAAACAAACTGTCGAGAACTTACATTTATTAACCTTGCTAGACGTGATTTCTCTCGTGTATTCAGCCCACATAACCTCTATTGTAAAGGGTCTGTATTGGAAGTACCTGATATTGAGACGAGTGAAATATATTACTAGACGATGCACGCGGCTTCGCCCTTTTGCGTACAATTCTGTTCCCGTTGTTTTGGCAATAATAAACACAAAGAATAATTAATCAGATGTACTACCCATACGCGCTAAGTTTGCCATTGACGTAAAGGCTGGTGTAAAGACGTAGTAAGGGAGGCGACCGTCAAACGTAGCGCGAACGGGCAGTAGTGCACTCGTTCGGAAGTTATACTTGTACGCGTACATATGTTTGGGGGTTTTCGTTTTAAGGGTTTCGTAGCCATATGGCAAAAACGGAACCCTTATAGATTCGTCATGTCTGTCTGTCTGTCCGTCCGTGTGTCACAGCCATTTTTCTCCGAAACTATAAGGCCTATGCTGTTGAAACTTCGTAACTAGATGTATTCTGTAAACCGCATTAAGATTCTTATATAAAACTGATTATTAATAGACGGTTGCGGAATTCGATCAAAAGCGCTGTTACATACCCGGGAGCCGATATAAAATCAGATCACAACCCAGTTGTAGTGAGAATGCGTTGTAAGCTTATATACCCACAAAAGCAAAACATTAATTCCAAACCTGACGTAAAAAGGATTCGGGATCCAGCGATTAGAGCAGGAGTGTCAAATGCTATAAATGAATGGGCTGAAAATCAGTTGACAGGATCGCCAACACCTTCGGAGATGTATTCTGCGCTGAAAACTACTGTCACTCATATTTCTCACACGTTGCTGAAACCTAGTTGTACTGTCAAAAAGCAACAGTGGATGACAGACGAAATTTTGGAGATGATGGAAGAACGCAGAATGCACAAGACCAGGGATCCAAATAGGTATGTGGAATTGGACAGACTCATTACTAGGAAAATTAAGTCAGCACGAGATGCCTGGTACAGAGAGAAGTGTGACAATATTGAAGATCTTTTACATAAGCATGATAATTTTAATCTCCATAAAGAAATCAAAGAACTGGCAGGGCTTAATAGAAAACCTAGTTCGACCATGCTGTCGGAAGACCGTGGCGTGTTGCTTCTCGATTTGAAGACTTGGCAGAGTACGTGGCATGACTACGTGGTCAAAATGTTTGCCGACGTCTCTAGAAGTGCGGCTATTGAGGATGTGATAACTGATGACACTGGGCCACCGATTATAACATCTGAGATAAAGCAGGCATTAAGGGCAGCTAAGACTGGAAAAGCGTTGGGTCCGGATGGCATACCCGTGGAAGTGCTTAAGCTGTTAGAAGACAACTATGTGGACGCCCTTACACATTTCTTTAATGAAATTTACAACTCTGGTGTGGTGCCCGATGAATGACTCAAGTCTACATTTGTTACTTTACCCAAAAAAGTGAAAGCTAAGAAGTGCAATGAGTACCGTACAATTAGCTTAATGAGTCACGTGCTAAAGGTATTCTTGACCATCATTCATAATAGAATACGACCAAAATGCGATGAACAACTAGGAGACAGTCAATTTGGTTTCCGATCAGGCATGGGTACGCGTGAAGCTTTGTTTGCCCTCAACATCCTAGTACAAAAATGCAGAGATATGCAGACTGATGTCATTTTGTGTTTCATTGATTATGAGAAGGCGTTTGATCGCGTTAAACACGACATCTTAATGGAGTGCTTAAGGGAGGTCTGTTTGGACAGCAAGGATATAAGGATTATTAAGAACTTGTACTGGAACCAGAGGGCAACTGTTAGAGTGGATCACTCTGAGACCGATGAAGTATTGATTTGTCGTGGGGTCAGACAGGGCTGCGTTATGTCTCCCGTGCTTTTTAACTTATACTCTGAGGTTATAATATCAGCAGCACTAGAAAATTTAAACGTCGGAGTCAAAATAAACGGCAAAATAGTTAACAACCTGAGATACGCTGATGACACCGTACTGATAGCCTTGACGGAAGAGGACATGCAGAAGTTGTTGGATAGAGTCAGCTGGTTTAGCATGAGAGCGGGATTAAGCATGAACGCGACAAAGACCAAGATTCTCGTAGTTTCCAGGAGCAATGATCTAAACCCCAGAATACGAGTTGCGGGCGAAGATTTTGAGCGAGTGCGTATGTACAAATACCTCGGTGCTTGGGTGAATGAAGAATGGGACAGTAACCAAGAGATTCGAACCCGGATTGAAATCGCCCGATCTACCTTACAGAAAATGGAGAAGGTTTTGTGCAGCCGTAAATCGTCGATAGGGCTCAGAGTGCGAATGCTTCATTGCTACGTGTGGTCGATAGTGTTGTATGGTAGCGAGGCTTGGACGTTGAAAGCTGATACCAAGAAAAACCTCGAAGCCTTCGAGATGTGGTGCTATCGTAGAATGCTCCGTATTAGCTGGACACAGAAGGTTACCAACATAGAAGTTCTTTAGCGCGTCAGTAGAAATAGAGAACTCTTACAAACCATTTAGAGAAGAAGTTAATAATGATGGGCAAAATAGAGGGAAAGAGGCGCGCTGGAGCAAGAAAGAAATCGTGGTTGAGGAACATCCGAGAGTGGACGAACATTGCCAGCGTTGAAGAGCTATTTCGCTTGCCACAAAATGGAAGAATGTTCGCTAAGCTGACGGCGGACCTCCAGTAGATGGAGAGGCACTTGATGATGATATAAAACTAGAAAAAAGTAGTAAATTTTGGGGTTCCCCATACTCAGAACTGAATCTTAAATTTTTTTTTCATCAAAGCCATACGTGTGGGGTGGGGTATCTATAGATAGGTCTTCAAAAATGTTATTGAGGTTCCTAACATTTTTTTTTTCTAAAATGAATAGTCTGCGCAAGAGACACTTCCAAGTGGAAAAATGTGTGTCCCTCCCCCTCTAACTTCTAAACTAAGAGAATGATAAATCTTAAAAAATTATATGATGTACATTGCCATAAAAACTACCCACGAAAATTGGTTTGCACGAGATAGAGCTGGTAGTTTTTTTTAATACGTCATAAACCGCAATTTTCGGTTAGAAAAATCACTACCACTGCGAACGTGTTAAAACATCAAAGTTACAACGAACTTTTATATTGAGTAAGTAGATAGATCTACCATACTGACATGCACAATACAAACATATAATCGCACCATTTTCCTTGTAGCGGTAGGCAGCGGCATTCTTTTAGACCCACATTTCACCAGGTAGGAGAGCCTTTTGCCGTGTTGATACGATTAGTTAAGGTTAGATGCAGTTGAAAGTTTTAATCTAAAAGATTTGAATTGATTTAAGCGCCCACCAAAGTACGGAAATCCCCGTGAATGGTAATGCCAGAAATGGTCATCCAATATTAAAAACTAACCTTATCTTACGTCGTAGCTAACCGCGTTTACAAAATATAAAGCAAGCAGAAAAAGATACTAGGAATTGAATAAATAATATTCTGTTCTTTTTATCTTCTTTTCAAGCGTTAAATCGTGCTACGTTCTTCCATAACAGACAAAATTATAATTACAGTTCATATGAACAGCAATAAATTTAGATATATAATATGAAATAAGATGTAGGCTTCTAGGCTAGCTAACTCAAATTCGCAAACCTAATGGTGCTATCTAAGTACGATCATCATTTTGATAGCTCACTCTACTGATAACTGTGTTTGAAATTGTGATGTTGAATGTTATATGATAATGATAAGTCTTGTTCTATGAACTAGATAAATGTAAGGAGCCTGTGTATTAACAGAAGAGCAGGCATAGTTTTTATATTGTCAGATGCAAATAGAAATGTATGTACCAAAAAAGATAATTCACTGTCTATGGCCATCTAACCTAAATTAAGTTATTATAAAATTGTGAGATCCTAGACACATTAGTATAGATAAACTAGCGGTTCCCTGCCACGCTTCGCTGTGACTTTTTGATGGTGGTTTCATGTACCTATTAACCTATGAGAAATGAGTAACAAACCAAAGGATGGGTACATTTCAAAAAAGTTTAATGTTGAGCCGTAACCAAAATATTATAAATCTTTCAGAAAATCCAATTAACATCCAAATCAATAGAAGCTTCACTTAAAAAAACAACATCTATTCTGTGATCAATGTTCAGTTTTTAGAAACATCGTGCGCACGCTTCAAAAAAATAAATTCACTCTGATAATATTTCCCCAACGCGCCAAAACTCTAACTTTAAAAAAAAACATGCAAAAATTATCGGACCTCTTTATTAGGTAGGTACTCTCTTTTATTATTGTGATAGCAAGGAGGCCGTAATCAAACTTCTCTTAAAAAACAGCAATCTGGTAGGTACCTTCTAAATAGGTTGTTTATAATATTTAGTTCTGAAGCTGGCTGAATATAATTTAAAAAAAAAACGACTAGCGCCATCTATTGGTAAAATCACTTTTTAAAGCTGTTTTATTCTTATTGCTGATATGATAAAACTGTAAAAAGTAGCCTAAAACCATCTCTGAATCCTGTGGTATATCGTGTTCAATTTTGAGCTCAGTCGATTCAGTAAATTTTGAGTTTTTAAAGAGTACTTAAACGCACACAACATTTTTAAATATATATACTAGCGGACGTCACGTGGTTTCACCTCCGTAGCTCCTGTTGCCGTGGGAATACGGCAATAAAATATAGCCTATGTTCACCGCGAAGAATGTAGCTTTCCTAACAGAGAAAGAATCTTTTCTCTTTATAATATTAGTGTAGGTTACACCTAGACACGGAATAAATCTACCTAGGTATACATCACTCAAAGTTTATCCACGGCAGCCATTGATTCCACGACCTCCGGTTTATGAAATACCTAGTCAGGTACCCGAACAATAATCTAGTATGGCCTAACTCCTTGACACGAGCCTAGAGGTCAGTCAGAGCATAATGCGAGACTCGATAAACATAGAGGCTATTTTTGTTTGTGGCATTGTGTTGCAAATACTGAAAGAAAGAAAGAAAGAAAGAAAATACATTTATTTATGATACGCACGTTTACAAACACTTACTAAACCAATAACATATGTACAACAAAATTATAAAATAACAACTGTGCGCATCTTAAATGGGTCGCCATCTCAGCATAGATGCTGCGCATCCTCTGCCAATGACAATGACATAGGATGCGGAGCGCTGGTATTCTGATGGCACCCGCGATGTCACGCCACGCACGAGTGCACAGAAACTAAATTGTTTAAAATTCCAAAGAATCTAATTAAAATATACAATCTAAAAACAAAAAACAAAAAACTAAAATAATGAAAAACAGAGAAAACACTACCATAAATACTGTGCTACTTCTAACCAACATGACACACACTTGAAACCATTTACAAAACATATCATTGTAACATATTATTAATCATAGAAAAAATAATTCTACAACAAAACTACAACACTTCGCTCTGGTTTCCGAACGTATTTAAAAGTAAAAAACATAAGCGTCCTAAAAGTCAGGTTGACGTTGACAATTTGACGTACAAAACAAACACAAACATCCTACACCCGCGCTTATTTTCTGTTTTCTTTATTATCTTTAATAGCATTTCTCATCTTCGTCGCATTTTGAAGGGGCCGCCAAAATAAATACACTACAATATCTTTCATCACTTCCAACTCCTAATTATCCATGTTTTTGTTTTGATTCATTCACTGATAGTGATGTTAAGAAGAGCATAATGTCAATTACATCAAATGCAGTTGGAAATGATTGTATAAGTCGTAATATGATCGTACCTGTCCTTGATCAAATCCTTCCTATCATGACACATATCCTAAATTTTTCTATTGCAAGTAGTCTCTTTCCATCTGCTTGGAAAGAAGCTCAAATCATTCCATTGCCAAAAAAGGGTAACCCATCATCTTTTTCCCACTACCGCCTTATATCTATACTACCTTTCTTTTCTAAAGTTCTTGAGCGCCTTGTCTATAATCAGCTAAATACCTTCTTATGTACCAACTCTTTACTAAATCCCTTCCAATCTGGGTTCCGTCCCGGACATAGTACTGTGACAGCCCTGGTCAATGTTACGGACGACATAAGAACAGGCATGGAAAAGGGCAGACTCACAGTAATGTCGTTGCTCGATTTCAGTAATGCCTTCAACACTGTTGATTTTGAAATCCTACTTGGCATACTATGCTCTATTAACATATCTCCTATGGTGATTGACTGGTTTCAAAGTTACCTGTCTGGCCGCCGGCAACGTATACGTATAGAGGAATCCTTTTCTTCTTGGTGTGATATTTCAGCTGGTGTTCCGCAGGGTGGCGTGCTATCTCCTTTACTTTTTGCTATTTTTATAAATTCAATTTCACAAAAATTAGTTTCATCCTACCACCTTTACGCAGATGACTTGCAAATATACACACAAGCACCTGTAAGTCAATTGCCCGATGCAATTGCTGCATTGAATATAGATTTAGAGCGGGTATGTGAATGGAGCCTTCATTATGGACTTCAGGTAAATCCATCAAAGACCCAAGTAATAATCGTGGGTAGCTCTACCATGATATCACGTATCGACTACACACTGTTGCCTCAGGTTATCTTTAATGGCACTCCTATTGATATATGTGATACAGTTAGGTACTTGGGAATACACATCGATAGAACTCTGTCCTGGGATCGTCAGCTGCAGGAGGTTGGGCGCAAAATATTTGCATCTGCGGGATCACTGCGCAGATTACGTAGTTTTCTTCCCACTACCACTAAAGTTGCGCTTGCACAATCTCTTTTACTCCCAATTCTTGATTACGCTGATGTCAGCTATCTTGATCTTACTGAGGAGCAACTTGACAAGCTTGAGCGTCTTCAAAATGTTTGTATTAGATTCATATTTGGCCTACGCAAATATGATCATGTGTCTGAATTCAGAAAAATGCTCGAGTGGCTCCCAATTCGCCTTCGACGGAATACTCACGTACTATCATTATTATACATTATACTGTTCAATCCTCGTACTCCCCCATATCTCAAAGAACGTTTCAAGTTCCTTCATGCCACACATTCAAAGTTATTAAGGTCATCAGAGAATTTGCAACTGGGAATGCCACAGCATTCCACAAAATTTATGGATCAATCATTTATGGTGCAAGCAGTTCGCTTGTGGAATGCTTTGCCAATTTCAATTAGACGGGCCCAATCTTTGGTGTCTTTCAAGAAGATGCTAAAGGATCACTTTCTGTCCTTCTCGGATTAGTCATAGTCACGATATGGTATTGTCTGTTTTAACTCCTGTCTTTATGTGTCTTCTGTTAATGATTGTAGTTTCAGTGTGAATAGTTGTATTACAACATAGATGTTTATTGTGTATTTTTGTGCTGATCGGTATCTATTTGTGTTAATAGTAGTATGTATTTGTATTTGTGTTAATATTGTTACTAATTGTGTATGTATTTGGTATAAGTATGTATATTTTTATTGTTAGTACAATTATGTGTATTTTAGATTTATTGTGCACTGCTTTTTTCAGTTCAATGATTTCTATCCATGCAAAGGTTGCCTGGAAGAAATCGCTTTTAGCGATAAGGCCGCCTATTGTACATACAATGTTCTGAATTTCTTCTCAAAATGTAATCTTTTCTTTTTTTTTTTTTTTATAATGTACAATAAAGAATATTTATTATTATTATTATTTCCTTTATTTACTACTTTATACATATTAATTTAGATTTTTAAATACATTAGTATAAAACAAAAAAATATATTTAACCCTTAACCACCTACCATACGTCTCACAGACGCAGCAGATATTTAAAACGTAAATATATCGGCGACCGATTCGTTTGCGAACTCGTCCGTTCCTGTACCTTTTCCCCGTGTCCCTCAGTGCCGTGCAAACCACAATACATCAGTTTCGAATGCAAATCACCAATTTGCCGAGAATTTTCTAATAAGCTGTGCAATAATTGTCGTGAAAAACTATAAGTTTAGGGCTTGTAATTTTTTTCTATTTAATTTAATTTTCACCATTTTCTTTTTTTTGCAATGGTTGATTATTGAATCAGTAAAAAATTATAAAAGAAGTTCATATCCATGTGATTATTTTTTATAGATCTCATTTAGCAAATGACTTAGTTTTTAAGCAGATATTGTTGATTAATAGTAATTAAGACAAAATGCCTATAAAAATGATTCTCTTGTACCTTTACTAAAGAGTTTAATACTTTCCTAAGTTGATTTTTTACTAAAAAATATACTTCAATAAACAAGATATTACTTTAAAGAACCATTTTACTCAGGGGTCTCATAGACGTATGGTAGGTGGTTGTGTGACAAAAAGTTATGGTAGGTGGCTAAGGGTTAAAAATATAAAAAAATAGTGTCCCACCGGTATCGAGTACAGGGACCAAGCTACCGGTGGTTAGGGCTGCAGAGACAGGAACCTCCTCACAATGCGTGCCGTGTCTAGGAGAACTGCCTTTTGCATCTGGTTCTTGACCCAACTACCTAACCCGAGCCTCTTGAGATGTTGATCGAGGCTCTTGGCAATCAGACCATGCGCTGATACGACTATCGGAACAATAATCGCTGAATCCACATCCCACATGTCGACAATCTCGTGAGCCAAATCCAAATACTTTATTTGTTTCTCCTTTTCTGCTTTCACGAGATTTCCGTCATGTGGGACGGTAATGTCAACGATTATTGCTAGGCGCTCTGATCGATCTATTACCACTATATCAGGCTTATTGGCCACAATAGTCCTGTCAGTGATAATAGATCGATCCCAATACAATGTGACACAACCATTTTCAAGAACTGGGTCGGGCACATACCTGTAATACGGTACCTCTGAATCAACAAGTTTATATTTTAGTGCAAGTTGCTGATGGACAATCCTGGCCACTTGGTTGTGTCTATGTAAATACTCCCCATTGGCAAGACGAGGACAACCAGAAATAATATGTCTGAGAGATTCACCCGGTAGGTGGCATGCCCGACATATGTCAACCGTACCATCTCTCAAAATATACTTCCGATAGTTATTCGTCATAACAACTTCGTCAGTAATTGCACAGACAAAACCTTCGGTTTCTCCAAACAGATCACCAAAACGTAGCCAGGATACTGATGCTAGTAAATCTACATCGGGCCCATGTAAGGCCCGATAAAATCGTCCATGCAGTTCTTTACTCTGCCATATCTCCTTGCGGTCATTGGTAGTTAGTATTACTGGTTTGTGCCAGTTCTCTTTGGCAAGAGAAAGAGGGGTCAGTCCGCTGTCTATTGTTACTACATCCCGATGCATACCCACGTCCGCATGGAGGAAATATTCCCTAAGGTTGTATATCTCACGGTTGTGCAACGTCTTGATATTTAAAAAACCACGACCGCCGCATTTCCGTGGGATATACAACCTCATTACAGACGAACGCGGATGATGCATCCGGTTTGCAGTCAACAACGAACGGACTTTTCTATCCAGGGTGTCAAGTTCTGTCTGAGTCCATCTCAGTATGCCGAAGGAATATCCTAAGACAGGCATGGCCCAACCATTGATGGCTCGCACCCTATTACCACCTGATAAAAGACTATTCAGTACTTTTTTCAGGCGGCCAAAGAAACGATCCATCAACGCTTGTTTCATGTCTGTCTCAGCAATACCTAAAGCCTGCGACATACCAAGATATTTGTAGGTTTCAGTTGCGGAGAGGGATTTAAGTTTTGTGAAATCTGAAAGTTGTACTCTTTCAGATTCCACAATCCGTCCCTTCTTTACATGCATGACTGCACACTTATCTACACCAAATTCCATTTTGATAGAATTACTAAAGGTTTCAGTTATCTTGAGTAACTCTATCAAGTGGGAATTGGTGCAGGCAAATAATTTCAAGTCATCCATGTATAGAAGGTGGGAAACAACTTGACCTCCTCTCCTAAACTGATAGCCTAGCCCTGAACCCTCCAGTAAAGTACTGAGAGGATTCAGTGCTAGACAAAACCATAAGGGACTCAGGCTATCACCCTGAAATATTCCCCTCTCAATCTTGACAGGTTCACCGTTCCCAAGAATCTGACGACATCCTGGATAAACAAGAGCCGTTCTCCATTGCCCCATACATGCCTTCAAGAAGGTGCAAAGAGTTGTATCAACTTTATACAACTCTAGCACCCTCAACAGCCATGTATGTGGCACGGAGTCGTAGGCTTTCCTGTAATCAATCCAGCATGTCGCCAGATTTCTTCGGTTACGACGAACCTGCTGATTAATGGCCATGTCAAGAATAAGGAGTTCTTTAGTACCACGTGACCCGCTTCTACATCCATTTTGAGAGTTGGACATAATACAATTATTTTCTATATGAGATGATAATTTAACTCTCAAAATAGATGTGAGAAGCTTATAGACCGTAGGCAAACAAGTTATCGGTCTATAATTTTTCGGGTCCGTGGTACTACCGGATTTATAGAGGAGGTGTGTAATACCTGAAGTCATAAAAGATGGGAGCGATCCGGACTCAAGTGATGATTGAAAGCAAGATGCCAAACAATCATGCGAGCTATGGAACCATTTGAGCCAAAAATTGTGCAGCCCGTCCGGCCCAGTTGATTTCCAATTGGGCAACGAACGAACTGCACTAGCAATGTCAACAGTTGTTATTATGACTGGTGCCATGGTCTCAATAGACTCGCATGACCGCCCGACATCGCGCATCCAATCACACTCTGTATGACTAATAGGCGCCGACCAAATACCTCGCCAAAATGTGCTTGTGGTTTCGGCATCAGGTAGGCACATATTAGTCACACTTGAATCGGGTTGCTCCCATCTTCTATATGCACACCTCTCATCTTTTTGAAACGAACGATTCTGAATATATCTACCCACTCTCTTTTTGTATCGCCGTATACGGTTTGCCCACGCACAAATTTTCTGCTTCAGGTAGTCAATGCGTTCCGTGACTCGTACAGAGAATTCGCGGGGACTAATATCTGTCCCCGCAAATGCACGAGTCACAAAACGCATCACTCTGGGTCGGGTATTACCCCCCCTGAAGCAGCATAGCTTACCAATGAGCACCCTAGTCTCGGTGATACGACGCTCAATCCTGCATTGCCAGACTGGAACAGACTTAGGTCTAGTAGCTGGCTCAACTTTAGGAAATTTGACACCAGCTACGCGACAAACTGCTACAGCCGCGCAATACAGAATTGAGTGTGCATCACTAATTTCTACACAAGTATTGAAATAGCTTGGTAGAACCGAGTCCAGGGCGCTCACTAGAGCCATGTTTTTTTTATGCGTTGGCAAACGCGGTATACGAGGGCGACACACGGGATCGCAAAACCTATACTCTTGAATCGTTCGTTCCAAAACACTCCTTAGTTCATCATTGTATTGAGTACTTACTGTTGTAGCAACATCATCCACTAGTTCGTCAATAGGTACATCAGGTTGCGTTGCGTGAATCTGTATCTCAGTAGTTTGAGACGAAGTAGGGATGATGACGCTACACTGCAGCTCTGAGCGAAGCCTCTCAAGCACAGCATCATCCAACATATGATTACGTTGTATGACCCGCACTTGATCCGATAGCCGCTGTGCCGACACGCTGATAGTTGGTTCAAGAGCCTGAAACAAAGGCAGCAAACGAACACGGTACGCAGTGAGGTTAGTTCCTCCCTCTGTAGCCGCAAAATATGCCCGCATGACGTTTTCGTTCATAGATGAAGTCCATCGCATGCGGTGCACATTACCACCGGCAGCGGGGGCCGCATTCGAGGCCGGTGGGCCTCGGGGTCCCAAGCAGGTCGGTGGCCGGGTCCTCCCCTGCCGACGTGTAGGTGTTGGCGACGTCGGCGGAGAGAAGTACTCGTCGCTTGATGATGAGCTCGACGCCTCAGCAGCAATCGGTTCCGACGATATGGTTTCCACGTGCTGCGAGGCGGAGCTAGGCGACGAGTCCGGTGATGTTAGTTGTGCTAAACGCCTTCTGGCTCTTGTAAGCATTATTTAGGTATATTTTATTTATTACACATTTTGGTTGACATGACGTACGTCATGTCATTCTCCTCCATAAATTTTTCTTTAGGTTTATTGATTGATAAAAACATATTCGTTATATTTTTCATTGCAGGTTTATAGTATACTTCTTCTATTTTATAAAATGGTTCACTTTTTAACAAAATGCAAAATATATACAACTTAATTATAAATTTCTTTCTGTGATAAAAAAATATACCACTGCTTTTCTGTGGGGTTGCCAGTTCATATGTTATTATTATTATTATTATGCTCTTTATTAAATTAATTAACTTATATAATACATTTTTAAATATAGTTATAAAAAGAAATACATTTAAAAATATAAAATATAGTATCCCACCGGCATCGGGTACAGGGACCAAGATACCGGTGGTCAGGGCTCCAGAGACAGGAACCTCCGCACAATGCGTGCCGTGTCCAGTAGCACTGCCTTCTGCATCACGCCCTTGATCCAGCTGCCCAACGCGAGCCTCTGAAGGTGTTGGTCGAGGCTCTTAGCTATAAGACCATTAACGGAAATGACTATAGGAACAATGATTGCCGCATCAACTTCCCACATGTCGACAATCTCGCGAGCTAAGTCAATATATTTTATTTTTTTATCACTCTCAGCTTTCACAAGATTCTCGTCATGTGGGATTGTGATGTCAATAATCATTGCTCGCCGCTCAGATCGATCTATGACCACAATATCAGGTTTGTTGGCAACAACAGTCCTGTCTGTGATAATAGATCGATCCCAGTACAATGTGATATGACCATTTTCGAGAACTGGCTCAGCTACATACCTGTAATATGGAACCTCGATATCCACCAGGCGATACTTCAGAGCAAGTTGCTGATGGATGATCCTGGCTACTAGGTTGTGTCTGTGCAAGTACTCGCCGTTAGCAAGACGAGAACAACCAGAGATAATATGCCTGAGGGACTCACCAGGATGATGACACGCTCGACATACATCAATCGTACCATCCCTCAGTATATATTTCCGGTAGTTGTTCGTCATGATAACTTCATCTGCAATTGCACAGACAAAGCCCTCGGTCTCTCCAAAGAGATCACCGAACCGTAGCCAGGCCACAGAGGCTATAAGGTCTACATGAGATCCATGCAAAGCCTTATAGAACCTACCGTGGAGCTCCTTGCTCTTCCATATCTCCTGCCGGTCATCGATACCCATTATTACAGGTTTGTGCCAGCTCTCTTTAGCCAAGGCAAGCGGGGTGAGTCCAGTATCCACTTTGACAACATCCCGATGCACATCCGCATTCATGTGTAGAAAGTATTCTCTAAGGTTGTACACCTCGCGGTTATGTAGGGTTTTAGCATTCAGGAAGCCTCGACCACCACATTTCCGCGGGATGTACATCCTCATCACCGATGAACGCGGATGATGCATTCGGTATGATGTCAATAGTGTACGAACTCTTCTGTCCAAGGCATCTAGTTCAGTTTGAGTCCACTTGAGTATGCCAAAGGAGTACATCAAGAGTGGCATGACCCAGCCGTTATAAGCACGCACCTTGTTCCCGCCTGATAAAAGACTATTTAGGACTTTTCTCAGACGAGAAAGGAAACGCTCTCGTAACGACTGTTTCATGTCAGCTTCATTGATGCCCAACGCTTGTGACATACCCAAGTACCTATAGGTGTCAGATACGAGAAGCGACTTCAGGTGAATGGAATCAGAAAGCTGAATACCTTCCGATTCCACCATCCGTCCTCGCTTAACATGCATAACTGCACATTTATCCACACCGAATTCCATTTTGATTGAATTACTAAAGTTTTCAGTTATCTTTAGTAAGTCAATCAAATGAGAATTAGTTGTGGCAAATAGCTTTAAGTCATCCATGAAAAGCAAGTGAGATATGACCTGACCTCCTCCTCGTAGTCTGTAACCTAGCCCTGAACTCTCTAGTAATGTACTAAGAGGGTTCAGTGCTAAGCAAAACCAAAGAGGACTCAAACTGTCACCTTGAAAGATGCCCCGCTCGATCCTAATCGGCTCGCCGCCACCGCAGAACCCTCGACACCCTGGATAGGTAAGAAGAGTCCTCCATTGCCCCATACATGACTTTAAAAAGGTGCATAGAGTTGTATCAACTTTGTACAACTCCAGCACCCTTAAGAGCCACGTATGAGGTACAGAATCAAACGCCTTCTTATAATCTATCCAGCATGTCGACAGATTCTTACGGTTACGACGAACTTGTTGGCTAATGGTCATATCAATGAGGAGAAGCTCCTTAGTACCTCGAGCCCTACTTCTACATCCATTTTGAGAGCAACTCATAATATTATTCACATTAATATGTTTATTTATCTTATCTCTCAAAATGGATGTTAGAAGTTTATAAATCGATGGCAGACACGTGATAGGTCTGTAATTGTTGGGGTTCGAGGTACTTCCTGATTTATGGAGCAGATGAGTCACACCAGTTGTCATAAAAATTGGTAACGATCCAGATTCAAGAGCAGATTGAAAATGAGATGCCAGTCGAGCATGTGAACTGCGTAGCCATTTAAGCCAAAAATTGTGCAGTCCGTCCGGACCTGGAGATTTCCAATTAGATAACGGACGGACTGCACTAGCTACATCAGAGCTATCTATAATGACTTCTTCCATGCTTTGAATTTTGTCACATGCGCGCTTGACATCACACATCCAATCCCCCTCGGTGTGACTGACGGGTACCGACCAGATACTCTGCCAAAATGTATTTGTATCTTCAGCATCCGGTAGATGTCCGTCATTCACACCTTTATCAGATCGTTCCCAATTTCTATAGACCCATCTCTGGTCGCTTTCGAATCTGCGATTAATGGTATATCGGTCTACGCGTTTTTTGTATCTACGTATTCGATGTGCCCATGCATATACTTTTTGCTTCAGGAAGTCAATGCGCTCTGTGACCCGAGATACATATTCATTTGAACTGATACCAGTTCCTGAAAATGCTCGGTTCACAAAGCGCATCACCTTCGGTCTAGTATTACCAGATCTGAAGCAAAATAACTTGCTGATGAGTACTCTTGTCTCAGCGATACGTCGTTCAATCCTGCGCTGCCACCCCGCCACGGTAGGTCTTGTCGGTCGTGTATCATGGTTTTCCACCAAAGGTGGAACACCTGCTACACGACATGTTGCCATAGCAGCGCAGTACAGGATTGAATGAGTATCACTAAGAGTTTCACTATTTTCTAAATACATAGATAATAGTGAATCAACAGTACTTACCAGTGCCAAGTTCTTTCTATGCATGGGCAATCGAGGTAGACGTGGCCTAATATTAATGGGCGCATTCCGATATTCCCCAATCGCACACTCCAAAGCCACCAGTATCTCCTCATTGTACCTAGTATCTGTTGATATAACCATGTCATCTACTACTGTATTTTGACTAACCACAACATTAATTGGGATACTTGCTTCTTCCCGTAGCGGCGGATTGTAGATAACATGGTCATTCCGTAGATACTCTAAGCGTAGTCTTTCAAGTACGTTACTATCCAACATACGATTACGTTGAATAGCACGTACTTGATCCGATAATCTTTGAGCGGAAACGTCGACAGCTGGTTCAAGTTCACGAAACAAGTGCAGCATACGGTCACGATACGCAGTGCGAATAGTTCCCCCCTCTGTTGCCGCATAATATGCCCGCATGACGTTCTCATTAATGGTATTAGTCCATCGCATGCGGTGCACATTACCACCGGAAGCGGGGGCCCTGTTCGAGGCCGGTGGGCCTCGGGGTCCCAAGCGAGACGGTGGCCGGCCTCTCCCCGGCCGACGTACAGGCGTTGGCGACGTCGGCGGAGAGAAATACTCATCACTCGATGTTGAGCTCGACGCCTCTACGTTTGGTGTATTTTCACGAAGAAGAGAGGCGGAGCGGAGTGATGAGTCCGGAGATGTTGGCTGTGCTCGTTGTGTCCTGGCTCTGGTCAACATTTTCACAATTTATGTATGTACATGAATAATATTTTGCATTATTCATGCCGTGTCAAATGACATTTGTCAAACACTTCTTGATGAGATCTTCTGTAAAATGTTTTAAACATTTTTCGTCGGAATTTATGCATTTTTAGTATCATAAATATTATTATTTCCTTAATATGTGTAAAAACTGGGTAATTATTTGTTTGCAATAAAAATGTAATAAAAACTTGTGGAGCAAAAATATTGACGTGTATCTGTCACCAGATTTTTTTTATTACAGTCAAGCATTCCTAAAAATGGTGTGGTGATAAGTTTGGGTTTTTATGCCTATGATATTGAATGAGCTCGTTTTCACCATAATTTCTACCACTGTTTTAAACTAAGCATAACAGGTAAGTGCTAATTACTTACTACTCTTTTGTATGTTCAAGAGATGTATCTTGAACCGCTTTTTAAAAGTTTTTACAGTTTTCAGGGCTCTAAGAGGTGGTGGCAAATTGTTCCATATACGGCTCGCTGCGTATCTAAATCTATCTACTCTATCTAAATCTATCTACTGATAATGATAACCCAGCTGCATTGTCCTCTGCACAATAGGATTGGCTGTATGTTGGCCAGAAGAATAGAGTGGTGGTTTTAGTGTGATAAAGGGTAAAACTGGACGTACGATACATCTAAAGTCTAATATGTGACAGCAACGACGTAAAAAGATAATTTTATACTCAAAATTATAACCATATGGACGTGAAAGACAGTTCAAATTTATGGGAAAGAAATGCAATATACTTACCTAGCTATGTTTTCTGAATTACTATTCTTTAGTTTTTTAACGGGTTTTTAGTGGGTATAAATTGTGAAATATGTCAAAGCCGAAGCCGGGTCTACAGCTAAGATAAGTACATATTTATGTATTTAATTATAGTGACATAAACAGAAAATAAAAAAAATAAATTATTTACGTAACTAGAAAACTTCTTTGGAACATTAAATAAAGATATTTTTCCCAATTTTTTGCCGATGGATGGTAAATCATTTCTTTCGAGTGCTGAATATTACATTATAGAAATTGAGTTACAGGGTACGAACGACTACGAGGATACAATTTCGCACTTTATCAATTTAATAGGTCTCTTTTAACGGGGCCTCAATTCAATGCAGTATATACAACATTCACGACTGTTTCAACAGGTTGGTAGACAGAGGCTGCTTACGCTCTCACCTTTTCTGTTCTTTTATTTGACTGAAGGGTTTTGGAGCGTATATTATTATGTATATTATTTCATTTTATCACTTGTGTCGATACTGTTATGGAATACGTAAAAGATTACCTGCACGCGAGTCCCGCTCCATAAGACTGTGTCCAACGTGCCAGTTCGTATGGCGGATACTATAGCTATGGGTAGATCTGTCGTAAATTACTAATTAAAAATATTACAATTCCGTTATGTTAAAAAAACTTTACTGAAAAACATATCATACAATAACATAGATACAATCACGTTTATATCCCCGAGGCGGTAAGCAATGGTGCATCATACTCATCTATTGTGCCAAGAGTTTTGTCGGTCTCACGTACTTAACAGGGGTAACACATTACCGAGCACTATATCTACAGAAGAGTCAAAAAACATCAGGTCAGGCCAGATATACCTTCTACCAATCAATCAAAACAGCCTATGGCCGTCTACTGCTAAGCGTAGGCCTCTCCCAAATCTATACTAATATTATAAAGCTGAAGAGTTTGTTTGTTTGTTTGTTTGTATGGTTGAACGCTAGGATCTCAGGAACTACTGGTTGGATTTCAAAAATTCTTTCACAGTTTGATAGTCCATTTATTGAGGATGGCTATAGGCTATATAACATCACGCTAAGATGAAAAGGGGCGAAGCAGCATATGTCTGTTTCTTAAGGTTCGCTCACAATATTATAAAACTGAAGAGTTTGTTTGTCCTAGGATCTCAGAAACTACTGGTTGCATTTCGAAAATTATTTTACAGTTTATTAGTCCATTTATTGAGGATGGCTAATGGCGATATAAAATCACGCTAATGCGAATAGGAGCGGAGCAGCCATAAATAATGTTTCGAGAACGGGGAAATTTATTTCTTTTGTGAGCTTCTACTGAGTACGTTGCGTAAATGGTTAAAGTTACGTGAAAATTTTGTATTACGAAAATGTTCCCCTTTAAAAGTTACAAAAAAATTTCGTGAACAGCATATGCCTATCTTTTAAGGTTCACTTATAATAACCCCTTTTAATAAGTTTTGAAGTATGAGCGACGTGACGGGAGTAGGTAAACATGGACTGCAGTGATAGCAATCAACTGAACGATAAAAACCGGCCAAGTGCGAGTCGGACACACATGAGTTCCGTACCAAAAAATGGACGGGTGGAAGTAAATGCAACGGGAAACATTATATCACTTTACATATTAATACCACATCTCTCTCCTTCTCAATCTCATGTGATGCAAACGAAGTTGTGCAGGTCAGCTCTAATGAATATAAGCGACGCGACGGGAGTAAGTGCGAAGGGAAACATTATATCACCTTAAATATTAATACTACACCTCTCTCTTTCTCGCTCATGTGACGCAAACGAAGTTGTGCAGGTCAGCTGTCATGTACATATAATAAGCGACGATTTATATTATATATATAAGCGACGCGACGGGACTAGGCGCGACGAGAGTAAATGCGATGGGAAACATTATATTACTCAAAATATTAATTACCATACCTCTCTTTTTCTAACTCTCATGTGCCGCAAACGAAGTTGCGCGGGTCAGCTAGTAATCCTATAATATCATTTAACTTATTATGTATATTATAAGTATAGATAAATGAAATCTGGTGATATTTATTTACTTAAGTGCCCTGTGGCGGCCGTTCCGTTGGTTCCGATTAAATGGGACCAACAAACTGATTGACAAAGTCTAGGCGTGTAGTTCTCCTGTACCTATCCCGTGGGAATAGTAGCGGTATTATATGATTCTTTAACCGACTCCAAGTACCTATATCTTCTACAAACCTATTGAGGTACAACACTAATTCAACTTTTTATAAACAACCCGGCTTAGAGATAACTTTTGAAAGCCCGCAAAACTGAATTATGAATTTTGTTTACAGTATAACAGATTTTTTTTTATGGCAGCACTCCAAACGAATTGTCCGCATAACTGGTTTAGGTTGAAGTTTGTGTAACATGGCGTTGACATCTCGTGAATCTGGTGTAAAATTTGATAAATTTATATCCCTTGTAAATTACTGGTGGGGTGGAGATACTTGTATTTTAGTAGGACATATTTTTGTGTAAGTCTCTGACTGTGGACTCTCTCGGACTCTGACTGTGGGGATCATGTATAAACTGTGTGTACCTTTAAAGCAAAAACTTTGTAAGCTGTTTGTGAAATTTGACACAGTTTATTATATGGAGAAGAAGAGCATAAAGGTCTCTTATAATGAATTACAGTCGAATTTTGAGGACCAACACAGTTCTCTAGATATTCTTATTCAGGACTTTATTAAAACTTCTATTTACCTGTGCCTTTCTAATATCTTCAAGGGTTTTAAATTTTATTCAAGAATGCAATCAAATTTGCTCTAAAATCAACATACATACATACATAATGGTCACGCCTGTATGCCCGGAGGGGTAGGCAGAGGCATATTATATGCCCACATTTCACCTTTGTATAATTTGTCCCACGTAATAGGCGGTGAGCCGTATTGCCGTGTTTAAATGGACAGGCGCAGGTTGTGACTGCCTGCTGTTGAAATAAAGCCTTCAACTTAGCTTAACGACTGCCATTTTACTGGCAACCGGGACCAACGGCTTAACGTGCCTTCCGAAGCACGGAAACGCTCAAATAAATGTCACAAAGTGATCACATGAATGGTCACCCATCCATGGACCGGCCATAGTGAAAGTTGCTTACTGCAGTGATCGTTTACAGAACACTGAGTCCGCGGGGCCACGAGCGCTTCGGTCTCAATTTGTCTCAAAATCAAACGGTCTCAATTTGTAGATTAAATCTCTCTTTGTCTTGGAGCCATTATGCTATCTAGTGTTAATGAGCAAATACTAAACTATCGTTTGTTACAAAGTTTTAGATTCAAGCCAGGGCCTACCCTTTCATCGTTTCATAATAGGTACAGTTGTATTCTATTCATTCCTATACTTGAAAGATATCTCTTAAAGCTTAGAGAACAACGGATGCTTCCCTTAGGTATTAATTCTAAAGAATTGATTTTCTTTAGAATTCGGGTTCGAATAAAATAAGTTGTTTTGTCTGATTAATCAGTAACAAAATTTATAATTATTTATCTTCTATAGGACTAGGTATTTGTGGAGGAACAGGTGAAGGTATTTGTGGAGGAACAGGTGAATGCATTATCAAGAGAGAGTCTTGTATCGTGTTGTGAAACTTCTTAGTCATACACTTTATAATAATTCATTTTAATTTGTAACAGAAGTTAAGGCCGGGCCGGCCTAAGTAGATTCATATGGGCAGTATAAACTATTGTTATTTACTAACCTGGTTCTTCCAATTATATCCGCCATAGCTTTTTAAAGTACATAATTCTAGTGCTTTTCGAACTTCCCTTTATTCTTCAGGTTTTAGGTAGTATGAAGATATAATATCCAATATAAAATCAAAGTTAAGTCTCAAGGATTCGCCTATCTATTATAAGCCCTCAGACTGAAGTGTCCCTTTATGAAAAAGTGAAAATTTGACAACGTTCACGTTTTATCGCTCGTAACCGCACTACAGTACAGAATCAAGTGGTAATTCAAGTTTCGGGACTTAGCTGAATAATGTGGGGCATTAAAACAGGCTTAAAACGTTATTTTGCATCTAAAATCTGACAAAATAATAATTTTGTTGATAACTTATATGAATGAAGCCTATGGTTTGTCTTATAACTACACATGAATAAAAATATCATAAATAAAAATATATTATAACAGGCAATACTTTGAGATGTCCCTCAACATGGCAATAGACTTACTACCCGTTACGGAGTAAAAAATACTAGTGGTAATATACGAGCATAGTCTGCCCCTACCCACCTACCTACGTATAAAAACACTGTTAAACCTACCTACAGACTTCAAAACATTATTTATTCTTAAATAACGTCGGTAAGTCTCGAAAATTATACACTACTGGGTGTTTCTTTTAGGGTGTCAAGCCGCCACTAGCTGGTAGCAGGGTTCCATCGATATGGGGGATTATGGGGGTTTAATCGATAGGTATGGAACCCTGCTACCAGCTAGTGGCGGCTTGACACCCTAAAAGAAACACCGTGTATAGACTAAAAGCCTCGAAAGCTTATTAATATCCCAAGCAACTAACTGACCTGAAAAAAAAACACCAACATGATTCAGCTAGTTTTACGAACCAAGATAACATACTAAATATTCTATTCCAAACCCACCGACCCGACGCGAGCACGAAATAGAGGTTATCACGGCTTTATCTACCTATCCCTTCGACCATTCTTCACAAATGACCTCTACTGGCTCCTAAATATAGGATAGTTTCGTGTTAATAGCGTCTAAATTTTAACGAATCCGCTATAACTTTCAGGCGATGCCGTCATAAAATAGTTTATTGGGTTCGTCCCTCACGTGGAAGTCATTTTAGTTCTAAACTAATTTTCATCTTTTTGTTTATATAGGGAAGGTCAAGTGTTCAATGACTTGGTCAATTTTAACTAAAGATTTGACTGTAGAGGAACCTTAGAGGAGTAATTATGGGGAGTCTATCGTTTTATATCTTACGCGTCCGTCCACTGTCATATTTACGAGCGTTGTTGGTAATGGCTGTCAGTAATACAAGGGCAGCTAAAATGAACAGCAGGTATGCACAGTCTGTCATTCTTGTCATTTCAACATGACAAATTAGCTTAGAAAGTTTAATGTTAAGATGTATGTAACTATATCCGATTTAAGAACATTTATTTCTCTAAAAGAGTACAATTCACTTACATTGAGAATCATACTACAAACTTAAACCTAAATATCACTAACAACGAGCATACAATACGGGGTGTCTAACATTATCAGAAAAAATAATCTTGTCTGTTGGTATATAGGAATCATGAGGATATCCTTCCGAGAGCTTACCCGGAGCTTCCAACGTGTTGGTTTTTAGGCGGATTTGACGGATTTGCCACACGTAAAAAAAGATGGGTCATATACCAGTCTGCCGCCAGTTCAGTAGTATAAAGAAACTGGCATTAGATTACTTATAAAAATGTTCACACCTTTTTATAGCATATTACAGTTTTGGCACCTACCTCTTACAATGAGTAACGATTGCAATATCCGTTCTAAGGCGACCCCACGCCACCAGTACATAATGGAAAAATTTTGCCCTGATATACCGAAATAATATTTCAGTGTAATTTTTTTTCCTCCAAAATGTCGCTTAGCTCATAAAGTATAAAGTGCTATGTAAATTATGTTTCCGCTATAAAACGCAAGTAGCTGTAGACGAGTGGCTATGACGTAACGTTGTACAAATACAAATGGTTTAAAAAGTTAAGGTGTACTTACCAGGTTTCATGTCATCAAATTTTTCCTATTAAATATTTTTTTCTGTTTATTTATTCCACGCTTTCAATTGCTTGGCTCTACGACACTACCGATATTTTCGGCAATAGACTTGTCCCCTAGTATGTGGATCCAGCAAAACTATTGGCAAAATTAGGCGATTTTAGATTTATGTGGCAATTCGTTATGAGAGAGGCTTTTGTCCTGCAAATTAATTAAAGTACCTTACTAGTGCTTTTCGGGTTTCGTAGCCAAATGGCAAAAACGAAACCCTTATAGATTCGTGATGTCTGTCTGTCTGTCCGTCCGAGTGTCACAGCCACTTTTCTCCGAAACTACAAGGCCTATGCTATTGAAACTTGGTAACTAGATGTATTCTGTGAACCGTATTAAGGTTTTTATATAAAACTTGAAAAAAAGCAGTAAATTTTGGGGGTCCACATACTCAGAACTGAAACTCAAAAATTTTTTTCATCAAACCCATACGTGGGGAGTATCTATAGATAGGTCGTCAAAATGCTATTGAGGTTCCTAAAATCATTTTTTCCTTAAGTGAATAGTTTGCGCAAGAGAAACTTCCAAAGTGGAAAAATGTGTCCCCTCCCCTCTCTAACTTTTAAACTAAGAGAATTATAAATCTAAATAAAATATATGATGTACATTGCCATAAAAACTACCAACGAAAATTGGTTTGAACGAGATAAAGCTGATAGTTTTTTTTAATACGTCATAAACCGCTATTTTCGGTTAGAAAAATCACTGCCACTGCGAACGTGTTAAAACATCAATCAAAGTTACAACCAACTATAAGAACTTTTATATTATGTTACTTGCTGCTACGAAACCCTTCATGGGCGAGTCCAACTCGCACTTGGCTGGTTTTTTTTTACATTTATCACACCGATAATATCCTTTCGTATGATGGAAAGCTGTTACGACATTATTTTGCCGACACCCATGGCCAAAATTTGGAAAGATGCGAGAAATATGAGCTCTTAAAAACGTTTCTAATTTCTATGGTACGACAGAGAAACGATCATTTGGATCGTTCTAAATAATAATACCTACCTAATATTGTTATGACTTTAGAAAAATTATCAATTTTATTGTAACTAACTAATAAGCTTACGCCTTTGTATGGTGGAAAAGAGATAAAATATTATCACCTTTTCGTATATGAGAAAACAATAGACATTAAACCTATATCGAACCAAAAATGTGTATTACCTTGATAATATTTAGCTGAAAATTCAAATAACGGTTCCTTTATATTATGGTAGCACTTTTCAGCCGTTTATTTTGTGATCATACCTTCCGCAATACATTTCACGGCTCAATGGCTTGCCCTAAAATGTTGAACCTGCCTATAAAATGTAATATGAATGTGTATATAAGGATAATTATGTTTTATACGAAAAACAGTACTTACCTGATTTACAATTAGCTAATTAGATTTACAATTTCATTTTCTCGGTTTATTACAAATTCTTTGCTTATGATCTTATGTTCTCCCAATCTTTTATGAAGTCAGACATAATTAGGTTGATATAATCAGGAAGTTTACAAACAGATTTCATTTCGTTAAGTCTCAATTATTTACAAACCAATTAACACAATATAATATATGCTACATCTACGTAGTACCTACGTAGATGAATACATATTAAAAAGTTAAAATACCTAGTGTTTCAAAAAACATAGTTTTATTAAAAGTAGTATTCGTTATACCTATTTAGGAATTGTATGAAAATAAAGCATGTTGTGTGAAGTCGTTATATTAATTGCGTTTGTTTCATCTCCTGCCAGCCATCTTAACCCTTAAATTCATAGTGTAGGATTCAGACTACACAATATTCTGATGCCTGAATGTCATCCGCTTTTGTCTTAAAATTATTTTTTATTATCTCATGTCAATGGGAAACAGGTCTATTTTTAAATATTTTATGTTTGCAGTACTGTTTTTTATTTTGAACTTGAATTTGATTGCTAAAACTTTTTTGGGGAGCGCGATTTGCAAAAGTTGTAATTCAATTTATTTAGTGAACATTTTTTTTTCGAAAATTTCAAGGAAAGTTGTCCTGTTTAATTTTAACTTTTATTCTTCAAAATGTTAAATATTGAGTGTAATTAGTAAAAGTTTCAATTGTATTAGGAATGACACCAAATCTTCGAAATTTCGTTCTGTAGGACTTATCCTACATTATGCATTCAGCACTAAGTAGAATATTGTATGAGATATTTGTAATAGAGGTAAAAATTATATATTAGAGATGACTAATTGAAGATGGACTGGTTTTGATGACCAAATAAGCTCCTACGTAGCTGTCTTCGATGACAGTGAATCAGAAGATGGTGCTGAAAAAGATTTCAGTGAGGAAAATGAAGAAGAGGAGCGGGTTTATTTTAGGGACTGAGTGTCGAGTTTTGAATCTGAAGAGGCTGTAGATGGTCCTTTGGAAGACGAATCTCTTGGCGCTGATGTAGACCATAGTGCAGAGGATCCCACCTGAGTGGCGTAGATCTAATGGGGCAGTTATATAGGAAAATATCGCAAATCCATAAAAATAGAAAGTAGTACATGCGATTGTTCCATGGCCTTTTAGACCAAGTTATGATAAATTCATGGGTAGCTTACAAGAAATTATGTCACAAAAACCTAAAATTAAGTGGGTAACCTCTTTTTTTAATGTGAGGAAAAATCCTTCAGGGATGCTATGCCAGACTCGTACCGACTAAAAAACCTCACGTAACGCCCAACAGCTTACGGTTGGGAGTCCCGGGCATGCCCTCAGAAGGATGTACCGGGACTCCCAACAGACCTACGGCTACCACTGCGGCCTCGCCACCACTGTGGGCGGTTCGGGTGCTATCCTGCGTCTTTGGGGGTTTTCGGTTGTCATCCTGCTTCTTAGCGCGATGACACCCGAAAATGATACCTGAATCCCTCACGTCACGCTGCCATCATGGGCCTGCTTCTGTAAGGACGGTGAGCAGCCCCCTCACAGTCCTTAGGCCCCCGGTCATGAAAGCCGATAGTCTTGGGCGAGCACACGTAGGAGGCACCCTCGCCGCCGCCAACTGCGGAGCTTGGATGGGAGAGTCCACCCTCGCTTCCTTCCTGCCGTCTCTTTTACCAGCATAACCTGCTCGCAGAAAGAGGCGGCGTAGTCCCGCTTACTCCCGCTGGAGATCATGACTCGCACCATGGTCTCGAGCGCAAGAGTATCCACGTCCAGAACTTGGATACCTTTCGTCTTGAAGTAGCTGAAACCTTTTACTTTTTGAGAAAAAAAAAACTAGGTAGACCCAGTCCTTCTATAGAACAGGAAATACAGTGCTTTCCTAAAAAAGGAAGAATGGTGTTTCCCTGGTTTCACTATCAGAAGATATTAGTTTAGATGAAGATTTTGCTTTTCTGGCCATTTTTTTGATAAAAGTAACATGTAAAATGCCTGTGTTCTGGTTTTACTCAAACCAAATGTGATTTTTTTTATATTTCTCTACCTTACATTATGAGAAAAAACTGATTTAGAAAATACCATAATAAAATAATAAAACACGTAATCTAATTGTTTCAATTTTGAAGAAAACTACGCGACATATACACCTACTTACATACATACTCTTTTTACTTGGAGTGCATAATGTAGGGTACATCCTACACAGAAAAAATGAGGGATTTAATGGACTAAACCTTCTTCGATATTTTTTTTATTATTTTTCCAGTAATATCTGTACTCTTGAGATAATACGTATATTTTTTTCATTGAAAAATAAAAAATCATGCATTTAAGGGTTAACAGACTTAAAAATGTGAATATGTAGGTATATTTTCTCCCAAAATTTCAAACAAATGTTATCATCTGCTCATTGCTACATTTCTGTACCGCATAACCACGAATACTTTTCACTCGAACGAGTTTCACGAACCAACGAGTCTGACGCTATGTAGTCAACGCGAGACGACGACGTGTCTAATGAGTGTTGTTTCGTTAATTTAACTTATTACTGTTGGTATAAGTTTTGCTATTACTTATGTGCAAACTTTGGTGTTATATCAAAGAAATATAATTATACATACATGTATACATAGTTATATCAAAGAAATAGTATAATACTGCTACATACTTCTATGGAGACTAGCGGACGTCACGTGGCTTCACCCGCGTAGCTCCCGTTACCGTGAGAATGTGGGAATAAAATATTGCTTATGTTACCCGGGGATAATGTAGCTTCCCAACAGTGATAGAATTTTTCAAATTGGTTTATTAGTTGCTGAGCCCATTCGCAGCAAAGAAACAAACAATAAAATCTTTCTTCTTCATAATACTACTTCTGCGAAGAGTAGACGCATTTATTTCGGTACTTCTTGTTGTCTAACAGAAATCATTTAAATTAGTTTGCTAAATGTTTGAAACGATAGATCAGTTAATACAACATGTATCACAGAGCAATATGTGTATAAAATTTTATTCGTTCTAAACATCTGTTAAACAAAGTAAACTGCCCCACTTTGTGTCTAGTGCACAATTACGTCCAGCTAATTCAATTACACTCTACAACCGTAGCAATGTGCTACGCACAAGCTACGTACGTAGCGTATAAGTGAAATGCACCCTGGTCTGTGTTACGAAATATTACTGTAGACACGAGCTCGCGGTTAAAGCTACCCTCACTATTTATTTTATTTTATTTAAATTTTTCGGATTTTGTATGGTTTAATCTATAATAGTATAAAAAAAATAGTATAAAGAGGTAACATTTTATTGTTTGTTTGTTTACATCAAATAGGTTCCGAAATTACTGAATTGATTTAATTTTTTTATTCATTACTGGAAAGCTACAATATCCTTGAGTAACATAGGCTATATTTCATTTCCGTATTCTCATGGGAACGGGAGCTACGCAGGTGAAATATTTCAATAAATGGTTGTCTAACGAGTGCGTTTCAACAAATAAATCATGATTACTAATGCAATAATGTTTTCAACAAATATTATGAATTATGCTTATGGACTTGAAGATAAACTAAGCGCAGACATGACGTGAACATCACTCTGTTTCAATCAAATGCCGTACCAAACACACGGCAATAAGATTTTTAATAATTAATCAGGGGCGCCGAAATGGCGTAGGTACTGAAGGAAATTGTTCAAACAATGACCTTATTGTACCGTATTTAGTACAGAAACAGAATGATGTCAGTTCAATGATGCTTAGCTTAGGGTTCAATTTTTCTGAAGGTATTTTTTCTTATTTATTCACATTCCATAAATAAGTAACTTAGTGATGATCATTAAGTTACTAATGAAGTGAACGAAACAAAACTAACGAGAGTCTTCATATTAAGAATCACACTTTTCATTTCCGGAAACGATGGTTAGCAAAATATATGTTGTACTTATTAACTGGTTTTCAGAAATATTACCCGCCATCACTCCACACAGGAGTATTTATTTTACTAACATATTTCAACCATTCTGTAATCAGTGCACAGTTGAATATCAACCTTATTACAAGCTATTTAGATATACTTTTGCATGATGAGTATTTTGTGAGAGTGGTACCCTCATAAATGCAAGAAGTCATTACATGGAGTGCAATTTTATTGTTTTAAAATAAGTGAGAATTTCATCAAGTTTAAATATTTACATGTATTTTGGTAAAAAGTGATGTATGTACGAGAGAAATTTATGTGAGGTACACTGACTTCATATTGCTGGGTACTTCATGTGCTAGTGGAATCTTTTAGACCTACTTATTTTTTTAGAATAAAGAAATCCTGAAATAATTATTGCGAGTGGAAATACGTAGGTGTTCTACTTTAATTTTTTGGAATCGTGTTATGGTAGCGAAGGTTCTAGGTGCGAAAAGCCTCATGAAGAACCGTTTAACCGTGTTCGTGACCGCAACTGATACCGGGAAGGGAGCAACAACTACACCTTTTTTTTAACAAGAGGGAAAATCCTTCATGACTACTACCGACTAAAAAACCTCACGTAACTCCCAACAGCCTACGGTTGAGAGCGACCTATAATATGATTAAGTAGCTCAGCAAATTACTACTTTAGGAGAGTAGCATTCAGCGGATGGAGCGGTAGGTGCCTAACACAAACGACATTCGACATAGTGTATTATGCAATTTTTGGCATGCTTTTGTAGCATATTATTCTAGAAATTTAACGTAGTTTACGTATGACCCAGAATCTCACGCGTACTACAACTCTACTATATTTTCCCTGTGGATACTGAACCCCAAATACCAAGAGAGTGTCTATCCGATAAAGCTTTGCCTTTTATCATTTAAATGCTTCAACAACCACTTTCCTTATTTTTTGGTTTCATTTTAAGAACTGTATTCACCCACAATTTCGGAACAAACATTTTCTAAACAACACTCAAGAGAACCACAAAACAAAGTCGTTTAAAATGAGCTCCACTTAGAGCGACATACCGAGCACCTACTGAAAATCTATTTCATGCTTATCAGAGTAAGTAGAGCTGTACATTTTCTCCTGAAATATCGAAGCATGTTATCGATAAGCAAGTGCTAAGAGCAACATATTGCTTTTATTTCTTTCATCGAAATCTATTAGGTGCCCCTACTACGAAACTCGAACGGTTTTCACTAATCAGTAGAATTTTTAATTTATTAATATTAACATTAGGTATTTTATATTTTTAAGATTAAACATTTTATTTATTTATTATATTACTAGCGGTACCCTGCCACGCTTCGCTGTGACTTTTTTATGGTGGGTTTATGTACCTATGAGAAATGAGTAACAAACTAAATGATGGGTAGGTACATTTAAAAAAAAAATGTGTGCGTGTACTATTTGTACACACGTAAGAAGTGAAACTTCTTCATGACCTTATTTTTCGAAAGAAATATCATGAAATATACATAGGAGTTAGTAGTAGTCCAAAAGTTCAAAAGTTCAAAAGTCCAAAGTCAAAAAGTCAAAAAGTCAAAAAGTCCAAAAGTCCAATAGTCCAAAAGTCCAAAACTACAAAGTCCAAAAGTCCAAAACTACAAAGTCTAAAAGTCTAAAATTCTAAAAGTCCAAAACTCCAAAACTCCAAAACTCCAAAACTCCAAAACTCCAAAACTCCAAAACTCCAAAACTCCAAAACTCCAAAACTCCAAAACTCCAAAAGTATAAAAGTTCAAAAGTCCAAAGTACAAAAGTTCAAAATTCCAAAGTCCAAAGTCTAAAACTCCAAAACTCCAAAACTCCAAAACTCCGAAACTCCGAAACTCCAAAACTCCAAAACTCCAAAACTCCAAAACTCCAAAACTCCAAAACTCCAAAACTCCAAAACTCCAAAACTCCAAAACTCCAAAACTCCAAAACTCCAAAACTCCAAAACTCCTAAACTCCAAAACTCCAAAACTCCAAAACTCCAAAACTCCAAAACTCCAAAACTCCAAAACTCCAAAACTCCAAAACTCCAAAACTCCAAAACTCCAAAACTCCAAAACTCCAAAACTCCAAAACTCCAAAACTCCAAAACTCCAAAACTCCAAAACTCCAAAACTCCAAAACTCCAAAACTCCAAAACTCCAAAACTCCAAAACTCCAAAACTCCAAAACTCCAAAACTCCAAAACTCCGAAACTCCAAAACTCCAAAACTCCAAAACTCCAAAACTCCGAAACTACAAAACTATAAAACTCCAAAACTACAATACTCCAAAATTCCAAAACTCCAAAACTCCAAAAGTATAAAAGTTCAAAAGTCCAAAGTACAAAAGTTCAAAATTCCAAAGTCCAAAGTCTAAAACTCCAAAACTCCAAAACTCCAAAACTCCAAAACTCCAAAACTCCAAAACTCCAAAACTCCAAAACTCCAAAACTCCAGAACTCCAAAACTCCAAAACTCCAAAACTCCCAAACTCCCAAACTCCCAAACTCCCAAACTCCCAAACTCCCAAACTCCCAAACTCCCAAACTCCCAAACTCCCAAACTTCAAAACTCCAAAACTCCAAAACTCCAAAACTCCAAAACTGCAATACTACAAAACTCCAAAACTACAATACTCCAAAACTCCAAAACTCCAAAACTCCAACACTCCAAAACTCCCAAACTCCCAAACTCCCAAACTCCCAAACTCCCAAACTCCCAAACACCCAAACTCCCAAACTCCCAAACTCCCAAACTCCCAAACTCCCAAACTCCCAAACTCCCAAACTCTTAAACTCCAAAGCTCCAAAACTCCAAAACTCCAAAACTCCAAAACTCCAAAACTCCTAAACTCTAAAACTCTAAAACTCTAAAATAAATAAAAGTCCAAAATGTCAAACGCCCAAAACTCGAAAAGTCCAAAAGTACAAAAGTCCAAAAGTCCAAAAGTCCAAAAGTCCAAAAGTCCAATAGTCCAAAAGGCCAAAAGTCCAAAGTCCAAAAGTCCATAATTCCAAAGTCTAAAATTCTAAAAGTCCAAAAACTCCATAACTCCAAAACTCCAAAACTGCAAAACTCCAAAATTCCAAAAGTCTAAAGTCCAAAACTCCAAAATTCCGAATGTCCAAAAAGTTCAAAAATAACATTCAAAACAAATCTGACCTCTTTATTAGGTAAGTACTCTCTTTTATTATTCTGAATGCAAGGAGGCCGCAATCAAACTTCTCTTAAAAAACATCAATCTGGTATGTACCTTCTAAATAGGTTGTTTATAATATTTTGTTCTAAAGCTGGCAGAATATAATTTAAAAAAAAACGACTAACGCCATCTATTGGTAAAATCACTTTTTAAAGCTATTTTATTCTTATTGCTGTTATGATAAAAGTGTATAAAGTAGCCTAAAACCATCTCTGAATCCTATTGTATATCGTATCCAATTTTGAGCTCAATCGATTCAGTAAATTTTGAGTTTTTAATAGATACACAAACGCACACAACATTTTTATATATAAAGAAGAAGATTATCAGAATAAATTATATTGCTCATAATATATCAATAAACATTGTCGCCAACTTATTATGATGGCTGCTGTTAATATTATTTTGTTAATTATTCATACTTCTAGTATATTTATAATCACGGAGTTGTTTTCTCTACGTTTCGACCAGGTTGCAATGGCCTTGCTCACGGGCTAGATATTTGGTGATACAACCTGTCAGCGTGTAACTATGACCGGAATACGTGCGGACATGTACCTAATAGTCACTCCGCCTGCACCAGGCCCTAAAAGGAGATGTAAAACATGGAAGAGGATGACAAATGTTCTGCTGTAGATCTAATTAAAAGGTAAAAGGGCAATCGAAGAGCATGCGAAGGGAGAAGAGAGCAAGAAAGATGATCCTGAGATTCAGAATCATCCTTGAAACAGAAAAAATCCTTTTTCAATTGAAGAAGCAGTACTGCATTCATAGCTTTTAAGAAAATAAACAGTTTTCAAGGCAAGCATACAATTTTAATTAAATATCGGTACAATTTTAAAACACAACTTTACCGCTGAATAGTTATTAAATGATATGCGATGATCAAAGCTTGTTTTGATCATCGCATATCATTTAATTGATCAAATGCAACGACGCATCGAGCTTTTATAGAGAAAACTTAGTTCAGCCTCACAAGGTATTTCGCGAAAGGCCAGGACAAAGTTTGTATAAAAAATCAGGAATGGTGCATGCAAAGTTTAAGGTCACCAAGGCTTCTTGGCGCTATATCCAATCAATGCCTTGTGAGATTCGCTCCTGACGCAAGAGATTAGTTCGCAAATAAAACTTAAAAATTACCGAAAAAAGCTATACTTTGGTTGGTTTATTGATTGATTACGTGAAATAAAATAGAAATGATGAAATTTAGGCGCATAGCTTGTTTCTGCTTACCTCTTCGATATCTTCGAGTATATCGAGTATTACAGTCTCTGAATGGCTATTTAGATTTACATTGAACGCGGTATGCAGGGATGAGCGAGGTTAAAAAATATTTGTTTAAACTACCTGTAAAGTGACAATGTTTATTCTGCGAACAAATCCTACATTATATTGATCATCATAAAATTTATCGGGCAACAATTGTTTTGATCAGGCATGAACAAATAGTAGTAGCTTGCATTTAGTAAACGATATTTTCCAAATACAGTTCAGTGCTATATATATATATATATAATAGCTCAATCTTTTCGCTCAGCACGCTGTAACAAAATGGAACAAACCGAGGTATGTACCTGTTTCGAATTCACCTTTTACCAGTGCAAATTTATAAAACTTCCATAGGCGTTTTGTGAAATTGAATTTTGTAGCATTTGTTTTGTGTTTTCCTTTAAGTAGTCGATTCATCGTCTTCTATTTTTGTCTTGAGTTGTCTTTGGTTAGCGAGTGACAGGTAGTCTATGGATATCGATGACAGATGACTAAGCAAGAATGAAGAAGCGCTTGAGGACTACATGGTTCCGCGACTTTTGCCAATTATCTTTTGAGCCTCTAATTTCGATTATCTCAAGCTCTGATTGATGTTTTTCTAAAGTTACAACTAAAATTAGTAACTTCGTTAGTGACAGTTTGTGTTAACCTAACTTTACCCAGGAAACTGGTGAGTTGTTCTTTATTGTTGCAAAGCGGTTCGAATTTCGTCGGTCGCGATGTCAATTATTTCATTTGTCGTTTACTTGTCATGACAGGGTTTTTTACTACGGGGAAAAGCGGCCCGTCCACGGTTGGCAGAGCCACACCCAAAGACACGTGGACTGCACGAGCGAGGGGTTTTGAGAGGAATCATCCGCCTCCACGTGGCATTCTCGTGCTGTGCTGCTCTCAGCTTAACTCAAGGCCAGTAATTGTCATGTCACCCAATTATAAGTGTAGTTAGCTGCTTACCCGTTTTACCTGCTCACGCGGCAGTGGTCTATTGAGTGGTATTAGTACCTAAGCCCTGACTATATTTCTGTGTACCTGTGATATTTGTGTCTATCAGTGAATAAGCTCTCTGTGTGTCTCTGTGTATCTCTGTGTACTTAATAAATATATGTGTGTACACCCTATTGCCTGTTTTCGTCAGAGCCCTGGCCTCCCTTGCGCACCCACTAGAAACTCTGTAACAAGGCGCCCTGGGAAAGAGTTCTCTGCATAGCTACCTCGCGCTAGTTGGTGAGTAACACCATTGTGTTATAAATGTCTCTCTGGGTCTACTCTGCGGTAGCCTCAGTCTAGTGTGTGTGCATAGGTGGTTACCTCTGGCGAAACCATCCTGGTGTATCGTCCGAGACGCTCCAGGACGTTAATTGGTGGTGCTAGCAACTAAGCACAAAACCTTCCCTTTCGTCTTCTTCCAGCTCCCTACATCTTTGGCTGGAAAAGACACAAAATTCTAAATTCTAAAAATCTATAAATAGCTGTGATTTTGGAAAAACTTTTTGATTTTATTTGGCATACCCACTTCTTTTCTTATTGTGTTTCTTTTCTTTTTTATGTTCTTTTTTTTCTTTTTTGTGGTGCACACATGTATTTATTATATATTATTCTATAGCTTCACCTTGTAAGGTAAACTTAGTGAATCTCTCTGTGTTAACTTAGTGAATGTCTTAGTGAACTCTGTAATTGTAAACTTTGTTGAAGGTGTGTAGATACCTTGAAATTTAATTATTAACCTGAACTGTGTTATCAGAAAATTTAGAAACTTTTCTCTCTTAGTATACCCTTAATCTTTGTTAAATTCTAAAAGTCAATTTGAAACATAATTACCTAACTTAGTACACTTTGTTGTAACTCAATTTACATTTTTACCTTGTAATTGATCCCTATCTGTGCCATTTTATCTTTATAATTGAAGCATTGGGTGCAACAAGGGCGTATGTTGTAAAATTGAGTTTCGAGAAAATTGATAATGAAAGTTATGTTGTCTTATATTATTTTATTGCTTTGAATTTCACTTAAATTTAGCCCCATGATTTAGCAAAAAGATTCAGGTATTAAAACTATTTTAGAGCAATCAGAAATATTGTATAATCAAGTTTTTTTTACTTGTGTTATCCGCCCTTGTTGCACCCAACTGGTAAAACACATAGGTCATTAATGTTACTATTAATTTTCAAGGAAAATAAATAACAATTTTAATACTTATATAATATTTTAAATTATAATGTAAGTGAAACATGTGTATTTATTACAATCACCGTTCAAATATTCAATTTTTCTCAATTATTTTTTCCGATTTTCGTGTTTTTAATCAGATTCATCAAAATATTCAGTCGACTTCTTCAAGCTGATTCAGCAGATTCCCTTAATCTTCTGAATCAGCTTGATTATCTCGTTTCAACTTATCAGGCCCAATGTTCTCATTCTCTCATTCTCTCTCAACTTTAAAACCTTTTTCTAAACACGACATGAGGGTATCTTGCTGCACTTTGTCACATATATTCCAAAAGTCACAAAAAAATGTCGCTGTGCATTTTGATGGAAGTTAACACACATTCAACATTTTTTGGAACAACGCGTAGTAATGTGTCAAAAAACCTTTTTAGGTACTTTCTTTCCTCGAGCTGATATTGTAAATTCTTCGCCAAAACCTCTCTTTAACCTTTTTATTCTTTACCTTCTATTTTACCTTTCTTTTTAGGGAGACTCATGTTAACTCTGGCCAGCATCTGATCTAAAGTCACTAGAATATCTTCTTACATTCATTTTAACATTAAAAAGTTTTTCAAACTGCAGACATCTCGTTATGTGTTTCAATTTAAACGCACTTTTGTTATCTATGCAACAAGGGCGTAGCGCCACCTCCGACATTAATGATTCTCACGTCACCTGGATTACAGTAATTGAAACGAGTTTTTGATATACGAAACTATATGGCTCTGTGCATATTTTAATGTAATAACATCAAAACGGACTTTGGGTATCGAACGCCCTTGTTGCTCCCAATGCTTCAATTGTTGTAAGTAAATTTTTACATAATGGCACAGATGAAAAAATATATTAATTATTTAAGAAAGGATGAACTTGCTAACGAGCTGTCCCACATGGGTATTTCAGTGGAACCGGAAACGACAGTGTCTGGCCTTCGGAGTGAGCTAAGAACGGCACACCGACTCGTCCGTCGAGGTAGCATCAAAGCGAGTGCTCCGGTACCCGCTGATGCATCGGCTGAGCTCTCGATCTGCCTTCCAAAAGCCTCCGAGCTGGAGGAGGCTATTCAGTCAGGTGACATCTTCATTAATAAGGGTAGTCGTCTTAGGGTGTCTATCAGAGCCAACTACTTATTGAGTAGGTTAGCTCGTTGTGGTCTGGATTGCCCCGACCTGGTGGATATTCGTGGTAGGCTAGTGAAGATCATCGCTAGGGCTGAACCCAGTAGTGATTCTGAATCCGAAGGTTCGGATGATGATGGTGATGATCCTTCGGGTCGTGACCAGGTGGAATATACTTCACCAGTAGTGAGAGAGGACCGCTCGGTGCGAGCTAGTTCAAGTAGGAATAGTTCTACATGCAACATAGTGTATAAAGAACGTCCCCTTAACTTATGTTCATTTAACTTAAAATATGATGGTTCTACTTGTGTACGTGTGTTTTTAGAGAGATTAGAGGAACTTAGATGTGCTCGGGAGGTTACTAAGCCTAGACTCCTTATGGCTTTCTCCGACCTGTTGGATGGACCGGCTTTGTCTTGGTTCCGTACAAACAAAGCTAACTTCATCTCATATGAGGATCTTATTAGTGAGCTTAGAGATACCTTCGATATTCCTGATTATGATTACCGCCTCAGAAACGAGATAAGACAGCGTACACAAGCCCGCTCTGAGTCCTTGGTTAATTATTTATGTACAATGCAAGCCATGTTCTCAAGGTTGTCATGTAAAATGCCCAGTGAAGAGCAGTTGGACATTCTCATGCACAATATTCGACCTGATTACATGAAAGAACTGGCCTTGCATGAAGTTAACTCTATTGATGATTTGAGACGTTTGGGTAAGCGCTTGGAGCTTGCGCGTACTAGGGCGGACGCTTTCCGTGAGCCTGCTCTTGACAGGTTTGAGATTTCGTCGGACTTACACCAGCATAAGAACAAAGGTGTACAGAAGCCCACCAAGCAGGTGTCTGCAGTGGAGACGCCGACTACCTCCCACGAACGCAAATGCTTTCGTTGTGGCGGGGGCGGTCACTCTGCATACAGCTGCACACAGTCAAGGGAGCTGGTGTGTTTCCGGTGTGGTCTCAAAGGAGTCAAGACCCCAGACTGCTCACAATGTGCTGGCAAGCCAAAAAACGCGTAGGCCAGGGCCTTGTTAGGAACTCTATGCACTACTCTGTGTCTGAGTCTATTTCTGATAAGGTCCTGTTTCCTAAACGGGATAGTGACATTAGACCGTATCTAGTTGTTAAGGTTTTAAATTTAAATGTCTTAGGCCTTCTAGATTCCGGTGCCTCCTGCTCTATACTAGGTAAGGGAGCGCACCGCATCTTCTTGGAACTGGGTTTTGATCTTGTGAGTATCAATCCTACTTTTCGTATTACAACTGCAGACAGCACTCACTTGCAATGTCTGGGTTGTATCTCTTTGCCAATTGAGTACAATTCGGTTATCCGAGTTGTCAATTTCTATGTTGTCCCAGGTATAACCACCTCCATGATATTTGGAGTGGATTTCTGGCAACAATTTAAGTTAAGTGATAAGTTAATTTTACAAAATATTAGTCTTGATAGCTTTAGTGATAATAATCCTATAGAGTCTGTGTCCCTTAACGGTGGCCTCGAGGATTACAACAACTTGACTGCTAAACAAAGGTGTGTAATCAACGGGGTCATTGAGAAATTTGACTCATTGAACACTGATAAGGTGGGCTTAGGTCGGACCTCACTTGTACATCATGTCATTGACACTGGTGACAGCAAGCCGATAAAGCAGCGTTATTATCCGCTTTCTCCACTTAAACAGAAGGCCCTGGAAGCCGAGTTGGACCGAATGCTGGAGATGGGAGTAGTGTCCCCGTCTCAGTCCGCGTGGAACTCTCCAGTGGTCATGGTGGAGAAGGCAAACGGTGACCTCAGATTGTGCTTGGACTCTCGCAAGCTGAACTCTGTGTCAAAGAGTGACGCCTACCCCTTACCCTATGTCAATCAAATCTTGGACCACCTTAATAACGCTAAGTATTTAACTTCTGTAGATTTGAGTGCGGCTTACTGGCAGATTCCATTTGACTCACCCCAGTCTGCTGAGAAGACTGCTTTTACGGTTCCCCGGAGAGGATTATTCCAATACAATTCGATGTGCTTCGGTCTTGTCGGGGCCAGTGCCACGATGCAACGCCTCATGGACCGTCTGTTTGGTCCCGAGTTCGACAACAAGGTATTTACGTTTCAGGACGACATAGTCTGTGTGTCCAGCACCTTTGAGGAGCATGTAGAGCTCTTACATAGAGTCTATCAGCAACTCAAGGATGCTGGCCTAACGATTAACATGAAAAAATCCCACTTTTGTCGGAGTGAACTCAAATACCTGGGGTATTATGTGGACAAACATGGCCTACGGACAGACCCGGGTAAAGTTGAGGTTATCCTCAACTATCCCACCCCTTCTAACCCTAAGGAGGTTAAGAGATTTCTGGGAATGGCCGGCTGGTTTCGTCGCTTTGTTAACAACTTCTCTAAAATTAGTAAACCTCTGTGCAAACTGACTTCTACGAACCTTAAGTTCGAATGGACCCCTGAGGCTGAACAGTCCTTTAACCTGCTAAAGTCAGCCTTGGTTTCTGCCCCTATATTAAAAATGCCTAACTTTGAGATACCCTTCCGCATTCTTAGTGACGCGTCAGCTTACTCAGTTGCTGCTGTACTGACACAAACTCACGATGGTGTTGAGCACCCTATCGCCTACTGTAGCCGTTCTCTCAACAAGAACGAGGTGAACTACAGCACAACTGAGCGAGAACTTCTGGCCGTGATTTTCGCTTTGGAACAATTTCGACAGTACGTTGAAGGCCAAAAATGTACAGTCGTCACGGATCATTCATCTCTTCTGTGGTTCCATAAGCTAAAAAATCCCACGGGTCGTCTAGCACGTTGGAGCATGAGGCTCAGTCAATTCGATTTTGACATAGAGCATCGAAAAGGTAAAGACCACGTTGTACCTGATGCTCTGTCTCGTATCAAAATTGATTCCCTCGATGCAGTACCCACTAAAGACCCGTGGTATGACCACACCATGAATAGTGTTCGGAAGAACCCTAGGAAGTCACCAAATTATGACATTCGTGACAACCTTCTATATAGGTTAACTAAAAATAAATATTCTTTGACTTCAGACTTTGACTGGAAGCTGGTGGTACCTCAGGAGGATCGCTTGCCCCTGCTCTCTAAGTACCACGATGACACACTTAGTGCCCATGGTGGCGTTTGGAAGACGCATAAAAGGTTAGCCCTAAATTATTACTGGCCCAAGATGTACGAGGACGTCAAAGAATATGTTGGGAATTGCGAAACATGCAAGCAGTACAAACCCGTAAATACGTCTCGTCCCGGCCTAATGGGTAGCCCGAAGCGGGTTTCGAAGCCATTCGAAGCTATCTCTGTCGATCTGCTTGGTCCCTTTCCCACTTCGAGCAATAGGAACGTACACCTGATCGTGGTCTCCGACTACTTTAGCAAATACGTCATGTTGTGCCCTGTTCGGGTTGCCACAGGCGCTGTAGTCGCGAGGTTCATAGAGAAGAGTGTGTTTCTCGTGCACGGAGTCTGCAAGACTATTTACATGGATAATGGCCCTCAGTTTGTGAGTAAGCCATTTAAGGATCTGTTGGCTAAATACAATGTACCTAATATATATTATAACCCTAGGTATCATGCCCAAACTAATCAGGCGGAACGAGCTATTCGCAATGTGGTTCAAGCGATCTCATGCTATGTGAAGTCACAACACAAGTCTTGGGATCAGTTCTTGGTTGAGATACAGTGTGCTTTAAACACTGCAGTTAACGAAGCAACTCGTTTCACCCCTTACTTTTTGGTACATGGTAGGAAATTTATTGGGGATGGAGTGCTGTACAGGCAGACAGATATCGCGTGCCATCCTACTTCAGTCTCTGTAGACGATCCATCAGCCTTCGGTGTCAAGCTGAGAGAAATACAACGCATTTACGACCAGGTGAGGAAACATTTGAACGTTGCCCACCAGCGTAGGTAATGAAAAGTATTACAACCTCAGAAAAAGGCATGTAGAGCTGAAAGTGGGACAGATAGTTTACAAACGCACGTTCTACCTGTCCAACAAGGCCAAGAATTTTACTTCTAAGCTAGCCCCTAAGTTCCTTAAATGTGTGGTGACTGCTAAACGATCCCCTTTAGTATATAGGCTGTCAGATCTGGACGGTAAGGATCTTGGGGAGTACCATATCAAGGACATCCTGAAGTATCAGGAGGAGCAGTCTCCAATACCTAACGTAACTACATAGCACTGTTTCTCTAGTTTATTAAACCAGTGCTATGTGATCATTATGTAAGACTATTTTAATCTTTTGTTTGTATTTCTATATGTGTACGTGACTTTAAATTGTCACGTTGTAGTTTCTTCTATGCACCGCACCGAGCGTTTTTCTCTCATTCGCTTCTCAGTACTCTACAATATCCTGAGAGCTTGGGTAGTGTTAGGGTATCGGCAGTGAGTAAAGGGAGCATTCGTTTTCTATGAAGGGCATTAGACTCTAGTTACTTAGCCTAACCGGTACACGAGTCAGTGTCTAGTTAGGTACATAGGAGGATCTTTCTTTGGTATTGTAATGGTCGTAGTCAGCTGGTGTTTGAAGGACCTAGCTGGTTGTCTTTGTTTATTAGTCAGTACTTTTCTGTTTTCTTTATTGTGTATTTCCAGCGTGTCATATCCGCAGGAAATACTATTAAAGGGGGGGTGGTTGTAGCATTTGTTTTGTGTTTTCCTTTAAGTAGTCGATTCATCGTCTTCTATTTTTATCTTGAGTTGTCTTTGGTTAGCGAGTGACAGGTAGTCTATGGATATCGATGACAGATGACTAAGCAAGAATGAAGAAGCGCTTGAGGACTACATGGTTCCGCGACTTTTGCCAATTATCTTTTGAGCCTCTAATTTCGATTATCTCAAGCTCTGATTGATGTTTTTCTAAAGTTACAACTAAAATTAGTAACTTCGTTAGTGACAGTTTGTGTTAACCTAACTTTACCCAGGAAACTGGTGAGTTGTTCTTTATTGTTGCAAAGCGGTTCGAATTTCGTCGGTCGCGATGTCAATTATTTCATTTGTCGTTTACTTGTCATGACAGGGTTTTTTACTACGGGGAAAAGCGGCCCGTCCACGGTTGGCAGAGCCACACCCAAAGACACGTGGACTGCACGAGCGAGGGGCTTTGAGAGGAATCATCCGCCTCCACGTGGCATTCTCGTGCTGTGCTGCTCTCAGCTTAACTCAAGGCCAGTAATTGTCATTTCACCCAATTATAAGTGTAGTTAGCTGCTTACCCGTTTTACCTGCTCACGCGGCAGTGGTCTATTGAGTGGTATTAGTACCTAAGCCCTGACTATATTTCTGTGTACCTGTGATATTTGTGTCTATCAGTGAATAAGCTCTCTGTGTGTCTCTGTGTATCTCTGTGTACTTAATAAATATATATGTGTACACCCTATTGGCTGTTTTCGTCAGAGCCCTGGCCTCCCTTGCGCACCCACTAGAAACTCTGTAACAAGGCGCCCTGGGAAAGAGTTCTCTGCATAGCTACCTCGCGCTAGTTGGTGAGTAACACCATTGTGTTATAATTTACTTGTTATGATTTTTTTAATTTGTTATTACACTTTGCCATCTAGGAAATAGTTTTGTTATATATGAACAAATCAACGTGTTCATCACTTCAGTGGGTTAGAAACCACAACCTCCGGTCTCGTAGGCAGGTACTCCAACCACAAGACCTAAACACCTAAAGGTCAGTCATGAATAGTCAATATTCTGCCCCAAAGGTCCAAATTTAAACTTGTACAAGTCTAGTCAGGTAAACTATTCAGTGGCGGCCGTGGGTCTGTTGTGAGTCCCGGGACATCCTTCCGAGGGCTTACCCGGAGCTCACAACCATAGGCTGTTGGGCGTTACGTGAGGTTTTTTAGTCGGTAGGAGTCCGGCATAGCATCCATGATAGATTTTCCCTCACGTTAAAAAAGAAAAAAAAGGTAAACTATTCACCGAACTCAAACGTGCTTGCTCAGCATGTTATATTTCCGAGCTTCCGATATTTCTTATTTGATCAGGTGGGCGTTGAGCTTATTCGTGACCATGGCAATATGGAAGTTAATAAAGGATCTGAAGCGCAGACGTTAATAATAAACAGATCTATAAACAGAAGAAGTTAAAAAGTAGGACATATTTAGGGTTCCGTAACTAAAGGGTAAAAACGGAACGCTATTACTGACACTTCGCTGTCTGCCCGTCTGTTTGTCTCTAGGCTGTATCTTATGAACCGTGTAAACTTAAATTTTCACAGATGATGGATGTTGCCGCTACATAAAACGGCTCCCACACAACGTACGTGTTTTTGCCATTTTTTAGTACAGAACCTTACGTGCGCGAATCGGACTCGTTATTTTTTAGGATTGAAATATCAATAAATTCGCAAGGTAGTGTTTTAGAGTCAAAAGACAGAAAGCCCAAAGCGCAAACGCTCTTAGCCACATGTGCTCTTATCAACACTTTCACAATTCGATCACTCTAACTCAATCTACTCACTATTTTCCTTTAATTTAGGCTCTAAAACGTATGAATAGAGGAACGTGTGATGTTTATACACTATTTACACAAACCCTACGAATGTGTTTCCCATGACTGTATATATTTCATTTAAGCTTCAAAGATACTTGTAATTGTTGTTAATGAAGTAATTAGGCTGCTCGTTCTCATTAAATAATAGTCTGATACCACTTTTATAACTATTTTTATTTTTCCAAAAACCACAACGTACATTTCCTTTACACATCACGAGTAGAAGAGAAACGGGGTTCGCATTTACAATCTATGTGTTGCCCTGTTAGATACAGTGTTGCCACACATTTATTTATATTCACAACACTCCCCCTCAAGTTAGAGTTGTATTATAATCAAATTTACTAAAGAAATTTATTTATATTTACTAAAGAAATTTTAAATCTCAATTAACTGGAATGCAACTCAAACTTGTCACAAAAAAAAAATAACATGACAATGTCAACTGTCAATGTCATAGTTACTTCAAATACTTCAAATCTGTAATACAAAGTTACATTGTATGTACTTCAACCTTTAAACAATATAAACACACTTATAAGCACAAGTTTTTACATATGTTAATCATTAAACAAAGAAATTACACAGTTATATAGGTATCTACTGCAAAATAAACGTCAACAATGAACACAGTTATATAGGTATCTACTGCAAAATAAACATCAACAATGAACACAGTTATATAGGTATCTACTGCAAAATAAACATCAACAATGAAATTACAGTTTTACAGGTTGGCTGCAAAATAAACAACAAAGAATTACAGTTCTTATAGGTACTGCAAATTAAGTTTAAATACTTAGTTTTACACATGTTAAACATAAAAATAAAATTATTACAATATAATTACTGTAAACACAATTTGTTACATAGAAACTCATGTCTACATCTTGACAATGGTTTGGTAAGTAAATCTGCCCGATTTTCATCTGTACATATATATTTTAAGTTTAAAAGTCCTTTGTTTACAACATCTTTAACAAAATGCACTTTGATATCAATGTGTTTTGATCGCTTACTGTTTTCGTAGCTTTCAATCATTTTAATAGTGCTTTGATTATCAACAAATAGTTCACTATGCAAGTTAAAATTACAATTTAAGTCTGTTAAAACACCTCTGATAAAAACAAGTTCACTTACAGTGAGAGCAGCAGCAACATACTCTGATTCAGCAGTCGATAAAGCCACTGTCGGCTGCTTCTTGGTTGTCCAGCTGACTAGGTTGCCCCTGTAGAAGATAGCGGCTCCACTCACACTTTTTCTATCTAATTTGTCTCCGGCCCAATCAGCATCTGAAAAGCCTGTTAATGTATTATGTTTTTCTTTCTTGTATAATAATCCTTTATCTTTTGTATGTTTCAGATAACGAAGAATTCGCTTTCCAGCTTTCCACAAGACAGTTGTCGGTTTGTCAAGGAATCTACTGAGAAAACTTGCTGCAAATGCAATGTCTGGTCTGCTGACTGTCGCTAAATACATCAATGTACCAACAAGTTCTCGGAATGGAACATCAACCATTTCATCCTTTTCATCGACTTCAAGTTTCAACTCCATAGGTGTATTAGCACCCTTACAATCTTCCATACCAAATTTACATAAAGCTTTGTCTATTATATGCGTTTGTTTTATTTCCAGTCCTTGTTCTGAAATTATTATTTGCATACCCAAGTATTTACTTATATTGCCCAAGTCTTTGGCATGAAACTCTTTCTTTAAATTTTCTATGATGTTCACACTATTACCAAGTACTAATATGTCATCTACAAAGATTAGTAGGTAAACATTCTTTCCAATATATAGGCAAAAATCATGAAGAGATTGTTTAAAGTCATTCTTTATCAAAAAATTATGTAGTTTCTCATTCCATAATCTAGGAGATTCTTTTAGCCCGTACAATGCCTTCTTTAGTTTCAGTACTTTCCCTTTTTCTGGTTTAATACCTTCTGGGTATTTAATATAAATATCTGACTTCAACTCTCCATTTAGGAATGCTGTAGGCACATCGAGTTGTCTTATTGGAAGGTCTTCTTGTACAGCTTTACTGAGGAATAGTCTTACAGTTGAAATTCTCGCTACTGGAGCATAGACATTCTGTGATGTTTCTTCTTGGAAGCCTTTTGCTACCAGTCTTGCCTTTCTTATGCCATTTTCTTTTGTTCTGAAGACCCAACGTGTATCGATTGCCTTCATATTTTGTGGTAATTCTGCAATTTCCCATGTATTTAACATTTTATGAGCTTCTAGTTCTTTATGAATTGCATCAGTCCATCCTCCTTCTTTAATTGCTTCTTTATAATTAATCGGGTCCTCAGAGATTAATGCATAGGCAATACATGACATGTCATAATCTTCATATCTAGATGGAAGTTTTATTTGTCTTTTACTCCGTGTGACGGTTGGATTTATTATAATTTCTTGTTCTTTACTATGTTCTTCTGAATTGCTCTCTATTTCACTTATTTTTTGTACTGATAATGTACTTTCTTGATCAGAATTTAGATAATTGTCTTCTATATCTTCTTCATATGAAATTGACATTATTTTTGAATCATCTATAGCTGTCTCTTCTTGATACTTGTAGTCACTCTCTATGAACTTTAAATCTCGAGATACAATAATATTGTCCGTCTTTGGATCCCACAATCTATAGCCACTTCCTGCGTAACCTATTAATCTCATATCTTTAGTTCTTGCATCAAATTTTCCTCTTTTAGGTAGGATAACTGCATAGGCTTTGCTTCCGATTATTCTCATATGTTCTATTTCCTTATTTCCTAGAAATATTTCTGCAGGAATGCCTCCTTTTAATACTCTCGTGGGACACCTGTTCAGTTGATAAGCTGCAGTTTTTATCAGTTCACTCCATAAATATTTTGGTAAATTACTCTCCAATAACATGGCTCTTGTTCTTTCAGCTAACGTCCGGTTCATTCGTTCAGCAGTCCCGTTTTGCTGCGGAGTATAGCTACATGTGAACTCTTGTCTAATACCTTCTTGTTCACAAAACTTCTTAAGATCACCCATGAACTCACCGCCATTATCAGTCCTTATTCTTTGTACATTATTGTTCTTATTTTTCATTCTTCTTATGAATTTTATTATGTGGTCCTTAGCGTCACTCTTTTGTTTTAAAGGATAAACCTCTGTGTAGTGTGAAAAATCATCTATGATTGTTACATAACATTTGTTACCATATAAACTTTTAGGGTTGATTGGCCCACCGATATCACAATGTAGGAGTTCTCCTATTTTGGCCGATCTTGGTCTTTCCCATTCAGAAAATGGATTCCGAGTTCCTTTGGACTTCATACATATATCACAATTGGTCTTAGATGATGGTAATCCTAATATTTTTAATCCAACATGATTAATGTGACCTAATCTTTTGTGCCATAGATCATCATTGAATTCTGTGACATATGATTCTTCGTTATAAGATTTTATTTTGAATTTCACCAAAAACAAACTTCCATTGCTTCGCCCTTTAATTTCAATATTTTTATTGTAAATCTTTGCATTTCCTTGATTAAAAGATACAGTAAAGCCTTTCTGGTTAAGTTTTTGTACTGAGATAAGGTTTTGTGACAAATTTTCTACTATTAGTGCCTCAAGATTGATAATAGTATTATTTTCGGTAATCAGTTTTATATAACCCTTTCTTTCAGTTTCCATTAAATTACCATTTGCTACTCGTATAGCTATTTTAGGAATTATCTCAATGTTATACATGTATTTCTCATATTTATTATTTATCATACTATATGTTTTTTTTTTTTTTTTTTTGACGCGGGGAACGCATTTACGCGCCTTCATCCCAGCTGCGGGGGCAGCTGGGATGGTGTGTGGGACTCCCGGCCCGGTCCGGAATGGACCGTCCTACCCACTAAACCCCGCGGTGTTCCTCCTCACCCTTTAGCCGGGCCGAGGGATATCAAAAGATTATTCACGTCGACCCGGCTAGGGGCGCCCCGTTTATTCGGGGCTCTCCTCGGGGGAGCCAGATGGGCGGCTCCCCAAAGCTCCCTAAGGAGCTGAAGTCCACGCCTGCACCGCTCTCGAGCGCCCCTCTGTAATAGAGGAGACAGAGAGCGGCTGGCGCAGGCGTGCGCTAATGGGCACCCCTGGAACACGGAAAAGGTGCCCACCGCCATGTGACCGTTGGTGGGCGGGGTCCCCCGACCTTACGCCCACGGTCAAGAAACAATCGGGGGCGCGCAGTAACTCCTCACCGCGGCGCCCCCGAACTGAACGGCAGAGCGGGAGCATTATCGGTTACTCCCGCTCCCCCGCACAGTGCACCTCCCGCTTTGCCGCCATCACCTCGTCAACTGGCGAGGTGACAGCGGCCCAGCACTGTTGCCGCCGGTCGCGCCGTTATTCACGGCCGGCAGCCCGACCTGCATGGCAGGGCGGGAGCATCTACCCAAACTCCCGCCCCCCACGCAGTGCCTCTCCCACTTCGCCGCCATCGTCTCGCCAGCAAGGTGGCGAAGCGACGGCGACCCATCATTGCTGCTGCCGGCCGTGAATAACGGCACAGCCGGCAGCAACACACACCACCGAGCAACCCACAGGTGGGTTACTCCCGCCTCGGCCGGAATTAGCCAGAGTAGCACAACTCCCCCACAGAGGAAGGGGAGTGGTCGCTACTCCGTTGCCCAGGATGCACCACGAGGAGGATCCGACCCATTGGGGTCCTTAAGATGTTAGTAGGACCCCGCATCCCATCATACTATATGTTGCACCAGAATCTATAGCAAAAATTAATTTTTCAGTACACATACCTTCTGGGGCATAATTAGCACAAGCAATCATATTGAATTCTTCATTTAAATGAGCTTCAGGCGGCCTCGAAGAATTACCTCTTGGCATAGGCCTGCTCCGGCCTCTGTAGCCTTTGTGACCTCTACCTCTGGATCTGCAATTCCTCGAAATATGTCCCATTTTGCCACATGAGAAGCATTTAATTGTGGATGTAAATGCTGTGCTTTCGGTACTAGGCTCAATATGTTTGTATTTTAATTCGGCATCCAATAGTTTGCTTTTAACATAATCTAGTGTTAATTCAATATTTGTAGTTTCTAAAGCAGTAATGGTATTTTGGAATGCTTCTTCCATACTCAAAAGTAGGTGACATACCTTGTCGCACTCATCCATATTTGTGCCATTGGACTCTATTTCTCTGATTAATTTATCAAATTTTGTGAAATGCTCCTCTACTGTATTTCTTGTCTCATACTTGAGGTTAAGCAATTGCCTTCTTAGATAAAGCTTGGATAAGATGCTTTTGCGTTCAAATATGCTCCTAAGGTTTTTAATCATTTCCCTGGCTGTTTTGCAATCTCTTACGTATTCCAGATGCTTATCTGGGAGGGTCTGAATAATTAGATTCTTTGCGCATGCTTCCATTTTCTGCACATGGTCAGCTTTTAATTCTTTAAGCTCAGAACTATCTTTATCATACTTAATTACTAATGCGCAACCTTTTTCCTCCATAAGCCCTTCTATTCTGAATAACCAGTTCGAGAAATTTCCGTTTTCCAATTGTGGAATATTCCATTTACACTGAGAACTATGAGCAGCCATTTTTATTATTTTACTTAACGCTATTTTATAACTTTTTTACACTTTCTAAGTTTCTTTGTCATCTGACTTACATTATATGCCCATAACCTGTTGTTAATGAAGTAATTAGGCTGCTCGTTCTCATTAAATAATAGTCTGATACCACTTTTATAACTATTTTTATTTTTCCAAAAACCACAACGTACATTTCCTTTACACATCACGAGTAGAAGAGAAACGGGGTTCGCATTTACAATCTATGTGTTGCCCTGTTAGATACAGTGTTGCCACACATTTATTTATATTCACAACAGTAATTATAGATAATTATGTATAAAAGGTAGTTGTTTGATTAAGGTATATATCAATTCGTAGCGGGTTGTTCTCAGATCAAAATGTCCTAGTTTGAAAAATTACTATAGTGTAAAATCCTCTAGTTGCAGTAGTTCGATTGGTAGTTCGGTTGACCGAACTAATGACTCAATAAACATGTTTAACAAAGCGTCTCGTCGATGTTTCTCGTGACCATAAGGCTGGCCTCTTTCTCGCTCAGAGAATAAGCATTGCCATCCAACGCGTCAATGCGGCCATCCTTATGGAAACTTTATCAGTTGATTGCGATGGGGAGGAATTCTATGACACCTGGATAGGGCTACGACAGTCTTGCACATTTTTAATGTGAAAAAGTTTTGGTCTCGAGCAACACTCGAACCTGCGTTCATTTTCAAGCCGTCCATAAGGCCTTCATTGATTGTCTTTACTGCCATCCTTGTTTCATTTCGAGTTTTCCTTCTCTATACAATGGATCTCTTTACGAAAGTATTCCCTTAGTTGCCTCTTAAGACACCTTTGGGATGAATTGGGGTGGTGACATTTTGTACTATTTCCCGTCTCCACACGTGGATATTAAATGCACCTTATTGTAAACCTGGTTGTTTAAAGAGTAATGAAAAATGTTTACCGCAAATCTTTCGAAATAATTCTGTGGAATTTGATTAACTCCCCTTTAACATAAATAAACGTAATTTGTATTGAGGACTGTTTATTTACAATTCAATACCATTAGGATCGGTTATAATGGAACTTCAATCCAAGTAAACATCGGATAAAACCTTTTGAGAAACGTTGTTTGTGAAGTACTTTCAGGAACTGATGAATAAATTCATGTTTATGTTCATAAAATACATTTCACAAATAATTCATTTTATTGCTATAGGATACATACTGTCTCCCACAGTTTAATCTGTGATGAACTTACAAGGTGAACCACTACAAGACTTGAACCCATACACATATTATGTACAAATAGTCACGTCTTTATCCCCGAAGAAGTCAACTGTGTTACCTCCATATTTTCCCTTACTTAGAGCTTTTTATCTTATGTAATGTGGTGATGGGTGCTGGTGAGCCTATTGCCGAGTTGAAATGAAAAGGCGCTTGTAAAATAAAAATAGAATAAAATAAAATTTATTCCCTTTGAAATTTTTAAAAAATTATTTAAGTTTGTCAAAATTTTTGTGACTCTACCGGGGGTTCGGAAATGCTACAGACTGAGAAGAACACCCCAAGAAACTCAGTCCGGTCCGTCTTAATTCATCTTAGTATCTAATACAGTTTTTTTTTATATGTAGAAAGGAGCAATTCGTGTCACTGCCAGGCAGTCTTGTCTTCTAGAAAGTCTTTAATGCTATAATAAGCTTTCTGGCACAATTTAAGTTTTACTAGTTTTTTAAATTTATTAACTGACAAACCTGTTATGGCTGTCGGTAATGTATTGTACATTCGAATACAATTGCCCGCAAAAGAATTGCTTATTTTATTAAGCCTAAATCTAGGTACAGCCAATTTATTCTTATTTCTTAAGTTTAGGTTATGGATATCACTATTTTTAATAAATTTACTGTTATTTTTATGAGTATATAATAAGTTTTCATATATGTACTGTGAATACACAGTAAGGATGTTGATATCCTTAAACTTTTCTCTTAATGACTCCCGAAACCCCATACCATAGATAGCCCGGACAGCCCTTTTCTGCAACACAAAGATACATTCGATGTCGGCAGCGTTACCCCATAATAGTATGCCATAGGTCATGACACTGTGGAAATAGCTAAAGTAGACAAGACGCGCTGTTCTAATGTCTGTCAGTTGTCGGATCTTTTTAACGGCATAGGCTGCAGAGCTCAGTCTGCCCGAGACTTTCTCGATATGAGGCCCCCACTGCAAGTTCTCACTCTGTGTTAGATCATGCAGTGCTAGATCTAACACAGACGGTTGCCAGGAATCTGGACAACAAAACCAAATGCATGGGTATCTTTTTGGACTTGTCAAAGGCGTTTGACACAGTTTCTGTTCCCAAACTGATATCTAAGTTGGAGCGTGTAGGCATCAGAGGCATTGCGCTTGATATTTTTAAAAGCTATCTGCGCAATCGTACCCAATGTGTTAAAATAAATGAATATTTCAGTGAACTAGAAATAATATCATACGGCGTTCCACAGGGAAGCATATTGGGGCCAATTTTGTTTCAAATTTACGTAAACGATCTGTGCAATTTGAAACTAAAAAAATCGGAAATGTTTGTATATGCTGACGATACCGCAATTATAGTATCAGGACCTACCTGGGATAATGTTAGGGGCAGCGCAGAAGTGGCTTTAAAAAGGGTAGCAAGCTGGCTCAGTGAAAACCTCCTAACGTTAAACCTTCAAAAAACCTACTTCATACCCTTTGCAATACGCCCAAATATGCTCCCTGATGCATCCTTCACCGTAACAGTACATACATGTTCTCAACCAGCTTCTCGGTGCCGTTGCAAAGCCCTCACTAGATGTGAAGATGTCCGGTACCTGGGTGTACATATAGATGCGGGACTGACATGGAAAAGACATTTGGAAACTTTAACCTCGCGAACTGTTAGACTCATCCACGTCTTTAAACTACTCAGGGCTGCAGCTGATTTTGACACTTTCAAAATGGTATTTAACACCCTGTGTCAATCTGTTTTGGGGTATTGTATTTCAGTCTGGGGTGGTGCACCTAAAAGTAATATTCTGCAAGTGGAGAAAGCCCAAAGAATGATTCTCAAGGTCATGACCCGAAAGCCCTACCGTTATTCCACAGCTAGGCTGTATACTGACTGCAAGGCTCTAACTGTCCGCCAGCTGTATGTGCTTCGGTCAATTTCAAGAAAACACTCGAGCGTCCCTCCATCGAATCCTAAAAAACGTGTTAATTTTCCTGTGGGAACTGCCCACAGAACCACGTTTTCTAAACGCCAGTATTACGTATTAAGCACTTATATATATAAAAAGATATACAAAACACTTAACATAATGGACCTGAATAGTAAACAGTTAAAGTCGAAGTTGACAACATGGCTTCTTCAACAAGACTATACACAAACAGAAGACCTCTTAAAATACATTGCATAAATAACACTACCATAGCACATTCACCAACAAATAACTCATGCACACACCCCCACCACACACACACACACACACACACACTCACACACACTCACACACACTCACACACACACACACACACACACACACACACACACACACACACACACACACACATTGTTTCCCATTTGGACGAGTAACAAAGCCATCACATATAACTTAAGATTTATTTTTTAACCGAACACTGTCTCTTATAATACAGGTCGTCCTAGTGTAAGAGACAGGGTATCTAAGGTATGTTAACATAATTGTTGGTATAATTATATTATCATAATAAACCATCGCATCGTCGGTATTACTATTACCGTCACTGTTACTCAATTTACTTGTACTTATGTTAACCATGTATATGTTTTTTGCCAATAAAGTTCAAGTTAAAGTTGGAGTCTAACTTTATGCCTAGAAAGACAGTTTCATCGACCAATTCTACTTACATACATATACATATCATCACGCCTGTTTCCCATCGGGGTAGGCAGAGACTATGGCTTTCCACTTGCTACGATCCTGGCATACCACTTTCGCTTCTTCTACTTTCATAAGTGCTTTCATACACGCTCGCCGGTTAAGGGTACTCTTGACCTGGCCTTTTTCCAGCAGGTCATCAATTTGGTTACCATGCGTACGCCGAGGATGACCCCTACCAGCTTGCCCATTCATTATCGCCTTATAGATCTGTTTAGTCAGTCTATTTTCATCCATCCTCTCAACATGTCCAAACCATCTAAGCATCCCTTTTTCTATCTTTGTCACTACATCTTCAGTTATACCACATTGTTTTCTAATCACGCTATTCCTTTCTTTGTCCATCAATTTCACTCCAGCTATACTTCGCAGACTTCTCATTTCCACTGCATTAATTTTACTTTCATGCTTCTTCTGCCACACCCAACTTTCACTACCATACATAAGTGTGGGGATAAGCACACCCCTATGCACAGCCACTCTCGCCTTCTTAGACACGTTTTGACTGCTCATAAAGGTATGCATCGCCCCATTCACTTGATTTCCTGCCAAAACTCTTCTCTCAATATCCTGGTCACACTTTCCATCCCTCGTAAATTTTGAACCCAGGTATACAAATTCTTTCACCTGTTCCACTCTTTGCCCTTCGATAATAATAGGGCAATTCGTCATACATTCCTCTCTTTCAAAAACCATTACTTTAGTCTTACTTACATTCACTTTCATTCCTCTACCTTTCAGCGCCTCATGCATAAGATTAACCATCAACTGCAACTCCTCCGCCGATGCAGCTAAGATCACCTGATCGTCAGCATATAGGAGGCATTTGATGGTCAGCTCGTTCAGTTTTATACCACACGCACTCTCTTGCAATTCTTTCAAACAACTGTCCATGTACAGGTTAAACAGCCACGGTGACGCTACACAACCCTGTCTCACACCCCTTTCTATATTAAAGAAGTCCGTGCAAGCTCCGTTGATCCTGACACAAGCACTTGAGCCCTCATAAAGAGATTTCAGTGCTCGTATCAAGCTGCTGCTCACCCCGTACAAAGACAATGTTGACCATAGTTCATTCCTCACCACTTTGTCATAGGCCTTCTCCAGATCTACGAATACGCAATATACCTTTTGGCTTTTCGCCAAAACTTTTTCTGCTATGCATCGTAAGGAGAAGACCTGATCCGTGCATCCCCTTCCTTTCATAAATCCTGCTTGAACATCCCACATTTTTCCTTCACTTTCATTCATCACTCTTTTTATCAACACTTTCGCATACAGTTTACCGACGATGCTGAGCAGGCTTATGCCGCGGTAATTTTTGCACTCTTGCTGCGACCCTTTTCCTTTGTACAGCGGCACAATGACCGCTTTGGACCATTCTTTTGGTACGCTGCCATTCCTCCAGCACAGATTAAAAAGGCGGTACAGCTGGTCAATCACCACGCCACGTCCTGCTTTCAGCATCTCAACGGAAACCCTATCAATCCCAGCAGCCTTGCCTAGTTTCATACTATTCAATGCTTCCACTATTTCTTCCATGCTAATGTCGTTTTCATTACCAATTTCATTCATTTCACAAAAATGAGTTTGCACTTGCGTATCCTCTTTATCAAATAGACTTTCAAAATACTCCTTCCATATTTTTAGCACACACTCTTCTCCTCCCACAAAACTTCCATCCTGGTTTCTGATCTTATTAAGCGGTGATGTGGTCTGTTGATTCCTCACCGCTTTTATGGACTTCCAAAAGAATTTTAAATTCTGTTGGAAGTCACCAGATAACCTTTTATCAAATTCATCTCTATCATTCTCCTTCTTTCTTACTAACACCTCTTTTGCCACACGCTTATACCTTTTATACTCATCGTTGGCCATTCGTACATCCTCATCTGTTGCCTTCTGCATTCTTTGATTGGCCTTTGTAGCCAGCAAGTCCAACCATGCTTTCTTCTTATCAGACAACGCTTTCAGAACTTCCGCGGTCATTCTTTTTAACTTACATCCTTGGCTTCTCTTGCTCACACCACACAGTTCAATCGCAACTTCCACGAGTCCTTCCTTAATCGGCTTCCATAATTCTTCAATCTCACATACTTCATCTAAATGATCAAACTTTTTGCTTAGTTTGCTCACAAATTCCTCTTTTATACCTATCTCTTGCAAATTCTCAACTTTTATGCGTTCTAGTACACTAACAGGTTCACGCACACGGTGCCTCCACCGCTGAAACAGACCTCTTACTCGGCTGACAACCAAGAAGTGGTCTGTGTCAATCCCAGCACCGCGGTAGGCTCGAGTGTCTAGTACTTTCTTTCTCATCCTTGCGTCAACAATCACAAAGTCAATCATGCTCCTCTTACTTCCTTCTTGTCTCGTAACCAAGTGGATATCTTTGTGGTGAAACATGGTGTTAGTCACCACAAGATTCCTCTCCAAACATACTTCAAGCAAACTTTCTCCATTTTCATTCACTCGCTCATCACCAAACTTTCCCAATACTCTTTCATACCCATCACGCTTGACTCCAACCCACCCATTAAAATCGCCTAACATTACTATCCTCTCATTTAGTTTGCACTTACTCAAAACATCACTCATGCTCTCCCAAAATGCCTGCCTCTCGCTTTGGTCTCGTAAAGATCGGCGCCACCGCGCATCTTGCGGAGCATATACTCCTAAAACAAAGATGCGGGTAAGTCCAACCTTCAGCCTCAACCAAACGAGTCTTGGGCTTACACATTCATATTCTGTGACACATTCATTCATTCTCGCAGACAGTACTACACCAACGCCCTGACACGCTTTACTGGTTTTAGGCACACCCGACCAGTAGGCAGTGTAGGGTCCATGTGTGGTGGTGTCACATCCTTTCCTCTTTGTCTCATTCACGCACAGAATATCGAGTCGTCTCTCTTTCATCATCTTGCATACTTCCTCAATTTTGTCTATCATACCTCCTCTTACATTCAACGTAGCAAAGTGGCTATCCCCAGTCCACTTTTCGCCTCGATGGGAAACGAGACGTGATGGGTTGCGAACCACATCGCCGCCATTTTGGATTTTGTTTTTGGTTTTGTCCATTGCGTTCCCACGAAAAGCAAGGGAAAATAAAGTCCACCCAGACAGAGCCCCGCATGTCTAAGTAAGGCTAGCCTTCTTCTGGGGTCGCCCGGCCCCAGGGCAATTGGCACGCTAATACTAGGCTCGCCCCTAGTCACGCAGCACATACGCACGGCAACGTTGGCTTGGCGGAGAAAGGATGGGAAGAAGATGAGGTAGGAATAGGATTGGTGGATAGGAAAGGGTTGAGGTAGGAAAAGGACGGGGATAAGGTACATTCAAAGCCTTCTGTAATTCATTCCACAAATAATCCAGCAGCCAGGACAGTTGTTACCCACATTATATCTCTGCAGTCCGAGTCCAATTCTACTTGATCATCCCTAATCTTAAATACTGGTGTTAACAAGCCTAACATTTGGCAAGGTGAATCTAATACAATTTGTTTTAGTTTCATTTAACAATAAATTATTAGCGTTAAACCAGTGGACTACCCTAGAGAGGGCATTGTTAACTTCGTCAAGATCGCGTTGTCCACGTTCAACTTTAAATATTAAAGATGTGTCATCAGCAAACAAAACTACCTCGTGATCGTCTCTTATAAGGTGAGGGAGATCATTTATGTACACTAAAAATAGAAAAGGTCCCAGAATTGAACCCTGAGGCACCCCCATTGTTACAGCAGAACCATTTGACTGTTTACTATTTATAACTACTCTCTGTACTCTATCTCTAAGTTAAGAACTAATTTTCCCCCTGTTTGCACAGAAAATTATTATTTTACTGTTAGCTTCAAATTTATATTCTAATATCTTTTGCATAATACCACTTAATGAAGCACCCGGATAGCAATTATTAATAACCGAGTAATAACTTGAATTTGAGTTTTGTTTTAAAAATGAACTTAGATTGGCACCAATATCATCACTAAATACAATTAATTTAGTACAACTATTACTATTATTTACACTGTCACACAATATATCCACTGATGTACTGGGCGAGCATGTGGTAATGGGAGCTAGGGGCTCAGCGGTAACCGGTTCGCCCTGGGCCTCCACCGGCTCAATCGCTTTAGGGCAGTTAATATTGCATAAGTGGTCATTTAGGAAACAATTAAGGCGCTCAGTGTTATCATTTTGATGTTTTGAGTACCTTGTCTATTGTTAAAGAACATTTAGTAAAGTCCTTAAGGGACCATTCATATTTTTTAGTCATATATTGTAGCTCAAATTGCAAACTTTGTATTTTTGACTCTAATTTTTGTGTGTCAGTGCAATATTTTAAATGGCTTTGTTCCAGCTCTAACATTGACAATTTAGCTTGTTCTCTAAATTTTAAACAAGAATCTATATTTTTACACTTCTTGATTAACATTTTATGGAATTTTAATTGCTTTTTTGATTTTTGTATGAACTTTTTAATTTTTAGATATTTTTTTAGTTAATTTCTGCTGCAAAACAAAACCGACTTGTCCCGTTGATATGGACTGTCACCTGTAAGATCTATAGTAGTCAAGTCCAGGTTTTGAGAATTTGCAGAAGGAATAAACTGCGGGATACCACTCATTAACTCACTAAAAAGATTATCAGTTTGTTGGGCAGTAACTTTCTCAGCAGCTTCTTCCAGGTGTGAGATCTGTCCCTGGGCATCCCTTAGCTCCTGTTCCAGAAAGTCCTCAAGGTTTTCTCATACTCGTCACTGCACTCTTGGAACCTATCTACAATTGACTGAAGGTGGTCCCGCTCCGCAACAATGTCATCGTAACTAACATGAAGTCTTGATAATTCGCATTTTAATTTTTTTGTGTCATTCAGAGCGTTTATCAATAGGTTTTCATTTTCCTCTCTTTCCTTTTCCAACTGTACACAGAGCTCCGTTTTAGATTTAAGCTCCAGCAACACCAACTGAAGTTTGGGCTCTTCCTGCTGGCGGCCGAGAGCTCTGCGACTACGGGTATTCATATTATTAATAAGTAAGTGCAATTAAACGCGAATTATATGATGGAGCTCCTTGTACAGTTTATGGTAAGAAGTAACAAGGTTATGTACCGGCAATAAATTATCAATCAATATCAATATCAATATCAATACATGTAATAAAATCGTAACAGGTCGCTGTCTGTACATGGAAGATAAATAAGAAAAAATATTATAGGGGGGCTTTATGAACGCAATAGAACCCAAAACAATGATTTTTAGAATTTTTGTCTGTTTGTCTGTATGTCTGTATGTCTGTATGTCTGTTTGTCTGTACGGTTGTGCACGCTAATCTCAGTAACCGCTCAACCGATTGCAATGCGGTTTTTTTTATTGTGTTGAAGTTTGCTCCAGTTAACATTTAGCGTTTGTTTTATGTAAATCGGTTTAGAAATAAAAGAGTTATAACACTTTTAAGAATCAGATATTTTGAAAATTTTAATTGTAGGGGTTTCTTTGAATGTGAGTGTACCTAAACTGGCGAATACATGTAATAAAATCGTAACAGGTCGCTGTCTGTACATGGAAGATAAATAAGAAAAAATATTATAGGGGGGCTTTATGAACGCAATAGAACCCAAAACAATGATTTTTAGAATTTTTGTCTGTTTGTCTGTATGTCTGTATGTCTGTATGTCTGTATGTCTGTATGTCTGTTTGTCTGTACGGTTGTGCACGCTAATCTCAGTAACCGCTCAACCGATTGCAATGCGGTTTTTTTTATTGTGTTGAAGTTTGCTCCAGTTAACATTTAGCGTTTGTTTTATGTAAATCGGTTTAGAAATAAAAGAGTTATAACACTTTTAAGAATCAGATATTTTGAAAATTTTAATTGTAGGGGTTTCTTTGAATGTGAGTGTACCTAAACTGGCGTGTTGACTTATTTTTTAACTGGCGTGTTGGCTTTAAACAATTCAGTCCACGCCTTCGGCGCGGACTGAATTGTTTAAAAATAGTCTTAATCATTAAGCTCTTTTATGATTAAGCAAACAGGGCAGTTTCAGACGCTGCTTGATAACTCTGATCACGAAATACCTTTTCTTTCATACACCTTATGTGACGTAAACGAAGTTGCGGGCTCAGCTAGTACTTAATATTTTTATGTACTTACGCAAATACACCGACCGTCGTCAACGTCGAGTAAACGCTTATACAAGTATAATAATTCTACTCACGAGAAACAGTCGATTTATTATGTACTAGCTGAGCCCGCAACTTCGTTTACGTCACATAAGGTGTATGAAAGGAAAGGTATTTCTTCATCAGAGTCATCAAGCAGCGTCTGAAACTGCCCTGTTTGCTTAATCATAAAAGAGCTTAATGATTAAGTCTATTTTAAAACAATTCAGTCCACGCCTTCGGCGCGGACTGAATTGTTTAAGAATAGTCTTAATCATTAAGCTCTTTTATGATTAAGCCAACACGCCAGTTTAGGTTCACTTACATTCAAAGAAACCCCTACAATTAAAATTTTCAAAATATCTGATTCTTAAAAGTGTTATAACTCTTTTATTTCTAAACCGATTTACATAAAACAAACGCTAAATGTTAACTGAAGCAAACCTCAACACAATAAAAAAAACCGCATTGCAATCGGTTGAGCGGTTACTGAGATTAGCGTGCACAGCCGTACAGACAAACAGATATACAGACATACAGACAAAAATTCTAAAAATCATTGTTTTGGGTTCTATTGCGTTTATAAAGCCCCCCTATGATAGTTTTTCTTATTTATCTTCCATGTACAGACAGCGACCTGTTACGATTTTATTATAATTATGTATTCTGATTCTTAAAAGTGTTATAACTCTTTTATTTCTAAACCGATTTACATAAAACAAACGCTAAATGTTAACTGGAGCAAACCTCAACACAATAAAAAAACCGCATTGCAATCGGTTGAGCGGTTACTGAGATTAGCGTGCACAACCGTACAGACAAACAGATATACAGACATACAGACATACAGACAAACAGACAAAAATTCTAAAAATCATTGTTTTGGGTTCTATTGCGTTTATAAAGCCCCCCTATAATATTTTTTCTTATTTATCTTCCATGTACAGACAGCGACCTGTTACGATTTTATTATATGTATTGATTGATTGATTTACGTGAAAAAGAAAACATTTAACATTCTAAAAAAACGGGTACCTGACTCGTCACTTTTCACACCAAAATACACGGACAGAACACGTTTATTATATTAATCTGACTATTTTAGGACACTATTAATGCGATGATATTGGTTTTAATTAGTTTAAAATTGTTTAAATAGGTACTAAATAACTAATTAATTTAAAAAATATTTTCAGAGAGCTAAAATTTTTGACAGTTCGATAGTGTTGCCAGACTCGGAATCTCCAATCGGAATCTCGGAATCTCCTTTGTTGTACACTTCCACACGTAAACCCGAATACGTGGGGGAATAATAGTGTACTCCTTATACCTACACTTTCACTAGGTCCCAGTCAAGATCAAGAAAACCTGACTGAGAGTCACGACTGTAATATGTAAATTTGTGGCACTACTAGGTATGCCGAAGTCCTTGTTTACATGTGGAGATCCTCATAGACGCTATGCCAAACTCCGACCAGCTGAAAGAATGTCCCAGGTTCTCCGGCAGACTTTGGATTACATTGACTCATCGAATGCAGGACATATAAAACTGACGTAGTGAATGTGGTGTGTCGCCGGCCTTATCCTTCATTGTGATAATATTGGAGGGTGGTTCGACACGAAGTAAGCACCGACCACGGGCGCTGCAACGTGTCCAAAACATCAGTGCATTTAAATAAAAAGTATTTCGCGCGGATTCCCAAATTCTATAAGTATGAGTGTAAAAACCGCGATAGTTTAAAAATAAGATTAAGTATATTGACATCCTATAATGATCAAACCCTCTCTCCCATCCCTCTATCTAAGACGACTGAACGTATTTATGCAAACTTTCCAAAACAGATAATACCTTATGTTTACAGGGGATCAGGGGGTATATAAATAAATATTTATTTTGATAGACAACCGTAGATTGAGTCAGATACGTGTATAAATTGTAGGTTTTACGTGGCTTACATGAGGGGATAACAGTACAAATGAAGGGATTACTAGATACGATATGTGGATAATATCTATATAAATATTATAAAGAGGATTTGTATATTCGAAAAATACAGTATTTTTCCAGAGACTTTATTAGTAGCATCTATGGATTCACCGCTGGTTCCATAGCGTGGTACAGAGGAGATCACTGTAACAGCGGCGCCTGGAGTTTGACACCGACTAGGTATGTAGGTCTAGGATGCGCCCCTGTCCAAACAGCTCTGGCAAGATCCTATCGATACCGCTTTGAATATTCGTTTTACTTAAGAGCTTACTGAATCTTTTGGTAATCCAAGGTCTGGTCAGGTTAAATAAGTTGAACATGTATGGTAACATGGGTGCTTCGGAGATCGCAGTATATCACAGGTGAGGCCGTGGAGCACAGCTAGTCTATCACAAAATATATTGAAATGATGAAATCCTTATTCCCCAACAATATGCGTACCCTCGTCACGTATACTTAGCCTTGCTTGCCAGAAATAATTTACTGACGTTTTATTATTATTGTAATTTCGATATAAAGAATTAATTCTTCAGCGCGAATACACAAAAGCGGTAGAGGCGACAGTAAAAAATCAAAGTAGTCGTATTATAGTTTCATTATTTTTAGTGTTAGTAGTGAGTGTTAATATTAATTTTTTGGAGGATAGAAGATCTGGATTATTATGCAAATAAATTTTCTCTTTTTTATAGGTATTTGAGCAAATGCTGAGACATGTATTTAAGTATTTTAGACTGGTTTTGTATCACGTCTTCACCACGAACATACTACAAACCCCGTAGGACTCATTTATCCTGTACGGTCGGCCAAGAAAGTGGTGTATCCATAGAGTTATATATATATCAGTTTTGATTTAGTTTTCTAGTCATTGAAAATTACAACAAGGTTCATACTAGATATCATTGAAAGAGATGCATAATAATGACGTAAACCTTATTGATAAGTATTCATTTGTCGTAAGTCACTTAGAAGTGCATGACATTTTAACCTTTATTAAAAACTGATAAAACATTAATTTCTGCAAAGATAATTTGAATGGTTCTAAATAAAAGTAATAAAATCTTTTTAAATTTAGCAATCTCTTTTTCGTTTTTTTCTTTTCTTTGTCAAAATATATTCTTGTTTTCCATCAAGTTCAAACTAAGAACAGCTGTCACGTAACAAACAGTAGGTATCAATAATCAATATAAAAGGTTATCAATAATCAATTTATAGATGGCAATAGAAATTGTCAGATATGTCTGCAAGCGAAACTAATCATTATCGCCTATGAATTTCCAAACGACGTTCAACCTTAAGATGGTACACCAATTTTTTGGCCCACTGTACATGTCATATTTAGGTTTATTTAATGTTTTAAAATATGTTATATAGTATTCTTTTGTAATTTGGCTATCTAATGGAAAAAGTATCAAACAAAGATGTCCTCTTGAAATATCACTCTTGTTTCCCAGATTTAGTTGTGACAAATGCTGAAGCATGTAAAGTCAGCTGCAGAGAAAAGTATTCAGGGCCGCCCTATAGGGATTGATTTATCTCAGAAAGTCTTTAGTATATATTTGTGAGATTTTGTATTGTTACAGAAATATACAAATGTAATAACTATAGCGAACTTACTCAAGATATGTATTTAAGATTTTTTTAAATAAATTAATCCTTACAGGGTGGCACTGTATACTTTTCTCTGCAGCTGACTGTACATGCTTCAGCATTTGTCACAACTAAATCTTATCATCATAATCTCTCATAATTTAATATTTATTTTTTATTCTTATTGTTATGTAAATAATAATAAGAATAAAAAATAAATATATTATGTAAATAATTATGTTTATTGTTTATTCTCAGCTAGTTTTGGCGCATGTGTAATGTGATAAATAACGAACTGAATTATTTTCCCTGGTCTCCCCTAACACAATAATATATCAACTAAAAAGTTACTAACGCCACGATATGTTACTGCAATACGTGATATGCAATCTTAACGAGTAAAGAAAGTTTTCGCAAAAACTTTCGTGTTCCTGAGCGACATCTTATCGAGAACCGGGATAATCCAGCTTTTAATTCATTTGTACACGCGTTCTTGTGAAATGCAACCTAGGCTCTAATCCTGCAGCTTTGTATTATTATATTTTTTATTGGTTGTAATCTGTTACTTACGTGTGATAAATAAATAAAAAAAAACCCTTATTAATCATATTATACTATACTATACTATCTTCACGCCAAATCCCTTACGGGGTAGGCAGAAAGAACCGAGCGCCACACGGCACGGTCCATACACACCTCACTCGCCTCTTCAACTTTCATTTTTCTTAATCATATTCTTACTTATAATAGGTTAATGCCTTGGTAGCGCAGTCCTGAGCTAAAGTCTCGGGTGTGATAGTGTATGTGTCGGAATTTGGGTTTTCAATGATATTGATGCATGAACTAGATGACGCTCGCGGCTTCACCCGCGTGAATTTCGGTACCCGTTCCCGCTTCCTGTGGTAACATTTTTGCGGGATGAAAAGTAGCCTATGTGTTATTCCAAACTAAACCTATCTCTGTACCAAACAGCCCAATCCGATCAGCCGTTAGAGCGTGATTGAGTAACAAACATCCAAACATCTAAACATCCAAACATCTTCACCAACTTTCACATTTATAATATTAGTAGGATTAAGAAATTACAATTAATTTTAAGCAAGTTTATTAGTTGTCTAGATCCTGTAACAAAAGTTTATTAATTTTTAATTATGAAAAATTAATCGGTTTCGAGCAGGATTCGAATCTGCGTCTTCTCGCATACCAAGCGGACGGTTTGATCATAAATCAAATTAATAGACATAGGTGTAATTCTGTACATTCATGTCGTGTAACTTTCTGAAAAGTGCCGGTAGATGGTGCCCGCGTCGCCCCAAGACGAATATGTAAAAGGTGGAAGATTTGGTTGGTGTCGAGTAGGTTTCGGTAGTCAGTGGTTAAGGGGCCCACACGGTATGCAAGAAGATGCAGGTTCGAATCCTGTTCGAAATCAATTCTTTTTCCATAATTGAAATTTCTTATCAGTTAGCATTAGCATACTAATGATTTTCAAAATTTCAAGAAATATTGTATTGAAACTTGTTGACCAGCGTTGAACCGAAGAGAAACGAATTTATTTTGTGTAAAATATGTGTTTATTTATTATAGGTAAATACTCCACAGGTAAACTTATTGGGGACATTTTACACGATGTATTCAGTCAGACATGAATTATTCCGCAATCAATATTATTGAAATCGCTGTTGAATGTCAATAGCTATGCTGTGTCCCTTACCATTGCTACAAGTGACTTACAAACGAGTTATCTCACAGGAAGTTTCATTGCGATTTCATACATTTACGATTAATGTATGAAATCTCAATGTAACCTCCTGTGAGATAACTCGTTCTTTTTTTGGTGACAAACCACTTTTATTCAGTTTTTATCTTTAGAAATCTGACAAACATTATTGTGACAAAACGGCGTTCTTAAACAAAAGTTTATTTTGTATGTAGCCACGTATTTATAATCATTTACCCACGTCAATTTTTACCATCTCTAATATTATTAAATTTAAATCAACTGTTAAGTTTCTATTGTTAAAAACATACTATTGTGTGAATGATTATTTGACAGACAATTTATCAGATTATGAAAAAGATATTGATTTGGTTCAGGAGGAGTGGAAGACTAATGTGTAATTTTGTATAATTAAAATGGAATTTATTGACATTACTTAATTAAAATCATTGAAAATTGTTACCATTTAATTTAATATTTTTAAGGTTTAGTACGACTAATGTGTAATTCTCTATTATTGAAATGAATAATATTGACAATAATTAATTAAAATCATTGACAAATTGTTACTATTTAATTTGATATTTCTAAGAGCGTGTTATACTTAATTGTGTAATCTCATCTGCATGCAATTTATTAATATTTTTACCTACCTACTTAATTGAATGTACTTACCGTATGCCCCAGGGTAAAACATAGTAGATCTATACATGTATTCACAATAAGACCCGTAAATTATTTACCAATGTACCTATGTTTACGAAATGAATAAATGAATATGAATATGACAAAACGGCCCTGCAGTGGGAGCCCATGACGTAACTCTGGGTCGGGAAACGAATAATATGCTAGATCTAGAATCTTCCCGCCGTGAAAGAAAGATTGGGCATTGGGTTTTCACGAATGCAGAAAGCGAACAATTATCATTACATTATAACAGCAATTATATTCAGTGCAAATAATATTTTTATAAGTTGACTAGAGTTTATATTGGTAAAGGTACCATACTGTAAATGAAGATCTACAGTTAAGAAACCACAGCTGCTTAAAAAGAAGAAAAGATAACCAATACAAAATTAATACTTACAACCACAACTCATCTTTGCTCTAAGACTGATGATTCTGAATACTACTACGGATCGTTACGGAGATTTTTAATGCTTTTGTGTAGCATGCTGTGACCTTTTCATGCCATCAAAGTTATGCCTTAATACTCAGCTAGCTTCAGAGTTTTTATATACTAGTATATAAAAACTCTAATAAAATACCAAGAGAGAGAAGAATTAGGCATATTGATAGGTACCTATAACAATTGGCGAACTCATTGGATCAGATTTTTTACGACAATCTAAATATGCTTTCTACACTTTCTCACTCAATTTAAACAATTGTCAAATTCTCTAACCATTAGCAACATAAGGTTTTCGAATATTACATCGAGTTCTTAGAGAGAAACATTAGTTATAACAAATTTAATAATACTCGATATACGCGTTCGCTGACTATGCATTCGAAATCCAATATAATTTTGTCATGTGGAAATTAGTTCTATTCATATCATATCTAATGCACGCCGGTATATTAAATCTGCTGTGGTTGGTTAATTGAAGGTACTCAAATATATGTTGTCTGTAAACTGTTGACTTTGATCTGTAATTTGCCGAAGAAACATGTTTTAAAATCAAAAGTAATAAGTACTTACTTACTTAAGTAATATTTAGTTAAGTATTAAATAAAATCTATTCATAAGGTATCTGTAAGGATTACTGTTTATTGTACCTGTGTTTGTAAATTGATTAAGCTGCTGGAAGACTGTGAGAGTGACCACCAGTACGTGGCCGTGCGTCGTGCCTGCACCTGGAACTTTCACTGTTGGGAAGCTACAGTCTTCTCGGTGAACATTATGCTATATTTTGTTTCCGTATTCCCACGGGAACAGGAGTTACGCGGGTGAAACCGTGTGGCCTCCGTTAGTCATTAATATTATTATTATTTGTATTCCCTCATCTCTTTATTGCTATGATATGTTTAACACTGCTATGTGAATATTTTAACAATATCATTACAATGATAAATATCTATGAACTCTTCAATACTAGGTCCCTACCAATATTATGATAAAGTGAAATTTTCTGAAGATGTATGTTACTCAATCATGCTCTAAGGTTAAACCAAATTGGTTTAAATTGGATATGCAAATAGCTGACTGAATTAACAAGGCTACTTTGCTGGGGTTAAGAATGGGTGAAGTTGAGTGCATTAGCTATAAATAACAGCGATCGACGAGCTCAGTTTAAATCTAATGACATTACACTGCCACGCACTGCACAGTCTAGTACATTTTGAATTGCAAATACGCGCGAATAAACTACCATCATTTTGTTAGAGTAGAATAACGGCTAGGGTTGTCTAAATCAAAATAATGTGCCTGATTTGCTTACAATTTATTTTCCCTTTGAATTATTTTCGGCCACTGAAAGAATGAGTAGGGTTCTGTTTGTAGGGGATTGAATCGCTAACTGCTTTCCTCAAGTCAAGATCAGTACATCGAGTTTTGTAGGCCAATTTATACGACGTAGGGACAGCCGTCGCGTCGATGGATGATGATACGATACGACGAGAGATAAAGATCTCTCGTCGTATCGTATCATCATCCATCGACGCGACGTCTTGAAAAACACAGTATTGCAATCAATAGGTACGTTCTATTCGAATCGGAGTTAAAGTTGGCCTTCAAAGTCTGATGTGTGCGTGCACAGTAAACGGTGGTTTTAATAAAGTAGAATTACCATTTTAGTCAAATCATAGAATTAAAAGCTTAAGGTTAGGCTTTGGAGACAGTTTTAATGTAACGGTTTACGAGTTTTTCTTCGAAAAATGCTAAATACATTTTCTTTTGTACTTCCATCTCATATCAATCTTCGGTATGTCTAATTTAAGCCTAGTTGACTGAGACGAATGTAGGGCTTTTGTAGAGGCTTAGATGAAAGATTTACTATCACTTGTATTAAATTATCTATCTTCTATACTAAAAGCAATTATTTATTTACCCTCTTCCACACACTGTAAGTATAATTTAATAAAAGTTCGGTTTCAAGCGTCGAAAGAAAATCTCCAAGCTACCTAGATATCTTCTCTTAGCTGTTAAATGGGACCTTAAAATAAAATAAAGTAACATTAGACATGTGACTCGCCCTCAGCGCATGGACCGCATAAATCCAACTCAATCCAATCAAACTCATTCGCGAGCAAAATAGAAATGCACGATATTTTGTATTGATGTGCGACAAATTAAGTATAATCACTCCTACACAGAATAATCACCCCTTTGATTATAAAATGTATCACGGGCGAAACCCTCTTCCAGCTGAACAATAGTTAGGACGTGCCGTATCTACCGCCAGCTCGTTTTAATCTAAGTTGGTAACCTAACTTCTAGCCAGGTGGGTGCAACGGTCTCAGTGAACCAATCGCGCCTAAAAGGTCTACCTATGATTCTATTACTGTGAAGCTATTTCAATCAGTGGCTTTAGTTGCTACAAGTCAAAGCCAAAGTCCCCAAACTTCCTTTTGTCCCCGGCTTTACAACCATAATACTTATCGCAGTTTCAGAGGTCAATACATATAAAACAAAAAACTATAATTTTACACACAAATTTCCTTCTCTTAGCTTTATGTAGTTCATTTTATTCCATTTAAGTTGATGTAACTAACAAAACAGACACCAAAGTTGGTCTTATCTTTTCAGCACTAAGCCACAGAAAACTTTAACGACTAAGGGTTCAGAGTCACCGTGTTATCGTGATTCCCATCCTTCATCTCTCATTTTGGGATTATAATCTTCACCGTCTTTATTACGAGGTCAGCCGACAAATCTTTAGACTTATGACAAATGTATAACGTCATTTTCGTCGGTTCTTTTTCTCTCCATGAATCTTCAAAGAAATCGCTAATCTGCTAGTTCGGGAATGGTGGTAATGTAACCACATTTATGAAACACAATTTGATTTTATATAAAAGTACTCTACTGATGCCCGCGGATCTAGCTACACATTTTCCACAGAACATCAACTGTGCTTTGGATAAAATTAAATCGTAGTCTATATAATACGTTAGGCGTTAGGCCAAGTCAATGGCTATCTCTGTACCGAAATTAGTCTTTCATTATTATATACTTTTGAATCTTCCTATGTAGGTGTTAAAATAGAGTTCATCAAATTAGTATAATGGCAATCCGTTCATGAACGTAGGCTGTTTTTACCATAAAATTTGGAAAAGCCTTCAGATTGGAAAAATAAACACAATATGGACCCAGCAATCTAAACCAGGACCTCCACGCGCCAGTCGATTACACTACCGCCTGCACCACTGAGGCAATTGATAGGTTCATCTATACTAATATTATAAAGAAGTAAAGTTTGTGTGTTTGTTAAATTGTTAGGGGTAATCTCGGGATCTACTGAACCGATTTTAAAAATTCTTTCACCAATAGAAGGCTACGTTATTGTGGAGTGTCATAGGCTATATAGCATCACGCTACAAAGAATAGGAGCGGAGCAGTAATAGTAAATGTTTCAAAAACGGGGGAAAGTTATTCCTTTTGAGAGCTTCGTTGCGTGTGCTGCGTAAATATTTATAGTTATGTAAAAAATATGTACTACAAAATTGTTTCTCTTACAAAAGTTTAAAAAAAAATGCGCGATAACATGTGTCTACCTTTGGGTTGGTGCACAATAACCATTTTAATGGCAATCAATTTTTTTCTACAATAATGCCACGGGATACCTCTTTCATAAACGAAATTGTTCTTAAAAATAATGCGACGGGAATACACGCGACGAGAAACCTCTATCTCTCACGTAGTATTGAATATTAACGACGAGACGCTACGGGAGTAAACGCAACGCGATGGGAGTAAATGCGACGGGAACAGGTAATACTCTGTCTTATGTGGCGCAAACGAAGTTGCGCGGGTCAGCTAGTTATATATATTTTTACATTTCTACTATTTGCTTAAAACGATGTTAACACAAACTGTGTTTGCTGTGTTTGTGATTTACAGAGAGGAAACCAAAGGGAAATAACGATAGAAAAATAGAAACGGGGTGAAAAGCTTTCACGCAATATTTATCGTTTTTTACCAAACAGTGGTAGCCCTAAGTGCTTTTAACAGATGGCTTGCAGTCCACAATACTACCACAGCCGACATATTCTCTTTATACTGTGATACTACTATCCGCTATGCAAAGCACAATAGACCGCTATTGCACAACGAGATAATGTTTTTCATAACGCTACCCAACTTAATGGAGGGTCCATTGTTAGGTAGTGTGTGCTTCTTCACGTTCGCGATATACAATATGCAATTATCTAAAGTTATCGTTTTAAATGTGTATAGCTATTTCACCATGAATAATATGTGTTTCGTGATAAAGTTTATGCTATAATTATTATTTCAGTCTATTGACATACTCTGCTGGGTGTTAGTCCCCCCAAAGGTCTAACTACTCAAGAACCTTCCGAACCCATTAAAAGTACAAGATAATTGTATTATTGTAATGTCTGCTCCACAGCCTGATGATTGCAGACTGACTGAAATAGCTTAAGTCAGTATCCCAGACATCTGAATAACTTTCTTAACAAACCGTGTTTTACTGGAGTACCCTGGATAAACATAGGCTTTTACCTGAAGAACAAAACAACAGTGGGTTTGAAGCGCTCGTGGCCCCGCGGACTCAGTGTTCTGTAAACGATCACTGCAGTAAGCAACATTTACTATGGCCGGACATGGATGGGTGACCACCAAGTGGACCACTTTGTGACATTTTATTTACGAGCGTTTCCGTGCTTCGGAAAGCACGATAAGCCGTTGGTCCCGGTTGTCGGTAAAATCGTCACAACCTGCGCCCGGGTCGGCAGCGCGTGTGTAGCGCCTCTGGTGTTGCAAACGTCTATAGGCTATGGTTACCAACCTGCCGGTGGGCCGTAAGCTTGTCTGCCACCTAAGTAGTATAAAAAAAAAAGTGGGCTGTTTCCGTAAATAGGCTGGCGTTAGTGTCGTGAAGATGCTGGCGAAGCCAAGCTGGTATTCTAAAAAAATCGTGTTAAAAGAATATATTTTCGCTTTAAGTGTACAAAAACCTTATATATTTTCAGTAACTCGCGTTTTATACAGTGAGTCAACAGTTATTTCGTTGACAATGGGGAGTTCACCCGGAAAACGGTTTTTAGTTTTGATTTCTAAGCCTCCTTTTGTGAGCCCCACAATGAATACAATATGAGTCCGAGCCCCAGCTAACTGAGCGGGTTTTCCATATTATTGAGTGTAAGTAGAATGAGTTTGTTATGTTAGTAATCAGTGCCTTTATGTAACAAAAAGGTCGGCGGGAATCGAGTGCATGTTACCTGTAATACTTCTGTATGTAATATTTTACTTTTCCTTACAACATTACATTTTGTGTTGCCGACAGAGTTGTACGTTACTCTTAAACGCAATGTGAAGTAGCCGACAAGCCCGTGGACTGAAAAGTCTTCAGCTCGTGTCTACGGGTCGGCGAGTTTGTTGTGTAGACTGCATTAAATACTCTATTAAGTCTTTATTGGAGTAATTTACGTACATGTCAGGCATGTATCAAAAATAAATACTACGTGCTTAGGGATTGCAGGGCGGTGCTGGCGGAACCCCTACTGCATATTTTCAATTTATGTCTCAGAGCAGCCGTATTTCCTGATCGGTGGAAGGTAACGCGGGTGGTACCCGTGCCAAAGGGAGAGATGAGGGATAGGGTTGAGGGATACAGGCCGGTGGCAGTATTGTCTTCGATGACTAAGGTGTTTGAGTTGGCCATCCATACTAGCGTATTTTCGCAGGTGGAGGGGCAACTCTCTAATGCGCAGCACGAACTTAGACCACAGAGGAGTACTACCAGTAATCTGCTGTGCCAGGTGGCTCAGATGGTGCCAGTGGTGGATGGGGGGGACAGGTAGACGCTGCTTACTTCGACTACAAAAAAGCCTTCGATTTAGTCGATAATGATAGATTACTGGCGAAGTTAGCGGCGGTCGGCTTCACCCCACACTTGCTGAAGTTGTTCGCCAGCTACATGAGGGATAGGAGGCAGTATGTGGCGTACGCGGGGCACGTATCTGAAGCTTATTTTACATGGTCTGGTGTAAATCAAGGAAGTAAGCTTGGACCTGTTTTGTTTAATATCATGATTAATGATCTGCCGAGCGCTGTGCAACACTCGAATTGTTTGCTGTTTGCGAACGACCTCAAGTTATCTCTAACTATAAAAATTGAAGATGACTGTGGGCGCCTGCAGGAGGATATTGATAGCGTAGTTGCATGGAGCAAGGAAAATCTTTTACAATTTAATCTCCAGAAGTGTATTTCTGTCACTTTCACGCGTGTGCGTACTCCAATCATTTGCAATTACAAGATGGATGGTAATCAAATGGCCCGGGTAAAGGAAGTGAGGGACCTCGGAGTTAACTTCAGCGCGGAGCTCGCGTTTCGTGATCACATTGTCTTATGCTGCAAAAAAGCATATAGAAACTTGGGGTTCATGCTACGTACAGCTCGTGCATATACGAATATTAGGGCAATTATTGCGTTGTATAACGCTTTGGTAAAAAGTCATTTAGAATGCAATGCAGTCATTTGGGCCCCCCATGAGACAAAATATAGTCTCATGCTGGAGCGGCTTCAAAATAAATTTGCTAGATTTATGTATTTACGGTTATACAGTGTGTACCCCTTCTACACACTTATGTATCCAACTTGCTGATGAAGAATTGAAGATTGAGCTTGAAGATGAAGCTGAGAAAAAACTCGACGGAAAAAACGGACGAACCTCTGTTCGTCCTGGTCATGGTTGGATATAATGAGTTAAGAGTTAGGAGGGAGTTTTTTCTCGTGTCATACTTATTTAATCTTTAAAGAGGTAAGAGGAAGAATAGGGATATTTTGGGGATGATTAGTCTATATGTGCCTGATAGGTATGTGAGGCGTCGACGTCGACCTCGCCTGCTAGTGGTGCCGAACGCACGCACCAACTTGCTAAAGGAGGCGCCACTGTCGCGGGCGCTTCGCACTCTCAACCTTGTGGCAGAGGCGACCGACATATTTTGTTGTTCACTGAGTGAATTCAATAAGGTAACATTATATGTAACTAGCTGATGCCCGCAGCATCGCCCGCGATGGCGCTGTATGTGAAATTTTGCTGAATTTTCTTTGCTATAAACCTCACGGAGCCCGAGACCTTTCCAACGAATGCAAAACCGTGGAAATCGGTTAGTGCGTTCTAAAGTTATAGCGTCAGGAAGGAAAACCCGACTTATTTTTATATAATAGATTAGTTATAGTGGATAATGCATTAGTTTAAGTATTGAATGGCATGTATATTATATTATTATATGTGTGTGCGTGTATTATATATTATAGAATATTATGTATTGGATATACTTGCTTACTCTATCGCATTGGGTTCTGCCTGTCATGATAGACGTAAGTCACGATGTAAATAAATAAAAAAAATAAAAACATTTTGGAGCAAAATTACATCGAAAAAATGTTTTCATTTTCATTTCATTCATCCTTATCAAGTATTCTCGTATTTATTAGGGTTCCATAGGAAACAAGGAAACAGATAATCCCAGTTTAGGTCAAGACATTTAGTACTACAAAATTGTAATATGACATGGATTTATACATATTGTATACTAGTCACGTCTACAAAATGTTAGTTGAATTTGCTGAATGTGTCTTGAATGAAAAATATTTTAATGGCATCTACTAGATTTACTGTATGGATGAGTCAAACACCTATAAAACATGTACCTACCTAATTTTAACCCCCTTTTTTTTTGTTTAATGTGAGGGAAAATCCTCATGGGTGTTATGCCGGACTCCTACCGACTAAAAAACCTCACATAACGCCCTACAGCCTATGGTTGTGGTCCCCGGGTAAGCCCTCGGAAGGATGTCACAGGACTCCCAACAGACCTACGGCCGCCACTGCGGCCTCGCCCAGGGGGTGATTCGGGTGCTATCCCGCGTCTTTGGGGGGTTTCGGGTGTGATCCCGCTTCTAAGAGGGGGCGTGCGTGAGTTTCTCACGTCACGCTTTCGTCATGGGCCTGCTTCTGTAAGAACGGTGAGCGACTCTCTCACCGTCCTCAGACCCCCGGTCATGGAGGCCGATAGTCAAATTTATAACCCCCTTTGTTTTTAAAGTGAGGAAAATCCTACGCGGTTGCTATGCCGGACTCCTACCGACTAAAAACCACACGTGTCTTACCTAACAGCCTACGGTTGGGAGCCCCGGGTAAGCCCTCGGAAGGATACCATAGGACAATTTTATTATCCTTCTACGGCGACTTAGTTGCAATAGAAAACGAGAGAAAAAAGTGATTTTCCAAATAAACGTTTTTTGAATGAAAATTTTCGTACACAGAATGAGCTACGCGGAACTCTACAATTGCGCGCAGGTGGAATCGCACTTGGCTGGTTTTTATTTTTAACTAGATGATGCTCGCGGCTTCACAAAAGTAGCCTATGTGTTATTCCCAAACTTTAACATCTTCACAAACTTTCACATTTATAACATTAGTAGGAAGTAGTCATCCTACTTCCTACTAATGTTATAAATGTCAATGTAAGAGTAATAGCACTCTTATTCTCGTTTGAAGTCGCAGATTGCTGTTTTAAATACATACCTATATATTTTTTCCCTAAATATACCGTTATAAGGTTTCATAAAAACAAGACTGAGTATTACTTATTATGTCTCAATTATTACGCTGTCAGAATATTACTTATATTAGAAGCTATGCTAAGCGAATGCAAGCCTGTGATGTAAACAGGAAATATAATTACGAGTACATTGAATATAGAATAGGTATACGGCAATTGCACTCTTAATACTAGAGTGCACGCGCGGGTTACATATGTAGCCCAGCGTGTAATATTGCCGTATATTATCGTACCTAGGCGCGCTGTAGATGTATCGTCTCGTGTATTCCTCGACTACTACCCCCTGCACACACACCATAGTGCGTCGCCACTTGCAGCGCACAGACCTTTAAAATATACGTCCTGAAAGTTGCTTGGGCTACACCTGTGCCCCGCGCGTGCGTTCGAGGAATAATATCGTGAAAGTGTACAAGTGACAAAATTGAGGTAAATATACTCTATTGTAACATAACTATATTATATAATTATTATATATTATGATATATCTAATTAAAAACTTATTAATAGTAAGTATGCATTATTTATTGTTGGTATTTGTTTATTTTTCGCAGATGGCGGTGTCCGAACCAATCGAACGATGGCTTGATGAAGTTAGTGAAGGTGAAGATATTCTGACCGAAAGCGAAGAAGAAGAGGAAGAAATTGCAAGACCAAGTGACGCACAGGGATCACCTTATCATTCTGATACGTACCAATCAGGCGATGAGGAAGACGACGACGTGCTTTTGTCAACATTGGTTTCTTACCAATCTTGAAATAGAACCAAGTGGAGTAAGTGTCCACCACCTACCTCAAGAACAAGGTGTCATAATATTTAGCTCGTCTACCAGGCCCAATAGGTCCAGCATAATTTTCTACTGATTGTTACGTTCCTAATTGATAATATGACCTAGTGATATCAAACCTGCCAAATACTAGTTGATTTTTAAGATCTTTCTATTTTTGTTCAAAATTACAGTTAAAAAGTTAAATTTACCTAGTTTTATAATTATAATAAAAATAAAAATGTTTAAAATATACACTGTGTTAAAATTATTAATTTTTGATATATATTTATAATTTACTTCCTTGTTAATGGGCTACACCTGTGCCCCGCGCGTGCACTCATGGTCAAATTAGGGGCGCGTGTACTGCAGTGTTAAAACTACAACAGACGGAATATAAGAGGTATGCCCCTGCTTACCCCTTCGAGTACATGTAAAAAATGTTTTATAATAACTTGGTAGTAAATGTTTGTATAAATTATAAAACTTATTTTTATTATACATATTAAAACAATAATTTAATATATTATTAGAAATAAAAACTAGGAAAAAAAAAATTTCAGAAAAATGGGGGAAGATTTAGACTTACTCATTTGTATAAGTAAGTCTAAATCTTCCCCCATTTTGATTGACCTTGTGGTCAGTAGCGCGAATGTAGCGCCTCCAGCTGTTGCAAACGTCGATAGGCAACCGACGGTGACCACCAGTACATCTGGTGGCCGAAACAGACAGATGGTCAGACAGTCTCAGTAATAGAGGGACAGAAACACCCGTTTATACTCTGTGTGTACGGAACCTTAAAACACATTGAACGAAGTAGATGTCATAAGTTTATCATAAATATTGACATACGGATACACCTTCACGCTGAAAGTGAATACTTCACCTCACCTCTATGGAATTGATAGAGCAGCTCTACACATGGGCGGTATTATGACTCCGTTCTCAGTATACAAATCGATCGCGGCTGTATAACAAACGACTTTGGTGACATGTCGCCGCGATAGCTCGCGTTACAAATAGAATCCCTCGTGTTTTGCAGCCTTGTGGGCGCGTTTCCACTATGTCGTGACGGTTAAGAGACAAAAGGGTCTGAGAGAATTTGAAAAATACCTACGTATTTAAATTTAACAATTTCCGTCAACCCCGGGACTACCCGTAGAATGCCATATTTACAGATATCAGAAATAGATTTCTGTGGCCATAATGATATGATATGATAGCTCACACCGATTTCATCGTAATTGTTGTGACTAAATTCGCAATATTTTCTTAATTTTCAATTTGGCCTGTGACCCCATAGCTATATCGCCGAGGCTTTCCATCAGGCAGCGTCCATTCGGCAAACTTTTTATAAATAAAAAAACATGTCCATTACCTGTCGCCAAAAAGGAATAACCGATAGTATGTCTACAGTGGTTCTTGATTTAATGAAAAAGAACGATTGTTTAGAGATATTTTTTATTTTTGGTTTCAGACTGTCGTGCTAACCATTTCCATTGGTCTTAAGAAATCAGAAGAGGCAGTTAATCGTGTTGGCCTATGTGTAAACACCTCCATTTAAATACACAAGTAAGCCACAACGACACGGCGAGACGATGCGACGCCCAAACGACACGATATAATGGGAACACGCTCTAAGTTACATCGTTTATCGGCTAAGCTTTAAGGGCGAGGCCGCACTTGCGGTTATCGCGGCGGTTTCTCACCTCAAAATGTCAAAACATTGACTTGATTTCATTGATTTTGACAGTTTGATGACATTTTGAGGTTAGAAACCGCCGCGGAAAAACGCAAATGCGGCCTCGCACAAAAGTTCTTTATTAAATGTCAGTAGGATTTTTTTAATGGACCTATTAATGGCGTTAAGAATATTACAAGAATATTGTGCTTCTTTCCTCTAAAACAGTCTGCTTTGTGCCATCACTACATTTAAGTAAGTAGACCATCAGAGATTGTAGAACTACGAGACCCAAACCAACACATCTGAAAGCTGTGCACCCCAAAACTGTTATGACTTTCCATCGGGTGAGCTAAATATTTAAAAAAAAAAAGCTCATTTGATTGATTAACCTGCTTCTGAGCGGCTACGTGTTTTCCCGTGGGACATCTACGTTTTCCGGGATACAAATTGGTCTACATCACGTTTCAGCCGAACTATGTCATTCAGAAATCATGTCAATTCTTTGCTTCCTTGAGGCTTGAAAATAGAACAAACAAACTCACTTTAACTATACTTTTATAGCAGTAGAATATATTTTTATTCAACTTCAACCTTTTACTCTAGTATTTCAAAGGCCTTCTGACGCTTATTAAAGTTGCATTTTTCAAAAAAGTACGTAATTAACTTTGAATCAGAAAATAATATTTATTTCCACTAGCCGAGTGAATAGGTGTGGTATTTTTTATCTATTCTATGCTTATAATAAATCTGTAGAAGTGAAAATTCTGTACATTCAAAATATCAAAAAAATAAATAGCAGGGGGTGTTACTAGACCGACACCGAACCCAAAAATGTGATTAAAAATTTTTTTGTCGGTCTGTCTGTCCGTCTGTCTGTCTGTCTGTCTGTCTGTCCGTTTGTTCAGGCATCACGCAAAAACTACCAGTTCGATTACGATGAAACTTAGTATAATTATTCTTTAATAGCCTGGGCACCACACTGGGTACTTTTTATTCCGGAAAAGTATATAGAAGGTTCGATCCCTAGACCTAAAGTTATTATCAATTATTGCTTAAACGGTTAATGATACGATGATGAAACTACGCATGAGCGTTGTTTGTTACAATTTGAAAAAAGTAATTTTAACATTTTTGCAAATTCCACCTCCAAAGGTATAAAAAAGGAGGGTAAAGTTTGTATGGGACAGCGTGATTCCTTGGTCCGATCTACTTAAAATTTGGCATATAGCATTATTAACATAATTTATTGAAGACGTGTTTCGTATTTTATTGAAATTTATGCTATAACGAGCTAAGAAGGGAATGTAAATTATTTTGGGGTCGATTTTCTCGGGAGTTGATATCAATACTCCTTAAATACTCTTATTTTATACTTAAATTACTTTTTATTTTGACACATAATTTGTGAAAGCGTTGTCATTTATGTTAGGGATATGGTTTTACTTCAGACTTCAAAGAGATGATTTTACTACAAAGCCATAAAGTTAAATAAAAAGCGCTATTTTGGTATAATATTAACCAAATATGCTATACGGAAGTTTTGTGTGACAAAAATACATTTGTGAGAAGAAAAGCTAAGATGGCTTGCCAGAAAAAATGAAAGACCACGCTTCAGGTAGTATCCACTGGTCAATAAAATAATAATAATAATAATAATAACACTTGATGTACTCCTTTGGCATACTCAAGTGGACTCAAACTGAACTAGATGCCTTGGACCGAAGAGTTCGTACACTATTGACATCATATCGAATGCATCATCCGCGTTCATCGGTGATGAGGATGTACATCCCGCGGAAATGTGGTGGTCGAGGCTTCCTGAATGCTAAAACACTACATAACCGCGAGGTGTACAACCTTAGAGAATATTTTCTACACATGAACGCGGATGTGCATCGGGATGTTGTCAAAGTGGATAATGGACTCACCCCGCTTGCCTTGGCTAAAGAGAACTGGCGCAAACCTGTAATAATGGGTATTGATGACCGACAGGAGATATGGAAGGGCAAGGAGCTTCACGGTAGGTTTTATAAGGCTCTGCATGGATCTCATGTAGACCTTATAGCCTCTGTGGCCTGGCTACGGTTCGGTGATCTCTTTGGAGAGACCGAGGGTTTTGCCTGTGCAATTGCAGATGAAGTTATCATGACGAACAACTACCGGAAGTATATACTGAGGGATGGCACGATCGATGTATGTCGAGCATGTCATCATCCTGGTGAGTCCCTCAGGCATATTATTTCTGGTTGTTCTCGTCTTGCTAACGGCGAGTACTTGCACAGGCACAACCTAGTAGCCAGGATCATCCATCAGCAACTTGCTCTGAAGTATCGCCTGGTGGAGATTGAGGTTCCATATTACAGGTATGTAGCTGAGCCAGTTCTTGAAAATGGTCATATCACATTGTACTGGGATCGATCTATTATCACAGACAGGACTGTTGTTGCCAACAAGCCTGATATTGTGGTCATAGATCGGTCTGAGCGGCGAGCAATGATTATTGACATAACCATCCCCCATGACGAGAATCTTGTGAAAGCTGAGAGCGATAAAAAAATAAAATATATTGACTTAGCTCGCGAGATTGTCGACATGTGGGAGGTTGATGCGGCAATCATTGTTCCAATAGTCATTTCCGTTAATGGTCTTATAGCTAAGAACCTCGACCAACACCTTCAGAGGCTCGCGTTGGGCAGCTGGATCAAGGGCGTGATGCAAAAGGCAGTGCTACTGGACACGGCACGCATTGTGCGGAGGTTCCTGTCTCTGGAGCCCTGACCATCGGTAGCTTGGTCCCTGTACCCGATGCCGGTGGGATACTATATCTTTTATTTTTAAATGTATTTGTTTTTATATCTATATTTAAAAATGTAATTTGTAAGTTAATTAATTAAATAAAGAGAATAATAATAATAAATAACATGTTACTATGTTACAAAATAACACCGCATGTTACCATCTACGCTCAATCCTTACGACAAAATTGTCAGCAGACTTGTCATGGAAGGTATGAACTTTATCAATACATATAATAAAATCGTAACAGGTCGCTGTCTGTACATGGAAGATAAATAAGAAAAAATATTATAGGGGGGCTTTATGAACGCAATAGAACCCAAAACAATGATTTTTAGAATTTTTGTCTGTTTGTCTGTATGTCTGTTTGTCTGTATGTCTGTATATCTGTTTGTCTGTACGGTTGTGCACGCTAATCTCAGTAACCGCTCAACCGATTGCAATGCGGTTTTTTTTATTGTGTTGAGGTTTGCTCCAGTTAACATTTAGCGTTTGTTTTATGTAAATCGGTTTAGAAATAAAAGAGTTATAACACTTTTAAGAATCAGATATTTTGAAAATTTTAATTGTAGGGGTTTCTTTGAATGTGAGTGAACCTAAACTGGCGTGTTGGCTTAATCATAAAAGAGCTTAATGATTAAGACTATTTTTAAACAATTCAGTCCGCGCCGAAGGCGTGGACTGAATTGTTTTAAAATAGACTTAATCATTAAGCTCTTTTATGATTAAGCAAACAGGGCGGTTTCAGACACTGCTTGATGACTCTGATGAAGAAATACCTTTCCTTTCATACACCTTATGTGACGTAAACGAAGTTGCGGGCTCAGCTAGTTCTACATATAGTGCTAATTGCATTCTGTCAAGAAACAGACTCACTAAGAGCTTAATGATTAAGACTATTTTTAAACAATTCAGTCCGCGCCGAAGGCGTGGACTGAATTGTTTTAAAATAGACTTAATCATTAAGCTCTTTTATGATTAAGCAAACAGGGCGGTTTCAGACACTGCTTGATGACTCTGATGAAGAAATACCTTTCCTTTCATACACCTTATGTGACGTAAACGAAGTTGCGGGCTCAGCTAGTTCTACATATAGTGCTAATTGCATTCTGTCAAGAAACAGACTCACTAAGTCTTTGTAAAATACGGGAATGGCCTCTACGAAGACTACATTCGACAGGACTGAAAAGAGCCATTACAATGAACATGAACGCTCAGCTGATGAAATTTACATTGTTATTACGTTACCAGGTCTTGGTTGGACCATCTGTATTAGGAGGACAAAGCCTACAGTAGTTCGGTTTGTTTAAACGTCGTAGGCTGGGACTACCTGAAGAAGCAACTAAGTTACGATGTCAATTGCTTAGAAGAGAAGTTGTGTCAAGTAGTAGTTTAGCCATTGAATTAAGAAATGTATTTAATAAATAAATTTACTTAGCTCATATTTTGAATTTGACGATGTATTTTTGTTGCCGGCATAACAACAAATCTATCTATATAAAAAACCATACCACTTTTTGTTGTAATTTTATAACTCAAGAACGAGCTCACCTATCCAAACCAAATGTCTAGGCTTTGTTTGGACTATTTAGTTGATCATTTATGTGAAGTTTGCACAAAATCGGTCGAGCGGTTCTTCATTCATCACGCAAACGAAGTTGCGCGGGTCAGCTAGTAAATAAATAAGGTGTAATTAGTACAGCTCACGCTTTTCCTGATTAAACCCTTTGACTGGTCACCGTGTGGTTATTAACGTCGCATACAGAACTTGTATAATATTTATCGTTAATTAGGGAATGTTGTACTAATTTGGTTTTTGTTTAACACTGGATACATCATTTTTAGTACTCGGCTCTTCCCGTATAACTACCAAATACATATAGTAAGCCCAAATTGTGTTTTTGGAAAAAAAAATGTTGTAAAATAAAGTAGCTGGCCTAAAAACATCCTGTAATAACGTAAAAGGAGAATTTATAGTGACCGTTTTTCCTAAATTTAATAAGTGCATCTATTAAGTTATTTCTCTGCCGAACACAAGAAACGTGAAAAGGCTCTCATTCAACATGATATCACTCAGACAACGTCATTTTGATGATTTTTTTTTCATTAATCACCTTAACCATGGTCACAAAATATCTTCTCTCCTACCGATAGATTCTTTTATTACTCTTTTCTTTACTTTCTCCACTAATTTGACTACTTCTATAATATTTTTTATTTAAGTAAATCATTGATTAGCATAGAATTCAACATAGAAATGTGTACTGTACTAATAAAAAATGTGAATATTGACGCAATATTGGTAATCAAGTTTACTCTTCATAATATGGCGTCAATATGAGTTATATGACTTCCATGATCGCATTGTAGTGTACCACGTAATACATCTAACTGTCGTTAACTTTACTGCTTACCGTCATATTTAACAGAACGGAATTTAACACAAGCGTTTAGCTGCATTCATTGGAGGGCACTATTTTAGAGTTGTATGAGAATCCGATCTTATTTGCCTTACCAATATCTGCTTATCAAGAAAATAAATCTGAGGCTTTATTGAACCACAAACTACTATACCAGAAACATACAGTGATTCAAGTTTTTTCTTAATACCAAATTATAGGCCTTGTACCGCAGTGTGTGAAGCCACCAGTAACTCCTGAAGAGGTACCACTTGATGACTAGTCACTAACAGTCACATAAATTAACTGAAAGTGTCATTGTGCCCTGTAGGTATGAATATGGAATCCTTCTGCACTGATGGGTAGGTATACAAGAACTAAATTGATCAATCGATTAGTAATTACACTAGTGTGTTGAAATGTGAAAACTAAATAGCAACACTTCTGTACTAATGAATTATATTATATTTAAGGAACTTTTGAGGTTACTAAAGAAAATTTTAAATCGCTGCCTTTCAACCCTTACACCCTTGCAAAAACAATTAAGCGAAACAAACAAACAAGTCCTGACCCCAATTAACCGCAATGACGATGACGGGACAAAACACGTACGATGCCGTCCGTGCCCACCGCACGCACTGGAGGATTTAGTCGTACAACTCGTACAATGTTACATTATTGTGAATTTGAATTAAATTTCTTGTCCTAAATTATGATATAGTACAGCATATTAATGTGATTGAATGGAGTTGCTATATTTTCATTAGACTGCCGAGAAGGAAAGAGATATGTTATATTGTCAGTGACCTGGGTTTTTGGTGACTGGAGTTTCGAAGACAAGATTATCATTCTAGGGAAGTGGTTTTTTCGGTAGTTTTAGTTGGCCAACTCATGACATGACATCATTCGATCTGCCAGTAACAAGTAAGGTTTTCTGGCGGCTTAATTTTTTGTCTACAGCAGTCCGTTTTAACACGGTTATACGATCGTGAGTGAAACGCCTATGGTATTTATGGTATATAAGTAATATAGACTACTTTGATAACCACTTTCGCTCAGGTGGACAGTAAGCTCATCTGCAATCTCAGTAATTTAAAATAAAATTTTGCTTGATTCATTTCAATTGCATTTCACAGTGTATTTCTGTATCTTTGACTCAACTGTACCTCCTCTAGTGTCTCAACATGTAATTTATCTAAACGTGTGCTGTTTCCAACATCAAACACAATACATTTTGTGACGTCGAGTAGCCTGAGGGTTGACACTATTTACTTTAAATACAAACTATTTTGTCGTTTTTGCGTGGACAGCAGCTCTTTGCAAACCAGTTATGCCTGTTATTATTTTACTGGTTGGACAATAAATTCTGATAACTAAGCCTGTTTTCCAATACGATATTTTCATGGGAGCTTTTGTTGGGAGATGCTATCTAATCCCTTATTGGGCTGGGCATAGTTGACTTTATTACAGTGATTTATTTTCTGTGGAAATTGATTTTGAAATTAACAATCGCTCAATTAAATAAACTTATCTCCGGTGATGAGATTATGAACCAACAAGTATGGACTAACAGACATTAGTGCTATAATTTCGTTAAATCCATTTTATTTTTGGGTTCTGAGACTTTGCAGTCTATCTGTCACAAGACTGTATCTCGTGACAGATAGACAGACTATTACAGCTAGAGATGTGAAATTTTCACCGATTATGTATTTCTGTTGTCGCGACAAATACCAAAGTCAAAAAAATAGGACTCCCATACAACAAACATAATTTCTTTGCCAAATACAACTCGCTTTCGACCAATTTTCTCGTGCTAATATGTAATCGGTTTTGTACCTGTACGATTCTACATAACTATATCAGCAGAGATATTAAAAAGGTTAATATTTTCGCCCATAACGTTAGCAAAGGGATCGTGACCTATATTGTCGTGCATTACTCAGTAATCCACTGAATTATGCATGAGAGTGAAATTAGCCGATATACACAACGCAAATGAGTTTTGTTTTACATTTTTATTGTTCGACACTTCTCTTGTATACGAGATTAGTCGTATACCTAGTTGTTTATCGTGTAGAATGACAATATGCAATTTTCGGTGGAAATTTTAAATGGAATAAAATACGCAAAGAATACCTATTACATTTTTACACGACCAATATGGCACATTATAAAAAAAATAGCAGTGCAGTCCATCTGATTAAGCCTGTTGTTTGCAATACTTAAGAACTGTGATGTCGAACGATGTAAAAACCCTGTAAGGCAACTTTTGAAAAATTCTAAACTATACCTTAATGCTATTATTACAGTTAACAGTTACCATGTAAGTACTATTGAGTATTTCCGATATTTCGGCGTTGTTGCAAGCACCATGATCACGGGGGAACTGAAGTATAGGCGGTTGAAAGCGAAAGTCTCAGGACATAATTAAATCGATCTACCCTTGGAAATATCGGAAATACTCAATAGTACATGGTAAATATTCCGTCAACTCTAATAATAGTGTTAGTGACCATGAAAGTTTAAATACCTATATTATACCTAAATGTTTAAGAAAACTGTGGCAAGGAGCTCATTTCACACAACGGCTTTTGTAAAATACTGCCGCCTGCTTACAGGTCACAGCAAGAGACCTTAATGACAAGGATGCTTGGATCCAAATAAAAGAAACTGTATTTCATTTTAAGACAAATTAATAAAGCTGAACTAAGTTTCTTTAGTTCTCCTCAGTCCCAATGTAGGTAATCATAATCTGAAACCCTCAGAAGAGTCACGAAACTCTTGACTTTTGTTTTTTATTTTAGATACAGACACAAAACGTAATCTTTTGTAATGGTCGGGTCGCAGAAGATGCACATCATAGATGCTAAAGACTTTGTGATGTAGAAGAGAAGAAACGTAAAATGAAAAGAAGCGAGGATTTCGGACACAACTGACTGGAATTATCGTTCGAACGATGACGAATATATAAAAATACCAGGCAGAATACTCTTTTCAGAATGCTCGTAAAATCCCCGGACGTCTGTTTCTTTACGAGTACAATTCAGTAATAATCTGAGCGCTATAACAGGATTAATAACTCTAAATATTGCCATAAGTATCCATAACTTTTATTATTTCTTTCAAAGTATCGCAATCTTCGCTACCATTGGGTACTGAATCATCACAGTTATATGAACTGTCGTTGGAGAAGATTTCGCGTATGAACTGAATGTCGTTATAATAGAACATTTCGTGTAGATTATAAAAGTTCTTAAGACAGTGAATACATTCGTCGTCTTATAAACGCTTTTCTAGTTTCGTACCGAAAGAGTAAGAACAAGACCATATTACCACAAATTAGAGATAGTACAGATGGAAACCTACATACTAAACTAGCTGATGCCCGCAGCTTCGCCCGCGATGGCGCTGTATGTGAAATTTTGCTGAATTTTCTTTGCTATAAACCTCACGGAGCCCGAGACCTTTCCAACGAATGCAAAACCGTGGAAATCGGTTCGTGCGTTCTAAAGTTATAGCGTCAGGAAGGAAAACCCGACTTATTTTTATATAATAGATTAGCTGAGGCTACGCACACATAGACACCGCTCACAGAGTTCAAAGACACGAGGCACAAATTAGAGCTAGTACAGATGGAAAACTCATGTACGTACTTTTTTTTTCACACCTACCCTCTGCTACCTACACTCGCCCACAAATCAGTATCGAACATTCGGTTGAAACCGCCTGACCTCGTGTCTGTGAATGAGTTGTCTATGTGTGCGTTTCGTAGCCACTGTGAATGAGTTGTCTATGTGTGCGTAGCCTCAGCGAATTTAGTATGTAGGTTTCTATCTGTACTATCTCTAATTTGTGCACGAGGTCAATAGATTTGCATAGTAGTTTTCACTATCTCTAATTTATGCTATTACTGAGACTCCCCTGTCTGTCTATCTGTCACTAGTGTTAAATACCCTTTTTTAAATAAAATAAAACTCAGCAAAGCCCATCTTTACATGTGACTATATTTGAGCAGCGATACACCCCAACTCCTATGCGATCAGTAACATAGAGACCTCACAATATGCTTACCCGCCCTTTTACACATTTTCTCTTAGGAGCTGTTAGATATTTCGAAGGTAACATTGAATATTCAAAAGTAACTAAATGTCCGTTTATTAATATCAATAATATTGTATACTTCATGTACAAATCTACAAATCCGTTATTAAATTTATTAAAAGTTGTGCGCTGCGTAGTCAACGACCCGCGCCCATGAATTCAATTTTCTATCACTAGGATGTATCACATGAACCGTGATAGCTAGACAGTGAAATATTCACAGATTTATTTGTATTATATTTATATAGTTTTCTTAAATAAGTAAGGTCTTGATATCTTAAAAATAACTAGAGTATACCTATTGATATTTATAAGTATATTTTAAACCTGTGTAGTCTATGAATAATCTCACAACCAGTATTCTTGATATACATTTATAACATTATTATAATGAATGTGTATCTGTTGGTATGTCTTTATACATAAACGAAACATAGGTACACTTGCTTATTAATGTCGATAAACCTGACTGGATAATGAACCGATATAAGACGAGCATTGAGAACCTGATTAGTGACTTATTTAAATCTTATGTATAGCAATCAAAGCAATTTGTCCCAAATACTGCCGTCATAAGGATAAACAACGCACTTGCTTGGAAGTAACTTTCGAGTAAATCGCGTTTAAAGTTTTTTTAGTTTTTTTTATTGTCTCTCGGAAACTAACAGGAATATTCTAAGTTTTATTGTTTTGTTCGATTCCTTGAAATGTGAACTTTGCATGTGCGATACTATATTTATACAATTAGTTTATTTCATTATTTAAAATAAAGAAAAAATGTTTAAGGCTAGTAAATATTCCCTGCAATAATACTAAATCACTAAGCATTATCAACGCATGTGCTGCAGATGCGTCATTTATCTCTAGTAAATGCATTTTGTGATGTTTATGTCTAGTAAAGTTATGGGATTACTTCGACGTATGTTCCAATTTTATAACTTATACGTAGCAAATGTGATCATTATGACTAGTAAATTCTTTTAGAGAAGCTCGCATGCGTTTAATTTTACGTACTTAATTAAACAAATATCAAATATTATCCTACGAAATCTTTATTAGCTTTGACTGCATTCTACGAAATCTATTAAGACGAGTGTTTTAAAGAACTCCTTAACTTAATCCTTCTGTTTCCTTTACGACCCAGAAAAACGCATGTCGGACGGAGGTGCTACTATCATTATATTAAAGAAATCCAGCCAGAACTAAGCGACTAGTAATATCTATAGTCAATTTTTGCTGTCTTATATCATAAAGGATTTCAATTCGCGTTACATCTGTGGTTATCCTTTACTACTGTGAATTAAAATCTACAAAGTGAGACTATATACCTAATGATAATCTATAATAAATTGTTTAATGACACAAACTATTAGGTACATTGAACCCTGCCTTCGAACTAGTGTCAACTGTATCTTCCAGGCCGTATGGTACGTTTCTCTCCCTCCTTTCTGCTATTATAGAACTAAGCTATTCAAAATATAGTTTTTCTGTCGTAGTACAACATTAGGAGCTCAGTGTATTCGTCTCTTTTTAACCCCGGGAGCTTTGAATAGCAGCACCAAAGAGGCTCATTACCGAGTCGCCTACGTAAGGGCACCTGTCAGTATTATTATATTAAAAATATATTATAATTTTAATTAAAATACTATGTAACATTATCAAATTTATAATTATTTATTGATTTATAATTCACTAGCTGACCCTCGCAACTTCGTTTACGTCACACATGGTGTATGAAAGGAGGTGTATTTCTTCATCAGGCTCATCAAGCAGCGTATGAAACTGCCTTGTTTGCTTAATCATAAAATAGCTTAAAGATTACGTGGATCACCACCTATTACGTGGGACACAAAACTATAAGTTGAAATGTGAAATTGTTTTATTATTAGGCATTAATGTAGAATAAAAACTTGTTCTTTCTTTCTTTCATTATCATTTCATAAAATATTAAAATACATCATTAATTAATCAAATGTCCGAAGTAGTTTGCTATAATTCAATACTTTGTTAACGATCACTGTGATAATTACTTTTTTCTATGACCTCTTGCTAAAATTTCCAGTTACAAGTCAAATTTTAACCAAAATATTTTTATTTTTTAGTTGTTAAGAGCAACAATCTTTGAAATAGACCTTCTTTGCCTTTACTTTTCTAGTCATAATAATCGTAAATACACACTTGCGTTGCTCCGCTTAAGACGGGCTAATTAAAATTCATATTAAATACGAGTCATAAACAACGCATGTTTGCTTACGATGCTTATGATTAGTAAAAAGTTGGAAATGCATTAATTGAGCTGTTTATGCTTAACAAGAAAATGAAAACTAATCAAGATATCAAAAAATGAGTAATTTATTCTTGTAGATCTCGTTTCGGTGATTCCGAATATACTAATAACTCAATTTCGTCAAAAATGTCGATTGCGTTGTTTATCCTAAGGACGGCAGAATAGGTAGGCAGCACTGCCTACTAACTAAAAAATAAAAATATTTTGGTTAAAATTTGACTTGTAACTGGAAATTTTAGCAAGAGGTCATAGAAAAAAGTAATTATCACAGTGATCGTTAACAAAGTATTGAATTATAGCAAGCTACTTCGGACATTTGATTAATTAATGATGTATTTTAATATTTTATGAAATGATAATGAAAGAAAGAAAGAACAAGTTTTTATTCTACATTAATGCCTAATAATAAAACAATTTCACATTTCAACTTATAGTTTTGTGTCCCACGTAATAGGTGGTGATCCACGTAATCTTTAAGCTATTTTATGATTAAGCAAACAAGGCAGTTTCATACGCTGCTTGATGAGCCTGATGAAGAAATACACCTCCTTTCATACACCATGTGTGACGTAAACGAAGTTGCGAGGGTCAGCTAGTGAATTATAAATCAATAAATAATTATAAATTTGATAATGTTACATAGTATTTTAACCCTTAGAGCTCCTCGCGGCGACCCGTCGCCGCGCATAATAATCAAGTTTTTCCGTAAAGCCCCGCGCGGCGACCGGTCGCCGCACCTACCCAGACGACTTTAAACTTAAATTTAGCCTGCTTACGTCCTACTTTTCAATGAACAGGTTTATTGCATGTGTAGTTTATAACATTTTCTTGTTTTTGGAATCTTATGAAATGACGTCAATGGGCCAGAATTATTTACAAAAATCGAACAGTTGAAGTTGAGAGTGGATTGCGCATGGATGGCGTGCGTTTGTGTAGTACGTGTGTGTTTCGTGTTTTTATTATAAATAATGTGTTTGCATTATTATTTATTATTATACACAGTAAAATAAACAATATATCAATAATCCGGTTGGTGTTTACAGGATCGTAAAATATGGTGTGGTGGTAGAGTAATCAATGTTTTTTTTGTTGAGTGCGTGTGTACCAAGTGCAAGTGTGCGTGTGTGTTTTGTTTTTTTATTATAAATAATGTGTTTTCATTATTGTTTATTATTATACACAGTGAAATAAACAATTTATCAATAATCCGGTTGCTGTTTGCAGAATTGAAAAATTTGGTCTGGTAAGTGAGATAAAAATTTTTTTTGGGAAATGGGAAATCTTTTTTCATTTTTAGGGTGGTGGAGCTAGGTCCACGTGATTACCGATTTTCGATATATTTTTTTAGTGTGTTGAAGGGTTAATTAAAATTATAATATATTTTTAATATAATAATACTGACAGGTGCCCTTACGTAGGCGACTCGGTAATGAGCCTCTTTGGTGCTGCTATTCAAAGCTCCCGGGGTTAAAAAGAGACGAATACACTGAGCTCCTAATGTTGTACTACGACAGAAAAACTATATTTTGAATAGCTTAGTTCTATAATAGCAGAAAAGAGGGAGAGAAACGTACCATACGGCCTGGAAGATACAGTTGACACTAGTTCGAAGGCAGGGTTCAATGTACCTAATAGTTTGTGTCATTAAACAATTTATTATAGATTATCATTAGGTATATAGTCTCACTTTGTAGATTTTAATTCACAGTAGTAAAGGATAACCACAGATGTAACGCGAATTGAAATCCTTTATGATATAAGACAGCAAAAATTGACTATAGATATTACTAGTCGCTTAGTTCTGGCTGGATTTCTTTAATATAATGATAGTAGCACCTCCGTCCGACATGCGTTTTTCTGGGTCGTAAAGGAAACAGAAGGATTAAGTTAAGGAGTTCTTTAAAACACTCGTCTTAATAGATTTCGTAGAATGCAGTCAAAGCTAATAAAGATTTCGTAGGATAATATTTGATATTTGTTTAATTAAGTACGTAAAATTAAACGCATGCGAGCTTCTCTAAAAGAATTTACTAGTCATAATGAACACATTTGCTACGTATAAGTTATAAAATTGGAACATACGTCGAAGTAATCCCATAACTTTACTAGACATAAACATCACAAAATGCATTTACTAGAGATAAATGACGCATCTGCAGCACATGCGTTGATAATGCTTAGTGATTTAGTATTATTGCAGGGAATATTTACTAGCCTTAAACATTTTTTCTTTATTTTAAATAATGAAATAAACTAATTGTATAAATATAGTATCGCACATGCAAAGTTCACATTTCAAGGAATCGAACAAAACAATAAAACTTAGAATATTCCTGTTAGTTTCCGAGAGACAATAAAAAAAACTAAAAAAACTTTAAACGCGATTTACTCGAAAGTTACTTCCAAGCAAGTGCGTTGTTTATCCTTATGACGGCAGAGCAGTAGTGTACTATGACCACAAATCACCATTTATATTAAGTCTCCAGTAATAGTAGGTGAGCCTATTCCCGAATTGATTAAAATAGACTACTTGGTAATGTAATTCTAAAACCACCCATGACGATACTGACTGGGTACAACGGCATCACGTGCCTTCTGAAGCACGAAAGCGCTAGAGAACACCGCAACCGTTGAACCGATTATGTTAAAATTTGATACAGGGTTAGAGTAAAAAGTTAAAAAAGAACATAGGCCACTTTTTAGTTCTAGTGGGAAAAGGTTATGGAAAATCCTAACAGCAAGCCGAGCCGCGGGCATTAGCTAGTAATCTCATGTCTCGCTGCAACCTCGTGACATTTGGTACGTAACACAGTATCGAAAGATGAAAAACGTGATAATTTTTTCATGTTTTAGGTTATGCGTCTTGGCCATAAGAACACCGATATTTTGGAAAATCAATCTGGCAATACGTTTTCAGAGTTAAGAAACGTGTATGCAATGGATATTTTCTGCATACATACACTTACAATAGTCACGTCGCGCTGTTATCCTCCAAGGAGTAGGCAGAGAATGATGAGAGGGAAAATGATTTCCACAGCGTCCGGCAAATCAAATGCAGCTCGCATTCTGTGTTTATATCATTCACATGTTATATGCCCCGATGTTATATGTACCGATGAGTGCCGACAGGGCTAGGGCGTCCCCCCAAGGCGACGCGTACCGGTATGCCCCCGTCGGTACGACTGCATGCGCACGCGGCGAAGGGGGCCGCCACCCTTCACGCAGCGCCAACTCTGGCGGGATGCGAGGAGCCGAGTGCCGGATAGGCACGTGGAATGTGCGTGGTGGTATGGAAGGTAAGATGAATGAATTGATGGATGTAATGAAAGAGCGATGCCTGGATGTATTGTGTGTCACAGAGACTAAGCGGAAGGGGAGCGGCATCGACGATCTTCCTGGCGGAATAATTGCTTTGTGGTCCGGAGTGGACCAAGAGGATCATGCCAGTAAGGGAGTGGGTGTCTTGCTCTCCTCCCGTTTGGCCTCTGGAGTGAAAGATTATGGATTGGTAGGCCCAAGACTCCTGTGGGTACGTATAAAACTGGGGATCACGAGAGTTTTTTTGGTCGCAGCCTATGCTCCCGTCAGCTCGGCTAATCCCCAAGTGCTCGCGGAGTTCTGGGAATCCGTTAGGGACGTCCTCGATTTGGCTGACGGGAATGAAAAGTTGATCATGTGTGGTGATTTGAATGGATGGGTGGGGACCAAGCGAGATGGCTTCGATGCTGTCCTTGGTCCGTATGGAGATAAGAGATCGAATGATGCTGGTAAGTCAATCTTAGACGTATGCTTGGAACGAGACCTCCTTGTGGCGAACAGTTTATTCCGTCACAAAGATATCCACACGTATACATGGAGACGGAAGGAAGAAAAAAGTGTGATTGATTTGATTTTGATAGACAATCGTCTTCGACAGGCTATAAGGGATACAAGAGCCTACAGAGGCCCCACTCTTGAAACTGATCACTACCTGGTGGTAAGCCGGTTTGTTGGTCTTTTCAAGAAGTGGAGGCACTGGCGAGTGCGTGTCCCTTTCGGAGACTATGAAAGGATAAAGAGTGAAAAACTGGAAGATGAAAGCGTAAGGAGTATGTATGTTGGCTTAGTCAGTGAAAGGCTTGCAAACGCGAGCCTTTCCGACTTAGATGTGGATGAATGCTGGAATATTATGAAAGAAAGTATAGTGGATAGTGCAAAAGAAGCATGTGGGAGTGCAAAGAGACATGAACATTCGAAAGGTGATGCCTGGTGGGATGCAGAAGTTCAATCCTGCGTAGCAAGAAAGAAGAAAGCGTGGTTGGATTATGTCTCATCTTTGCAACTGAATGACAGTATGAAAGACACGAAGAAAGAAATTTACCGCCTCTGCAAGAATGAAGCCAAAGCTTTAGTGAAAGAGAAGCGTGAAAGGATAAATATGATTGCGGAAGAGAAGCTGACGAGGAACTTCGAGACGAATACCAAACTCTTTTGGAGGGAGGTCAAGAAGTCTCGGAGCTGTTCGTCAGTTTCCAGAATGGATAAGATAAAGAGTAAAGTTGGGGACATTCTTGCGGACCCCTTAGAGGTGTTAGAGCGGTGGAATGAGTACTTTGGAGAAATGTATGAATATCTCCCGGATGCGGGCACTGCGAGGGAGGCGATAACTGATCTTGCGGTGCAAGCATCAAGCGGAGATATTACTTTGGAAGAGATTGAGTGGTCGATACGAAGCTTGAAAAATGGAAAGTCTGCGGGAATTGATAGGATATCTGCTGAAATGATCAAATTAGGTGGTCCTTGCGTCCGGGACGCCTTCTGGTCATTGAGCAATCTATGCTGGAAGACTGGAAGGGTCCCAATGGACTGGAGGCGTGCTATCGTCGTGCCCTTGTATAAAGGCAAGGGCTCACGTATGGAGTGCGCCAACTATAGGGCCATCAGTTTGATCAGTATAGCAGCTAAAGTGTATGGCAAAATTATTGAAAGGAGAATGAGGGTGGAATCTGACGGATTACTGTGGGAGGCGCAGGGTGGTTTCCGAAATGGAAGGGGATGTATGGACCAAGTTTTCTCGCTCCGCAACATTGTAGAGAAGCAGCTGGCTGTAGGCCGGAAGGTTTTCTGCGGTTTTGTGGACATGGAGAAAGCATTTGACAGAGTTGTACGGAAGGATCTCTGGGATATATTGCCAGGATACGGGATTGATGGTGCGCTGCTTCGTGCTGTGCAGTCTACATATGTGGGATGTACGGCATGTGTGCGGGTGGGCGGCAGCCTGTCTCCCTGGTTTGAAGTCAACATTGGCGTCAGACAGGGTTGCGTGCTGTCGGCTCTGCTGTTTGTCCTGTACCTGGACGATTGTCTTAAGAGAGTAAGATCGATGAATGTTGGATTGCGAATGGGTGACTTACTTGTGAACTGTTTGCTGTATGCAGATGATGCCGTGCTCATAGCCGAATCGCCATCAGAACTACAGTCACTAGTCACAACGATGAAAGATGATTGTCTAATGAGAGGCTTACATTTGAACGCGACTAAAACGAAAGTGATGGTATTCGAAAGAGAAGAGGACAGAACGAATGCTAGGATAACTGTAAATGATGTAGTGCTGGAACAGGTGGATGAGTTTGTATATCTTGGATGTGCATTTAGCAGGGATGGACGGTACACCGCTGATGTAGAAAAGAGGGTAACTGCGGGAAATAGTGTGAATGGAGCGTTAGGCAAACTTTTAGGTACCAAGGCCTTAAGTCAAAAGGCCCAGCTCGCAGTACACAATGCGGTGCTGATACCTACGCTAACGTATGGAAGCGAGAGTTGGGTATGGCAGGAAACGCATGAAAGTAGAATAAACGCGGTCGAGATGCGCGCGCTACGCAAAATCTGCGGAGTAACGCTCGCAGATCGCGTTCGGAATGAAGATGTAAGAAAGAGAGTTGGTCTGAAAGAGAGTGTCGGTGTTAAAGTAAGGAAGGGCATGCTACGATGGTTCGGGCATGTGGAACGAATGGGAGATGAAAGAATGACAAAACAGATATACAACGCGAAAGTGGATGGACGTAGGAGTCGGGGAAGGCCACGACACACCTACCACGACCAAATTAATCATGTGTTAGTGGAGGGTGGTGTCAAGAGCCGTAGGAACCGACGTGCATGCATGAAAAGAAAAATGAAAGTTGAAGAGGCGAGTGAGGTGTGTATGGACCGTGCCGTGTGGCGCTCGGTTCTTTCTGCCTACCCCGCAAGGGATTTGGCGTGAAGATAGTATAGTATAGTATGTTATATGCATTTCGTATAAATGTTTTATGTTAGTATATTCTGACCTTGGTAGCATATATTAAGAATGTAGAAAACAAGCTGGGCAAGTGGTCGATATGGTGATAAACTATTCGCTAATTGCCTCGTCAGATCACTAATCTGTTAGTATTCCTTCACCGACGCTAAGTTAAAAGTTAGAATAAATTTAAAAATGAAAATCTTTATAGGTCACAAAGTAGGACCACTAAGGAACGTTAAAATAATTGCTTCTATTTTTGCATTTACATATTCACAACGCAACAGGTAGAGCCGAAGAGATAAGCACCTGGCAATAAAACTCACGACCGTTATTTTCTTTTTTCTTTGCCTATCCATTCGGAGAATGAGGTTCACATTTATGTCCTACGTAAACTGTGGTAAATTTGAGCTTATCCATTCTTCTGGACAGATATTTTCGTCAGAATAGTGTGAACTCATTGGCAGACGTCTAGACAGCTTTGAAGCCTGATGTCTTACCTACCTAAAAAAACTCATGACAATGTATGCTTAACAAGAGCCTCAACATAAACTCTGAAAGTGAAGGTCTTGAGAATTGTCCACGCTGTCACATGCGGTGCGTGCTGTTTAGAGCGACGTCCCTGAGGTTAGTTTCAATTTATCGGAGACAAAAGCATTGGCACAGAAGGTAATAAATGAGTACAGTACCTATTTTTCTTTAGCAGGATAGTGTTGTCAGACTACAATCTATCCCTGTACCAAATTTCAGCCAGATCCGTTCAAAACAAACTTTACAAATATTCAAGCACACTTACAAATTTTCACATTTATAACAAGTGTGAAATAAGATTTTTCGTTTTTAAGTTTAAATTTACGTAGGTACTCTTAAATGTTGTCAGTGGGTACCTATATTGATGCAAACACTGGCAATTTTCGAGGCCTGGATAAGACTCATGTTATATGCATGGCCCTGTCTACACGCAGCCTGGAAACCCATTCATTTTGACACTATTCGCTATTTAATAACATTCAATTTAATATCTTTCTACGTTAGGCCTATGTAGTATATCTACTACTAGGTACATATCAATGAGATTGACTTGTTGTTTAGCTGATGCGAGAACGTCAGATGGTAGAACGCTTTTAATAAATGCAATTAAAATTATATAATAATAATAATACAAAGGACCTCTGTGTTCTGGACCAATATGTCCCGACGTAAGCCTACCAAAAGACCGGGTATCTTCATAAGAAAAAATAAGAAGATACCCGTGTAAAGATAGAGGCATAATCTATTATATAAAAATAAGTCGGGTTTTCCTTCCTGACGCTATAACTGTAGAACGCACGAACCGATTTCCACGGTTTTGCATTCGTTGGAAAGGTCTCGGGCTCCGTGAGGTTTATAGCAAAGAAAATTCAGCAAAATTTCACATACAGCGCCATCGCGGGCGAAGCTGCGGGCATCAGCTAGTAATAATAATACATATTTGTGGACATTCACACACAACATCATCTAGCCCAAATTAAGCTAATAAAAGCTTGTACTATGGGATCTAGACGACTGATATACATACCTATATATTTCTAAATACATAGGTACATAAAATATACATAGAAAACACCCAAACTCCGAATCAAACATTTGTGAATCACACAAATATTTGGACCGACCTAGGAATCGAATCCAGGACCTACAACGCCACAGAGGCCGTCAAACAATGATATTACAAATCAGTATAAAAAGAGGGTCAAATAAATATCAAAGGAAGTTGTTTTAGCTTACTTGAATATTGAAATTCTCTTACCTTATCTCGTTTTGAAGAGTCATCATAACCAACTTGTGTACATAAAACAACGAAACTATTCCTAAAGCGTTCTCTAGCAAGTTTTTTTTCAAGTAGTTGTCTCTGAGTGAATTTCGATAAAGTTACAAATTGTTAAAAATTTTCGTGGCAACCTTTGTAACTACCACACCCTACAGGTACAAACTGCAAAAACTAAACAGTGAAAGATTGCCATTAAAATTGAACAAAATTTATTTATTAAACAATAATGTAAAGAGATACAATTCAAGACATTTGTTAAAAAGTGACTCAAATGTCTTAAATGTGTATGCAAAAGCAATTGTAACTTTTATGATTATAAAATAACAAAATAAACAACAAAATTTTAATTAAAGACTAAATTTAGACATTTAAACAGTATAATTAGGCACTTTATTATTATTTACTCTTTTTATATAATTTCGGTGATAAAAGCTAACTATAAAGTGTACTACATGATGTATGTGTGTAATACGAGTATAACAGTTTATTATGATTTCAAAGTTTTAGTCTTAAAGTAATAATCGGCTTTGTAATCATACCAATCCAGTACTTTTCTATCATACCAGACATATGCACCTCTAAGGCTTTCGGCAGCATCTAATACCAAATAAATAGGAGTTTCAGCTGCTTGATCAGTATCAAAGAAACCAACACCCAGGGTCAAATCAGTTTTCACCAGACCCGGATGCATTGAGTTTATCGAAATATTTCTCGACTCCAGTTCTTTTTGTTGCAGCATAGTTCTTGCACTTAGTGCCATCTTTGCTACTCGATAAGCTGCAAAAGTACCTTCATCAGCTAAATCATCTAAATAGAATGTTTCGTTTTTGGTACCTTCCAAATACCAAGCAACGAACTCATCAATATCAGTTTTGGTCAGATCTTTCTTTGACAGTCTCCCAATCCAGTATTCGTTTTTAAGATTGCTCAGATGACCACAATTGCTAGAAATATTCAAGATCCGTCCATTATCTCTTACCAAAGGAAACAACAACTCTTCAACGATCAAAATACTGTAGTAGTTGATGTCAACGATATATTTGCCCTCTTCATAAGCATTGTATAAAGATCTGGGGTTTCCAACAGCTGCATTATTTATGAGGATATCAATGCCACCATATTTCTCTTTTAAGTGATCTTTGAATTTAGTGACACTTCCTCTATCAGTGACATCGAGTTGATGATATTCTGGTTTCAACCCTATCTTGTTTAGCTCAGCCACTGCAGCATGACCTCTTCCTTCATCTCTTGAAGTAAGGTACACTACGCCATCAAATCTCTTAAGCAAACCTTTGACGATAGCTAAGCCGATTCCTTTATTTGCTCCGGTGACCACAGCAACTTTGACCATCTTTTTTGTGGATATCTGTGGAAGAGATGACGTTGTTTAAGTATTTATGATTATATTTTTAAGTTTGCAGTAATAGTGCATGCGGAAGCAACAGGGCAACGAGTCACGCATGATTTTTACAGAATATAATATACTCTTACAGTCTACACGTGTGCTCATAGCAGCCAGTGCGTCATCTGAACAAAACGCATATAAACTAAATGTTGTCGTGTGTTAAGAATCGGACCCATTCCCAACATCGCTGTGCCTACGCGCGTCTCACCATGCCATTACTGCGGCGGAGTGGAGCGGAGAGGAGCGGGGGCACCGCATTCAAGTACATCGTCCATTGAGTGCACTACCGACAAGCACTACTTACGCACCGGTCCACCGCTCGACATACACTCATTATATTGTAACTTGTTCTTGCTTCTAAATACATCAGCGAACCTATACATACAGTCCACAGCCCTTTTCTTTATTGACCACCTGAGATCCTCAACATTTTGGCCCTTCGAGCCGGATAAATTGCTACAAACTTGTACATTTTTTTAGTTTAATGGCAATGGTTTGCATTCATTTATTTAACTGCCTCATTGGTCTACAGGTAGTTAAATGCAACTGCGGACCACGAGGGGGTTCGATTCCCACCATGAAATGAACATTTGTGTTGTTTATAAATATTTGTTTTGAGGGTCAGGTGATTCTATGTAAGTATTTTATGTAATTATTTATTTAAAAAAAGGATATAACTTTTAATATCCTTTGTCTGATGACCATAGAGCAACGCGATCAGTACCTAGAAGAGGAAATCGTATTCATTTACACCACTACAAAATCAATCGGCTGTCATTGTGGAACTGACACAGTACGTATATTCGACCGCAGCCATTAACAAAGTACTACAATACGTTCAAATTATTGCGCGCGCGCCTGGTCGTGGAGAGAGGCCACGATTACGTCACACTATGTAAACTATAACTTATATAATACTTAGCTGTAAGTATAAGTTGGTTGATTGAATAAATAAATGAATAAAATAAAATAAAAAATAAAAAAAACAAAAGTAGGAACTACATTTTTGCGATTCTCGTTTTATTGCACCAAAAGGCTAAAATATCTATATCTATTACCTCACAAAATTTCAAATTCCAAAACAGCCTCCATCACAGTTTTTTTTGAATGACAAAGTCGGATTTATTAAGATCATCCGATTACTAATGTAGAAAGGTATGTAACTACGGTGTTCGCGGTCTGAGGAAGAGACATGAGCGCTCGCAAACTGGTAGGATCTACCATTTCGTTCATTGTTAACGGGTCTACGGCACAGTATTAAACGGTAATTGTAGTATGTGTCAAATCCTACACTGTTAACTGATTTTTATAGTAATGTTTATGTCGGATGTACCACATCCTACATTGTTGGGCGCTTTGAATTCGTACACTTTTGTCGGACATGGTACTACCGATTTTGTTACTCGTTCTTTTCTTACACGTTATTGTCGTATATGGTACTACTGACATTGTTAAACGAAATTATTTTGAAAGTATTTGTCGAATATGTTAATATCAACGTTGTTAATTAGTAAATTACTTTTACCTCACCATTCGGATTTACTGCCTCCCCAAACGACTCATGAATGTTCATGATAGGCTATCCACCATCATATCGTGCTGGTGTAAGGTACGGATATCTTTTGAGTGCTTGACTTCAGACATTTCAAGATTTTCTATCAGAAAACCCCTGAAACCACTTTACTGGCGCCTGGGTCTAAGCCAGCCTCACCTGCGTGTCTTGCACCAGTTATTTAACGGATGAGGCAAAGAAAAGGAATCTCGATTAAATCATTGTTGGACGAAGGACTCACAGGCACCGGCACCTCTGCTATTCCCAGTGATGGTCATTACCTACCATTCGCATCAGCGGTAGTTCCTACCATTTTAGGAACTTCGGCTAATGCGAAAGCTCTTTAAATCTGGACGTAATTCTCACCGAAATTTTACTAGGTTGCCTAAACCGGCACACACTAAGTTTGTGCATAGTTAAAAGAAAGGGGGAGGACATGCTAACCCCTGCGTTAGGCGACTCATCTTTTTTCGAGAGGGTAATGGAAGGAAGGAAAGGGTAGTGTTGGTTTTTCCGTTTTATGGTGAAAAAATCAACAATGTTATGAAGGTCAGCAGTGCCTCGGCTCGTGTTGTTTGTACTGAGAAGCTCACGGACAGGTATTCTCTAAAGGGGATACAGGTATATGACTCTAGCTTGAGAAGAAGGAACGAGGCTGTCAAGATAGTGTACAGGGACTTTCCGGAAGACGAAAGGATTATACGGCATTGTAATCCTTTTGGCTTAGGGTGCAGGAATGATCGGAGCACATGCATTTAAGCTTTCTCGGTTCAGAGGGACTCTTTTTAGAAAATTATTTCTTTAAGAAGAGGTTACCTAGAAAATGAACTAAACGAAACCTCGATAAGGTCACAAGAAACAAAACAGACTTTATTATTACGGACAGCCCGGTTAGTGAAGCCTACTTAACAACCTGCTGTTACTGACTGCTTTTCAAATAGAATTGACTGACCAAAGAGACTTAGGATCGCAGACGTCCCAATCGTTTCGAACTACTGGAAACAACTGAAAACGTTTACGATTATCCCGATACAATATTCATAACACTACAACAAGTGTCTTGACCGGGAAAGGCAAAAACAGGTGCTCAAAGCGCTCGCCTAAACCTCTGGAACCTAACGGATATCAGATGTGAAATGCCAGCTACGCGTTTTGGTAATATCTACCTTAAAAAATAGAAAATCAGTGTCGTTGGGACAGCGATTAATCAGAACAGGGTCACTAATTAAACTGAAAACAATAGACTGTAAGACCGTAACTTCGGGCTTCGAGATTCTCAAGGAAATCAAGGACTTTTACAGAGACTATGCATCGTGGAAAAAAAAGCCCACGAAACCAAGCAATTATAACCACAGTTCTCCATTAATGTGCGACTATATGGAGCACATACCAGGTATCGACCAGGGCGAGGTCTAGGCAACAAAAAAATAAAAAAATACCCTAGAGAGGACATAACATTATGACTGAGCTCCTAAAAGCTGGTGAAACTCGGCTACTAATAAAGCTATCAAGCTTTTTTTTTTGTTTAACGTGAGGGAAAGTCCTCATAGATGTTATGCCGGACTCCTACCGACTAAAAAACCTCACGTAACGCCCAACAGCCTATGGTTGGTAGCCCCGGGGAAGTCCTCGGGAGGATGTCCCAGGACTCCCAACAGACCTTAGGCCGCCATTGCGGCCTCGCCCAGGGGGTGGTTCGGGTGCTATCCCGCGTCTTTGGGGGGTTTCGGGTGTGGTCCCGCTTCTAAGGGGGGGGCGTGCGTGGGTTGCTCACGTCACGCTGCCGTCATGTGCCTGCTTCTGTAAGGGCGGTGAGTGACCCTCTTACCGTCCTCAGACCCCCGGTCATGGAGGCCGATAGTCCTCGGCGAAGACACGTCGGCGGCGCCCAGGCCGCCGACTGCGCAACTCGGGAGGGAGAGTTCTCTCCCTTACCCGCCCTGCCGCCTCCTTCACGAGCATGACCTGCTCGCAGAAAGAGACGGCACTGTGCCGTGTACAGAAGATAAAAGAGTACAATCAGCCGCTGTGCAAGACTTTGAGCTATTGTTCACTACGAGAAATCCTTCGACTATATCGAAACCTTGGTGATCCGGGATGCTTTGCATGGATGTCGTATTGACTGGCGATATATCGGGGTGATTATGCTTATCGTGACATGTTTATACGATATCACTACGATGACCGTCCAGTTAAAGGATCAAAAGACCAATTGCGCACAGTGAGACTGAAGAACGATATCCAATAAGCTCTGCACCAATGCGCTTGAGAACGTCTTCAAGATGATGACAGGGAAGGATGGGGCCTGAATATTACCAACCATACACCTTGATTGTGTTTCTAATTGCATTACGTTTAATTAGATGTCAATTTAAATTATTACAGGTTACTCCAAACCCTTAAAATACCCCACATCCTACAAAATCTTGTGACTACTTACCGAGGAAAATTGTAGTAGGTATATGAGAGATCGTACACAATAAAATAGCCAGTTTTCAAATAACATAGTAGGATGTGACACTTCCAACTTTCATAGTCCGTGAAACATTGTAGGATATGGTACTTCCAACAAATTTCATCGTGTCTGTTCCGGTTAACATCGCAACATATGCCTTTTCTAGCATTTCCTGTTATTATTTTTATTTCTTCATAATACGACCTTTAAAAGCTTTCAAAATTACAGTCCTGTGTAAAATTTTGTGTCGATATAAGGCAATTTGTCAATTTGGTACAAGTTCGAAACTTCAATTGGTTGTCCTGAAAAGTAGCGTTTTTGTAGTTCCGGCTTTGTTAATAGCTACGGTCTATATATTTTCTATACTATTAAATTATAAAGAGAGATTGTGACTGACTGACTCATCAACGTAGAGACGAAACCCCTGAACCTAGAATGATGGAATTGAGACAGTAGGTACCTTTTATTAAATAGGGAAGTAATAAGAAAGGATTTTTGGAAATTCCATCATTAAGGTGGTAAAATAAGGTATAAACAGTTGTATGGAAATTCGTAATTTCTAAAGTTAGCATCATGAAATTATGTATACCTGTTTTTGTTTATAAAATAATAGACACATATATCTTTGATTTGCAAAATTGTACCAATAAGTAAGTAAAAGAGGGGTTGTAAGTTTGTATTGGCGTTTGTACAGGCGATAAATGAGGACTTGGCTCAGATTCTGGGACAGAGCAGGCAAGTGCGACTCTTTTGGTTAAGAGCACATGTAGGTAGGAAACGAAAGGGCTGACGAACTTGCAAAATCAGCAGCGAGTAATACAACCAACACACTCGACTATGCGGAAATTCCATTCTCCTCCGTCAGAAAGAAGATCAGAGAAGAAACAGTCAAGAAGTGGCCGGACCGTTACATCACCTCATAAACAGGAGCATTTACGAAGGCGTTCCTCCCAGATGTGGTCAATGCTTATCGCATCGTAAGAGGATCGTCTCGGACTAGTCGCCAAATACAAATTTTGACGGGACATGCAGGTTTTGGGGAATACTTGCACCGCTTTAATTGATGGGATTTGTTTTGGAAGTCGCGTAATTAATGTTTGACAGCTAGAAATAGAAAGTGCGAGGCTGGTTATTTTCGTTTGGTATACCTACATACAATATTATTGTTTAAATTAATCAATTTGCAGATAAACTAAATAGAAGCAAGTTTACAATTTACATCAAAATGATGAAGATTGATTACCTAATTGTGAGACATAGCCTAACATTTTATCCGAAGCGGACTTTATTTATTTCACCTATAAAACAAGACCTTAAATAGCCTCATGGAAGAACGTGGAACATAATATTAGTATTGTATTATAGTACATTGGATGGTCGTAGTGCTATAAGCTGCGAAGCAGTCCACGGTGCGAGTGTGATCCAAATATCAGCGAGTCGATATGGCACATACTGTTGGATTGCCCGCGTTTTCAAACAGCGCGATCCAACCTACAGTGCTCAATTAACTTTGAACTGAAAAAGGACAATCTAAATACCATCGTGGAGAACAAAGATTCTAGACCACACCTTCTGGAATACATGGACTACGTCGCTACTATAGCAACACGACGCAATAGTACATTAACAGAAGTCCATGCAAATACCAACATGGATGGTCTTCTCTCGTTTTCCATAAATTCATTTGCACTAATATTGTTTGCCATAATCATCCCCGATCATAATATTTACTTGCACTATTATCATTTATACTAAAAACGATTGCCTTAACAACTCAACAGTGATAACTTTTATTTGCCATAAAATGACTTTCTATAACAACATATATCATAATAATTAGTTTCCATAAGTTAATCCACCCATGAAAATCCACCCCTTGGGTGGATTCCCGGAATTATATATTATTAATCAAAATAGTCCGATAATCCACCCACGAAAATTCACCCAAGGGGTGGATTTCCGGAGTTACATATTACTAATCCAATTAGTCCGTTAACCCACCCATGAAATGGGTGGATTTCGAAGATGGTCAAAGCACATGGAGATCGACAAAACAAATGAATAAAAAAAAACAAATGAAGATCGAAAAAAACAAATGACGGTCGGAAAAACAAATGAAAATTGACAAAACAAATGAAGATCGACAAAACAAATGACGGTCGGATAAACAAATAAAGTTTGACCAAACAAATGACGGTCGGATAAACAAATGAAGATCGTCAAAACAAATGACGGTCGGATAAACAAATGACGATCAAAAAACAAATGAAGATCGGCAAAACAAATGAAGATCGTCAAAAAAACGACTGTAGAATAAACAAATGACGATCGAAAAAACAAATGAAGATCGACAAAACAAATGACGGTCGGATAAACAAATGAAGATCGACAAAATAAACGACGCGACGGTCAGATAAAAAAATGACAATAAAAAAAAACAAATGATTTCGGCAAAATAAATGAAGATTGTAAACAAATGAAAACCGATAAAACACTATGCAGATCAATAAAACAAAAGTTAGTTGTGTTAGTTGAGGGTGGTGTCAAGAGCCGTAGGAACCGACGTGCATGCATGAAAAGAAAAATGAAAGTTGAAGAAACAAGTGAGGTGTGTATGGACCGTGCCGTGTGGCACTCGGTTCTTTCTGCCTACCCCGCAAGGGATTTGGCGTGAAGATAGTATAGTATAGTATAATAAAACAAAAGAAAAGGCTTAAGTATGAGCTTTCCTTTCAGTTTTGAGTTTTGGGTTTTGAGTTCTGAGTTCTGACTTTTGAGCTTTCAGCCTTGTTGATATTTGGTGGTCAAAAATTACTTGCAGCCATATTTTGTAATCTAGATGCGATTGCCATTAAAAAAAAAGGTGCAAGCAAAACTCGACCTTAATGACACTTTTCTAATTTTTTTATTTTTTTATACCACTAAGGTGGCAGACAAGCATACGGCCCACCAGAAGGACCGGTGGTCACCGCAGTCTATGAACGTTTGCAACACCAGCGGTGCCACACTCGCGCTGCCGACTCTGTAAAAACCTTCTAAGACCCCTTTTGAAGAACCCCATACTGTAGGCGTTTGGAAAAACCGAGGCAGGGAGGTCATTCCACAACCTAAGCGTGCGCGGAAGAAAACACCTATCGGATCTAACCGTGCTGGAACGCACCTATAACCTAAAATGTTATTTTAGGCGATAAAAGACATTACTGATCAGGACTATGTAAAAAATAAATAAATATTATGCATGTTGATAAGATCGAGAATTTCTTGCACCTATTTTTAGGATGGTTATCGCATCTTGATAAAAATGAAATGGGTGAAAGCAAATTTCGACATTATGAGCATACATAATATCCCCCCCCCCCCCCCATCTATTTACTTTTTAACAACACAAACAAGAGTAACGACGAGTTCTTATTTTGATTTCGGAAAACGATGTAGATTTTGACATTTTCGTGTTTTTTTTTGTTGATTTTCAAATTGACACTTCCGATCGGTTCTGTCGTCGAAACTGTACCTTTCCGTTCCAGAACGACTATAAATTCAACCAGTATATTCGTGATCAGTGATGTCTACAAGCACATTTTTAGAGAAGCGTCATTAAGGTCTAGATTTGCTTGCACCTATTTTTGCAATGGCAATCGCAGCTAGATTATTTTATATATTTATTTTATTCTATTTTCTTCTTTTGATCTTCATTTGTTGTGCCGATCGTCATTTGTTTTTCGATCGTCATTTGTTTATTCGACCGTCATTTGTTAAGACGATCTTCATTCGACTGCCTCTGACCGGTAGTGATACCGCCTGCGGCGCTGGAGGTTATGGGTTCGATTCCCACCGGAGACAAATATTTGTGTGACCCATAAATGTTTGTCTCAAGAGTCTGGGTGTTTCTATGTATAATAAGTATGTATTTAAAAAGTACATAAGTATTAACATCCGTGATCTGATACCCATAACACAAGCAGGTTATTCCTAGCTTACTTTGGGATCAGATAGCGCTGTGTGAAATGTCCGGGAATATTTATTTATTTATTTATTCATTTATTTTGCCGATATTCATTTGTTTTTTCGATCGTCATTTGTATATTCGACCGTCATTTATTTATTCGACAGTCATTTGTTTTGACGATCTTCATTTGTTCTGCCGATCTTCATTTGTTTTTTCGATCGTCATTTATTTATCCTACCGTCGTTTGTTTTGACAATCTTCATTTGTTTTGCCGATCTTTATTTGTTTTTCGATCGTCATTTGGTCATCCGACAGTCATTTGTTTTGACGTTCTTCATTTGTTTTGCCGATCTTATTTTTGTTCATTTGTTTTTTTGATCTTTTTTATTTATCATGAATAGATCCGGAAATCCACCCAAGGGGTGGAATTCTGGACATACCATAACAGATAATTCCGGTTATCCACCCCATGGGGTGGATTTTTGGGGGTGGATTAACGGAATAAGCCCTCATAATCGGCTCTTGACACAATCAAAATTTGATATAATTAAGAAAAAAATACATAATATTGTTAGGTCAAAATTAATTATCGTTAACACCCCGACTCAGTGCAATCCGACTTGGATAGGTTAGGTTAGAGGACTAAGGCGGGAGCGAAGCGAAGCGGAGCTCCCGCTGTAATAACGGAACGTTATTTGACATTTGAGTTGACATTTGTGACTTGACAACTGTTTGACAGTTGGCATCTCATCGAGACGAATACTGACCGTCCATCATCCTTAGTTGAGACTGACGTAGTAATAAAACCTAGTAATTCTGTTTAAAATAATATCGTATGTATGTGAAGAGAAATTTGAACAATAAACTACACCGAAGACCTAAACAAGTTGTTTTAATACAAGAACTACAACAATACACCCACCTTAGTCTTCGTGGTTTTTTTTTAAACCACCTAGAAGTTGGAGCCCCGCGAAGCGAGCTTAGTTAGTACACGCCATATGAGGTTTAGTTTTAGGTTTAATTGGAAATAAAAAATCTGTGTCGTATAAATTATCTTTATTACATAAAACATAAAACATAAAAATTCTTTATTGTACACCAGAAATACATTTGAATTTACATATAATTAAACATACTGGTATGACAATTGGCGGCCTTATCGCACAAGGCAATCTCTTACAGGCAACCTAGGATGGAGTCTGTGATGGGAATATTGTGGATTGTAGGGCAGTTTGGTGTACATTTAGTACATACAACTAAATTTCTCTCTATATACAGTCATATAATATATATATATATATATATATATATATATATATATATACATATACCTATCATACATAACATATACTCAAAATAAATAACATATATACTATAATACACACATTTATATAAGTTGGAACATACATAAATAAGCTTGTCATCATAAAATATTTATACTATTAGTAATAAATACTGAAATAATTATAATACTATGGTATTTTAGGAGACATTCAATTTACATGCATTCATTAGCACGGAGATAATAATCCCGAACTAATGTCTTGAAACTGTGTGACGATTGTGCAAGTCGGATTGTCACTGGCAGTGCATTCCACAAGCGGACCGCTTGAACAGTAAATGATTTATTCATAAAATTAGTCAAGTGGCCAGGCATTTCTAACCTCATATTCCTCGATGATCGCAAATTACTGGAGTGAGAGGCCTTCAAAAAATTAAAGCGTCTCTTTAGGTAAGATGGAGTGACAGGGTTAAAAAGAATACTATGTAATAGGGATAGGATATGAGCATTCCGGCGAAGGCGGATAGGTAACCACTTGAGTCTTTTACGATATTCAGAGATGTGATCATATTTGCGTAGTCCAAATATGAATCGTATGCAGTAATTCTGGAGTCTCTCAAGTTTATTTAGTTGGTCTTCAGTGAGATCTAGATAGCTGACATCGGCATAATCAAGTATAGGAAATAGAAGTGATTGAACAAGCGCAATTTTAGTCGTAATTGGGAGAAAATTTCTCAGTCTGCGCATGGACCCCGATGCCGCAAATATTTTGCGTCTTAAATCCTGCAATTGAGGACCCCAAGACAAACACGAGTCCATTAGTACCCCTAGATTTTTGACAGTTTTACTGTACGCTATAGGGGTTCCATTACATACAACTTTTGGACTTAGTGTCCAATCTAGTCTAGAAATCATCCACGGGCTGCCGACTATAATGGCCTGAGTCTTGATCGGATTCACCTTCACTCCAAAAGATTCACTCCATCTGCAAATGATGTCCATGTCCGCATTAATATTGCCAACAGCTACACTTAAGGTGTCCAGTGAGGCTTGGGAATAAATTTGGAGATCATCTGCGTATAGGTGGTAGGAAGAACATAAGTTCTTAGTGATGGAGTTTATAAAAACTGTGAAGAGAAGAGGAGACAAAACGCCACCCTGTGGCACCCCAGCATACGTATTACACCAAGAAGAAAGGATATCTTCGATACTAATACGCTGCCGACGGCCAATCAGGTAACTACGAAACCAATCAATCACCATTGGAGATATATTAAGTGAGCATAAAGTACCGAGCAAGATATCAAAATCTACCGTATTAAAGGCATTGCTGAAGTCTAGCAGAGCTAAAACTGTCAGCTTACCCTTCTCCATACCCGCTCTTATGTCCTCTGTTATATGAAGTAAGGTCGTGGTAGTACTGTATCCAGCCCGAAACCCTGATTGGAGAGGGTTTAACAGTTGGTTTTGGGAAAGGAAATTAGTGAGCTGAGTGTGAACCAGTCGTTCCAGAACCTTAGACAGGAATGGCAGGATAGAGATAGGGCGATAGTCAGAAAACGAGGAAGGGTTGGATTTTTTGGGAATAGGAATGATTAGTGCATCTTTCCAAGCCATTGGAAAGATGCCATGAGATATAGAGAAGTTCAGGATATGACAGAGGATGGGAAGGATTTCATCAATAATAGGAATGATCATTTTGCGGCTTAGACAGTCGGTACCTACAGCATTTGAACTGATGGACAATTATACTCTTCTTAACATCACAAGTAGTGAATTGATTAAAAACGAATGGAGCACAATCGGGAGTGGATATAGTTGAAAGATGATTAAGTGTATTTGTTTTGGTTTCCATATTAAAGTTGGAGACAGCAGTGAAAAATTTATTGAGTGAATTTAAGTTATTACTTTGAGGAACAGAATCTTGACGAGATTTACCAACTCCCAGAGATCTTAGAAATTTCCAGACCTTTGCTGGATCTCCGTCTTGGATAGAGTTGTGGATATGTTGGCGTTGCGCATTCCTACACACCTTACTGCAATGATTTCTAATCAGAACATACTTTTCCCAGTTAGAGGCCGTAGGCCGTCTCTTGTACTTGGACTTGGCTGTAGCTTTTTTTGTGATGAGCGCTTTGATTTCAGTGGTTAGCCAAGGCGACGGCTTGTGTTTAACTTTAATTCTGCGAACCGGTGCGTGGACATCATAAAGCGAAATTAAATGGGATGTTAAAAAATGTATTTTCTCATCTATGCAGACGGAAGAGAATAACGGTGTCCAGTCAATTTTATCAGCATCGCTGCGCAATTCCTTGAAATTTATACGACCAAAATTGCGGTGAAAGAGAAATTTTGGTTTAGGTTTAGGAGTTCGAAGGCGATAAGATAGAAATATCAGGTCATGGAAAGAAAACTCATCGGCCGTTCGCTGACCATGCCTTACTACTCTATCGAGAGATGAAACAATAATTAGATCAAGTAAGCTAGGGGGGTGATTTGGACAGTGATGTGTAGCATTGGAAGGAAGGATTGAGAGATTACAAGATTGTATAATAGATTGGAAGGTAGAAGAGCGAGTGTCATTTTTGAGAAGACAAGTGTTGAAATCACCCATGATTATGGTTTGACTGTAATTAGGGATGAAGGTTTCTAGGAGTATTTCGAAAGAAGTAAAGAAGTTGATGTTAGAAGAAGGACCATAATAGACTCCCAGGAGTAACTTAGTGTGGAGAAGTTCAACCTCAAGGAATAAATGCTCACCAGCTAGTCGTGGCGGTGGCTGAGGAGAGGAATCAATGATAGTGTAAGAAAAGTGATTGCGTAAGTAAATCGCCACCCCACCATAACCGTCAGGCCCGCGATCATGTCGGATGAGGCTGAACCCCGGCAGAGTATAAGCCGTTGAAGGGAGACAAGGTTTGAACCATGTTTCAGAGATGAGCAGGGCATGTAAATGCGTACAGTCAAATGAAGCCAGCATATCGGTGAAATGAGCCGGAACACTTTGGGCATTTATGTGCACAACATTAAAATTCTCAGGAACATCGGAGAATCTAGAGGAGAGAAAATTGGCCAGTGAGGGTTTATCTTGGGAACTGCTAGCAGAAACATAATTGTCACGACAAGCTGTGCCAGTACTAAAGTTCAACATAGATATTATAAAAATGACAAATAAACGAATGTATATAAATATTATGTCTAAATAAATAAATACAATAATAGATTAATATATAAAAATAAATATATCACAATGTAAATGCAAATTTTAATAAGATCCTAAGATCCATCTGCCGGTTGAGTTTTATCAACATCAAAAGAAGAGGGAGAAGAAAAAAAAAGAATAAACATTATTCAAACATACACAATAAAAAAAACAAATGCAATCAACGACGTAATATAATATAGACACGTCATGTACGAACATCACGGCTTTCAAAAACGGCAAATATTTTTTATATTCAAAAAAAGAATTTCTATGAAATTATCTATGGTAGCATGTATGAAAATTAAGGCAATTGCCTGACTTTTTTGTTGCCATTTTTAAGTGTTGGTAACGTATCTATAGTTTTTTATATATCATTGAATGCAATATTAAAATATTGCACAGTCCAGGCATCTCCACGTCACTATACCTTACTATTCTATTTGTAGTAGATAAAGAAAAAAAAATTAAAAGAAAAAAAAAGCTACAAACTGAAGTACAGTTGGCAGTATGGTTTTATAACCTTAGCGTCTACCTTGAGCAAAGTATAAATTAAAAAAATACAATCGGATGAGATGACACATGACAATGACTGACATGACAGAAATAATAATTTACTTGATTTGCTATGTGATAGGTTACGAAATGAGTGTAATTGAATTGAAAATTTGAAATTGAAAGATGATATCAAACAAAAGTGAAAGTCAATTTAACAAACAATAGATTAAACCAGTTCTAGCCAGACAATATGCGGATATTAATTACAGCACAGTCATGTTGACAAGAAAAGCAAAATATAGTCTCAACTAAGTAAATACTAATTAGGATGTTAGATAGCATGAATCAACCTGGACCGCGCAATGTTACTTGAAGATCACTTCACTTTTGAGGCAACAGTGCGTTTGGTCTTCGTTACGGCTGCCTTTGAAGTGGCGGCCGTGGTCTTTGCTGGCACGTCACAAGCAATAATGAGTTCAGCAAGAGTGTCGACACGCCTCCTCACGTTGTCTGCCGCCAGCACATAGACGGATCCGTCTTTGGTCCAGCTTTTGGTGACACCTAGCTTTTCGCGGGCCGCCATAAACAGATCATGCCTGTTCTTCGTGAGAAATTCAGACATTGTTATCCCTGTGCCCTTCAACTTTGTCTTGGAAAACCACAGTTTATCCCGCAATGCTACATCATGAAGCTTGAACAACAGGGGCCTAGGCTTCTTATCGGATGTGGGACGACCTAGTCGTTGGCAGCGGCTTACATGGCTGGCACAAAAGTCAGGAATATTGAGTCGATGTTTGACTATACTGGCTAGAGTATTTTTGGGATCCTCATCCTGTACTTCATCAACACCATGCAAAAGCAGGATCTTACGTCGCCTCTGAGTCTCTGTGGCATCCATTACCCTTGATAATGCTTCAATCTGCTGTTGAAGCAGTTTCAGAGATTGTTTTACAAACACTCTGAATGCAGCGAATTCAGTGGCTAATGAACTTGCACTCACCGCTTTATTAGGAGTCAGCTGCTCTTGCCGTGTCTCAAACTCTTCCATCCTCTTGTTGAGACTGTCTTTTAGTTGATGCAGGGTGCTTTGCATAGCATCCATAGTGAAGTGATGTGTCTGTGTTTGACTATGGAATTCTTAACAGGATACTAATAAATCCGGCAGATTGACCTCTTAGCAGTATTTAGGTATCATGTAAGTAGAAAATTTGTAGATATAATAATAAAAACAATTAATTATTTGTGGAGCGATAAAAACTTCAACTTTTTCCTTCGCCTACCCACAATTCAGTATGTATTATTTATATCATGGTGGAATAAAAGTTAAGGAAAATGGCATTATTGGAAACGAAAATTATGGTAAATACATTTATGGATATGGATTTAAATTATTATGACACTTGATTGATTATGACCAATGGAATTAGTGACAGTCATTTTATGTCATTTCACGATTGTGGCAACTGAAGCGTGATTTCTAATGAAATTATGGCATATACCAGTATGGCATATGAAATAATGGCATTTTAAATTATGGCAAACATTAGTAAACCAACATGGATACACAAACAACCACAAAAGCGAACATACCACAGATACCAAATCCACCTTTCAACTTGCCAATGTGTGCGGAATTGGGTAAACCTGGAGTTCGTCTGAGAGGCGTTGCACTCTTTATGAAAGACAACTCTGAAAGAGCGGGCATAGCCTTCTGTAACCCCGTGGCTAGCAGTACGGTGTGCATCTCATCGGGTCTCGGCGCCCCTCGGCGAGAACTTCTATGAAGCGTAAAACCTATAACGAGCTGCCAACAGTGACAATAGAGGGTCAGACGTGCAAAATAGTGCGAAAGAAGAATAAAACTGTCGCACTTCTCTGCGCGGACGACCAAATCACTGAATTCGAGAAAGTATGCGTAGCACTGACGGAACTGGGTTGCCGAGAAACATTGTCACCCAAAAAACTCAGTATCGACGCGATGGTAGTGGGGTATAGGAAAGGAAACACCGCGGATTACGTGGGTGCTCTCAAATCCTCCAAATACTACGAGCTGGTGATATACGAAGAGAGGGGTCAAAACCTAAGCTTTCTGAGAGGCTTGGCCCAAGAGCAGGCACTCTCGTCGACAATAACCGACTGCTGGGATCATCCAGTCCCAGGCTCAACTATCAGCTGGTCCGAGCGATTGGAAAATCGGGTGCGAGAAGAAAATCTCCAAGCCAATCAAGCACAAGTTGATAAAACCAATGCAAGGACACAATCAACAGCAGCAACGATACTGACCACAGTCTTCCGGACGCGTTCATTTGCCATGGATAATACGGTGCGTGACTTCTTTAGAGGGCCACCCTGCAACCAACTGGAGCTGCCCAGACCTCAACGCACTAAAGTCGACATGGGACAGGTAACCCCTATACTCAGAAGCATTCGAGAACCGCGAGACCACATAGTGAATGCGTTCATGGAATTCATAGCAGTCACGAAAGCCACACGAAATGCAGACCTACCGCCGTGATAACCAAAGACTTGACAATGACAGATCTCTAGTAGTATATGGAAACATGTCGGGATCGTACATGGCGGCCTACAGCCACGGGTGTGGTTTTGTGCCTTTGAATGAAGAAGAGTCAAGGGAGGGTAAACTTGTATTCAAAACACCACTCGGCGATTTAATAGTGGTAGTCGCCAAGTGTACCAAGGTGATGCTCGAAGACCGGATTCTGAATATGGCACAAACCATATCGGGAGACCTGGGCGACAGCGGATACCCGGAGCACTGGACGACGACCACAATATCATGGGTAAATGGAGTTCCCGGGTGCGGGAAGACGACCTGGGTGATGTCTGAAATAAAGATTGAAAGTGACATCATATTAACAACTAATATGGAAGCTGCCAGGGATTTTAGGGACAAGCTGGAGCCACGAATAGGCGATCGTGTCAAAACAAGAGTGCGGTCTATAGTCTATGGCATCCTTTCTGGTCAATGGAATAAGTAAAGGCGAATCGTGTATATGCCTCATGGTGGACGAGGCCCTTATGAACCACTTTGGATCCATAGTAATGGCATACAGCTTGCCAAAGCCAGTGAAGCCCTGTTGATCGGTGATAACAATCAGCTTCCGTACATAGATAGATAGAACCTTTTCCCACTGTTCTATAGTAGACCCAACCTTATTACTAACATAACAAAAGAGCTGTTATGTACGTACAAAAACCCCCAGGATGTAGTGTATGCCCTCAGTGAAATCCACATCCAGGCTGAGAAAGCTCTCTTAATCAGCCAGGGATACGGTAACAACGAGGGATCTCGCACACTGACGGTTGACGAATCGCAGGGATTGACATACGAAAAGGTGGTTATAGTGCGTACAATATCACGCAAATCCCAAATCCTCCAGTGTCCCGCATGCTGTAGTCGCAATTTCAAGGCACACAAACACCTGTATCTACTACACAGATGACAGCAGTGACGACGCGACAGCGCGTCTAATAACTCGCGCTGAAGTTGCGACTACAGAGCAAGTGAGGGATTACAACCTAAAAATGGCGATCCGGCGAAGGGACGATAAGGCGAGAGATACTCTTTTATCCTTTATAAAAAACCCGTGCCCTTGACTTTGACTTAGAGCTACTAGCTTACTTATTTTATATTACTTTTATTTATAACTAGCTGAGCCCGCAAATTCGTTTACGTCACTTAAGGTGTATAAAAGGAGAGGGATTTCTTCATCAGACTCATCAAGCAGCGTGTGAAACTGCCCTGTTTGCTTAAGCAGAAAAGAGCTTAAAGATTAAGTCTACTCTAAAACAATTCAGTCCACGCCTTCGGCGCGGAGTGTTGTCTGTGTCAACCGGTAGGAGAGAGCACCGTGTCTCCTCTCCAGCCACTTGTCCATGACCGGTCTGACGGCCGCGATTTTGGCGAATCCTCCCTTTGGTTGCTCAAGTCGTACCTTCCATGTCTCCTAGGTTTCCTGGTGGAGCAGGGATCGCTGGGCCTCGATTTCTCGAGACGCAGGCCTTTGGCCCCGCTCGAGCGCCTCCTTGCGCCATCTAAACAGCGACGCAAGGGCTCTCGCTTCCAGGTCCCATGGAGGGGTCCCAGCTAGGAGACATGCCGCCTCACCGGAGATCGTGCGGTATCCCCTTTATCACCCGGATGGCCATCGTCCTCTGCGGGCTCAGCAGTCTAGCCACATTGCTGGCCGTCAGGGTCTCCGCCCATACGGGGGCCCCGTATAGGGCCATACTTCGCACGATCGCCAGGTACAGTCTCCTGTAGGGAGCGTTGGGTCCCCTGATGTTGGGCATCACTCGCGCTAACCAACCATAAGGTTCGCTCACAATAACCTAATTTGTCTATCTCTTAAGGTTCGCTCACGATATCATGAAACTGAAGAGTTTGTTTGTGCTAGGATCTCAGAAACTACTGGTTTCATTTCAAAAATTATTTTACACTTTAATAGTCCGTTTATTGAGGCTGGCTAATGGCGATATAACATCACGCTAAAACGAATAGGAACAGAGCACCTATGAATAATGTTTCGAGAACGGGGATTATTTCTTTCTTTTGAGAGCTTCCATTGTGTACGCTGCATATATAGTTAAAGTTATGTAAAAAATGTGTGTTTTAAATTGTTCCTCTTAAAAAGTTATAAAAAAAGTCCTTCACAGCATATGCCTATCTTTTAAGGTTCACTTACAATAACCCTCTTATTAAGTTTTAAAGTATGAGCGACGCCACGGGAGTAAACTTGGTCTGCAATGGCAGCCAGTCAACTGAACGATAAAAATCGGCCAAGTGCGAGTCGGACTCGCACACGATAAGTTCCATACTGAAAAACGGATGGGCGGAAGTAAAAGCGCCGAGAAACATTATATCACTTTAACACTTCTTTCCTTCTCACTCTGACGTGACGCAAACGAAGATATATGCGGTGCAGCTCTAATGAATATAAGCGACGCGTCGCGCTTATTCCCGTCGGGAATAAGCGCGACGGGGGTAAATGCAACGGAAAACATTACTCGAAATATTAATACCATACCTCTCTTATTCTCACTCTCATGTGACGCAAACGAAGTTGCGCGGGTCAGCTAGTACTTAATATTATAAAGCTGAAGAGTTTGTTTGTTTGTTTGTTTATTTGAACGCTAGGATCTCAGGAACTACTGGTTGGATTTCGGATTTTTTTTTACAATTTGATAGTCCGTCTATTGAGGATGGCTATAGGCTATAAAACATCACGCTAAGGCGAATAGGAGCGGAGCGGTAGTCAGTAATGTTTTGAAAACGGGCAATATTTTTTACCGTTTGAGAGCTTTCGAGGCGTTCGCTGCGTAAATGGTTAAAGTTACGTAAAAATTGTATATTACAAAATTGTTTCTCTTAAAAAGTGTTAAAAAAAGTCCTTAACAGCATATGCCTATCACATAAGGTTCGCTCATAATAACCTAATTTGTCTATCTCTTAAGGTCCGCTCACAATATTTTAACACTGAAAGTTGGTTTGTGCTAGGGTCTCAAAAAGTAATGGTTGCATTTCAAAACTTATTTTACAGTTTAATAGTCAATTTATTGAGGATGGTTAATGACAGTATAACATCACGCTAAGACGAATAGGAGCGGAGCAGCCATGAATAATGTTTCGAGAACGGAGAAAATTTCTTTCTTTTCAGAGCTTCCATTGTGTACACTGCTTAAATGGTAAAAGTTACGTAAAAATATATATTAAAAAATTGTTCCTCTTAAAAAGTGTTAAAAAAAGTCCTTAACAGCATATGCCTTTCTTTTAAGGTTCGCTTACAATAACCCTCCTAATAAGTTTTATAATATGAGCGAGGCGACGACGACGTCAGTAATCGTGGTCTGCAGTGGTAGCCCGTCAACTGAGATAAAAACCTGCCAAGTGCGAGTCGGACCCGTACCAAAAAAAAGGACGGGGGAAACTTTCATGTGACGCAAACGAAGTTGTGCGGGTCAACTTTAATGAAAATAAGCGACGCGACGGGAGTAAATGCGACGGGAAACATTATATCACTAAATATTTAAACTACACTTCTCTTTTTTACACTCCCATGTGACGCAAACGAAGTTGCGCGGGTCAGCTAGTGACTCATAAAACACAAGCAGGTTAATCCTAGCTTACCTAGTTTTTGATCGGATAGCGATGCGTAGTGTCGGTGTTTATTCAGTAATCCGCACTAATATTATGAAGCTCAAGAGTTTGTTTGTTTGTTTGAACGCTGGGATCTCAGGAACTACTGGTTGGATTTCAAAAATTCTTTTACATAGCCATCCTCAATGGTGATGCTATGACCGTTTTTGATTGAACTGTGTAATGCTAGACTCCCGCCACTAGCGTAGAATATAAACACAATATTTTAGAAAATATTTGTCATTGACCTTTCCTGTTAGACCGCGAGATTGTTTACTTACATGTGGAAGTTTGTTATCGGCAAAAATAGCCTCTATGACTTTGTGGTTTTCACCGAATATAAATATTTTACAGAAATGTAATATGTAGAAGACCTATTTAGATTAAGCTTGGGTAATTAATTTGCAGTGTTTATTTTACATTGTGATCATCATTGTTTATCAACTAGAAACTAAATCATTAAAAATATTGAATATGCGATTAAAAAAGTGACGTGTTAAATAAAACACAAATACTTAATAGTTATTTATGCAACTGTGGTATAATGAGGGGTATTAAAACATGAATGTGGGTTTATCACACGAAGCGAAGCTGAGTGTGATAATAGTATCACATGAGTGTTTTAATACCTAATTATACAGTTGCATACAAGACTTTATCTACACCCATGATATGTCCTCTATAAAATATTCTGAAACCATGAGGCGATCTAAGCAGTTAAAAATAGCGGGAAATTGAATTCACTTTAATTTTTTTTTGCGGCGCGCCGGCGCCGCCGCTTTGGTAGTTCAATGCAACGCGCGTGAATGACAGTTCTTTTTTAATACAGTTGCTCAAAAAGTGGCGTATTACAGGGACGTATAGCGTTCGGGATGTGGGCTATTACACACTCGTGCTTTTTCTTTACCATTCCCGCACTCGTGCGTTTTCTTTCCCAATTGTCAAAATAATGTCTGTGTTTCATGCAAATATTTCTAAAAAAAGATACTAACTTGTTTCAATATCAGATTAAAAGTAATTTTAATTAAAATTTAAGCATAAATATTATTATAAGTATCGGTCAAATTAAATTTATAAATATAAAAAAGTTTGCTGTATGAAGTGCACTGCCATAGTCTCTGCTTAGGAAGGTATATTTTTCTTTTACGGTTGGCGCCATTTTGGATATTCAGGTTTATTGTGTTTTTATTACATATTTTATTAAATTGCTTAATTTTTTCGCAACTGTATTAAAAATAGTTGTTCAATACAACGTGTGGGACTGGTATTTAAACTCGTTGCGACTGTCAACCACCTCTCGGAACTCGTTGTAATAACAGAAATCCCACACTTGTATCGAAAACTACAATTTTTGAAACTCATACAGATTCCACGGATCGAGCGGTAAGAATTTGGCTGTCTGATGAGTAAGGGCTCGTTTAAGGAGACGCGGGGCGTCAAGCGTCGCGTACGGCGTGGCTTGCAGCGGCGCGTAAAGCGATTCGACCGTTTATAGTCAGGCGGCGCGTGAAGCGGCGCGTGGAGCGGCCCGCGTAGCGTCACGCGCGAACTCAAACATATAGAAATGTAGGAGCTCGTTTAAGGAAACGCGGGGCGTCGAGCGACGCGTGCGGCGTGGCTTCCCTCGAGGCTGCATCCGCCGCGTGGTACGCAGCGACACCCACTGCGTCACCCGCTGCTTCACCCGCTGCGACACCCGCTGCGACGCTAGGGATGTAAACTTTATTTATAAATGATAATGATATGTATATTTCAAAAATATCAATATATCGTTTATAAATATCGATATTTTAGTAACGATATTGTAACCAAAAATATCATAAAATCATAAAAAAATAGAATTATTGTTTTGGGTTGTATTACGTTCATAAAGCTCCCCTATAATATTTTTTCTTATTTATCTCCCATGTACAGACAGCGACCTGTTACGATTTTATTATATGTATTGATTCGGAGGGTTCTGCTTCGGAGGGATTTATTGTGGTGTAAATTTGGAGAAGCCTACGTCCAGATTTGATTGATTTTGGCTATCTAATTTGAATTACCAAAACTATTAAAATGTAAAATATAAAGTTAACACTTGGCTGCCACCGCCACGGTGGCGGAGTGAAAGTGCATGCGACCACAGATTACTAAATAGTTACTACGTAACAGATATATCACTCCCATACAAAAGCGACAATACCTACGCTATATTAGCTTACAAAATTTTAATAATAATACCTGCTGCTCAGAACGAGAAGAATTGTACCTTAAACACGCGCTCATAGCGTCGAGACTGTGTTGCCCGCTGTGCGAGTGACGTCATCGTAAGAATGCGCTAGGGTTGAACCTATAATGATTGTTGTAGGTAATAAAACAAATGTTACGAATCAACCATGTTTTAATCATAGATTTAGAATGCACAAGATAAACAGTGTCAGATAGAAAACGAAACCAAAAAAGAAATATCTATGTGTGAAAATGAATATATGAATATCTATATATGTTATTTAATATCAAATTCACACGTTGAACTCGACACCATCGTAGAAAATATTAAATTTTCCATTTTATTCGTAAGATCACTACAGAATATTGTAAAATATGAATGACATATTATCACCACGGGTGCTAGGGAGATAAATTAAGGGTACACAAGTTGCTATCTCTTTTCCTCTCGAGCTATGTGTACTGGTAAATGAGGTCTCGCTCGCACGCTATGTGTATCTATTGAGAGTAGCGAAAAATTCTAAATCTATGGTTTTAATACGCTTTTAGTAGGTCGACGTGTATGTAACTAACAATGTAATGGAATGTAAGGAAAAAAATTATGAATAGTTTAAAAAAACCCTAGAAAAACACGCTTTTATAAATGCACGTAAAAACCAAAAATAAATTATGAATCACAGTAGGTAGGTAAATCTATATATTTATATTGTTTATCTTATGCCTACCCATAACTAAAATATCAAAGAAATCTAAATTCAACTGACATTACCTTTAGCGTAAGTACCGGCTATTCACCTATCTCACCCGGCAATCCCACCTTACTATGTTACACACACATACATATGGTCACGCGTAGATCTCCGAAGGGGAAGGCAGAGGCATATTAGATGCCCACATTTCATTTTTTTATAGTTTGTACCAAGTACAGGTTGTGACCCTCTGCTGTTTAAATTTTTCAAAAAAAGGCCAAATTCAAAAAGGCCTTCAACTTGGCTGACTGCTATTTTATTGGCAACCGGGACCAACGGCCTAACGTGCCTTCCGAAGCACGGAAACGCTCAAATAAAGGTAACAAAGTGGTCATCCAAGAACTGGCCATAGCGAAAGTTGCTTACTACAGTGATCGATTACAGAACACTGAGTCCCCATATAAAACATTGAATTGCCTATAAAAAACAACAATTTTTTAATACTTGACTCGAATAACTCCTTAATTTAAGATTTACATACTTATCACCTACCTACTTATGTTCAAACAAATAAATGGTAAAAACATTCAAATTGATAAGATTTAAAATATTACTCAGCTTTCTTCCTCTCTCGGCAATTTAAAAAACGACAAATTTTCTTTTGTTTTTGTACTATTACACCCATCCACTGCACAATAATTACGTGGTTTCAGTATTTCGAAGCGTAAGCGCGGGAAACGTGCGGTGCGGTGCGATGCGAGCGCTCAGTCGGGCGTCCGGCAGCCCTCTGCCATGCCAGTTGTATCCCCAGGGAGATGCCGAGCGGTAGGTACATAGCGCGCGATTTTGAGCGAGTGACGGAGGCCTGATGCGACTGCCACACTGAGGTCTTGGGTTTGATTCCCGAGTCTGATCTGGGGTTCAAACCGATCGGCCGATCGAAAAAAATAATATTTTTCCAAGTTTGGGTGTTTTCCATCTACATGTACTACTCGTATTAAAAAAATGTGAAGTGGTCGTGTCTGTACAACGGAGATATGGCTATGCTACATGGAGGAAAAGTACCTTAAACATTGTAGATGGAACATTTTACTGAAAGAAGACATTATTTTAATTTAAAAAACTACTTAAACTGCATTCATAGATTTTTAAATAATTACATGGTTGAGCCGGGAATCGAACCCGCTACACGAGAAAAAATAATCACCCCTTAGGTTAATCATACCAATCGAAAGGCTTCATCATAAGGATTATTTTTTGCTACATAGTGTCAGAAAGAACGAACTTGGACGTATTACGTCCAAGTTCTGTTTGTAGCTCGTGGACATTTGCATTTCTTGTAAACTACATTTAATATAGGCTGCGGTGACCTTCTGGTGGGTCGTATGCTTGTCTGCTACATTAGTGGTATAAAAAATTACATAACCCCATAAAAAATCTAACGTTAGATTTGTGGATCTCGGCGGCCATCGTATTTGTCCCGATCCAGGAACGAAAGTCTTCATTGAGATCACCGGCGATGCCAACTTTTCATTTTTGTAAACAAAGTTTCACATCAAATGTTAAAATACATGCTCTTGCTTTCATTTTTGACACTATGTTACTTAGCAAAAAATAATCCTTATGATGAAGCTTTTCGATCGGTATGATAAACCTACGGAATGATTATTTTTTCTCGTGTAGCGGGTTCGATTCCCGGCTCAACCATGTATTTTTTTAAAAATCTATGAATATAGATTAAATTGTTGTTTAAATTAAAATAATGTCTTCTTTCAGTAAAATGTTCCATCTACAATATTTAAGGTACTTTTCCTCCATGTGGCATAGCCGTGGGACACCCTGTATATCTTTCATAAATATCGATGTATCGTTTATTTTGCGTACATGACATTTTGCTTTCATGACGTTCTGCTCCAGAGGGTTATAAACATCGATTACATTTTTTTAAATAAAATATCGATATTTTATTTTGAAAAATATTTTTATTTTAATATCGACATTTTCTAGGAACTTAATTGCCAGACATTCCTAACGCATACCCCGCACCTCTCCCACCCCTTCCTTGGCGCGGCCTTTGCGGCGTCACCCGCAGCTTCATCCGCCGCGTTCCTCCATTGTGAGACTCGCTGGTTTACCCGCCGCGTCCTCCGCGGCGTCACCTGTCGCTTCATTTGCCGCGTCCGACGCGACGACACTCGTCGCTGGGGCAGCTACAACTCAAACCAACGCCTACAAAAACGCTTCTCCTTGAACGCTCTGAACATTTCCATATGTTTGTGTTTCTGGCGGCCCGCTAGGCGGGCCGCGCCGCTCGAAGCGCCGCGTCTCCTTAAACGAGCACTAACCCTTTGCGCGGAAGAGATTGAATATGCGAAAAGAGTGTTATTATGAAATTTCATACAACATAATACCACCTGTTCGGATGATATTATGGTTATTAGGACATTTAATGTACCTATTAATGTTGGCAATAAGCTAACTGTTTCAGAATCTTTTATAGAGGATTTAAATTATGGGTGTAGATTAAATCATTTTAAAAATATATTAAATCACCAAAAATCGAATTAGGCAAGCATACTATATATATATATGGAAAGCGAATGGATATGTGTGGATATGGTGAGGTTAGGCCTTTCATCTGAAACCTACACATTTATAAGTGGAGCGCACGGATGTAGGAGATGGTTAGACCACTGTTTAGTGTCTCAGTCAGCAGTACAGTCCGTTGTAAACGTAACTGTACATAATAATCAGATATACTGGTCAGACCATTTTCCTTTAGAAATAACTTGTAACCTAGGGATAATCAAGTCAAAAGTAGTTTATGCTCAGGGTGTTAGTAACAGAATACAGTGGGGAACGCGTGACTTAGACGAAATTGAAAAATATAGGGGCATATGTAACAGAAAACTACGGGACATTGACTTTCCGCAGGAACTGAGCTGTTGCTCTGACTTTAAGTGTCTAAACACCTATCATAGGTATATTATTGATAGATTATATGACAATATTGTTAGTGTGCTCTGTAACGCATCGGTTGAAAGCCGTAATTATATACCTAGACGTAAAAAAACAGTTTAGATGTGTTTACGGATGGAATAAGTATGTAAAAGAGGCGCATAGGCAGGCTAGGCGTGACTACTTATTGTATGTGTCGGAGGGCAAGCCGGAGAGTGGGCTTATTTATAATAAAATGTGTGATAGTCGCAGATTGTTTATATCACGTCTTAAATACTGCCAAAATAATCAAGATCAAATAAGGATGGACTATCTTGCTTCACAACACGCCTCCAAAAAGTTCCACAAATTCTGGACTGGGACTAAACAATTAGATGGTCGAGTCAGCCTGCCAGTCACCGTGGATGGCATTAGTGACCCGAAGCTCATAGCTAATGCCTTCAGGAGTCACTTTCAGGTGGAAGCCTGTGTTTCGTCGGAGTTGGGTGCTGAGGATCATCGGTCAGTTCAACACTCTACTCGGTTTTCTGGAAGGGATGTAGCGAATATTATCAATGGTATGAAGAGGGGAAAATCACCTGGGTATGATGGGCTCAGCATTGAACACTTGCAGCACGCAGGGGTTCACCTGCCTAGAGTGTTGGCCCTTCTGTTTACCCTGTGCCTGCGTCACTCATACTTACCGACTGCCCTCATGAAGACGGTGGATGTGCCAATAGTTAAGAACACTGCTGCTGATTCGTCAGATAAGGCCAATTATAGACCGATATCTCTGGTCACCGTAACAGCTAAAGTTCTTGACGGGTTACTGGATCAGCAATTGGACAATTTCACGTGTCTAAATGGTACCCAATTCGGTTTTCGGGTCGGATTGTCTACAGAAAGCGCCATACTGTCTCTACAGCACACTGTACAGTATTACCTAAAGAGAAAAACGCCTATTTACGCATGTTTCCTGGATTTATCCAGGGCTTTCGATCGTGTTCTATATAACAGGCTCTGGGCAAAGCTTAGGGGCTCTGGCGTCCCTGATGATCTTGTGGACATTTTCGCCTACTGGTATAAGAACTTGGTGAGGTGGGGGGACGTCTACTCTGATGAGTATGCTGTGCAGTGTGGGGTGAGGCAAGGGGGGCTGACATCACCGAGACTATTTAACATATATGTTAATGAACTGATTGGGGAGTTCAGCAGCACTCATGTTGGGTGCCATGTAGATGACATATGTGTCAATAACTTGAGTTATGCTGATGACATGGTGCTGCTGGGACCTTCGATTGGCGGTTTGAGGCAGCTGGTGGGTAAGTGTGAGCATTATGCTGCGGAGCACGGTTTAAGGTACAACGTTAGTAAGAGCGAGTTCATGCTTTTTAAAGGTAGTAACAAGGAACCTGACTATATACCGCCCTTATTGCTCGACGGAGTACCATTGAGTCGTGTTTCGCAGTTTAAATATCTAGGTCATATAGTGACTGAGAAGTTATGTGACAATTTGGATATTGAAAGGGAGCGCAGGGCATTGTCGGTTCGCGGTAATATGTTGGCGCACAGGTTCGCTCGGTGTACTGCAGAAGTAAAAGTTACATTATTTAAAGCTTATTGCCAAACTTTTTACACCAGCGGCTTGTGGGCCAACTTTACCCAGAGGGCCTACAATGCCTTGCGAGTCCAGTACAATAATGTGTTCAGGACACTGTTTCGGCTCCCTCGGTACCGCAGTGCTTCCGGTATGTTTGCTGACGCGGGTGTAGATGACTTCTATGCGATTATGCGAAAGAAAGTAGCGTCGGTGGTGCGGCGGGTTCGGGGGAGCCGGAATAGTGTATTAATGATGATAGGCCAACGAACAGACTCTGTGCTGATGGCTAGGTTTACTGAGCTCCATGTGAGGCGAGTTGGGTAGGTTTGGGGTACAGATGTCACGCTAATAATAAATTTAACTGTAATGATATATATATTTTTTTTTGATTTGTTATAATGTGTTTGAATTTAATTATTAATTTGTTTTATTTTAATTTTATTGGTTTTATTTTAATTTATTTCAATTTAATTTGTTTTTAATTTAATTTAATTTATTTGTTTATGACATTATTTAAAGTTTTTGGGACATTTTTAATTTTATTGAATTTTATTAATTGGTTAGTTTGTATGAGGAATTTTATGGACATTGTCTGAGAATAAATAATTTTTATTTTATTTTTTATTTATACTAACAATAAGACCTGTAAAATTAACCTGTGTTTACGAAATAAAGAATCAGAATCTGATACTAAAAGCGACGTAACGGTGTCATGTAAAACAGTGATTATCGTGTTAAAAAGGAATTAAATCAACAAAAATGTTGAATAGGGAATCAAAACAAAAGTGACATTTTATAACTAAAATGTCACTTTTATATATTTTATATTTGATCCCTAAAACTAAAATGCCACTTTTATTTTTATTGCATATTCAACCTTTTTGTTAATTTATTTACTTTCTGAAAAAAAAAAGGAAGTTGATCACGTACAAAAGAGACATTTTAAAGCACAGTAAAAATATTTCTTACCAAGTGTTTTGTTTCAAGTGCAAAAAACGAGTGTGTTCTAGTGAGCACGAAGTGACGGATACTAATCTATTTTCGATGTAAATAAATACTTACGAATGTTAATTACCACACCATCACGGTGAACCAGTTTACTGTGTATGTATTGTGTTATATTAAAGGCGTGTATTGCTTAGAGTGTACGTTATAGTTATAAATAGTCTAATGCTATTCAATAACTCACACGGAAGCACTGGAAGATTTCTGTGCTAATTTCTGTCTATTTTGAAAAATAGCATAGCAAGATATGAGTAATTAAAAAGTTTAGGATGAAATTGGACACAATTATTTTGTCCAGAATAAATTCTGATATTAAACAATTTAAACGTTATTTATGTATATTTTGTTCTACTACAGAGAAAGGACAGTATTAATTCCGTTATTTGTAACCGACTTCAAAAATAGAGTAGGTAGATTACTCAATTTAACCGTACCTATGTGTAGGTATTTTTTTTGTATGAACTTCTTTGATAATTAATATAGCCGAATAAAGTTTAACGCATCACTAATAAAATTATTATTAAAATTTAAATATTAACAGAAATAAAACCGGCTAAGTGCGAGTCGGACTCGCGCACGGAGGGTTCCGTACCATAAAACAACAAAAAGGCTTATTTGTTGCATGGGAGCCCCCCTTTATTTTTTTTTTATTTGACGTGAGGGAAAATCCTTCATGGATGCTATTCCGGGTTCCTACCGGCTAAGAACCTCACATAACGCCTAACAGCCTACGGTTGGGAGCCTCGGGTTAGCCCTCGGAAAGATGTCCCAGTAAATGTCCATTTTGTTTTAATTATATTTATTTTTTATGTAAATAGACTGCTCGATATTCTGTAAGTATTTCACACGTCTACTGGTTGCCCTTATAACATAATATCACTACATATTATAAAACAAGTATTGCTCTATTCTATGGTGTTTGTTAACCACAGAGCAACGCGCGCCTTAGACAGTTCGCGTTGCTCTATGTTGTTAACTATCCTGTTATCCTCTTATAGATCCTCTACGGTGGGTACAGTATGTAATTCTCTATGTTTAATTTATTTTTCAGAATATTGATGACATTCGAATGATGACATTATTAACACGATAAGTCTACAACATCGATGCATGTATAGTCCGTTCATAGTTAATTTACCTCTAGCTGTGAGGATGGCTTCCCTGATTTTCGTGTTACCATACTAAGATTTTTTTTCTCCCATGTACTCCACCTTAAGTCGAAACTTATTTTCTTCTTTTGCTGCCGTTTTTTCGGACGTGGAAATTATTTGAGATGTGGAAGCAGCACCTTTGCCCTCCTTGGTGATGGTGATGAGTGTCTTTTTAGGGTTTCGTAGCCAGATGGCAAAAACGGAACCCTTATAGATTCGTCATATCTGTCTGTCTGTCTGTCCGTCCGTGTGTCACAGTCACTTATCTCCGAAACTATAAGGCCTATGCTATTGAAACTTGGTAACTAGATGTATTCTGTGAACCGCATTAAGATTTTTATATAAAACTAGAAAAAAAGCAGTGAATTCTGGGGGTCCCCATATTCAGAACTGAAACTCTAATTTTTTTTTTCATCACTCCCATACGTGTTGGGTATCTATAGATAGATCTTCAAAAATGCTATTGAGGTTTCTAAAATCATTTTTTTCTAAAGTGAATAGTTTGCGCAAGGGACACTTCCAAAGTGGAAAAATGTGCCCCCCCCCCCCCCCCTCTAACTTCTAAACTAAGAGAATGATATATCTAAAAAAAATATATGATGTACATTGCTATAAAAACTACCAACGAAAATTAGTTTGAACGAGATAGAGCTGGTAGTTTTTTTTTAATACGTCATAAACCGCAATCTTCGGATAGAAAAATCACTACCACTGCTAACGTGTTAAAACATCAATCAAGGTTACAACGAACTATAAGAACTTCTATATTATGTCACTTGCTGCTACGAAACCCTTCATGGGCGAGTCCAACTCGCACTTGGCCGGTTTTTTTGAATTACATATCCATTTTATGTAAATAAAAATGAAACTTAAGAAAAATCTTGTAGTAACAGAACTACGTCTTTAGTAATGTTAATTGTACTGACTAATGTATATTTACATTAAAAAAAACTCTCAGTCTTAACGGTTCCATCTTATAATCTTCCCTAATATGTGGTAAAATGTCTGAAGCTGGCACTCATAGGGGGACTTTACTGCAATACCAACTTACAGAAAACGATCTGTCAGAGGTAAATTAACTGTGAACGGACTGTAATTGAATTGTGTGTTTGTAAGTAAATTGTTTCTATACAATTTACGTACAAACACACAATTCAATTACATGCACCGATGTTGTATACAATAGACTAAAAAAATGAGAAATATGGGCTCTTTGTTTTCTATTTCCTATGAAATTGCTATCTTTGAGATATTATAATTACCTACCTTAAGAGGGTTAACATATTTCGCCCCAAGTTTTGCTCAGGAACCATACTTTTCATTGCGTTTAAAGTCATTAAATATTTATCGTACAAACATGGTATTCACTAACATACTTAGTAAATTTAGCGCTCTAAACGTTTTATAAAACATATTTTACCTAACAACAGATTACATATTATGGTTAATATCAACGAAAGTGAACAAGGTTTTTCAATTCATACGATTTGCATCGATTTCGATGCTTAAATTCATGTCAAATAACTGATAAATTTAATGAACAAGGGATACGAAGCAATTGCAAAAGGCCTAGGCTATCTGTTTGTAGAATAACCTGATATCAGGTAGGTTCCTTTTTTTGGAGAAAAATGACTGTCAAGTTTGCTCAAATACTGAGAATTTTCACCACAATAAAGTAGTCTTTTCACCAGCTTCTGTAGTTTAAATCATTATGATAATTATGTAATATTATGTCAGAACTTCTCCTCTGACAATAAAAATATTTCTTTATAAGTAACTAGATACAGATTTTTTTTTACAAAGTATTTTGTGAACCCCTATAAATGCAGATACGCGAACAAATACGATTTAGTACCGCCGAGAGGCTCTCAGAGAGTGGTCATGTCGCTCGGTGTTCCATTTTTGAATACGAAAAAATTAACAAAAATAGTCTAATTCTAGCGTGACCAAACAATCTTAGTACTTTGTGACGTATAATATAATATACTAGCTGATGCGCGCGGATCCCGTTCCAGCTTCCCGTGAAAACAATTTTCTGGGATAAGAAGTAGCCTATGTGTTATTCCAGACTATACTCTATCCCTATACCAAATTTCAGCTGGATCCATTCAGCCGTAAGAGCGTGATTGAGTAACAAACATCCAAACATCTAAACATCCAAACATCTTCACAAACATTTACATTTATAATATTACTAGGACTAGGACTAGGATATAAATATTTATGGTCGATATACAACGTGAACTTTTGTATAGTGCAAAGCTCAGACACCCCGACTAGAGTTTCGCTTCAAAATACTGTATAAAAAAAATTAAATGAATCTAACGAAAACTGACCAAGTTATAACAGCGTAGTGTAGGTATTGTACGCAAGGCAGGTAGTCACTATTCGTGTGGTATTGATAATAACATATTAACACCCCATTTCATAAGTGGTAATTATGGAACACCTGTGAGGAACCAGACCAGGATTGGGACGGCTATAAAGCCGCTAAAGCAAAATACAAGTAGCGACTGAGATACAGAAGTACCAAGTCTTGGAGAAACTTCTGCTAGAGTCAGACTAATACTGGCCAAACAAAAGACATAACTGTCCGTATCTATAAAGAAACCTGACGGCGCGGCGGCCTGACCAACCCATGAAAAGAATTATTTATACTGTTGATGGATGGCACTTGGTGGAACCTGCTGCACATATTCATTAACGGCACTTGTACTGTTCCACAACATTTATTTATTTTACACCTGACTGGTTTCGCCTTTCGGCAATTTTCAAAGGCCAATAAACATTATATAATGACCACTACATCACTTAATTACTCGAAAACAATAAATTAATAACAAATAAATTACCACTACATCATTCTACTAACGTAAACTATCATGAAAAGAAGACGAGAGTATTTTGATTCAAACGCACTTCCCAGGATGCCAATTGCTGCAGACACTCATGTGGCTGGTGGAATACGTATCCACAAAAGAAGTCCAGTGGGAGCTCGCAAGACCTGTTCTAATCTATTCTGTCAACTTACAAAAATCTGAATGGGTAATTAACAACTTCAAGTCCTTCAAATCTCCAGGACAGGATAAAGTCTTCCCTGCAGTGATAAAATGGGGGAGGACACAAGTTGATATTGTCAGCTACATAGTATCTGTACGCCAGACAATGAATGGAACTGTGACCCTGACTGTGGAGAGAGGTCTAAGTGATCTTTATACCAAAACCCGGTAAAGGGTTTATATTTGTGATTCGGACCTCTGGTTATACAGACCGATAAGCCCTTCGTCTTTTCTGCTAAAAACTCTGGAAAGATTGTGTGACAGAGACAATCGAGAGACGGCCCTTCAAAATAAGACACTGCATTCCAACCAACGCGCATATTGCCCCCGGCAAGTCAACAGACTCAGCACTACATGCAGTGGTACACAAAATAGAAGAGGTCATCCAGAATCAATCAATCAATGTGCCTCGGCACTTTCATGAACATAGAGGGAGCTTTTAAAAAAAAGAAGCATAACCACGGCACTGGCAAAACACCGAGTATACACGATGTCAGTGAATAGATAGATAACATGCTAAATAACTCATTTTAAAGCTACAGACAAGCAGAAACCAGTGCGCAGCCATGGCCAAAGGTTGTCCAGAAGGGGGCGGGGTCTCACCACTGCTAAAAAACCTTGTTGTAGACGACCTAATAACCAATCAATCAATTTAACCTAGAACTGTCCCTATATACATGGATGTGGAACAAGCCAAAGCAGATGGTAAAATTAAATTATGGAGAAAATACGGATCTGTTAATACAAAGCATGACTGGTATTTTAAAATCCAAGGCCGACTTCAATTCAAGTGAGAAGCTGCGTTTATTTTATCTTCTAGTGATCTTGTGTATATAATAAATATTTTTAATGAATTGTATTAAAATTACTTTCAGTCAAGCCAACATTTATCGATTTGCGTACACCGCAAATCGATAAATGTTGGCTTGACTGAACACTAATTTGCCCTTAAGCACAGTAAATATTTCGAAAGACGACGAGTACTGGACTACAAGGATGGAACCTAAATTGTTAAATTTTTACGACAAATGTCTGTTGATTTTTAATATTTAAAGCAATTAGTTTGCTAACTTTTTCATAATATTTTATTATAAAGTGAAAAAAGACAACTTGGCCCAGACGGGATGTCTAAATGAAATGTCTGTTGTCAAAATGATTAACCCCAGAAAGAGTCGATAAAATAAAATTAAATTAAATTTATTCCCTTTGAAATTTAAAAAAAATAGGTTTGTCAACATTTTTGTGACACTACTGGGGGTTCGGAAATGCTACAGACTGAGAAGAACACTCCAAGAAACTCAGTTCGGTCCCTCCCAAAATTCATCTTAGTAGGTATCTAATAATCGATCAATGCCGATACGGAAGGGCTAATTAATTAGCATTTTTCTTAACGGTGTGCATTGTTATGCACATGCCTCTTAATAAATATTTGGTTATTGTAAATAAAAAACACCTACTATCAGTATTAAGATTAGAGTTAGATCCCATAGCTCAAGCTTATAGCTTAGTTTGGGCTAGATGATGTTGTGTAAGAATATCCAACAATATTTATGAATTATTTATTAAAAATATTTTAATGTTCCTGCCAGCACTGAATCTGTAGTAGGCAGCAAAACATCGGACCATGCCAAGCGCCTGCGCATTGCTACGTAAATATTATTTGTTTTTAACCATGTGTATTGTCAAATTTAAATATTTATAGTGTATAATAGAATATTGTCCATTACTTTCTACAATTTTCGTATATTTAGATACTTTAAAAATAAACTTATGAAACCGTTTTCATGTATGTGTGTATTTGTAATTTCAATATTGATATTAGTTAGGTAAATAAATGTCAACTTTATTAATTTTATTGATGTCAGTATCTGTCACTACTAGAGTCGAAATATTTCTTTTATTTATTGAGACAAATGTTACAATAAAGCATAATAACTATTTACAATATGAATAAAACTAAACTAAATCTAAATAGGGCCCCGGTGGCATTGTGCCCAAAAAACTGGCAGCATTCCCCTTTTGAACGGCGATGCTTATTCGTTGGGAGAAATAACTGCCAGCCCTTAGGTCACAAGTTGACTCCACAAGGCGCTTCTTCAAAATTTTAAAAAAACTTTATGCCCATGAACCTAGGGTCTCGACACACATACACACTACTAAATATCAATAAATTTGCAAATTTGTTTTAAACTAACACGCGTTGAACACATATTTTTATACAAAACGGGATTTCGCGTGGCACTATTTTATTATTAATTAAAGGTTTCGGTACCTTCACTTTCCGAGGCGATCTCGGGACCACGATAGGTGTAACCCTGTCGAAACGTCGAGGAAAGTGAAGGTACCGAAACCTTTAATTAATAATAAAATAGTGCCACGCGAGATCCCGTTTTGTATAAAAATAATCAATAATTGAAGAATGAAATTTGACTTGAAGAATGCCTTTAATTCAGTAAACAGGGACACTTTGTTGACACAAGCCAAATTGGAAACACCCAAAATTTTCCGTTTTCTTTGGCAATGTTACCGACATCCATCAAAATTATTATATAAGGACAACATTTTAGATTCTGCAGTGGGTTGTCAACAAGGTGACCCCCTTGGGCCACTCATTTTCAGTTTATCAATTCATCCAATAATTAGCCAACTAAATTCAAAATTCAACGTCTGGTATCTAGATGACGGCACTTTAGGAGGGGATGTAGATACAGTTTTCACAGATTTGGCTTTATTAAAAGATAAATTTGAATCTATTGGTTTAGAACTCAATTCTTCAAAGTGTGAAATTTTTGTTAATGATAACATGGACAGTGTTTCCACATTAGCAAAATTTAATGTTTTGGCTCCAAATTTAAAAATTACTCAAAAAAGTTCTCTTCGCCTCCTAGGGTCTCCTATTCTAGAAGATGCCTATGAATCTTTCATTGAGGAAAAAATTCAAAATTTTTGTGATGTTTCGGACCGACTTCTTCAAATTAATATGCATTCGGCTTTTACAATCATTCGGTATTGCCTTTTTGTCCCAAAATTAACTCATGCTCTCCGTTCATCTCAATTTTTTAAACATTCGACACTTTTGGAAAAATTGGACAAAATTATTCATACCACCCTTTGCAAAATTTTAAATGCAGATTTGGACGACCGGGCGTGGCTCCAAGCGTCTTTACCGATACGTTTGGGTGGCCTCGGCGTTCGAAAAATTTCGGATATAAGTTTACCAGCATTTTTGTCTTCAGTCCATGGCACTGATGAATTGACCAGGAAAATTCTAATTCCTACACTGGTTAATTCTGAAGTGCCAGGCAAGATTGAAGCCATAAATGCTTGGAAAATGATTTGCCCAAGTACTGTTTTGCCAACCAAACCATGCTCCCAGAGACTTTGGGATAGGCCGCTCTGCAACGAGGTTAGGAAACATTTATTGAATACGTGTTCGAATGTTGCAGATCGTGCTCGCCTATTGGCTGTGGGAGAATGGGAATCTGGTGTCTGGCTTCAGGCTCTTCCGTCGCCCAACATAGGCACTATGTTGGACGACACAACATTCAGAGTTGCTACCTGTCTTCGTTTAGGTGCTCCTTGCGTTTCTCCGCATAGTTGTCAATGCGGTGAAGCAGTCAACAACCTTGGGCATCACGGTCTATCATGTAGCAGGAGTGCAGGTCGCAGACCTCGTCATGCGTATCTTAACGACATCATCCGCCGGGCTCTTGTCACCGCCGGTGTTCCAGCCGTTCTAGAACCTAACGGTTTGGCTCGTGACGATGGCAAGAGGCCGGACGGTATGTCTTTGGTGCCATGGAAGATGGGAAGGCCTTTAGTTTGGGACGCAACCTGTGTGGACACCCTAGCTCCTTCTCATCTTCCAAGCACGGCGGGCTGCGCCTGTTCTGCTGCTGCATCTGCCGAGACTCTCAAACGGCGCAAATATAATAATTTAATAGGTAATTATATATTTGAGCCGTTTGGGGTCGAGACATTGGGCTCGTGGGGCCCAAGTGCTCGTGCGCTTTACAGGGAGATCGCAAAGCGTTTAGTTGACTCTTCTCGTGACCATAGGGCTGGCCTCTTTCTCGCTCAAAGAATTAGTATCGCAATTCAACGTGGGAATGCGGCCAGCGTTATGGGAACTTTACCGGTTGACATCGATGGGGAGGAATTCTTTGACACCTGAGCGAGGCATTGTCAGTCTTGTCACTACCCTCCCATCTGTTTTTGTTGTTTATTTTCTTTGTTTTTTTTTTCTGTATATAACTGTAGAATATAAGTAATTTTAAATTTTTCATTTTGTAAATATACCTATTATTATAATTCATTGATATATAGGCAGTTCTAAGTATTGTGGTTCTACTATGAGATCAAATAATTATTAACTAATATTACTAACATAAAAATTAAATTAAAAGATTGAACGCTTAGACTAAGAATATGACACCGGTAATACATCAAGGAAAACAAAAGTATCAAACTTGTTGGTAGCAACAATTGGCACTATACGGCTATATGCGCCGCGCCGCGCTGATTTCTTACGATCGTAAAGAAATTTGAAAACCGAATTAACGCTCTTAAGTAATCTGCTGGAAGCGATGTTAACTTTTTAAAGAAAAAGTATTTACTATGAAAGTCGAAAAATAAATTAGTATGTGACCCGTTTAATGTTCAATCACGGCGACACGAAATTAATTTCCTTGCGCAAAATTTGACTTTGCTATACCTCCTAAAGTATGCATTTAATTTGCCTGGTGTAAAGGGAAGAAATAATCTTAATGATATGTTCAAGCCAACTAACGTATTTAAATTGAGAAGGATACCTTATTACCTAATATATAAGACTAGCTGACCCGCGCAACTTCGTTTGCGTCACATGAGAGTGAGTTATTATTTCGAGTATTATAATGTGTCCCGTTGCATTTACCCCCGTCGCGCTTATTCTCGTCGCGTCGCGTCGCATGTATTCATTAGAGCTGAACCGCTTATCTTCGTTTGCGTCACATGAGAGTGAGAAGGAAAGAGATGTTAATGTGATATAATGTTTCCCGTCGCTTTTATTTCCACCCATCCGTTTTTCGGTATGGAACTCATCGTGTGCGAGTCCGACTCGCACTTGGCCGGTTTTTATCGTTTAGTTGACTGGCTGCCACTGCAGACCAAGTTTACTCCCGTCACGTCGCTCATTCTTTAAAACTTAATAAGAGGGTTATTGTAAGTGAACCTTAAAAGATAGGCATATGCTGTTAAGGACTTTTTTTTATAACTTTTTAAGAGAAACAATTTTGTATCTATCTTTTACTATTTATGCAGCGTTAGCAATGGAAGCTCTCAGAAGAAAGAAATAATCTCCGTTCTCGAAACATTATTCATGGCTGCTCCGCTCCTAGTCGTCTTAGCGTGATGTTATGCCGCCATTAGCCAGCCTCAATAAATGGACTATTAAACTGTAAAATGATTTTGAAATGCAACCAGTAGTTTCTGAGATCCTAGCACAAATAAACTCTTCAGTATCATTATATCGTGAGCGAACCTTAAGAGATAGACAAATTAGGTTATTGTGAGCGAACCTTATAAGATAGACATATGTTGTCGCGGACTTTTTTTTAGAACTTTTTAAGAGAAACAATTTTGTAGTACACAATTTTTACCTAACTGTAACCATTTACGCAGCGTACGCCTCGGAAGCTCTCAGACGGTAAAAAATATTCCCCGTTTTCAAAACATTCTTGATTGCTGCTCCGCTCCTATTCGTCTTAGCGTGATGTTATATAGCCTATAGCCATCCTCGATAAATGGAGCATCAAACTGTAAAAGAATTTTTGAAATCCAACCAGTAGTTCCTGAGATCCTAGCGTTCAAACAAACAAACAAACAAACAAACAAACAAACAAACAAACTCTTCAGCTTTATAATATTAGTATGGATAAAATGGTGAAAAAACACGTTTGTTATCTCCCTTTAATATTATTATGTTTTTGTTTTTAGTATTAATTGTTGTTATAGCGGCAACAAAAACACATAATCTGTGAAAATTTCAACTCTCCAGCTATAACCGTTCATGAGATACAGCCTCGTGACGGACAGACAGACAGACAGACAGACAGACAGACAGACGGACGGCGAAGTCTCATGAATAGGGTCCCGTTCTTTACCCTTTGGGTACGGAACCCTAAAAGGAGGCAGTAAATTGAAGGTGGATGTAAAGACTGTCGAAAGATTTCCAAAAGGATGAAATTTGAATAAGAATCCGTCCCCGTCGAAATCTACTGGTAAGATTCATAAAAAAGCTGGCCGCACTTTGGATGGCAATGCTATATAACTGAGTGATTAAGAGGCCAGCCGGTCACGAGAGACATTGATATATTAATAGTGCACAGTCCAATATTATTCAAATTACACAAACCACATAAATTCAGGGTACAGGGCAGACTGCTCAATCAAACGCAAACTAGTTTAGGTAATAGATGTCAGGCGTTTGATATGTCAACGTTTCGTTATACCTTACAGACATAATATATCTGTACAGAATAATCAAACACGAACTTAATACACCTAATAGGGGTCCCTAGTTTACATACTTTGTACAACATGATTAACATACACAATATATGCACTCCTTTATCCCCGAAGGGTTAAATCCTTAGCTGCTGCAGCTGACTGTACTTTTCGACATCAAGACAAACACACAAACCTCTAAATAAAAATGTTAGATCAGTAGATACAGGGAGCAATACTGCCGATTTGATCAAACAAGTTAGAAAACGCTTTCAGTGCAGCCTATTTCGACCTACCTCCGTAACGATGCTTCACGATTCAATGTAATGGAGCTAGTTTGTGCTCTCCGAATGTTGGCTATCCAGTATGAACCTGCTATGATCTACTAATTCTTTGTAGACATTCCTATAAAAAAGCCGACCCATTTTTTATAACTAAAGTTTATTTCAGTAATTTTCATACCGTGATAATTTTTACCAAACAGAAAGTGGCACCTACATTTTTTGTTTAGAAACTATGCAATGAATAAAAAATATTTGCAGATGTACTAGCAACTAAATTACATTAGAAGTGGAGGAAATTGGTAGGTACACGACATCCAAATATTTACTTCATGTAAATACATATTTAGAGCTACCCATACATAATAATTTAAAGTTTGTTATTAATCTGATAATTTAATAATGTAAGTAGGTACCCAACAATTATTTTTACATTGTTAAAAGTAAGATTGTGTCACCTTTGTACACCCCCAGTCATAACATAAAACAGATTTTACCTTACAATTTTTTATTTTTATTATCTCAGAATCTTAAAAGGGACAGCCCCATTAAAATGACTTTCACTAGTAAATTTTATCTGTCTTTATTAAATGTAATATCACATCAGGGGTATAAAACATTTTACTACAGACATTCTGTCTTTTGGCTAGAGTTGATGAGTAATAAACCTGTTTACGTGATGAACACAGGGACGGACTTAGGCGTACTAAAGTGTGCAATTCTGTTGTAAAATAATGTGTGCTATTAACCCGTTTTATTGTGCGTGTCATAAAGTTATGAACTGCCATTTAATTTAAACTGCCTTCTATATGATTTTATGTAAATTTTGTAGCATTATTATACCTACTTGACTTTCTCCTAATTTTCAATTTTTCTAAAACGTGTTTTTAAAACTAGGTAGATAAGTGCGTTTATACATATAGAGTTAAATTAAGCAACGAGAGATCTTTAATCTATAGGTACTTAATAGGTAGTGTCTATAGCAAATTTTGAAATATAAAAGCGTTGGTAGCCCTGAGGTTATGCTTCCGAAGGAGGACTGTCATACTGAATTTTGAAGTTCAAAACAGCTATGAACTGTAGCCCTAAAGTACCGAAACGCGACTCACGTTAGTGCGAAAGTGCGCCACATCGATACCCATAATTTCGAATGTTTTCCACCGCGAAGCACGGCAGTGCGAAAGTATTCCACATCGATTCACACATTGTCGAATGTATTCCAGCGCGATGCACGTCAGTGCAAAAGTCTAGTAAATGCGAAGGCATGCTACTTCTTGTTTTACACAGAAGTGTTTTTTTTGACTCGGGGCTATTACGTTGATGCTAAGCACTGCACGACTCCACTTCGGGGAAGTGGGGCGACTTCGTGTGGGACTCACGGTTCTGAAAGGAACCGTCCTACCCACTAAACCCCGCGGTGTTCCGTTTCACCTTAACCGGGTCGCAGGATAGGCCGGTGGATAAATCACTGCGCCCCGGCAAAGGGTCGCCTCGTTCTTTCAGGACTCTCTACGGGGGGCCTGATGGGTGGCCCCCCAGTACTCCCTAATAAGCTGAAAAACAGCCCGCATCGTACCACTCTCGAATGTCCCTCTGTAAGCAGAGGAGGTAGAGAGTGCCCGACCGGGCGGGCGTTAAAAGCACCATCGTGACAAGGGGCAACCCCGGAACAAAGGCAGGTGCCTGCCACCGTGTGGACATCAGTGAGCGGGGCCCCCGACCTCCACCCACGATGTTGATACTAGTCAGGGGCGCGAATCCAAGTCGCCACGCGGCGCTCCCGCACGAGTCGGCAGGGCGGGAGCGTTTGACCAGCACGCTCCCGCGACTGCAACTCCTCCCATTTGGCGGTCATCACCGTCGTACCGTAGCGATAGGTCCCTACCGATACAGCCCGTGAGGGCGATGCGCAGCCCGTTCCACTCCACACATTCAGCGAGGGTGTGTTCCGCCTAGTCTTTGAAGCCACTCGGGCAGTGAGCGCACAGAGGGTATGACTCCATGCCCACCACCTCCCACAGGTACTTGGCAAACAACCATATCCTTTGAGAACCTGATATGGTACGCCGGAGCACCGTGTGTCCTTTCCACCCAAGTCCGAAGGATGGGCTGGATCGCTCCCACGAGCCGCACTTTTGAGGAAGGATCCGCCAACCTAATTGCCCACTCCCGAAAGAGATCGTCGCGAGCCGTCCTTCTACAGCGATCAATGTTCTCTGGGAGCGGGCGACCTCCACTACTACGCACCAGGGCGCTCTCCTCGCACTGGAATACATTCGACAATGTGTGAATCGATGTGGAATACTTTCGCACTACCGTGCTTCGCGATGGAAAACATTTGAAATTATGAGTATCGATGTGGCGCACTTTCGTCCTAACGTGACTCGCGTTTTGGTACTTTAGGGCTGCAGTTCATCGCTATTTTGAACTTCGAAATTCAGTATGACAGTCCCGAAGGAGTACCCGAGACTCCTGGCCTTACTTAAATAGATGACAAGGCACTGTGTGGATTCAGTCGGTTGGAGATACAACATCCACGAGGATTTCTTAACAATAAAACAAAAAGATGCTTCTTGTAAAAATACCTACTAATATTATAAATGCCTAAGTAACTCTGTCTGTCGCTCGTATCCCGGGATAAAGGTAGGGTGAGGGAGTCCTCGGCAAGGACATATGCTACTTTTTACCGACTGTGCCAAAGGAGGGTTATGATTTTACACGATAACGACTTTTACGCCGCTGAAGCCGCGGGAAACAGTAAACAGTAGTTTTTATTTTCGGTCAGAAGGCCAATTTGTCCTCACAATCTAGACATTGACTAAACAATTTAACAAGCCCTTGCTGTAACCAAAGATATCTTTAGTCAAATTAACTCTTTAGTATATTATATATTAACTACATGTCAATTCCAATTCACTCTACTTGTAATATCTACTAACTTAATGACAGCGCAGCACATCATTTTTTTTCTAAAGTGAACGGTTTGCGCAAGAGACACTTCCAAAGTGGAGAAATGTGTCCCCCCCCCCCCCCACCCCTATAACTTCTAAACTAAGATAATGATAAATCTAAAAAATATATAATATAATGTACACTGCCATAAAAACTTCCAACGAAAATTGGTATGAACGAGATCTAGTAGGTAGTTTTTTTTAATACGTCATAAACCGCATTTTTCGCCTAGCACAATCACTACCACAGCGAACTTGTTAAAACATTATCACAACGAACGTGTTAAAACATAAATCAAAGTTACAAGAACTTTTATTATATACTAGCGGACGTCACGCGGTTTCACCCGCGTGACGTCCGTTTCCGTTCCCGTGGGAATACGGGAATTAAATAAAGCCTATGTTCACTGTTGGGAAGCTATACCTTCCCAACAGTGAAAGAATTTTTCAAATCGGTCCAGTAGTTTCGGAGCCTATTCGTTACAAACAAACAAACAAAAAAGCAAATCTTTCCTCTTTATAATATTAGTATAGATTATGGTACTTGCTGCTACGGAACCCTTCATGGGCGAGTCCGACTCGCACTTGGCTGGTTTTTCTATTTTCGAACCCACCTGTGAAACTCGTCCCCATAAAGTATCCAATAGCATACATACATCTGGTCAGGCCTTAAAGGGGTAGTCATTTAAAATTTGTCCCACGTGGTGAGCCGTAATTCAATATCAATTATGAAGAATGTAATTACGAGTTAGTATAAGTTCTGAAACAAAAATTAACTGTGGTAGAAATTACTATAATAAACAGTTTGGTAACGTGGTGTTTGTATTTCACCATCTTACTATTATTAGTACACCTTCTCATACAGCTAGAGAAGTTACTATTCTGCGGTGTTCACATCAATTAGGCTTTTCTTTCGTTACGAATTTGAATTACCATTTACCAAAGATATCCATTTAAAGCCACTCACTGTATCCAAACAACACAATTCACAAATCACGAAGCCAAAGACAATTAAACTGCATATTTCTCAGAATGTTCACAAAAACAAGTCATCCTCATACAATATGCACTAACAGACAGCCACAACCTTTTACACTGCTGGTGTGCTTAAATTATTAAAAAATTTATAGTGTTTAATTTTTCACCGCAACATCTATAGGGCGAGTACAGGAAGAATAATAACGAGCTTATTATTACTTGTATTGGGTACTTATATAGAGGAAATATTATTTAGTTTGTAATCTCTAAAGTTTGAAATTATTTAAAGGGATTTCACGTTAAAAAAATCAAACGGTTTTTAAATTTTCTTTCACTAATAGGGAGCCCAATTATTCTGAATTTACTTAGGCTATGTGTCATCAGACTGCTGCCCGAGGAAGCGGGACAGTAAAAATAAGGCATTTATCCGTAAATTATTGTAACGTATGTATGGTTGCGAAGGGGTTGACTGTAGTCTGCCACAAGCGAAATCGTTTGTTTCAACTAGTATGTAATATTTTGTAAATCTTGAACTACAATAGGGGCCCTATCAAAGACCGGGAAGGGTCCCACCGAAGGGTCCAAGAAGAGTAAAAAAACTCCTAACGAAAAAGTAAGTTTCTGATTTCGGGGGAGAATTTACAAATTATGACATTTATTTGTAAATTATCCCCCGAAATAAAAAAAACTACTAAATTGCTTGAAAAAGAACGCGGCGATTAAAACTTTCAGCGTTTTGTTTTCTTTATGTTGATCGTTAATAATTTCAGTTGATTACACATTGTCAGACACCTACTTGTACAGCTTGAGTACCTAATGGCTCTATGCATGTACTTAACTATAGAACACGCAATTGTCTTCGTCTACAAAGGTTGAAAAGAGAGTAAAATATTTTTATAATAATATAAAATTCGACCTATTGGTAAAATCTGTACACCATAAACATTTGCTATTCTACATGAACAGATGCTCCCAATAACCGTACAATTTATCTTTGCATTTCAAATTACGTGATGTGCAGAGAATTTCCTTCATTGTATGCTAAGCTTAACAATTTAGACTGCACGTAAATATTTTATCAGACGTTTGGCGAGGCTCCTAATATGACTTATTCGTGGTACTCATAATGTTGAAATGCATTCAGGAGTTTTTTTTTGTAAGTACAACTAATAAATAAATAAATAAATAAATATTCACAGACATTTATGTTGTGTCTACGTACATTATAATACTTATAACCAGTATCTACCAGAAAAAATTGTTCCAACGTTTGATAAATATATCATTGAAAAGAATCAAACGTAATGTCTAGGTTGTTACCATGTGTCAAAGAATGTTCCCGAAAACTTGATATATCAGAAATACGATACAATGTACAAAAGAAATATTACCTTCAACAATGTGATTCTGTTGTGGATAGTATGTCACTCCTTGTCAAATCCTTGTTTGTTTCTAGAGTAGGAGCTGTTGTATTGTTCTTGTCATATTTTCCTTACATCTGATCGCTGAGACAACTAATCAATACTTGTAACAATAGTTGACTCTTCAATAAATAATAGTCACAAGCATTCCATGTAACTTTGCTTCTTTATGAGTATTTTCTTTAATAGGAACATAATAAGGCTTAATATTTCCAGTATAATATCGCATTTATATTATGAGTAACCAAAAAAATATTACACACTTATATCGCTTCTATTGAAGCAACAGCCGTTGGCTTCGAACATTAACCTTTTTACAACTACCCTCATAATATTTACAGTAAAACATTGTACCGTTTATGGCCCTACTAAGTATAACGGCGTACCTTATGTTCCTCCATATCACGGAAATGGCAAGAAAGTATTTTAATACTTATTTAAAACCAACTGTTGCCGACAGCGCCATTGTCTACAATGCGGACAACCACTATTTCATTTTAAAAACAAGTTTTTTTTAATACAACATTCGGAGCATGAGATTCGGATGGAATAATGGTTTTCACTTTGAACATGTAAGTCATCAACTAAATTAAAGAACATGAAATGCAATGCATTCTATTTATTTTAGCTATCATGTTTCATAGTAAGTAACATTTACTGCACAATTATGACCTACGCAATCGATGTTCATATACCTAGAAATAATGAGAGTTTTATTTTTCAAAATGGCCGTGTTCTATTCCCAAACTGTGCTTTTTGAAATCTATATAATATGCAGATCTTTTTTACATTACATTTACAGACTTGCCCATACCACAAATTAGAGATAGTACAGATGGAAAACTCATGTATGTACTTTTTTCACACCTACCCTCTGCTACACACACTCGCGCACAACTCAGTATCGAAAATTCGGTTGAGAATCGGTTGAGACCGCTTGACCTCGTGTCTGTAAATGAGTTGTCTATGTATGCGTAGCCTCAGCGAATTTACTATGTAGGTTTCCATCTGTACTATCTCAAATTTGTGCCCACACTGAGCGCTCCGAATGTTACACCCTGTATGTACCAGTGCCTATTCTACCGTCATTGTATACATAGCCTAATTTATTTCAAAATAGATAAAAGTGTTTTCATTTGATAGTCCACTAACAATGAATTTATTTGTTACTAGCTGACCCGGCGAACTTTGTTCCGCCATATCAAACTGACCCGATATGAGATATAATTTTTTTTATGTATACAAACCTCGCCCCGTGTTGCGGGTAAGAGTACAAAATGTCGCCACCCCAATACATCCCAAGGGTGTCGTTTTTAAGATCCATTGCATGTAAAATATGATACCCCATCCTAAACAAACACATAGTATTAAGCTACATACGAGGCAAATTTACACCAAGTTCTTACTTTTTAGTGGCGAACGCGTTCTTGAAAAACAACGTAATTTTGTTTAAAAAACAAACATGCATTCACAAAGTCAGCCTTTTTCCCAGAAACTATAGTGGTGGCGCTTAGGACTATCGGCCTCCTAACCTATCCTACCTAGGGCCCAATAACTGCGATTAAGTAAATGGAACAAAGAAATGAAATTAAAGTACCCAGTTAATAGCATAAGTAGTAGGTACTTAGTACAGTTATCGCACCTACTATTTTGTTCTGGTAAAGAATCGATTAGGGGAAGCTGTTCACCATTCGTACAATTTTAGTTTTTATTTTTTTTCTCCACGACTATTAGTCAAAATTACCTCGTTTATATCCCTAAACAGAGAAGAATAAGAATAAGAATAAATTTATTTCCAACTAATTTACAAAAATTATACAAAATTCTTAATCAGTTACATACAAGTACTTAAAATTATTTAATCTCTTATTACACATATAATATGATAATATAATAATATTTATCTATTTCTCAAAAAGGTACATTCTTATCATACACAATGTCTTAGTCTACATAGTGTAAATATTATAATAATGCTTACTGTCAGCAGCTAATGTCGATTAACTCACTTTAGGTATTTATGCATTCGCACATTCGATACGTCATTTTTGCCTGAACTAGGAAATCCTGTGTTTCAGGCTTAAAATACAAAAATATGTAGGTATATCTCTATAGGTACAATCTAATTTGATTTAATGTTGGCATCGCTAATTTCAAAGTACAGCGTAGTACCTATAATATTAATTTAGAGTATAATTATCGTCGCTGCGCCTGCAAAAGTCGCTATGTGATTTTTTTCGAATTTTGGATTTTGATGCCACTTAGATCCTTATTACAAGGCGCACAAGGTGCTAAAACCGAAACTTTAAAAAACCTAATATTAACTGAGTTTCAAAAAATAGCTATGTAAAATCATTACTTTTATGCGCCCTCAAAATAATTATGTGCTTCAAATCACATAGCTAAAAAGTTCACCTTAACCAAAATATGGTCAAATGCGCGGAATTGCGCCCGCTATGTGTTTACGGGTACATAGCGATATTGGCGTACGAGTTTTAACTAAATCTTCGCGTATTGCACAAATAAAGTGTCACATAGCTATCTTTTTCTGTGAAATTTGCCAGTTGTTTTGGATATTTATGACATCGATCCTTTCAGGAATGTATTGAAATTATAAGGCAGTTTTGGAGCTAGAATATTTCAGCAAAGTGTAAAAAAGTACAGGTAGGTGCTTGGATCATATGATACAGGCTGAATTACATCACTCAACAAGCAAAGAGAGTGATGTAGCTAGTTGCTCGGGTAATATCTAAGAATTTTATTAGGTACATTCTCCTGCATCGTTGGAAACGCTCCACATCTCTCTCTCAGGCTCTCAAGGCTAGACCTGCATACAGATTTCACATTTTCTTTTCAATAAACGAGGTTTGGACTTCTTCTACTTTCTCAGCAATGACAGTATTTTGCTCGAGGACGATCCTTTCAATTCTTCTTTTTTTGAAGTTACCTATCCTAGTTCTTTTCTTTAGTAGCTTTCCTGAATCCTATAACAAGTACCAATGCAATTCTCTATAGCAATATGATTTTTAACCTGTTACTATTCTACACTTTATTTCTCCAAAGTCGTCGAGTGTATTGGCGATCGGCAACTAGGTATTCTTTTTTCTGGCTTCAAACAGCAGTCTTAGTCCCTTACAACCGGAGTTCTGCGCTGGGCATAATCTTATTTCTGCCCTCATTAAAACAGTTGCCACTCGCAATGCTACGGAAAAGATCGTACTAGCCTTTATTGTTAGTATTACTAGACTTCAGCAGCGCATTTAATTCTGTCAATTTCGAAATGCTAATTTCTTGGGTTGATTCCTTTCTTTGGGGGTGTTTGTCAGTGTGTGCGCTTATATGGAAATGTTTTGAGTCTGATTGCAGCTCGTTGCTGGCGTACATCACAGTGGTGTTCCCTCTTCTCCTTTACTCTCAATTTTCATGAACTCTGCCTCGAGTCTACATAGCATTTTGCAATTTAAATATCTATTCTGACGACCTACAGGTATAGCATGTTATCGTGGATTCAGATCTGGCTTATCCAACATGAATAAGGAATCAGAACGTGTTGTAACTGGGTCCGATTGGATAGTGCATCGATCCCCGAAGGTCACATGCCTTTACCTTAAATGCTCTGAAATTCATTTAGAACTTATTATTCAGAACTAAGATGTCCCAGACTCTCATTCAGCCCATTACTAGCTAATCCAACGGTTGCTAATATATTTAAAGGCCACCGAAATGAAAACCTACCGACTAAAACCATACGTTGTCCTGCCCTGACTACGGCCAAGAGCTCCGGGTAAGCCCTCTAAAGGATGTCGCAGGATTCCCGACAGACCTTGGCTACCACTGCGGCCTAAACGTGCTGGTGCGGTGCTGGATGGGGAACAACCGCGCGTTCTTACGGGTTGTTTGGATGTTGTCCCGCTTCTTAGGGCGTGTGGCATGCGTTAAATTCTCACGTCTCGCGGTTTTCTTGATCCTGCTTCTGTAAGGACGGTGGGCAGCTCCCCGTCGTCCTTAGGCCCCCAGTCACGGAGGCCGATACTCTTAGACGAAGACAAGTCTACGGCCCCTTGTCGCTGACTGCGGACCTCGGGCAGGAGAGTCATCTCCTACTACCTCCCCGCCGCCTCTTTCACTAGCATGACCTGCTGACAGAAAGACGCGACGGCGTCCTAATTGATCCCGCTGGAGATGATGGCTCACACCATAGTCTCTAGCGAGAGAATGTCCACGCCCAGACCTGCCACGAGAACCTGTCTCTTGAATCCTGTCTATTTTTTAATACCCCATAAAATCCCAATCTTCTTTACTTAAGCCTGATTTTCTCTTATACCCTTTTAAGTTTCAGTCTACAATTTCTTGTTCAAAAATCCGAACCCTCATTCCTTTTCAGCGTACATTTGCATATCTAACCGGGTTTCTTAAAAAATAGCAATATTCTTTGGTTGCTTTAAAGGAGTTGGTAGAGGTAAATAATTGGGACAGCACGCCTTTTCGTAGTCTCCTTTCCGGCTATATGTAGCCAGGGATTTTGGTGCACCATCGAAAGGAAATCCCAGGCACCCTGACCAGCCCTGGTTGCCAAGCTGCGGTGACTTTTCGCCGCGGTCGTCGTGGAAACCACGTCCTTCTAGGGTGGTAACCACCTCGAGGCAGATCTGGACGTGAACACTCTCTCTCTCTCTGGAGACCATAGTGCGAGCTATGATCTCCAGTGGGAGTAAGTGGGACTGCGCTGCCTCTTTCTGCGAGCAGGCTTTCTCATGAACGAGGCGGTGGGTAGGGAACGTTAGAGAACCCTCCCACCCGAGTTCTGCAGTCGGTGGCGAAGGCGCCGCTGACGTATCTTAGCTCAAGACGGCTGTGTCAAGTGAGCGGGCTGTTCACCGTCCGAAAAACCCCCAATGACGCGGGATAGCACCCGAAACCCTCTTAGGCGAGGCCGCTGTTGAAGCCGTAGGTCTGTTGGGAGTCCAGCGATATCCTTTCGAGGAATTACCCGGGCTCCCAACCGTAGGCTGTAGGGCGTTACGTGAGGTTTATTAGTCGTGGCCAGCCCAGAGAAACGGAGATCGTTCTGAAACCACCAACAACCAGTGCTTCTTCTACGCCGACCAGTCTATTGCGGCCTTTATTGCGTACAACACATCCTCACACATCAAGGCAGCAGAGTTTCATGGCAGAGAACGCCATGTTTGCCATAGTTTCTAACTAAAATTTGATATTATTTTCAATTGACACCTTTTATTAAACAGCTATGTGTAATTAAACAACGTAAATTATGTTTAAGTTGTTCCCGCTATGTGCTCAACAACACATGGCGATATTTGTGACCCAAACAATTTTAGCTATGTGTCAGATTCACAGTATATTTTTTTTTTGTATTTTCGTTTTTAACGTTATCTTTCTAAAAGTCATCTTCCACCACGTAAATATAATATTTTTTTTTTTTTTTTTTTTGCCCTGCCACCATGGGTAGCTGGGTGTGTACCTGGCTATACCCCCGATGCTCATTTTTCGGGGACTTTGCTATTCTATTCCTTTCATTCCAGTTCTCTCTTTTAAATGGTCATTTTCATACTGCATACTAGTTCTTTCTTTCATACAATCCTTTCACTCTTTTACAGGTGGGGCGCCTGCTACTCTTACTACTCTATATTTTCTTTATTTTTGTTTCTTATTTCTAATACAGGGTAAATAATAATGCCACCTTCCTCCTCTCTACATTTTTCTCCTCCTTGTCTTTCATTTTCTTTTTCTTATCTTACACATTTAAATATTACAGCTTTGGGTTTTCTTACATTCTTATATCTAGACAGTTTTCTTCTGTATGTTTATTACCACAGAGTGGGTTGTAGTATATCCTTACATTTGCTATTTTCTTATAAATATCTAATAATCTTATTTCTATATAATTTTCGTTACGCTAGTTTTACAAGTATTTATACATTGCCTTTTTATTATCTGCCTTTGTTACTATACAATTTAACATAATTACATAATTATGTTACTGTAATTTCACTTAGTCTACTTTATTCCTTAAGTTAATTGCCTTACAGATTTCTGTACAAAAATTTAAAAACTTTGTTCTATTTTTACTATTCATTATAATATTAAGGTTTCTGTCTGTAATAGCACAATCCATTGCCTGCTCTACATTATATCTTTGCCTAGAGAAGATCGGGCATTCTACCAACAGGTGAGGGATGGTCTCCTCTACCTGGGGGTCACAGCCACACGATGGGTCGTCCTTGCACTTGAAGCGAGTCAAGTACTCGGAAAACCCACCGTGCCCTGTCAGGACCTGCGTTGTGAATTTTGTGGGTGTGAACTTCCTAATAATGCTGTACGCATCCACCGCGCTCGGGAAGAAGAGCCTTGTGATGGAGGCGGTGTCACCGGACTCGTACCGCCGGCCCCACTCGCCAAGCGTATCCATTCGGATACTTCGCTTCACGAATGAGACCGGACACAGGTCGTAATCCGGTGCCCGCCTCGACCGCAAGGCTGCCTCTTTTGCCAGTTGGTCCGCCCTCTCATTCCCCTCCATCCCCACGTGTGCCCTTAACCAGAACAAATTCACTGATTTGTCTGCTAGAAAACATTTTCTAATATTACTACGGGTTTCTACAGCGAGGGGATGGAGACAACTGGGATTCGTGACCGTCTGGAGAGCGGCGGTTGAGTCGCTGAACAGTCCAAAGGTTTTCGCGTTATGCTTACAAATCGTCCTCGTCGCCTCACATATGGCCAACAGTTCGGCCTGGTAAACAGTACAGTATGACGGCAGGGCAAGCTTGCGGGCTCGCGTCTCGGCCCCATCTTTCCATATGGATAGTGCGGCTCCGACCTTGCCCGCAATCTTGCTGCCGTCAGTGAAGATGTTAATATCAAACTGGCTGTTTTGTTCTAATTGTTCATTGTTTTCCAGGCTTATGAACTGCAGGCTCATATGCTCGGCGGGATGAGGGTTGTGTGCGAACGAGAGCATTCGCTCGGTCTCCCTCCCAGCCAGTTCCGGCAGTAATTCGCCCTTTTTGGCCTTATAGAGTCGGGCTGCCTCCTTGACACGTAGATCAAGGGGGAGTATCCCCGCTAACACCAGTGCCGAGTTGAGGGAGACCGTGCGATAGGCTTTGCAGACCTTTTGTGCAAAGCTGCGTTGGATGGACCTAAGCTTCCTCTGGATGCCCTTCTTCTCAACCGCCGGTGCCCACGCGCTGGCTGCGTACAACATTATTGGTTCTATGGTCGCTGTGTATATGGTGTATATGATCTCTGGCTGTAGACCCCAGCTTGTTTTAGCCGCCCTAGTCAATTGTTTGTATATGTTGGTGACTTTGTTACATATGCTTTTGACGTGCGAATTGAAAGTTAATTTTCTATCAATAATTAGGCCTAAAAGTTTAATTTCGTCGGATATGCCAATGTCGATCCCGCCCATGACAAGCCGTGGTGTGTCGTACCGTAGTTTCTTGGTAATTACCATGGCGCTAGTTTTATGCGGAGCAAACCTCAATTTGTTACTGTCACCCCACGACTTGACATGCGCGAGCGCGGCATTGGCACGCCGTTCAATCTCTTCACCAGTGTCACCATGAAAAATTAGGACGACGTCGTCAGCGAATGCCTGCGCATAATCCCCTCTGGTTTCCAGGCTTTTCAGTAGTGGGTCCAGCAGCAAATTCCAGAGGATTGGGCCGCCGATAGAGCCTTGGACGCAACCCTTTCTAGTCCTGATTGAATGTTCCTTGCCGGCGTATCTTACGTGAACCCATCGGTCGTCGAGATAGCTGTTTACCATCTTCCTGATGTTCTCCGGGCATTCCTCCTCCACCAGTCTCATTTTTATCGCCGGCCACCAGGCGCTGTCGAAGGCGCCCTCTATATCCAAGGAGACTACTGTTATGATCTGTTTTTGCTCCAATTTTCCCCTGATGTACTGGGTTAGGGTATAGAGGGCGTCCTCGCAGCTCCTCTGTGGCATGAACCCGTACTGCTGGGTGCTGATTCTGGAGTGGAGATGGTGACGAAGCCTCGTCATAAGCATCTTCTCCAGAATCTTCCCCAGCAGCGGGAGCAGACCTATCGGCCTATATGATTTAGGGTGGGCATAATTGTCCTTCCCGGGTTTCCTCAAAGCGACGACCGTTGCCTCCTTCCACATCTTTGGGAAGTATTCAATCTCCAGGCATTTGTTTGCCAGGGCAAGGAACAATTCTGGTTGATTTCTGATGGCGTGGCTACAAATATCCGCCGTGAACCCGTCAGCTCCCGGTGCCTTCTTCGGATTGAAGGAGTTGACTGATCTTTCGAGTTCGAAGATGGTAAACGAGGGATCCTGCAGTTCCCCGCAAGTTCCCCCGGCCACCACCTCCGAACTCTCTCTAACTCCTTTCTGTTCTGCCGTGTCATTCATTTCCGAATCGTCCGGGTAAAAAGTTTCCGCTAGCAGTCTGGCAGAACCTTCCTCGTTTTGAGCCACGCCATTCACCTCCAGGAGTACGTCCTCAGCTCTACCCGCGGTACGTCCAATCACCCTGTAAATTCCCTCCCACATACCTTCTCTGTCTTGTTTGTGGCAAAACTCTTTCCATGAAGCCACCTGTGCCTTCTTAATTCCAGCTTCATATCGTTCCTTGCTCTCCAGGTACTCGTTTACCACGCTTTGTCTGCGAATCGGTGCAGCATATCTGATCCGGCGCCTCTTGGTGGTGACTTCCTTCTTCATCTGATCCAGCTCTTCACTCCACCACGGGACAGATAGCCTTTGGCATTTGGCCTTCTCAGGGATGGCATGACAGCACGCTTCCGTGATGGCTTCTGTGAGGACATTTACGGCTTCATCGATTTGCGGCTTTGTTGTTATGCCCTTGATTTTGTCTACGGTAAGTTGCTTCCGAGCTTTTATGGTGGTCAGTTCTTCGCCGAATTCTGTCCATTTTGCCTTTCGGGTGTTATACTTCCGCGTGGTTCGGCTGATGTCCATGCCCCTCGACCGTCTAAGTCTGATGCCAAAGGTCACGCCGTTGTGGTCCGAGCTGGTCAGGTTTTCCTCCACTCTCCAGTTCACCACCAAGTCTAGCACGTTTGCCGAGCAGATGGTGATGTCGACGTGGCTGCTGAATCTTCGACCGTTTCTGTACGTGTCGAAGGTCGGCGTGTTTCCTGTATTGAGTACCTGGAGGCCCGTCTGATCGATCATTCCCAACATTTCCCTGCCTCGGGTGTCCGTTCGCACGCTGCCCCACCACCTGTTCCAAGCGTTCCCATCCCCTCCCATTATCAGCTTCCCAAACCCAGGATTGGTCGCGATGCTCTGCAGCTTGCTTAAATATGGACCTATTTGTTGGTCCGGCTCGAGGTAAAAGGAGACCAGTGTGAGTTCCCAGGCGTTTGTTCGCAGGCTCACCACGACGATGTTATTTGTGGTGTACCTCGGATGTTGTATTACGTCTATGTTTGGGTCAAAGACGGCTATTGCCGCTTTGACCCTTTCTTCGCCAGATGGGCAATTCTGGTAAATCCTCACCCCTGGGTAGCTCCTCATACCTCCAGTCGGACCAGTGTGAGGTTCCTGGATTAGGGCCGCCATAATCCTTCGTTTTCCCGCCTCGACCAGCAGTTCCTGCGTTGCAGCAGTCTTCTTCCTAAGGTTCGCTTGGAACAAGTGGTAGACAGCAACTCCCGCCATGCCGCCCTCAGCAATAGGCCACGGTCGACCTAGCTAAGGAGTCCCACCGCCTACGGACAGGGCATTCGTTGCTGAAAGCATTGTGCTCTACTCGGTCCAGCTTTGCCCTTGTGCAATTTCTACATGTGGGAGCAGCGTTTACCACCCACGCGTCGCAGTCCTTTTTGAGGTGTGGACCTCCACAGTGGCTGCACACGTCCTCCTTCTCCGTGCAGAATTTCCGCGTGTGGCCATAACCCAGGCAGCGGGAGCACTGAACCAGTGGCGACTGATCCATCACCCTAACCCGCTGTAGGTCCACACGAAGGGTCTCCAGAGCTGTCATTTTACCCCATAGTTTTGGCGACGCTGTCAGCACTATGTGGCTGGTGTGGGGGTTTCTGGCTCTCTTCCGGTATTTAACAGCGAGTCTCGCGTCCTCCCCGTCGAGGCCGTCGAACACCTCCTGGTTTTGCCTCCTGAGGGCCCCGAGCACCTCCTCATCCGAGTTGACGCTCAGGACATCTCTCAGGATGACCATAGGGTCCTTGTTCTTAACGTCCTCGACGACGAGGCTCTCCTTTTCCAAGCGAGCTCTAGCTCCGTCCCTATCCGCAGCCGTCGGGCAACCGAGTATTATTTTTCTGTCCTTGCCCTTCCTGACGCGCTCGACTTTCACCCACCCCTCCTTGGCATCTACTGCCTTTCTGATCCTCTCTAGGACTTCGTCTCCCGTTTCTTCCTCTTTACTGGAGGAGACCACTATTGAGTGCAGCGCTGGTCTTATTTGCTGCACTCGAGACGGATTTGCAACGATGCCGGCATAAGTATTTTTGGCCTGGGCTTCGGTGTTTGCTTGAAGAGCGGTTTTCAACTCTTCCATTTGCTCCTGGTTTTTTGCTATCAGGTCGGAGTGTTGCCTAATTGTTTCCGCGAGGGCGTCCATTTCGGTCTTTTGAGCGGGTGGGTGATTCCGCACTGTTACTTCCCTTTTCCCTTTCGTTTCCGCCTCCCTCACCATTTCCACCAGCCTATCTATCCACTGCAAGACATCAGTTTTAATCTCGGACTTGAGATTCTTCGCAAGTCCAAGCGAATATTTTGCCTTTTTGGCAGCGTCTCTTGCCTCAGCTGTTCTGTCGGGGTAAGTCTTCCCGGCAGTTGGGCTATGTTCAATTGGCTGGGTCGTCTTTGCCTATTTAGTCATTTCTGGATTTTGAGGAGCGTCCAAGGTGGTCTTGCTCCTTTTTTGTGGGCTGTACTCCAGTCGTTTGGTGGCTTGCAGTGGATTCCCGTCCGTCGTGGTTTGCTTTGCCTGAGAGGGTTTTGAAGTTCCCGCTTTTATCTCGAAAGCCTCAAGGCTTTTTCGCACAATTGACTTCTTCGTCACCGTTTTGGAAGGTGACGTGCGAGCGCCATCTTCCTCCGCGCTTTTTACGGGGGTGCGTTGCGGTACAAACATTTTGTGTCGGGGGTATAACCGGTCTGTCAACTAATATGTGCTTATGGGGTATGTAGAGGTACCCCAGTCCGCGTGTACTCTGTGCTGTGTGGTTTTCTGAAGGGTGTGTAAAGGGTACCCTTTCAGATGTGTAACTGTGGTGTGTAATGCGTGATTGTACAGTGAAGATTGTGTATATGTTGTCCAAGTATGAGTATGTGTGTATATAATATGAGCGTGATGTATTATGTTGTATCTGTTTTGTGTTGTGTGTGCACAGGTCCTGTTTTAACCACTGGCAGCAGCCGATGTCTCAAGGTCAAAGATATATATACTATGTTGAGCCAATAGAGCTCAGTCTCAATATGGATATAAAATAAAGAATTTTTTAAAATATTAAAAGTCAAAATTTTTAAAACTCTATTTAGAGTTTTGTACTTTTTAAATGTGTGCTGTAGTCCAGCTACGTCCTAGAAGGTTTGCCAATAGGGCTTTTGTCTTTAAAACAAATTATAATTAATAGTGTAAAAAATATATAATAAAAATTTTAAAAATTGCAAAATTTACAATTGTGTCTGTTCTTGTATGCGATTTAACGCGAGAGTCAGCAGTACCTGCCCTTGGAGCCTCCCCTGACCTAAAATTGCCGAAAACCAGGTCTTCCCCAAACAATTTTTGCCGAAAGAGTGTAAATTTTGCCCCCAAACTCTACACGCTCTAGCTAGAGCCGTGTAGAGAGGCCCAGTTGGTAGCCCTCGCCGAGCCCTTTCAGAAGACCCCAAACACGGTGCCGCTAGCCCAAGGGGTTCCGATGCTACAGGGTTACAAATTTTTCCAAGATGGCGGCCGAATTTTCTAAAAACTCCTGTAACTCCGGAACCGCTGGTCCGATTTCACTAGTGATTGGGTTATTCCTGGAGAGCGCGCCGAGTTCTACCCTCTGGTAGCCTTTTTGGCCAGAAAATTTTTTACCCCCCCTTTTCCCCCTTGACCCCCCCAAAAAGATGTGGGAGATGGCGCCGAGCCGCCCAGAGAAAACCAGACCCTCCTACGACGCCCCGTTCCAAAACTACAGGCGATCAAAGTTTTTCAAAATGGCGGCCGAGCTGTCAAAGTCGAACTTCGATCGCCTGTATCTCCGGTCCCAGACGTCGCAGAATAGTCAAAAAAGGGTTTGTTCTGCTCGGCTCGACCCCCTCTATCACACCCGCTGGTTTTCAGCACCCTGAAAATTTTTTGCTCCAAAGTCCCTGAAATTCAGGAGGCAGGTAGATATCGACCCCCTAAGGCCGAATATCCAATCCGCTACTCTCTACGACGAAGCACTGCGTAGTTACAGGCGTTCTAATAAAAACAAAATGGCCGCCGAACTGTCAAAACCGAAATTAAAACAGCTGTAACTCGGCGACCGTTTGTCGTAGAACGCTCAGACTTTCGTTGGTGGCTTGGGCGCCCCGCCGGGTACCCTCCTGGAGGTGTTTGGAGCGGAAATAAAAATTTCTCTCCAATCGCCTCCAAACCGATATAGGGTGAAAGTCCTTCGCCCGGGCTTCTTAACTCTGAAAACCACGCAGCGCTAAGCCTTTCCGTTTGGGAGCTATGCAGAGTTGAAATTTCAAAAAATAAAAACAAAATGGCGGAAACCGTCGAATTTCGCGTGAATTCCTCAAATTAAGGCCTAGGAGACCCCAATTTGGGTTTTTATATACTAAAATATGTTGTCTAAAATCGGTCCTGACGTTAAAAAAGTTAATTTATTATTATTTACAGATTTATTCAATAAAAACACATTAAAATCAATAGCTCCCGAACGAATAAAGATAAAAATACACAAAAAATCTTAAAAAATGTAAAAACTTAATGGCTATCAGTCACATAAAAAATATATACAGATTTAATAAATTTTTCTAATGATTTTTCCAATTTTCCTTAATTTTCAGTTTTTTAATTTCTGCTCTGCCAAAAAATGTCCAAAAAATAATTTTACGATCTTGATCTGTAGAACTAGCGAGCGCGCAACTAATAGCAGTTCCAGATTTTTAGTGTTGCTCTCCGTTCTTGAGTAATTTAGGTGCAAACTTGAACTTTCTAATTAAATTTAATTGAAAACTATCCAACCTAAAAATCTGTTTTTTCTTGAAAATTGGATGACTTGGTACCTTCTTTCAGACTGCAGGAGTTGGTGTTGCTGGGTCGTCTCCTTCGCGTACCACGTGCGGCCACGCCCACGTGCCGATTTCAGTTTTTCGGTTTTCCCGGAAAAACCAAGAGGTTTTCGGAAAAACCGATTTCACCTGCCGATGCGGGCAGCTAGGGCGCACCTGCTGATATATGGGGCACTGCGATCCCTTCACTATTCACTATTTTAAGGCACTTTTTCTGATCACTTTTTTCACAATTAACCTTAAAATTGCTGAAAAACACTTATAACTTTTCAGGCCGCGTCGTGCGGCTGGCACACGATACGCCAAACGATGCGCCGCGCCGAGACGAAACTTTTGATGTATAACACTTGTTTATACGTTACGAAAAACCCACAACTTCGATTTTTAATAGGTAGGAGCGTTAAAAATTCGTGGCTCTCTGCTCAGAGGTCGAAATGTGACTCCAATATAATATTTACATTATAATAAAATTATTTACTTTCTCTATCACAATTACATTTTGAGTAAATCAGTTTTTACTTCCTCCTGAAAAGTAGGTTAAAAACACATACCTAGCGACTTTTGCAAGCACAGCGACGTTATACTCTTTTATGCAAAAATATATAATAAAGTTACACTACTATTATTTTATACATTTAATTATTTTATTTTTATATGTAATTCAATTTGGAACATTCAATAACTCCTCTGTTTTATCGTAAGTCATTTCTTGCAATATTTTTTGTAAAGCTTGCTTACAACGAAAATAATTCAGGTCATAGATGTACGACTTAGCATTGATTCTATTATACAGTAGGGGCCCTAAGAACAGGTAAAATCTATTTGTAAATTTGTGCTTTATTGCAGTTCTTTGAGTGCAAACAATGTCTTTACGTCTTTTGTTTAGAAGATCAGAGTTAAAACGAAGTGCTGTATGCTGTTTCAATACTGTATTCAATATAAACAGTTGACGTACTGTTAGTACTTCGCACCCTTGGTAAAGGAGGTTAGTGGGGAAGAGGAAAGGTCGAAAAGTGGCCACTTTGAGGATCGCTCTCTGCGCCCTCTCTATAGGCAATAAGAGAGTTTTACAGGTCCCACCCCATGATGTGATACAATAGCTTACTATTGACTGACATAGTGCATAATAAACCTGTTTAATCAATTTCGGGTCAGCAATATGTCTAATTTTTTTGAAAACGAATATGAGCTTGCGCAGCCTTTTGGTTAGCGCTTCACCGTGTTGTTTGAAAGTGAGCGTTTCGTCTATTGTGATACCCAGGTATTTTATTGTATCAGTTCTTGTTATAACTGGGCACGTGCATGTACCCATATCGTCATTACCGTAAGGACAATAATGTGCGTATAGGGGTTCGCTATTTCGATTAGTACTTAATTTGCGCATCGAAAATACTACAAATTTGGATTTTTCAGTATTAAGCGTTAGCATATTATGCTGTAGCCATTTATTTACAGTATTAAAACCACGCTGCGCCAACTCATATGCTTCCATATCCGACTTAGCAGAAAAAAGTAGGGCTGTGTCGTCAGCGTACGATACAATTATGCCATTTTCTAAATTAATGTTACATAGATCATTTATATAAATTAAAAACAAGGTACTTCCTAACACACTTCCTTGGGGGCTACGTCAAACGTAGAAAATATATTGTAGTTAGTGGCCAAATTTTCTGAAACTATTATGTCAAACGGTTAAAGGACTATAGCAATTTTTCGATGATAAGATATTTGTACGAACGCGCCCCATGGGTGGGGTACTTCCGTACAGTAGGTGGGGTACTTTCATACGCGTGGGGTAGATTCATACATGGTTATTGAAAATCCTATTAATCTCCCAAAAATGTATTAAATTGATAAGAAAATTTGTTTATCACAGAACTATCTTAATCATATTTAACTTTACTCCTAATCAATATTTATTTTTGGGAAAAATAACACAAAAAATCGGTTTAAACTGTAAGTAAGTTATTAGACATTTTGGTTGTCACTTTCGACCTTATTGCTAATTAAATTATTTTAATTAATTGAAAGGATTATAAATTCTACTCGTAGTAGATGTGCCGAGCGGTTAGGAAGGACCTGAGGACATAGTCTAATAAACAAAATGTGTACGCTTTCTATATCAGAAAAAGGAATTATCATGATGATCCCAGTTTCTTCCGAAGATAAAACACTTTCGGTCCTGTTCGCCAAATTTCATAACTGAGTGTACTTTTTCGACAATTAAACAGGTCTTCTCTCGTTTTCCATAAATTCATTTGCACTAATATTGTTTGCCATAATCATCCCCGATCATAATATTTACTTACACTATTATCATTTATACTAATAACGTTTGCCATAACAACTCAACAGTGATAACTTTTATTTGCCATAAAATGACTTTCTATAACAACATATATCATAATAATTAGTTTCCATAAGTAACACATCTCATGATCGACTCTTGACATAATCAAAATATGATATAATTTTGAAAATAATACATAATATTGTTAGGTCGAAATTAATTATTGTTAACACCCCGACTCAGTGCAATCCGACTCGGATAGGTTAGGTTAGAAGACTAGGGCGGGAGCGAAGCGAAGCGGAGCTCCCGCCTTAGTCTTCGTGGTTTTTTTTTTAAACCACCCAGAAGTATAATATGGTGAATAAAAGTTATGGAAAATGGCATTATTAAAAACGAAAATTATGGCAAATACATTTATGGATTTAAATTATTATGACACTTGATCGATTATGACCAATGGAATTAGTGAAAGTCATTTTATGTCATGTCACGATTATGGCAACTGAAGCGTTATTTCTAATAAAATTATGGCAAATACCAGTATGGCAAATGAAACTATGGCATTTTAAATTATGGCAAACATTAGTAAACCAATTAAATAACAGCGGTCTGTTTCAAATTATATCAAAACATGAATATTATCTTTAATTTCCTGATATCACATTTAAATTAGTTGTGCATTGAACAGTATTTTAATTTTCTTTTATTATTGGTTAGTAATTAAGTTCCTATACCTACTATTCATATTTTTAATGTATTTTATCAATTAAAAGATTAGATTTTTGTTTCATAATTCATTTTTCTGCTGGCTCTCAGCATATACGGAATTCATTTGATTTTTCTTCTCTGTTGAGTTTTTCAGTTTTCAAGGTATATGGAATCTATATAAATTCAAATCATTTATTAGTTCTTCATCCATTTTTTAGCCGTAGCTAAAAATGGATTAAGAACAAATAAATGTTACAAACGAATAAAAGATTAGGCGTGCCTAATCTTTTCTTATTATCCACGAATCTGCGATTTGATATCAACTATAATACTTACTTAATAAAAAGTATATTGCCGATCGTTATACACAAAAATGCTGAATTATTGTAAAGTACCATAATTGAAAAAAATACAGAAGGTAGGTACCTATTAAATTTATTGAAAAATAAAATTTATGTGAGTATTTGTGGTAATTATGATCTAAAGGGGAGCATTCGAACGCGTACGAATGCGCCCCTGTAGAAATGTCCGAATGTGCCCCAGGCCTTGACCAAATTTAAATTACAGTTGTATACAAAATCAACGTTAGTAAAAGAAATATAACGATGATAACTCTAAATTAAACAATGTAAACATTAATGAATCCTAACTATTTTTATAAAAACATAATAAATTTACTTGCTAGTACGATTTAAACTTCAGTAAAAAATTTTGCTTACCTATTGCGAAAACACGTTACGTCTTATTACCTCACACAGAGTGGCGCGATTGGCACGATACTTCGCTAGCAGCTTGGCAGTCGGTATGTCTATGTACACAGGCAAAGGCGTGTTTGTGTGTCGATTAGTATTTTTGTTATACTCAATGTATGAATGTGCCCCACGTACGAATGGTGAACAGTTTCCCCTAATAATGACTGGCGGGGTCGTGAACGATGAAACGTCAACTCGATTACATCTTTTGTTTTCTTTATGTTTAAACATTCTTTGTGTTAGTTTAAGTCTGTGTTAAGTAATAGGTATACTAAAGTTTTAGTTTTTTTTTTTATTTTATTTGTAACATCATGCAATCAGTCTTAAAACTATAAGCAGATGAGGTGTGAGTGCTGCTGACGTTCAAAGCGTGGCTCCCAACGGAACCCGCCCTTTCCTTATTTTGCCTGGATTTACTTTATAAACCCTTTAGTAGTCAAATATATCCCGCCGCTTTTTGAGCCGACGCATGGTTTCTGGAATAGTGAGCTGTCCCGCTAGTTGGTTTGGGTGCTTTGATAGCCTTAACCTGTAGGTGACTCCATGGGCTTCTACCACCTCCCTGATAATTGGTATGTGGAGAATTTCGTGGACCACTACTGGTGTTCTTATAAACCAGGGCGCATTAGATAGTTGCTTTATTATGTAGTTTTGTACTCTTTGCATGATCATTATGTTGGAGGCGCTGGCGTAGCCCCACAGCTGCACTCCATATGTCCATATGGGTTTCAGAATCGACTCGTATATGAGTAGTTTATTATCCAAGGATTATTTGGGGTTACGTCCTAGTAGCCAATAGAGACCCTTGTATTTCAGGTTGATTTCCTCTCGTTTGGTTTCGATATGCTTTCTCCAGGTAAGTCTACGGTCCAAATGCATGCCAAGATACTTCACCGTCTGCTGGTGGGGTAGTTATATGCCGTTTAAGTAGACTGGGGAACAATCTTCCCTTCGTAGAGTGAACGTTACATGAACAAATTTGGACACGTTGACGGCAATTCGCCAGTCAGCTAGCCATTTTTCGATTTCATTCAGGCTGTTTTGTGTAATACCTGAGAGGCTTTAATAGGGCATCTGTTCGAGGAGAGTAAGGCTGTATCGTCAGCAAATATTGCAACGGTTACTTCTGGAATCTGCGGTAGGTCATATATATACAATGTATACAGGACAGGTCCCAGCACGGTACCTTGAGGGACTCCTGCCAATACTTCATAGAAGTTGGAGGTACAGTCTTTCTCGCTCAGTAACCTCTCAAATAGCTTAGAAATTATCGGCAGAAGACTGACTGGCTTGTACGATGTGATTTCGTGGATTGATTTTTCTGACTTGTGAATCTTTATAATATTTGAAACTTTCCACTGATCAGGAAAATACCCAATTCTCATAATTGCGTTATATAACATTGTTAAGTACACGGCTACCTTACGAGGTGACTCTTCAAGTACTCTTTTGTCAATAAGGTCAAATCCTGGAGCTTTGTTGTCTTTGAGTGTCTTGAGGCTCTTAGTCACTTCTTTCGGTGTCACCAGTTTTAAAGGTGTCTCCATTTGATGGTTCTGGTTTAGAGTAGAGTCGATGTATGTTTCATCTCTATTCAGTGTTAACTCGTTTGGAGTAAAGACCTGACTGAGATGCTTTTCGAAGGCTTCAGCTTTGTCTCGAGCTGTTCTGATCCACTTGCCATCATGAGCACGTAGAGGTGGTTTCTGATGCGACATCTATCAAGGTTTTTACAAGCTTTCCATAGTGAGTAGTACTACTAAAGTTTTAGTAAAGACTGGGAATTCCGCACATGCCGATTAGTTTATTGTGTATTTGTGATATTAAGTAAAAATAAGCTTAAATTCAGTGTTGTGTGTTTCATTCCTGGCCCTTTACACTGGCATTATTTAAGAACTCGTAGATGACAACATACGAAACCATATTGTGAACAGAGACGGACAGGCCTGGCAATAAATAAAAAAATTAAACGTGGAAAAAAGAATAGGTTTCGAAACTGCGTCTTCTTGTAAAAACGAAAATTCTTACATAGAGGTATTTACAAATGTGAAAGTATGTGAGTATGGATGTTTGTTACTCTTTGTATGGATGTTTGCAAAGGATTGCAAAGGAACTGGCTAGCCAACGCCGAGTGTAATATTACACGAAATACTTGGTGCCACTTTTGACCCTTCTATAACTCAAAACCTCTTTAACGTAAAGACATAAAACTTCGTGTGCCTACAGCCCACAGTCAAGCATAATTTTTGCATTGAGCTTGGCTCTCCTTTTTTACATTTATGTTTTTGAGTCAAATTAAAGTTTCATGTGTTTCCATTCTCAACTTGACTGGTGCGGTAAGTGGGATCCTTGTGATTTACGACGCTATTCAGCACTTTCTCAACTCAATTACTCTGCGTTTGATATACTTTGATGCAACAGATTTTATTAGTGTTTTAAAATGTATTTTCAACATTTTTATTGCGAGTTTGTTCGTAAGTTTTGTTTTGATTATCGACTATACTGCATTGGATTTACCGAAAGAAAAAACTTAAGGGGGGACAGAGGGAGCACTTATTCTTGTTTTTCCATCTCTTAAGCTCCGGGGTTAAGGCCTTAAAGATAATACAGTACCTGCCATTAATATTGGGCTAATAGCTGAAAAAGACAGGGAGTTCATCCTCACACTCTACGTCCGGAGCGTTTCAGCACGGTTACGTCCGATACGGGTTTTCTTCCGCGTACGCTTAGGTTGTGGAATGATCTTCCTGTCTCGGTTTTCCCAAACGCCTATAGTATGGGGTTCTTCAAAAGGGATCTTAGAAGGTTTTTACAGGGTCGGCAGCGCGAGAGTGGCGCCTCTGGTGTTGCAAACGTTCATAGGCTGCGGTGACCACCGGTCCTTCTGGTGGGCCGTATGCTTGCTACCTTAGTGGTAAAAAAAAAAGTGCCACAGATAACATAATATATATTATAACTCATATAGGTATCTATAATACCCCAGAGTCCGTAACATACATACTACCACAGATAACACTACGGTCAAGGTCTACAAAGGTAATCATTAGCTTATACTCGTATACTGTGTGTGTTCACTGTATTCGATTAATATCACGTAATTATCTTCCAGGTCACTTGCGTGTCACCCCAACAGTGAAATATCGACTACCTTTAATAAGTATGATAACTAAAACACGCTCTCTGCTCCCCCGCTGAGGGAATAAGATGTTTTTCCGCGAGAAAAAATTGCCAATGGGGCTCTCCAGACCGAAAACTATCCTCACAAATCAAATAATAAACTAGGGTACCGTGGTCTATCGGCGTCCATAAGCTACATGTTATCCATTGCTTGAAACGTGAAAGAAAGGATTTTTTGCCCGCGAAACTTACAGACAAGCGATTGTCCTCAGCTTTATAATTTTTCAAAACTAGTGAACAAGTGTTGGAAAGTGATATAGCGCAGAGATACGCGACTTTTTAGGTTTATCGACGAATTCCACAGCCATCTCTAGTAAAGTACCACCGCTTTACTAGAGTAGAACTTAGTCCAAACTTGGACATACCTACACGAATTCACTGTTGATAATTTAAGGAGTCTAGATTTGGCATATGCTCTACATAACCAAAGCCAGTATAAAATAAATGAAAAAAAAATAAGTCAAACCACTGATCTGTATTATTACCAATATTACAGATAATAATAAAATTATAATACAGATCAGTGAGTCAAACAAACAAAAACATTTTCTTTTATGGTAACAGACAAGCATTCCATCCACCGAGGCATTCCATGAACACGGAAATACGGCTCACCACCTATTACGTGGGACAAATTGTTAAAAAAGTGAAATATGGGCATATAATAATATGCCTCTGCCTACCCCTTCGGGGATAAAGGCGTGACTATAATAAATATGTTTGTATGTACCAAAAACATAATTAGGTGGGTACTTCGGAAGTTTCGCAAATGTAAAACTGAATTGGGCATTGTTTCTAATATGTTCCCTAGATGGCACTGTACCCTAAATCTAAACCGCGATATGGTTTCGTTACATAGGAGTACTTAAAGTAGATTCTGTTACAAGTAGAGGCATTGACATAATAAATATTCTACTGAGTAGTTACATAATACATATAGATCGAAAAATTGACAAACTTTTGTAATTTGTCTTCATCTCAAAGGCAAATTAAAATGCATAGATAGAGGACCTCTATTTAAAATTTGAGGAAAGTTTTGATTGTTGTATTGCATTTACTTCGAATAGGCTTTGAAGTCTGAAACTTCTGCACCGATTTGAACAATTTTTTCTCTGTTCGGATGCTACTAGGTTCCGAACAGAGAAAGAATTGTTCAAATAAGAGAAAGAAAGGTCTCTTCTCATAATGTTCTTTTCTCGAAATGTCCTTTCTCATAATGTCCTTTTATCGAAATGTGCTTTCTCATAATGTCCTTTTTCTAAATGTCTAAATGTTATTTTAAAGCGTTTTAAAAACCCTTTAAAATAAATTCTCTTTCACGGCCACCAAACACGAGGATTATTAATCAACTTTTTATGCGATGGCAAAGATTAAAGAATTTGCGTCCCTGTCGTGGTAAAGAATCTGAGCTTTTCATATCGCTGTAATACCTACCGCTTGATTAACGTTTCGGCAAGATGCGGTAATTAAAATCTTTGAATTTTTTATAAGACTAATGACATTGTAGTGATTTATGGATATCCGAGGTTCTATTATGAGGTTTTACAAGACAAAAATATGAATGGTAGTACAAATTCATCAGTCCATCAGTCGCTCCGCTAACTCTGTGTTCTAAAACGGTCACTGAGTTAAGCATATTACGCTGCAGACGGTCCTGAGATGGGTGACAATTTACGGGCGTTTTAATGCTTCAGAAGGCCGGCTACTTAGGACAAGGGATATTACATTACTGTTTTAGTAACTTAGTATGTTCAAAATCACTATCACCACGGACGTATCGACTGTTACCATGTAGTGAAATTAAATGCATGATAAGATTTGTGGATATTTTTACACAACGTGATCTAGCTCAAAATAAACTAATACAAGCCTCTGCTGTAGAATCAAGACAACTGATAACACTTGCTTTTATTAGAGAGCGATGGCCGTCAGGGCGGTTTACCACTGTTGACCGAAATTCATTTGATCATTTGACGTGTGACCGATAAATCATTACGCCATTCTCGAATGAACAATTGACCAAAAGAGTTTTTATCGAACAAACATTTGGTATTTTTACTATTGACCGAATGAACGTTTGGTCGAAAAACGATTGACTATAGAATATTTTAACAGGGACTGAATCAAAATCGCTAGGTTAGGTTAGGTTAGAACTGCGACCACAACGCACGAGCCGAGCGAGCGAAGCGAGCGTGCCGCGGCAGCGGCTAGCGAGTGGCAAAACCGAATTCTACTTATATCGCTTTTGTTTGTTAAAATATTCTTTAGTCAACTGTTTTTCGACCAAACGTTCATTCGATCAGTAGTAAAAATACCAAAGTTTGCTCGATAAAGACTCTTTTTGTCAGTTTTATTGTTCATTTGATCAGTAGTAGAATGGCCTAATGTTTTTTCGGTCACACGTCAAACGATCAAATGAATTTCGGTCACCAGTGGTAAACCCCCGTCAGGGTGATAAGGGGATACCGCACGATCTCCGGTGAGGCGGCATGTCTCCTAGCCGGAACCCCTCCATGGGACCTGGAAGCGAGAGCCCTTGCGTCACTGTTCAGATGGCGCAAGCTGGTGGGGGGCCAAAGGCCCGCTTATCGAGAAATCGAGGCCCAGCGGTCCCTACTCCACCAGGAAACCGTGGAGACATGGAAGGTGCGACTTGAGCAACCAAAGGGGGGATTCGCCACAATCGCGGCCGTCAGACCGGTCATGGAAGAGTGGCTGGAGAGGAGACACGGTGTTCTCTCCTACCGGTTGACACAGATGCTTGCCGGACACGGTAGCTTCGGTAGGTATCTGTGGCGAAAACACCGGGAAACCACGGCCAAGTGTCAGCACTGCGAGGACCGCAGCGATAACACGGCGCTCCACACGCAGGTGGAGTGCACGGCATGGGCGCAACAGCGCCAGATCCTCGTAGTGGGTCTGGACGTGGACACTCTCTCGCTCGAGACCATGGTGCGAGCCATGCTCTTCAGCGGGAGTAAGTGGGACTGCGCCGCCTCTTTCTGCGAGCAGGTCACGCTCGTGAAGGAGGCGGCGGGACGGGTACGGGAGAGAACTCTCCCACCCGAGTGCCGCAGTCGGCGGCCCGGGTGCCGTCGACGTGTCTTCGCCGAGGACTATCGGCCACCATGACCGGGGGCCTGAGGATGGTGAGAGGGCGGCTCACCGTCCTTACAGAAGCAGGCCCATGACCATGACGGCAGCGTGACGTGAGCAATTCAAGCACGTCCCCCCTTAGAAGCGGGATCACACCCGAAACCCCCCAAAGACTCGGGATAGCACCCGGGACGTCCTTCCGAGGGCTTTCCCGGGGCTCCCAACCACAGGCTTTTGGGCGTGACGTGAGGTTTTTTAGTCGGTAGGAGTCCGGCATAATATCCATGATGATTTTCCCTTACGTTAAACAAAAAAAAAATACTTTCTTTTATTTATTTCTAAACACATTATTATACCTACAAAGAAAACACCCAAACTCCGAAACAAACATTTGCCAATCACACAAATATATTTGATTCGTCCCGAGAACACTGGACCTTATCACGGAAATGGTATACACTTCCTGGGACATCCTTCCTAGAGCTTACCCGGGGCTTCCATCCTTAGGCTGTTGGGCATTACGTGAGGCTTTTAGGTTGGAAGGAGTCCGGCTCGGCGGAGAGAAAATCCTTCATGGATGCTAATCCATGAAGGATTTTCTCTCACGTTAAAAAAAATGTATACTTTAAACTGCGCCGCAGAGGCAGTCTTGTATATATTGAGTAATGTAGATACTATAAATAGAATAAACCAGCTCTTTTATAACAAACATACAGGAGGGATCAATAAGAAGAGACAAAACACTTACCGTGGTAGAAACAGCAAAATGTAGAGTAGTTGTTATGCTGTATGATTTGCAATAAGTTATGAATAAAGTCTTATCTATTGTTAAATGTTATCAGTAACTTGTTGTTTTAGGGTTCCCTACCCAAAGGGTAAAATCGGGACCCTATTTTTTAACGCGAGGAAAGGCCTACAGGGATGCTATGCCGGACTCCTACCGACTAAAAACCACTCGTATCCTACCTAACAGCCTACGGTTGGGAGCCCTGGGTAAGCCCTCCGAAGAATGTCCCAGGCAAAAACGGGACTCTATTACTGAGACTTCGCTTCTGTCTGTCTGTCACAAGGCTGTTTCAGTGTGTAGTGGTAGTAAGAGAGCTGAAATTTTCGCAGATGATGTATTTCTGTTGCCGCTATAACAACAAATACTAAAAACAGAATGACTGGAGCCCCCAGGTTTGGGAGTACCTACTACAAAAGTGATTTATTTGCAACTTGTTGATGCTCGCGGCTTCGCTCGCGTGAAATTTGGTTCCCGTTCCTGCTTCCCATGGTAACATATTCCCGGAATGTGCCTAGTGTTATCCCAGACTATAATCTACTCCGGTACCAAATTTCAGTCTGATCTGTCAGAACAGATCAGAATGAAATGAAAACAAGATATTTGTTCCTCAATCATGCTCTAACGGCTGACCGTTAGAGCGTGATTGAGTAACAAACATCTAAACATCTTCACAAACTTTCACATTTATAATACCTATTAGTAGGATTTTAGGTACAGAACCCGTGCATGAGTCCGACTTGCACTTGGCCGGTTTTTTATCTACACTTATAAACAACAGCATTTATGTTTGTGCTCGTCAGTCACCAATTTATTCATAAACAATCCGTATTGATATCACTGGTGTTAGCAAATAATATTGGACGATGTTTATATTGGCGTTTAAACAACAAATACTTAGGTACTAATATCATATCAGAGAAAAAAAATAATGGGGTCTCCCAAAAAACAAACGTCATCTAGATCCCACAGCACAAGCTTATAATTAGCTTAATTTGGGCTAGAAGATGTTGTGTGAGATTGTCCAGAATTAATATTTTGAAATCCGACATTTCATCTATGAGACGTTAAAAAAAGTGATTATTTTCACATTTTATTTTTCTTGTGGAAATCCCTTGTGGATGATACGCTGGAATCTTACCGCATAAAACCACACGGGGCTACGGTCGGGAGACCTGGGTAAGCCCTCGGAAGGATTTCCCAGAATTTTCCACAGCCATAATATTATTTTTGAAGCAATAACAGAAAGATGGTCTCTATAAACTCTCGCTTTCAACGGATAAATGATATAACATTGTTTACAACATGATATTAGATTGATAGGTAGGTACCCACTTTTGTTTAACGTGAGGGAAAAACCATCATAGATGCTATGCTGGACTTCTACCGACTTAAAAACCTCACGTAACGCCCAACAGCCTATGGTTGGGAGCCCCGGGTAGGCCCTCGGAAGGATGTCCCAGACATGCAGGTACCCATTATAAATCTGTTAAAACGATAAATAGAAACGTTGAGTATGTTCATTTACACCTAATAACAAGCCTATTATACCTACACATATTCTTGAAAAGTGTACTACAGTAAGTACAGTATAAGTTATAAAAAGAAGAGAGTTGTTTAAGTAATGAGAATTTATTTGAAACAATATTTTTACACACGGACATCTAGATAGTTTCCTTCAATTTATTGTCGGAGAAACTTCTACCTTTTAGATTGGGACGTTGCGATCAATAGCACGATCGCAACGTCCCAATCTAAAAGAGAGCCATACAGATGCACAAAAGCGTTGCCAAGCTATCAAAGCAATGCATCCAAATGCGGAAACCACTCTGTATTCCGACGGGAATCGATCTCGTAGCCCTTGAGATGCAAATATGGTGGCCAGATTGGAACTCACAAAGTGACTGCACACCATTCGTTACGAAGCCAATTTGTTGAACCTACGTTTGTTAGAACCTAGCTATTGCAGTTCCAAAAAGAAAACCCTTTGATTTGTTAGAACACTGGCTGACAATGTTGTTCTGACATATAAATTATCAAAAAATAGGGGATGAGAGTGAAATATACTTTATGATCTATTGTAATACCAACAAAAATACGAAATATTTTTAAATAATATGAATGACTTCCTTGGATTTCTCGTTAACTTTAAACGAATAAACGAAAAGAAAAAACCGTGGTTTCCGATTCAGAATCCCTTATATGGCAAGTTAAACTAACAGATGAAATACTGAAACGATTTTTTTCCCTGTCTCTAATCATTCATAAATTATTATCCGTTGCTTAGAATGCCGAGCTGTCTTTAATTCTCGGTAGTACTCAGCTACATTTAGGATATAGAATTCAGAATTTGTTTTTTTTTTCAATAAGAGCTGCTATTCATTCCACTTAGAGAGCTCATAAACAAACATAATGAATATCATCTGAAGAAAAAAGTCGTTATTAAGATATTGGGAACCGAAAGATACGCCAAGACGGTAATAGTCGTTCGAAAATAATAAATTTTATCTACACCCCATAGATATAAAGTCTAGATGGAACGTCAAGGCGCAGAAACGGCTCAAAAAAATGTACTTATGCAACTGTTACATGAATTGATCTAACCCGCCGCTCAGTGCCGATCGTGTCGCTTTAACGTCACCACGTAAAACGCGCGCTAAGTAGTCTACGAAAATATAGCTAAAATGTCCTTTTGTGCAATTAAAATTAGTAGAAATTATGGTAGGAGATTAAAAACTTCTAAAAATGTCAGCTATCATCGGTAACAACCCAAAATATGGCTTATTTTGATTTTTCTTTTCTTCATTATTAATCACGCAATATTCATCAGTGTTACTTTATTGTTTTATTCTCCCAACAATTGGGAAAGGGGTAAGTATAACTGGTTTCATACTTATAGAATTCGGGACTTCACGCGAAATACTATTTACTTACATTCACCGACGTTTCGAGCACGTTGCAGCGCCCGTGGTCGCGGTTGGACTGAGGCGAGGATCGACAAAAACCACGAAGTTATTTCTTGTCGAACTACCCTCCGTTGTTATTACAACGAAGGATAAGGCCGACGACACACTACAGTCACTACGTCAGTTTTAATTGGCACAGTTTTACGTTCAAGTTTATTAATCACTGAATTCCACACATCCCGGAGAGCTTGTATCCATCATCCCTATTGATTTTTTTTGTGTTTTCTGATTTCAATGGCTTCCGCACCATACGTGGATAATAATGGCGATCAGTGAAGAGGACTTTCGGTTGGTGAAGTTCGATCCAGTGATTAATGCCCGAATCGAGGTGTTCTGCTATTGCCGATTTGTTTAACTGACGATTTTTTACAGCTGCAATATGTTCTTTGACCCTTTCCGCGATGGTCCGCATGGTTTGGCCTATGTAGGAACTACCGCAGCTGCAATCTACTTTGTAGACACCTGGTGTTTGCAGAGGAATGATGTCCTTTGGTGTTCGCACGTACCTAGCCACTTTGGTTTTTGTCGACCCTCGCGTCAGTCCAACCGCGACCACGGGCGCTGCAACGAGCTCGAGACGTCGGTGAATGTAAGTAAATAGTATTTCGCGTGAAGTCCTGATTCTATAAGTATGAGTGTTCGAAACCGTGATAGTTTATATACATATAACTAGTTTGTATAGAAAATTATTATATTCATTTCCAATTACACTATGTACTTATTATATTATTTAGTAGCGGCCCGCCCCGGTTTCGCGCGGGTATACAGTATTTCTCCACTATTTAATGGATGTTACATATAAAACCGGCCAAGTGCGAGTCGAACTCGCCCATGAAGGGTTCCGTAGCCGCAAGTTGCATAATATAAAAGATCTGGTAGTTAGTTGTAACTTTGATTGATGTCTTAACACGTTCACTGTGGTAATGATTTAGGCGAAAATGGCGGTTTATGACGCAATAAAAAAAAACTACTTACTCTATCACGTTCAAACCAATTTGCGTTGGAAGTTTTTATGCCAATGCACAACATTTTATTTTTTTCAGTTATGTCATTCTTTTAGTTTAGAAGTTAGAGAGTGGGGGGGGGGCACACATTTTTTCACTTTGGAAGTGTCTCTTGCGCGAACTATTTGGTTTAAAAAAAAATGATTTAGTAACCTCAATAGCATTTTGATGATTTTATGATGAAAACTTTTTTGAGTTTCAACTCTGAGTATGGGGAAATTTATTGCTTTTGTTCTAGTTTTATATAAAAATCTTAATGCAGTTCACAGAATACATCTACTTACTAAGTTTCATCAGCATAGGTCTTATAGTTTCGGAGAAAAGTGGCTGTGACATACGGACGGACAGACAGACAGACAGACATGACGAATCTATAAGGGTTCCGTTTTTTGCCATTTGGCTACGGAACCCTAAAAAAGCCAAACAAAATCCGTTGCGTTGTTTTAAAGATTTAAGCAGACATAGGGATATAGGGACAGAGAAAGCGACTTTGTTTTAATTTTATACTATGTAGATTGTAATGAATTGGATCTAATAAATCAATTATGATATAAAAAATTGCATAAAATAAATGAAGGATAGCTAAAGCTACACAACTCCTACGAGTTTTTCGGTGCATCATGGTTACATACATTATATTCGAATTTACGATATTCTAGGTATAAATATATAAATATATATATTTTTTGTTTGTTAAGAAACAAACAAAATAACAACAGTAAGTGTGTAACGGGCAGGTTATAGGTATACAAGTTATTAATTTACCTACAACACTATGCCGTCAACAGTGAACAATTTTAATACTTACACAAAAAAAATTACAAGCAGACACTTCAATTTTATTTATTCGTATTAATACTCATACCTACCCAATAAATAAATATTAAATATATATACAATATTGATAATCTATTATATTAGGTGCTTACATATGAAATTGGCGTTTTGTATAGGAGGAACAAAAAGTCGAATATTTTTAAATATAATATATTTAATTAATCAAAGTATGAACCATTGTTTTCTATGCATTTTTGCCATCTCATAGGTAATTCATTGATCCCTTTACTAAAAAAACCAGTCGGACGGGAATCAATAAAATCTGTGAAGGCGATTTGGACTGCCCCATCAGAGTTGAATTTTTTCCCTTGCAAGAAGTTGTCCAAATTTCGAAAAAAATGGTAATCTGTTGGAGCAAGATCCGGGGAGTACGGAGGATGTTTTAGACATTCCAATTGAAGCTCTTCTAATTTGGTAGCCGTCTGTTGTACAGTGTGTGGTCTAGCGTTGTCGTGAAGCAGCAGTGGCGTGGAGCGATTGACCAGCCTAGGTTGTTTAGCCGCTAGCTTTTCCATCATGGTTTGCAATTGCTGACAATAGACATCAGCCGTAATAGTCTGGCCAGATTTGAGAAAACTGTAATGAACAATACCGGCACTAGTTCACCAAACGCTTACAAGTAACTTTTTTGGGGTTAATTTTCGCTTGGGACAGGATTTGGCTGGCTGGCCAGGATCCAACCATTGCGCTGAGCGCTTTCGATTATCGTAAAGAATCCATTTTTCGTCACAGGTAATGATTCGGTTTAAAATACCTTCATTATTGTGCCGGTTCAGTAATGTAACGCAGCAGTCGACGCGCTTTTGCCGGTTTGCTTCAGTCAATTTGTGAGGTACCCACCTTTCAAGCTTTTTAATCTTCCCAATTTGCTTCAAGTGAATTAAAACAGTTTTATCACTAACACCGCAGCCTGCAGCTAACTCGGACGTGGTTTGCGATGGATCCGCTTCCACAATAGCCTTCAATACTTCATTATCAACTTGAGTCTCAGGCCGTCCACGGGGCTTGTTCTGCAGGTCGACATTTCCTGAACGAAAACGTTGGAACCAAAAACGAACTGTGTTTTCTTTTGCAACATGACCGCCATACACATCATTTACCCTTCTAGTCGTTTCCGCAGCACTAGTGCCACGGCGGAACTCGTACTCGTAAATAATGCGATATTTTAAGTTTTCCATTTTGTAAAATGAGTGACGCAAACAGAAAAAAACAGAAGAAAAAAACAAATGAATGACGGTCATCGAAGGATAAATACATGAGTAAATAGCTGGGAAAATTTGAATTTGGAATTCCTTACCAAAGAGGAGAAAATCGTAATTAAAGTGGCCAGTACGAAAAACGCCAATTTGATGTGTAAGCACCTAATATAAAAATAAGTCGGGTTTTTCTTCCTGACGCTATAACTTTAGAACGCACGAACCGATTTCCACGGTTTTGCATTCGTTGGAAAGGTCTCTGGCTCTGTGAGGTTTATAGCAAAGAAAATTCAGCAAAATTTCACATACAGCGCCATCGCGGGCGAAGCTGCGGGCATCAGCTAGTAGTATATACATCCTTCATTATATTAGATTAATTACATAAACTATAATAACACTTAGTTTAATGCAATTTTAGGGAGAAGCTGGTATCATTATTTACGCACACAGAAAAGCCGACGCACAGTGCGTGTAAAGACATTGGCCGCTCGACGGCGCACGCACACATCTGCGAAATCGTAAGCCGTTTTGTTTATGTCGATTGTAGAGCGACGGTCCATCTAGATTTTAAATAATCTAAACTACACCTATGCTTTAAAATCTTTAAATCCTCTATAAAAGATTCTGAAACAGTTAGATTATTGCCAACATTATTATATCCAATGTCCATATCATCCCATCCAATAACCATAATATCATCCGAACGGGTGTTATTATGTTGTATGAAATTTTATAATAACACTCCTTTCGCTTTTTCAATCTCTTCCGCGCAAAGGGTTACTCATCAGACAGCCAAATTCTTACCGCTCGATGCGTGGAATCTGTATGAGTTTCAAAAAAAGAACTGTCATTCACGCGCGTTGCATTGCACTACAACAGCGGCAGCGCGCCGTAAAAAAAAATTAAAGCGAATTCGATTTCCCGCTATTTTTCTTCGCTATTATTTTTGCAAATTGTTTTGTTTACTTACGAAATCTTTTATAGAGGACACATCATGGGTGTAGATAAAGTCTTATAATTATGCAACTGTATAATTAGGTATTAAAACACTCATGTGAGACTATTATCACACTCAGCTTGCTTCGCTTCGTGTGATAAACCCACATTCATGTTTTAATACCCCTCATTATACAGTTGCATAAATAACTATTCCGCAACAACACAGTGGGATCGCGGCCATCCAGTGACAAACATTATAATCAATTCCTACCCTACAATCTTACTAAAACCTCTTTCTTGAAGACATTATGACGTGTCACAGTACGGATTCATCGAAGTATAAAGCGCATAGCTTTTGTAGTGAGCACCTTTGTATGAAACGAAGCCTTCGCCTCTGCTAATGAGTGAGACCCGTCGCAATAACTTCTCACTCTAGTTAGAGTTGTAGTTTACCTTGCAAAGGTTTTCAGAACATCTGAGATACCGCCTTTCATTGTGACATTTAGTTCAAGGAAAAGTTATTTAAAACCTCTGATACCAAAGACGTAATAAAATATAGACACGTCATGTACGAACATCACGGCTTTCAAAAACGGCAAATATTTTATACATTCAAAAAAAGAATTTCTATGAAATTATCTATGATAGCATGTATGAAAATTAAGGCAATTGCCTGACTTTTTGTTGCCATTTTTCAGTGTTGATAACGTATCTATAGTTTTCATATATCATTGTCTGATACGCGGTTTTATAATACGAATATAAATAATAAAAGCAGGTTAATTCTGGCTTACTTTGGAAACATAATGATGACGTTGTGTGAAAATTTTCATAATTTAAAAAAGGGTCCCAACAAAGCTGACCAGTGATGTGACCTTTGATCGGTCCCACCATGGTCCCACCCACCAAGGATGATGTAGGTCATAACAAAATTTGGAAAACATGTGCCGTCTACATGGATGGCAGTACGAAATGGCATCCTGGTTGGGGCGTTGTCTTACCACCGTGTGGTATAAGGGTCACTGTCAACAGTCTTTGCAACTGTAAAAGTGACTTTCAATCCCTGGTTGACGTCATGACTTTCGCACCAAACAAGAGTTCGAAATTATGAAGGAATGCAAGAATAAACTTATATTGGAAACCTGTATAAGCTAAAGTGCAAAAATATCAGCTATATTCAAAGACGTATCATATATAGAAGACACGTTATACACGAACATTGCGGCTTTCAAAAACAGCTAGACTTTTATAAATTTGAAAAAAGAATTCTATAAATTATCTGTGGTAGCATGCATGAAGTCAATATCAGAGGAATGTGGGGAAAAAGGTAAACTTGAAATTTACTAACTGAGACATATGTAACGTTGTGAAACAACGGGTGCAGATATTGATTAATATTAGATGATTAAAAATGAAATTTAGTGAAAATAAATGAAAGCGCCATCTGCCGACAACTAGTCTCATCTACACAGCACTGACGTTACCAAGTGACGTCAGACGTAGGGACCCGACTTGCCGCCAGAGGCGCTGTACAAAGATATAAATACGACCGCGCGCGAATTTCAAAGCACCATTTTTCGTAAAATTAAATTATACTCGTCGCGAAGGCGTCTGTGTGTCAGTAAATATATTTAATCGAAATAAAATATAAGTTATAGGGAGCGAAATCCTCCCTAAGTAAACAGTGGTTTAGCTGCAAGCATCAATTACCCCATCATTGGGTGAGTTAAATTAATTATAATGTAATCTAGATTTTAAAACAGTGAAAATTAACGGCTGTTGGTCAACCCTGTTTTAGGGGGGTAGTTACAGGGGTGTGAAAAAATGTCTCTGTAAAATTAGAACATAAGCAAACATTGTAAGGCACCCGATTCCTGAAATGGTTAACAGGGATCGGCTGTCTTAGCAATAGGCGGGAAAAAGGGTTCCAGCTAACCCGTCATCTGAAACATTCCAGGGTCCACCATTCGGGTTCCACGAAGGAACATTCACCCTACGGGTTCGAAGAAGCGGTCTACCCTTCGAGTTCTACGAGAACCTTCCACCCTACGGGTTGTCAAGATCCACCCTACGGGTCGGGAACACCATGCCAGCCGAAGTTGTGGACGGCACGGCTACGTCGCTGACGGCGTCAATCGAAGAAGGCTAACCCAAGATAAGTCGAACCCTGCGAAATCCTTCGGGAATCGCTAAAATCCTTGCTGCCTGAAGTTACCACACCCACGACCCCCAAGTGCTTAATTCAAATAAATTATTAATTTTTATGTTCTAAATTCTATCGTATTATTTCTCTCTTCTCCTCTTTCTGAAAGCCATTAGCTTTTCACATAATATGGTTAATGTATTTACGGGTAAAGTACGTAATATTTAAATTTATAAAATGTTAATGTAGTTTATCGGATTAGTAATTTTAACGTCATTTAAGTCATAAAATAAAAATATAACAATATCATACAGAAACATTTATTTAATAAGTAATAATTTAGTAGATACCTAGTAAGTAATCCAAATATTTGTAATTTAAATCATTTTAATAATCTTAATATATTATTATTATGTTTCATTATTTTATTAAAGAAATATTATTGCCTAAATAAAAAAAAATCAAATAGCAAAATAAAACATTAGTACAAAATCTCCCCGACATCCCCTTACGGGTCTCGGGCGCCAAACCACAGACTATAGAGTACATTTTTCTTATGCATTCATTATATATTATGCTTGCCGCCATTTTATCGAATTTTCTCGGAAAATGAAATAATATTATTTTCAACACCCTTGCTCATAAAGTGGTTTTTATCACATGGCTTTTACACTCATAAACCATGGTATTAAACACTTGTGCTTTTTTTTCTTTATCGCACTAGTGTTTTATTTTATTTATTTTTAAATCTCGGAAATATTATTGACTTAGATACGTTTCGTTTCAACATTATGACTAAAAATAATACAATTTTTGTAAAAAATAAGAAGTGTACCACCTTGAATATGATAAATTTTCAACAACTTATTTACTTTAATTAATAATTCAACGTGTAACTAATTAATAAATACATAAAAAATAAATTTTGAACATTTTAGCGATTTGGCTGTTTAGCTCCAACAGCTAACATCCCGCGCGCTGCAAAAAAAAATATCAGCGCGGAGCGCGCCTTTTTGACAGACGAACTTTCCGTCTGTGCTGTGAGGCGTGAGCATTGTTTATTTGAGTATGAAATTATTATAAAATTTGTTTTTTTACTCGTAAGTGTGTTGAAAAACGTCGTATGACACACGTGAGGTTTGGTCATTACACTCTCGGTTTCCTTGCAGTCCTCGCCTTCGGCTCGGGCTGTGCAATATCACCTCGAGTGTAATGACCAACGTACCTCACTTGTATCATAAATAACTATTATCTACTCTGATCTTAGATCATCTAACCACTCTGATACTATAATACAAAGATTATAAAATTGAAATCAATACTGGTTTGACTCGTATCTTCGGGGACGCTCGCAGTGTGTTCGACTTAATAAATCTCACTCCGAATGGTGTAACCTCGGTGCAGGCGTACCTCAGGGTGGCGTGTTATCTCCTTTACTCTTCTCAGTTTTCATCAACTCGGCTGTACGAGTTATTTCCTCTAACTTCCATCTCTATGCTGACGATCTGCAGCTGTACCGTCATTTTGCCTTAAACGAGTACAGGACTGCCATTGCTGCAATGAATCGGGACCTGGGCGCTATTAGTCAGTGGGCAAAATCGTGTGGGTTACAAATAAATCCTAGCAAGTCTCAGGCCATGCTTATCGGTAGTAGACAAATGATTGGAAACCTAGGTACAACATCATTTTCACCAATTCTGCTAGATGGCTTTTCCATACCATATAGCAGCACTGTGAAAAATCTTGGCATCATATTGGATCAGAATTTGTCCTGGAAGGCACAGGTCGACTCAGTCAGTAAAAAGGTGCATTTTACTTTCCACACGCTCAGGTGTCTCCAGAGTCTTCTGCCTTTGGAGACAAAAATTACGCTGGCTCAAGCCCTAATCCAACCCATCTTGGACTATGCCGACTCCTGCTACTTGGATGCTACTGAGGAGCTCTTAAATAAACTTGAGCGCTTGCAAAATTTGTGCATTCGTTTCATTTTTAATCTACGTAAGTATGATCATGTCTCACAGTTTCGTGCGGAACTCAAGTGGCTTCCAATCCGTCTTCGTAGGAATACTCGGATATTGTGTCTTCTGTTCAATATCCTAAACAATCCCACATATCCTTCTTATCTACGGCAACGTTTCTCTTTTATGAACAAGCCTGGTGCCCTGTGCCGGTCACACCTCACTTTCCGTCTTTCTTGTTCGCCTCACAAGACGGGCTTTTATTCCTACTCCTTTACTGTTCACGCGGTTAGGCTATGGAACTCACTTCCAGCTGACATTCACAAGTGTCAAACTATTTCTAGTTTCAAAAGAAGAGTGCGAGAACACTACCTTTCTTTACCATAACATAGAATGTAGTATATGTATGTTTATTGTATAATAGTATGTATGTAATTTGGTATCATCTATATAATATATGTAGCCATAGTTTATGTAAGTTTATTAACCTACACACACATAATTATATTCTTTTTTTTTATCTTCTCCTATCTCAGGCCTACTGGAAGAGATTTCTATTGAAATAAGTAGTGCCTTTGTACTTTACTCTCTCTGTTATTTCCATTTCATGTTACATGTGTGTATGTACATAAATAAATAAATAAAATAAATAAAATAAATAAAATAAATAAAATAAATAAAATAAATAAAATAAATAAAATAAATAAAATAAATAAAATAAATAAAATAAATAAAATAAATAAAATAAATAAAATAAATAAAATAAATAAAATAAATAAATAAATACTCTTATGACAAACATTACGCACAGGCCAAAAAAAAAGTTTTATTACGATACAGGTCTTGTATGGACACCTCTTAGACCATATAACACGGGACTAGCCTTTGCGAACCACCGCATACAAAAATATTCTGCCAGTTTTCATACAAGTGAAGGGGGAAACACAAAGACATATAAAATTTCATTGCATTCAAAAATGTCGATCCCTCCTACGTATATTGTGGTAACCCACGAAAAGTCGATTTTTGTTTTATTTCAAAAATAATGTATTTTAGTACTATAGAATCAGTACAAAAAATAATTTTAAAGAAATTCTCAAGGGAAGTCTATTTTTTAGGCCGTATAATATAGTAATTTCTGAATATATCCGGCGTGAAGTATCGCGACAACCGAAGCGGCAGTTAACGTGGGACGCGGGGGGCTCTTCGCTGATCGCGCGCGCATCGTATGTGTTAGTAACGGTCGTTTACGCCGGTCGATACCACACGTGCAGTGTGTTCGCTCTGATTTCGTGTAACTGTTATTATTCGCATTTAAAATTCTGTGGTAACAATTAATAGTGGTAGTAATTCGAAATATTTCAGAAAAAAATCATCAAGGTTTAAAACTATATATAATTTAACCATCAAAAGTTCTGATCTCAATTAAGAAACAGAAGAAAATCCAGGTAAATAATATGTATTTATGTAAATTGTTCCTTATTACTAGATTAGTTAATACATTTTTTCATTATTTTATTCTTATAAGGAACAGAGAACTACATTTACGCATTTAAATTGTTAATTTCATTTTCTCCGGTGTGTTTTATCGTAAGGAATACTTACAATAATATGCATCGGGAGTCAGTGTGTTTATTTTGTCTTAAGTGATACTTGCGACATTTTACGTGGGAATAGTTTAGTAATATTTATATTGTAAAAATACTTACTTTATTTTACGCCGTGAAACATACTTAAAAAAATAGTATGTAATCCTTACCATATTTTACGTTGTATCGATAAAAACATACGATACATTACGTGACGTTACATCGTAGATTCTTTGTATAATACATTATTTTTTGTTGGTTTCAGAATCTCAGTTACCCCGTGCTGATATAGAGGTGCTGATGTAGAGGCCATAAATAATTTAATGGACATATTTGATGCCTTTGCCAGTTCACCCACTGCTCGTGACTTTGAAGGAATTAACAGTACAGCACATGTCTACGCTGCTACGATAATAATTAACACTTTCGTCCAATCTTCTGACGAATCAATCCCTGAACTTTTGCTAAAAATTGATGTAAAAAAAGATTTTTAATTCGGCAAACCGTGACACCCTGCTGTCAGACATTAGAAGCAATGTTCCCGAAATATATACCATCAAAATTAATGTATATATGCAACGAACTTTCTTCTGAAGTCGGTTGCCAGCAGGGAGATCCCCTCTCACCAGCCATTTTCAGCCTAGATATTAACCCATCATCCAAATTTAAAGTTTTCACTTTAAATTTAACGTCTGATATTCAGATGACGGGACTCTTGGTGGTGATGCAGTTTCTGTGCTGTCGGATCTTATAGAAATTAAAAACGAATTTTATTTGATTGGTTTGGAATTAAATTTTAATAAGTGTGAATTATATATTCATAACAATCACAACAATTCGGAACTCATTGGAAAATTCAATTCCTTATGTCGGAATATCAAAATTGTTAACAAAAAAATCTTTACCTCCTAGGGTCCCCAATATTTGAAGATGCTATTCCATAATGATTAGCACAAAAAAATTCAAAATTTGAATCCTATGTAGATCGGCTTCTTAATATTCATTCACATTACGCAGTCACAATTCTAAAATTTTGTATGTTTGTTCCTAAATCTATTAATTTGCTTCGCTGTTGTCCTTTTTGGAAACATCAAAATTATTTATTTTCTATTAATTCGCTTTTCAAATTTTCTTTGAAATTGATTCTCAATATACAACTGAGTCTTGGTCAACAATTTTGGTCCTAGGCATATCTTCCCATAAAATATAGTGGGCAAGGGATCCGCATAATTTCTAGTGTGGCTTTGCTAGCCTTTTTGTCATCTGTACACGTCACGTCGAGTCTCGTAGGTAAAATTATGACCAATTGTTTTACAGATTATGGGACGACTGGCCTTACAGATGCCGGGAATGCTTGGCTTAAGGCTTGTCCGGGACAAAATTTTCCCACCCATCCTAATTTACAACGGAGCTGGGACGACGCTATATCAAAATTAACTTTTGACTCCTTGTTAAACACCAGCTTAGACCCAGGTCAGGCCAGATTATTAGCGCTCAGTAGAAAGGAATCCGGTGGTGCCGGCCAACACCGGAACTTTTTTGGAACCGGACATCCTAAGAATTTCAGTTGGTTGCGTAACGCCAGGTTTCAACCTGGCGTCACGCTTTGCGCTCCACATCGATGCCCCTGCGGTTTTAACATTGACATTTGGGGCATCATGGTATTTCATGTTTAAAAAGCGCAGGCACGCCACGCTGCCTGCGCTGAATGACATCATTTGCCGTGCTCTTGCCACCGCCGATGTGCCTGCGCTCCTAGAGCCAAACGGCGTTTTTGGGGACGATGGCGAGAGACCGGTTGGTATAATTTTAATACCGTGGGAGATGGGTCGGGTGCTGGTCTGGGATGCAATTTATGAGTTAACACTCTGACCCCGTCCCATCTTTCCTAAAACAAAATTAAAAGCCCGCGCAGCAAGCAGCGGAAGCGGCTGAAAATATTAAAATTAATAAATATAAGGGTCTCGACTCATCGTATCGTTTTCGTCCAGTCGATGTGGAGACCTGGACCTAGTCCATGAGGTCCTAATGCGCAAAAATGTTTCAAGAATTTGAAAAAACGCCTTGTGGAGTCGACTGGTGACCCAAGGGCTGGCAGTTTTCTCGCTCAACAAATAGGTATTGCTATACAAAGAGGGAATGCTGCTAGTCTTTTGGGCACAATGCCACGGGGCCTTATTTAGGTTTAGTTTAAATAGTAAAAATGTAAATATATAGATGTAATAATTATGTTTCTCTGTAATTTTTAACAATAAATATTTTAATTAATTATTAATCAGAAAGTCATCAATGGAGTAATAAGGGTATATTACTCTATTGATGACTACTTCCACTAACCAATTACCTAAAGCTGAAATAAATTTGTTTAATGGCAGTGTTTTCATGTGTTTATTGCCTAATATTCTTCCAGAGCTGTACCATATTTCAGCCCACATACGTTTAAAAGACTTAAGTATGCCAACGTAAATTATGGTATTGTACTACATACAATTGAAATCAAATGTTAAGTTACGATGAAGAATATATTAAGTGTTACGTACAATACTAAAAGAAGTTTATTTTTCTGCGTATAAAATAGCATGTAATACTTACGATAAATTAACTATTTTAGAATACGGTGTAAAATGTAGTAACATCAATATCTTAAAAACTGGTAAAATATTCTCATATAGTTTGATATCATAATAAAGTACTTTATTTATCTAGGCACCATAGTCATTTTTAAGTAAATAACTGCATAATTTAAAATTTTATACAACTTTGTACATTCAAACAGCTCTCCTGTAAAGTTGTCATTTTGGGGTTACCATAGTCTACGTAGGAGGGATGTATTAATCGACAAACGCGTAATGGCTGTTGTGTGTTAATTGTTATTGTACAGTCAACTACAATGTAATGTTATAGTTTAATCATATAAAATGATGTACTGATGTACAGGCTTTTCATAAAGCCAAAAGACCAAATGGTCATGTGCAATGGCAGAAAACAATGCTTAAGTAAGGCGCATCCTGTGGTTAGATAATCTAAGGGACACCTATATCATAATATAACTTTTTAATAATTACGATACACCATAAACAACCTCCAGCTGGAAAAAGAAGTTTGAACCTCTACTTTAAAAAAAAATTGTACGTCCGCAGCCTGAAAAAAAAAGAAACACGCATGCGCAATCGATGTTTGCTCTTGGCGCCAACATTTTACATTTAAATTAAACAAAGTTTGGTTTTGTTTGTAAAATAAATTAGTTTCTTGTGTCAAAACATGTCTTAAAGCGAGGATGGTGGTAATTGTACACCACCAGACATTCTGGACACTGCGTCAAACATGACCATGAACCTGTTACCGGCGAAATCAAGGAGCAACTATATATCACAAAATGAAATCAGGTATTATAGTATGAGAGTAGTTAAAGTAGTGTATGACACTGTACATAACTTGGTCTTATAACACTCGTGTGATACTATAAAAAAACTCGCCTACGGCTCGTTTTTTTAAAACACACTCGTGTTATAAGAACCCTCATTATGCAACAGTGTCATAAACTACTATATTTCTATTGTAGTTACGCATAAAATGACACGTTATTATATTGAACAGTTGCTGTGTAGCTTGTGCATCATCTGAAGATACATGAAGGCATGTCTTTTCGAGTTTTCTTTACTAACAGAATTTAAAACAGTGCTAATAGAACTTTCGCTAACCCTACAGCCGCGTCACAGATTTTCAGGTAATTACCTACTTTACGTGTTGCCATTTTCAAGTGTCTATAACGTATCTATAGTTTTTATATCATTGGCTATATTGTATTTTTTTGGCCGTGAGACAAAACATGAACAAAGTAAACAGTAGTTGTCGAACTTTATTAGCCGAGTGGGGCGAAAAATGTATTGTGTATTTAGTAGACAAAAATGTGAATTCAATTCCGTCAATATTTAGTTTAGTGTGAGAAGTAATACAAATGTTAAAAAGTTCTTAATAAAATATTGTTTACAATTTGTCCCACGGCCAAGTAAATACGGTATAGTTAGTAAAATATCCCAGTAAAGGTAAACTATATACTCTCTCCGGTATACTCTCTCCTCTTCTGTTTTTTTTGTTTATTAACCTCATAACCCAAGAGCTTCAGTGTGCGTATCATCTGTATGCAGACGATCTGCAGTTGTATAGTCAGGCAAGGGTGGAGAATCTTCCGGAAGCCATTGCTAAAATAAACATAGATCTCAATGCCATGGGCCACTGGTGTGAACGCCTTGCACTTACCATTAACCCAGACAAATGTCAAGGCATCATAATCGGACTAGTCAAATGCTGAGTAGACTGGATGGGGTAGATTTGCCGTCAATAACTTACAACGCACGAACTATTTCAGTTACTCTAAAAGTAAAGAATCTGGGATTATACCTTGATGAAAACCTTAATTGGAAAGCTCAAGTCACTAATGTATGTCAGAAGGTTACTGGTACGCTGCGTGCCTTTTATCGGCTAAAGAACTTTCTTCCACCCAAAACCAAGGCAATGCTTGTTCAAACCCTTTTATTTCCCGTCATAGACTATGGTGATGTGTGCTATCTCGACCTGAATGCAGATCTACTCAATAAGCTCGATCGGCTTCTCAATAATTGCATTCGATTCGTTTATAATCTTCGAAAATACGATCATGTTTCGGTTTACCGTTCTGAATTGGGTTGGTTGCATATACGTCAGCGTCGTAATTTACGTGCGGTAATGATGCTCTTTTCTCTTATGAATTACTCTAATGCTCCTTCGTATTTGACATCTCATCTTCAATTGCTTTGTTCAATTCATGATAAAAATTTACGCTCATTTCTCTGTCCCTCTCACACTTCAAGTATGAGTCATTCATCTTTCCTAGTGCAATCAACCCTCCTCTGGAATGCACTTCCAGTGGAAGTCAGAACGTGCACAAACCGAAATACCTTTAAAAATAAAGTGCGCGAACTGTATACGAGTACCCCTTAGTAAAGCATTCTCATTTCAGTAACGAATCTTTAAAATAATAGTTATTATATGTGTAATGTATTTATTATATGTGTGTATATATATATTTATTACATATATATTTATATATGTATTCGTGTGTAGGTATATATATTTATTTTTATGTTAAATAATATATGTATACTTATTTATGTATGGTAAATGCAATAGATATGTTCATCGCAAATTGTCATATACTAACTTTGAGCACCTTCCTTAACTTACTCATCTCTGCATCACCCTAAGGTTGACTGGAAGAAAATGCCTATGGCATTAAGTCCACCTTTGTACAATTTTTGTGCATAAAGTTTTAAATAAATAAAAATAAATAAATAAACATAATATAGACGCATTTCGCTATAAGTTTACCCGATCAACATCCTGTTTGTTCCGGTACAAAAATAAGTGCTAAATCAACATGATATGAACAAAGTTTTCCTTATATTCTCTTTCTCTCCCCTCTTACGTGACCCATACTCGAGTGAATCCTCACAATGACATAATAAATATTGTAAAACGTTCGCGGCTGCTTGGCTATGAATAGGGATTCGTTTGGAGTTTTAACTATGAATAATGCTAGGGGAGCGAATATTGAAAAGGTCGACAGCAAAAAGAATAATAGACTAATTATCTATCTTATATGCAATATTAGATAGTCTATCTTATGCAAAAAGGCATACACAGTTGAATCCTGGCCATAATAGGTGCCACACAGGGAGGTTTCATCCTATTTGTTAACTATTTCATGATTTTCGGTGAAAAATAATATTTAAAATAGTATTTTTATTGGCGATACAAATAGTACTCTGAAATGTGATTTTAACAAAGTAATGTCGATGTTTCACATCTGCAAGGCATCATATAATGGCTTTTTAGGTTTCCGTACCCAAAGAGTAAAAACGGGACCCTATTCATGATGCTTCGCCGTCCGTACGTCTGTCTGTCTGACTGACTGACTGTCTGTCTGTCTGCCTTTCTGTCTCTCTGTCTGTCTGTCTGTCTGTCTTTGTCCTTCTGTCCCGAGGCTATATCTCAGGAACCGTGATAGCTAGAGAGTTGAAATTTTCACAGACGATCTATTTCTACTGCATTGTTCCTTTTCATTGAACTTCAAAAATAACTAGATGCATTTTGTTATCTGTTGACCAGTAGGTATTCTACATTATCTATACTTATAATAAATCTGTAGAAGTGAAAATTCTGTTCATGGAAAATAAAAAAAAAAAATAGCAGGGGGTGTTACTAGACCAACACCGAACCCAAAAATGTGATTCAAAATTTTTTTGTCTGTCTGTCTGTTTGTTCAGACATCACGCAAAAACTACCGGTTCGATTACGATGAAACTTGGTATAATTATTCTTTAATATCCTGGGCACCTCACTGGGTACTTTATATCCCAGAAAAGTATACTTATTATAAAATAAAAAACGAACTTAAGTCGTATAAAGTTATTATCAATTATTGCTTAAACGGTTAATGGTACGATGATGAAATTCAGCATGGGCGTTGTTTGTTACAATTTGAAATAAGTAATTTTACCATTTTTGCAAATTCCACCTCCAAAGGTATAAAAAAGGAGGGTCAAGTTTGTATGGGACAACGCGATTCCTTGGTCCGATCTGCTTAAAATTTGGCATATAGCATTATTAACATAATTGATGGAAGACGTGTTCCTTATTTTATTGAAATTTATACATTATCGACCTAAAAAGGGAATGTAAATTATTTTGGAGCTAGTTTTCTCCGGAGTTGATATCACTACTCCTCAAATACTGTTATTTTTTTATTTTGACACAATTGTGGAGGTTCAATCCGAATGACATTGTCATTTTCATGATTTTGCTAAGTACTATCGGAAATATTATTGTTAATTTTTTTAAATTTTGTATAACAAAAAATATATATGTGAAAGAAGAAGAAAATTCGAAGATGGCTAGCCAGGAATAATGAAAGACCACGCTTCAGGTAGTGTCCACTGTGCATTAGAATGAAAGATTATCAGCAGCGCAAAGCGACTGGTCATGGAAGGTATGAACTTTATTCTATAGAGCTGGCTGCATTCGGTGCAGGACACAGACTCACTAAGTCTTATTTATTTATTTATTTATTTATGCACACACTAGTATATAATAATTATAGGTATAGCAGGAAACTTAGGTACAATGGTACTGCTTATTTCTAGAAGAAATATCTCCCAGCAGACCGGCGAGAGGAGAACATGAAGTAGGAAAAGAACAATTAAAAGTGTGTAATTGAAAAGAACAGGAGAGAATTGATATAAAACACATACAAAAGAACAGAGGCAGTTTTAACTATATAAATATAATAATAAATATTTAAATAAATACTTTATAAACAAATACATAAATAGGTATAGGTATATAATTACATAAATAAATAGATACATAAGTTACAAAGTTGATAAATAGTATTCACGGACTTTCCTTTTAAAAGTAGAAACAGTTTTGCTATCTCTGATGACAGGTGGGAGTGAGTTCCACAGTCTGACCGCATGCACTGTGAAGGAATTGGAGTAGAAATCAGTTTTATGCTTAGGAAATCTAAGATTCGAGCGTAGGTGTGTTCTGCAGGGAGCATCAGGAGAGCGAAAAAATGCGAACCGCTCCCTGAGATAGGAAGGAGAAGAAGGGTTGTGGAGGATATTGAAAAGAAGGCAGAGGATTCGAGTGTTTCGGCGAAGGCGGATTGGGAGCCACTTGAGTTCTTTGCGAAGGTGGGAAACATGATCAAACTTTCTAAGATTGAATATGAAGCGTATACATAAATTCTGCAATCTCTCAAGTTTATCTAAAAGCTCCTCTGTAGCGTCCAAATAGCAAGAATCAGCGTAGTCAATAATGGGTTGAATTATAGTTTGGGCAAGACTAATTTTTGTCCTCAAGGGTAGTAGAGTTTGGAGGCACCTCAAAGAGTGGAAGGAAAAATGCACCTTCTTGCTGACATCATTTATGTGGGCGCTCCAAGATAGAGTGGTATCCATTATCACTCCTAGGTTCTTCACGGAGTCTGCGTAAGGTATTTGAATACCGGCTAAAAGAACAGGAGAAGGTTGAGACTCCGAAAGAATGTCGCAGTAGTATTTACTACCAATGATAATGGCTTGCGACTTCGAAGGGTTAATACGCAATCCGACCGAATTAGCCCAGTCATTCAGTGTATCCAAATCCTGGTTTATGGATGATATCGCGGGGAGGGGATCGGTAGCCGAAAAATGACGGTACAGCTGCAAGTCATCAGCATAGAGATGGAAGTTATTGGTAATAAGACTAGTAGCAGAATTAATGAAGACAGAAAATAAAAGAGGAGATAGCACGCCACCCTGAGGAACACCCGCAGATAGCTCGCACCAGTCAGACGATGTCTGACCGATTCGAACGCACTGAGAGCGCCCTCGAAGGTATGAATCAAACCAAGAGATAGCAGAAGAAGAGACATTTATAGACCTTAATGTACCTAGCAGTACATCAAAATCCACAGAGTTGAAAGCGCTGCTAAAGTCAAGTAGAACTAGTAGGGTTAACTGTTTCCGCTCCATAGCCCAGCGAATGTCATCCGTCACTTTTACAAGTGCAGTGACAGTGCTGTGCCCAGCGCGAAATTCCGACTGAAAAGGGCTGAGGGAGTTAGAAGAGGATAAGAAGTGGGAGAACTGCCGATGAACAATATGCTCAAGAACTTTAGAGAGAAAAGGAAGAATGGAAATTGGTCGGTAATCAGTCAGCAAACAGGGGTTCGTTTTTTTAGGCAGAGGCACAACAAACGCTGACTTCCAGACCTCAGGAAAGGAGCAAGAAAATAATGAATAATTGAAGATGTGAGTGATGACAGGAAGTATAATAGGGAGAATAGGAAGGATCATCCTTGAGCATATGCCATCGTTTCCCGAAGCAGTTGAAGAAATGGACAGTAGGGATCTCCTAACGTCGGACTCGGAGACCGAGTGAAACTGAAAAGAAGAGGTCTGAGGCACAGGTTCTCCCAGTAGTCGTAGTAAAGTGGCACCTTTCACATTTACATCTAAGGAGACAGGTGGCCGTGAAAAATGCTTGTTTAGCGCATTGATATCAATGTCCCTTGTGTCAGAGACTGGAGATTTACCTATGCCAACAGACCTCAGGAACCTCCAGGTATCAGCAGAATTCCGACTGTTAAGAGAATCATAGAAATGGCGTCTCCTTGCATCTCTACACATCCGACTGCAACGATTCCGCAGTGACTTAAACGCTACCAAGTTTTGCTCCGAGGGGCTATTTCTAAGTCGCCTTTTCGCTTTGTCTCTACGAGCCATAAGATTTTTAATAGTTTCGTTCAACCATGGAGCCGGGTAATGCTTGATGCGTACTCGTTTGACGGGGGCATGTCGGTCGAACAACGTCATAACAGTGGAATTGAAGAAGCTAACCATATCATTGACATCAGAAGAGTTGAAGACCAGCGACCAGTCAGCAGAAGCCGCATCAATCTGTAGTGCCTCCAAATCCATACCCCCGAAATTGCGAAGAAAGCAGATTTGTGGCTTACGTTTGGGGGGACGAACATGTAAAGAAACGTAAAGTAAGTCGTGACAGGAGAAAGGAGCGGTCAACTGACCATGAGTGCACACATCATTGGGTGAAGATACAATGACCAGGTCAAGTAATGAGGGATTGCGATTAGGCACATGGTGAGTTGAAGAGAGAGGCAGAACATGTAGGTTATAGGCTGACAACAAAGATAATAGTTTGGAAGAGCGGGAATCATTTTTTAACAAACAAGTATTGAAGTCACCCATTATGACTACGTGGTTGTAGGATGGAGTGAGGTCATGTAATAGATCATCAAAAGAGCTGAAATAGTCTATCGTCAAGTCAGGGCTGTAATAAACTCCGAGTAGAAGTTTAGTATTCAGAAGAGAAATTTCCAGGAAAAGATGTTCGGCAGATTCCGTGTAGGCGGAAGGAGATGCGCTGACAACCTTATGCGGGATGTCAGCACGCAGGTATATTCCTACACCGCCACAACGTATACCTGTTCTATCATTACGTATCAGTACGTAACCTGGAAGTGAGTACTGAGTTGAAGGAAGAGAAGGCTTTAAAAAGGTTTCAGAGATGAGGATAGCGTCAAGAGAGGAGTTGCTAAAGGACGCCAGAAGATCGGAATAATGGCCCTTAACACTCTGTGCATTAATATGTGCTAGATTGAAATTTTTAGGATAGTTTGAAGAAAAAGAGGAGAGGTGGTTGTGCAGGGTCAGAGCAGCAGCTAGTGATGATGCAGCAGGTGATGGTGCAACTGATGATGTTATTTCATCATCATCTGCACTGTGGAAACTGTCAGAGGCAGAAGAGCATGAGAAAAAACTACTATTTAAGTCATAAAGGTCATCCGTATTTTGCATGTAGGGGAGTAAATAAATATAATTTTATAAATATAATATAAATATAACTACGTTAATATCACAAAAATTTCAAGAACAAAATGTCTTGAATTTCACCAACTCGCTGGTATAGTGGTAGAAATTTTGACAAGACATTGTCACCGAAAGAAAGGAATGAATACAAAAAAAAAAAAACTATTAACAATTTTACAGAGAAATTACACAGGGACAGTGCTGAAAAAAAAAAAAAAACAACGTACAGTTTTTAAAACCCTCAAGTTACGAAAAGAAAAAACAAAATTAAAAAGTTCGTGATTGCTGCTGCTGTTTCGCCCGAGCAGGTAAATATTTTAAAACAATGTTAATCAAGATGTTAAATAAATAGGTGCTATAATGAGTATGCGAAAGTGTGAAGACGGCACTAGCTTGAAATGAAGCAAAGTGTCAATGTCATGTCAATGCCATCGACGCACGTTAATTGTCAAACTCAATTACAGTACTTCTAGTGTTTACATTTCATTTTGTGTGCGTGCATTACTCATCATAACCAAGATTATATTTTAATGACGTATGTACTTCCGTAAATTTAATAGTGTTAATAGTGAGTAAACAAAAGACTTAAGACCCGGATACACACTAGAGGCTTAGTGACGCAAACAATGCAGCAGCGAGGGGCTAAGCGTGACTATGCCATGAGAGCCGTGGCCGAATTTCACACTCGTCGACGACTGGACTTGCCTGCTTTCTGTATCTTCGGAGCCTCAACAGTCCTCGCAGATGCGACGGCAACCGGCAGTGGAGATTTGCTGGCCTCTATCACGGGGTTGGGATGCTGGCTAATTAAGTTGTCGAGTTCAGCCTGTGTCTCGATTTTCCGGCGGACCTTCCCTGGAGTGATGATGTTAATCCTGCCCTCAACAGACCAACAGTTTCTCACGCCAAAGTGTTGCCTCGCAGCCGCGAACACGCGGTGCCGCGCTTTGGTCAAGAACTCCGACACAGTAACATGCGTACCTTTTAGTGATGCTTTACCATCCCACACAGTGTGTCGCTGCTGCACTCCGTGAAACCTCACGAGGATAGGGCGGATCTTCCCACGAGCACCACCCAGTCTGTGGCAAACATTAAGGTGTTGTGGACCCACCTCAGAGAGCTTCATATCGGCAGTTATGACATGCAGAATGACCTCATGAAGATTTTCACCAGTGCTCTCTGGGATACCATGGAACAGCAGCACTTTTCTTCTCATCATGGTTTCGTGTCGGTCCAATCCCAAGGTGAGCAGCTCAATCTGGGACTTGAAGCTGGATAGTGTCTGCCATACAAACTGTTTAAAGTTGCTGAAATCGAGTGCCAGTTTCTCAGCATCCGGTGTTGTGGCAGCATCGGTGGACGAGACCTTCTTCAATTTCTCGTCATACTCAGCCATTTTGGACGTAAACAGTTTCTCCAACTCCTCAAGACCGTTGGCTAGTTTTAGGTCCATTCTTGTTTCGTTGTTATTGACGGCTTGGATCACTTTTTCGAATTGATTGTCACTGGACAGCAAGTATAGGTGAGTACTAAATACAATTAGCACATATAAATGCACTAAACACTATTTAATTTAATTAAAATTAATAATAATGCAAGAGCTTAAAATTTTGCGTGTTTTACTTGCGACTACCCACTTTTTTTTCCCTTCTCTGTAAAATACGGGAATGGCCTCTACGAAGATCACATTTGACAAGTAAAAAGAGCCATTAAAATGAACATGAACGCCTAGCAGATGAAATTTACATAGTTATTAAGTTAACAGGTCTTGGTTGGACCATCTGTATTATGAGGACAAAGTCTACCGTAGTTCGGTTTACCCATACGTCGAAGGCTTACAGTATGACTGGGACTACCTGAAGAAGGAACTGAGTTACGATGTCAATTGCTTAGAAGAGAAGTTGAGTCAAGTAGTTGTCTAGCCAATGAATTCAGAAATGTATTTAATAAATAAATTAACATAACTCATATAATATGTATTATAAATTTGTTAATCAGAAATCTATCTATCTAACTACTATTACGAATACGAATGTTTGTGAGTGTGGATGTTTGTTACTCTTTCACGCTGTAACGGCTGAACGGATCTGGCTGAAATTTGGTACCTACAGAGATAGGTTAAAGACAGTGTAGGAACTAAATTTCACGCAGACGAAGCTGCGGGTATCAGCTAGTTACAAATAAATTCTTATATTAAATATAAAATACAGAGATAATATCCAAACCCGTTATTATTCAACACTTAAGCCTAAGGCAAGAAACCATATTCTCCGGGATTAATATCGTCCACCGGATGTGACGCACAAAAACCTCACATTAGTGTACAATGTGAGGTATCATTGGCACATTAGTGGCCACATCGGCATCCTATATTGAGAAACACATTTATCACAGAGGGCGGTGATTAGTGGGGGGACGTAGGTTTAGTGCTTAGAGAGAAAATATGAAGGTTTTTTTTTAATATTTGTAGAGTGTGTGAGTGAGCGTACGTACAGCACACTTGCAACACCAGAGGCTCTCTTTCTGGTGTTGCAAACGTCCGTAGGCTCAATTTTCCATCAGATGTGCTGTACGTTTGTCTCGCTTCAATATCTTCTATTAAATTCTTAATATTAAATTTTTATGATGACTTTTATTCTTGGTAAAAGAATAATCCCTACTTATAATGCGAAAGTCTTGTTACGCTTTCACGAATGAACCAATAAACGGTTCTGACGAATATTGGTACAGAGATAAAATAGAGCTCAAGGAAGTTTTAGGAATCCTAGCCTCAAAGGTGAAGTCAGTGGCATTGGCTTCTTTTGGATATTAAACACACAAGGATTAATCATTCCCCGTATAGTTCTTTTAAGCTACACTTCACATAAAAACGCGAAAAAATGAAACATACAAGCATTTGAATTTTCCACGTGTAGTTATAAAGCTACACTCGAAATAAAAACACGAATAGGAAATCACACAAAAACGTATTACCAAGAAATGTAGGCACATTTTCAGTAATAAAGCAATAAATCACACTTAACCCACAACCCTATATACAAGGTTATAGCTTAACCATAAACACACCTACCCTCACACTCGCAGTATATTTCCCTCCAATACGTATAAATTGAAAAGGTTTTCTTTGACAAATTATTTTAGTACACGGCAAATAAATATTCACCAGCGATTTATCTGGTACTTATAGTAACATTTCATTCGAAGAAATCCACAGTAAAGTGACTGGTTTTATCTATAGCTTAATGTAAAGTTTTCAATTGAGAAGAAGTTTTTATAAATCACATGAGAGTACTGGAAGACTTGTACAATTTTATATCAATGCTGTATCATAACTAGGGCTCATTTTTTTTAATACTTTTTGGATGGCAGACAAACTTACGGCCCACTGGAAGGTTAATTACCATAGCCTATGGACGGTTGCAACACCAGAGGCGCTACACACGTCAAGCTTTATAAGGCCTTCAACTTGGCTTAACGACTACCATTTTACTGACAGCTGGGACCAACTGCTTAACGTGCCTTCCGAACCACGGAAACGCTCGTAAATAAATATCACAAAGTGGTCACGTGGTAGTCACCCATCCGTAACCGGCCACAGTTAATGTTGCTTACTGCAGAGATCGTTTACAGAACACTGAGTCCGCGGGGCCACAAGTGCTGATATTTCTATTGTGTCAGAACAAATCGTAATCGTAGCGCTATTGCTACGAAAACTATAAAATTGTACCGCAGCCGACGTGTAGGCTTTATATTGGTATATACATATATATATATATATATATATATATATATAGATAGATCACTAAGTAAGGGGAGGTTTGGGTTGGAAGTAGAGGAATGGCGGACTCATGCCGCAGATAATTTCCTAAAATTTGTTCATAACTCATGTCTTATCTATAAAACTGGTAAGTTTGTACGCAGTTTCTTTGACTTAATGATTCAACAACGTGAAATGTAAAGGAAATTCATTTAATATCACATTTTCTGTACATGGGCCAACTTTTTGAATAATAGCCCTTTAAACTTATAATGATGCTTTCAAACAAGCAGATAAAACCGATGTGTTCGCGAAAATTTCCGAGTAAATTTCTTAATTAAACAATGTGTGGAACATTCTCGCGTAGGTTACTTTCATGTACAGTCAACATAGCAAAAAAACACAGATTCGCGCAGGAGGGTTCCGTACCAAAAAAACACCAAATAACATATGTTTGTTTTATGGGAAATCGCGTATTTTATTTTTGTATTTAATATTCTTTGTTAAGTTAACAGGAAAATATAAATCTGTGAAAATTTCAGCTGTTTAGCTATCATCGTAAATGAGATACAGCCTGGTGACAGACAGACAAACAGACAGACGAACAGCGGAGTCTCAAGACGAGTCTCGTTTTTATTCCTTTGGGTACGGAACCCTGATAAGGGGCCACGGACGCTATAAAGACTGACATGAGAGGCCAAGGTCCTAAGTTCAGATGTGTGATTTTATTGATCGATGGACATAAAAACCATGTAATTGGAGTTAGTTACAAAAAAAGGTTATGTCTCGCATCTGTGTAAGTATCGCCTAGCGATACTTTTGCCGTCAGACAGTTTGCGGTCTTGTAGCGCAAAAAGTACTATCTCTATCCTGTTCAAATTTTTATGGAGTGTTCTTAGACAGAAACGGGACAAGTATGTAGTACATTGTATGTCTGTCTGTCACAGCTGCACCTCATGATTCTCGTTTAAAAAGTGCCCTCCATCGCGCACCATTCCGCGCGGCTAAGTGACGACGACCGGTACTGTGTTGCGTGTAATTACATTTGTGTTTGGTGTTTTTTACTTTCAAAACTTAACAAAATCATGACTAGGTTAGAGTTTTTATTCGTAGATTGTGTATTTCATAAAGATTTTGTACCTAAAATAGTTATTTTCAACAAACATTCATTGTATTTTTACGCGCCGTCGGCGTCACGGCGGCGCGGCGCCAAGCCCATACATTTGGATGAAATACAAAGAATAAATACTGTAATGATGACAATCTATCGTTATTTTATGTATTTTTATGTATTCTTTTATTGTTTTCAAGCATTGAATGTAAAATCTATTTCAATAATTTTGTGTAAAATTTGGTCGAAATTCTCGATCTTTTTTTGCAAAACTTTCAAATTTCAAATAATTCATTTCTGAAATATATTTGTATGCCAGCACACCTTTTTTATGTTTATCGATTAGGAAAAGTCATGTAGCTGTAGATTGTAAATCTTTATGAAAAAAAAATACACAAAAAAAATTCCCAAAAAACAACAAAGTTAGGACCACCCTTTTGGGCCTCTTTTTAAGTGCTTGGTTCATTGTTCAATTTCTAATAAACTAAACACGTTTGTCAAACAAAACTCTGTGTAAAAAAAAATTAAGGACCATACTTACGAATAAAAAAAGAATGTAAGCCACTTGAAGCACAGTTTTCTCAGAATCATGGCATGAACTTAACCTTTTTTTGGCGGTCGGCGGTCGGGTCGCCGAAATGAGTCGTACATTGAAAAGCTTGTAAATAAAAAAAAATGTACGACGAGTTGTATTGTGTCTGTTGAACATTGTGAAATAGGATGTATTTAAAAAACTAAAAAAAAAAATTTGGAATTGTACATTTTTTTTTTTTACAATTTTTGTAGAGAAAACTGGTGAAAAATTACAAATTCTTTTTTCTAATAGAAATTAGTAATACATTACAAGGCAGAACTGGTCTTATCTATCATTTTATCATTAGCTTGTTTCATAACGATTCCAGTGAGGTAAGTATTTTATATGGCTGCCATAGAAAAGTTATGAGAAATCGCCATTTTAAGAACATCAGCCGACGCCGCGCTCCCCCCCCCCCCCCCCGAAAAAAATAAAAAATATTCTACTTGCTTTCGAGTCGCCAACCATATATGCCAACGAGTCGAAGCCTACGATTATGCCCATTACATTATTAAGCCTCCAAGTAACACCCGGGGGTTCTCCTGAGCTGTAATTTCCTTTGTTTATCGAAAACTTATTCCTGGAAAAAAATGTAGCTTATGTAGGTACCTTCCTAAGCTAAGTTTTATTTTCACATTTAGGGATTATAAGCTCACTAAATTAACGTTATCCACCTGATGGAAAGCGATGACCACATCAAGCTAATTGAGGTTCATTCTAACAGTCCTTAACACTATTGCGAATGGCCCTCAAGTTGATTCATATTCACAAAATATAAAGACTTCTCAAATATAAGGCACACAAGTATTCTTCACATTTCCACAGAAAGATCTATAAAAATAAACATTCAAATTCATTTTTTCATTATTTCCAGAGACTATACCTAACTTTCGTGTCGTGTTTGCAATTACTTTCAAAACTTTTACATTAAAAGCTTCCGTCACGCTTTTCGCCATTTCAAAGGTAAAGTCGTGTTCATTTATTTCAATTAAAACACGAAATAGCAGTGATTTCGTGTTGAAAGTGACAACGCATACGATAAGAATATACAATGAAATACAAGAATATAATCTTCACTATAAATAATAACTACCATCCCCTACTCTGTTTCTGCTGCATATCAATGACATGTTGTCTATTGACGGCATTCATTGTTATGCAGACGGACAGTACGGGGGACACTTGTTACACCGGCCGCCCCGGTATCTCTCGGGACGCAGTGGAAGAAAGTCGTGAAGAGCTTGTGTCTGAAATCGAGGCTACTCTTACTAGAGTGTCCGATTGGGGTAGACCAAACCTTGTCGATACGATTGTATATAACGATTGTAATTGTAAACGATTGTATATAGGCCGTTTGCACACTGACGATTCATTATATAAGTATTAATATCGGTGGTCTGATACCCATAACACAAGCAGGTTATTCCTAGCTTACTTTGGGATCAGATAGCGTTGTGTGAGATGTCCGTGAATATTTATTTATTTATTTATTTATTAAAAAACTATTTTTAGTAGTCATTAAGAAACTTTGCATGTTTTAGTACATATTGTCCAATGTAAATGTCTATTAGATATAGTAAAAAGGACCAAGGTTTCTTAATGAATACAAAGTATGAAAGTTCTTTTGTACTTAAGTAGATGTATGGTTTTATTTCCATTGTGGTTAAAAAGTGTAATGATGTATAAATAGTAGGTGTTGAATGAAATTTGATATTGTGTATGAATAAAATTAAACTGTTTATTTAGTTACCAATCAAACTTGAAATAGTAAAAACATATTATGATGATATTGTGAATATTGTGTATATTAAATTTATATAATTATGTTATGATTTTGGAACATGACTATCGTCAATTTTGAGTCACTGAGAAATAGACAATCGATCTCGCAGATTTGCTTAGTGCAATCGTCAGTGTGCAATGGCCTTTATTGAAGATCGAAGTTGAAAATATGTGGAAAGCGGGCGAGCAGTCGCTGTAAGAATCCCGTCGCGGTTAGTCGTCATCTTGTCGACAGCCTAACCTAAGTTACCCTGTTTATTTATTAGACGTCAAATAGATCGCGATAATAGTCCAAGTTTAAACTTCCTTAGGACCCTGTTAGGTATTAAGTAAGGACTGATATTGTAATAAATATTCTATTAGATTTTTTTTTATTCAATCGCACACTTTCACTGCCTAAGTTGTCACTTAAGTCAATTATGTACCTGTTATGGCTTCATCGCTGTAGGCACAGTATACAGGGTGAATTTTTCAAAAGGGATTGGATGGCCAAATCCGAAACTATAAGGAATAGCGAAAATGCTCAAAGGAGTCACGAGCCCGATTTTGATGAAACTTAAAACCTCATCATTAGATTTTTGAAAAACCAACAATCCTAGCTGGGAATCGAACCCATTGATTTTCAAAAAAAAAACACACCCTATATTAGTACACCATACGATAGTGTTGCTATTAAGGATCATATTCTGGGAAGTAATGACATACGACAAACTAAAGGAAAGTGCTCATCTTTAACAAAGTACAATTAATTTTGCTTACGTTAACTGAATAGTTGTTCAAAATGTAGACCATTGTTTTCAATACCTATGTATTGAAAACAATTAAAACACAAACAGCTGGATTCGAGACCTCAAGGATCTTACTGCATTCAATAATATTGATTCCGTTTAGAATATTTTCCAAAGAATCATTCTGAGCATAATTTAAAACACGGAATAGTTACGATCTATTCTGGGATTTCAAACGAAACAAATTTATGATACAAAATTTAGGTACATAAAATATGAATTCTATTAAAATTCAATACTTTCCTTAAATTTGACGTATATCTTTACTTCGCAGAATTTGATCCTTATCAGCGACACTATCGTATGGTGTAATAATAAAGGGTGTGTTTTTTTTTTCAAAATCAATGGGTTCGATTCCCAGCTAGGATTATTGGTTTTTCAAAAATCTAATGATGAGGTTTTAAGTTTTATCAAAATTGGGCTCGTGACTCCTTTGAGCATTTTTAGCTCTCCCTAATAGCTTCCGATTTAGCCATCCAAGCCTTTTTCAAAAATTCAAGTATATATGTTTATACAGTGCTGTAGGCTAGACTACGCTCCTAGGTACTTGTGATTTATTTTCATAATTTTATTGTTGGTAATTTTTTTTGTATTTGGCGAAGTATGTATGAAAAAATCTGTATTGAATAAAAAGCACTTTATTTTTTTTCGTATTTCATTTTGGCCGGATTAAGTTTGGTATGAATCCTATAATATTCATGATTCAAGTCGGAAATGTTCCTGATTTTTGTATAATCTGTACATTATAGTATTTACAATACTAGTCAGCAGGTGCTCTACTTGCAGGTGAGGTTGGTTTGGAAAAGGTGTCTTTGAACGTCTATACCTCCAATGGACACGTTAAAATAGTAGCTAAAATTGATCTATCCAAATAAATTTCGAAGATTGGACTTCATGTGTTCACATACCTTTGAGGTATGCATCAAAGTACAAAGATAGGGACAACAGAAGTGCTGTCTCATCCATAAAGACATATGTATAGAGTATAGAGCTTCAAGAAGCTCTGAGCTGACTAAGTGGCAGTAGATAGGACACTACCTATGTAATTTTGATTTATGATTGGCAGCCTTGCTTTTGACCTACAATACAAATACTGAGTCAATTCAAATCAATACTGAGTCGCGACGTAACCCCTATTCAGGTTCGTTATTGAATATTCTTAGGGCTCTTTCGCACTGGCGACCATGGCTGCAGGGATCAGGTTGCAGAGGCTAGAGGTTTCTGAAATATGAAAGCAATGCCATTCTCACTTAGCGACGCTTGGCGACTAGCGTTTGTGAAATCAACCAAAAAAGGCCACACAATATAGAGCCCTTGTACTCCCCAATCCAATTAATCTGATTTGAGTGATTGATATGCCAAAGAGCTTTGGTAATTTAATATTTTGAAGTTACATAACGAAGGCGTATAAGTTTACCTTCTATCTACAGAAATTATTATAAAAAGGTCCTAATTTGATCCCTTGTTCTCCATAATGTATGAATACCCTCATTATCTCCGCTGTTGGAGCAAATTCGGCTAATTGCAAGTTATTATTACTTATTTTCGTTTCGGGGAATCATTAGTACAACGTACATCGTTTATAGCTCGTTAGAAATATTTTTTGGAAAGCCGCTGAGGCTTTTTAGGGTTCCTTATATAAATAGTTAAAACGGAACCCTATTACTGAGACTTTGTTGTCCGTCTGTCTGTCATAAAGCTGTATCTCTGTAACCGTGATAGCTTCACAAGATGATGACTTGTTTAACGTGTCGAAACCTTAGACTCAGTGGTTATCCGGGGACATCCTTCCGAGATTTTACCCGGGACTCCCTTCTTTTTTTTGGTTATCGGTTTTAATTGGTAAGAGTCAGTAGTATCTACGTTTCATTGAGAAATAAGACCTACTTTAGAGATAAATGGTCATCAAATGGATTTTCAAGCATAGTAAATGATAACATCTTATTCAGCACTATCAACCCTTGTGAAGGTCGCTTTACAAATCGATGATCAATATACATGAAAAGCTTGCGGTATTCTTACTGCTTTCGAATAGCTTAGCGTAGCTTTCGAGTCACGTTCTTATACAAGGCCCTAAGAGATATATAATATTTTGAATACTCAATAACCCTTTGAACGGTACCCAGCTCAATAAACAGAATGTTTATTGCTTGAAAATATATTTACTTACGTACCTAGTATGTAACACTTATCAATGAGAGTCAAGATTATAGCTTCTACGTTGACTATTACGTTAACTGTTAGATTTGCAAGCTTTTTTTCGTGTTGATATCCTGTATGGATGCTATACCGGACTCCTACCGATTAATACCAAACGATGCCTCACAACTGTTGTAACGGTTCGTTACACTTCCTAATATACCATAGTTTGGCTACACCAATACTATGCTAAAACTACTTAATAATTCAGTTACAAAATTATATTGCTATCTAAATTTAAACTAAATAAATTAATTCGGAGGCAAACCTCGCGCAAACGAGTAGTATAAATATTCTTTTGTTCACGCAGCTATATCTACATATATCTATACTGCCGTCCTTAGGATAAACAACGCAATCGACATTTTTGACGAAATTGAGTTATTAGTATATTCGGAATCACCGAAACGAAATCTACAAGAATCAATTACTCATTTTTTGATATCTTGATTAATTTTCATTTTATTGTTAAGCATAAACAGCGCAATTAATGCATTTCCAACTTTTTACTAATCATAAGCATCGTAAGCAAACATGCGTTGTTTATGACTCGTATTTAATATGAATTTTAATTAGCCCGTCTTAAGCGGAGTAACGCAAGTGTGTATTTACGATTATTATGACTAGAAAAGTAAAGGCAAAGAAGGTCTATTTCAAAGATTGTTGCTCATAACAACTAAAAAATAAAAATATTTTGGTTAAAATTTGACTTGTAACTGGAAATTTTAGCAAGAGGTCATAGAAAAAAGTAATTATCACAGTGATCGTTAACAAAGTATTGAATTATAGCAAACTACTTCGGACATTTGATTAATTAATGATGTATTTTAATATTTTATGAAATGATAATGAAAGAAAGAAAGAACAAGTTTTTATTCTACATTGATGCCTAATAATAAAACAATTTCACATTTCAACTTATAGTTTTATGTCCCACGTAATAGGTGGTGATCCACGTAATCTTTAAGCTATTTTATGATTAAGCAAACAAGGCAGTTTTATACGCTGTTTGATGAGCCTGATGAAGAAATACACCTCCTTTCATACACCATGTGTGACGTAAACGAAGTTGCGAGGGTCAGCTAGTGAATTATAAATCAATAAATAATTATAAATTTGATAATGTTATATAGTATTTTAATTAAAATTATATTATATTTTTAATATAATAATACTGACAGGTGCCCTTACGTAGGCGACTCGGTAATGAGCCTCTTTGGTGCTGCTATTCAAAGCTCCCGGGGTTAAAAAGAGACGAATACACTGAGCTCCTAATGTTGTACTACGACAGAAAAACTATATTTTGAATAGCTTAGTTCTATAATAGCAGAAAGGAGGGAGAGAAACGTACCATACGGCCTGGAAGATACAGTTGACACTAGTTCGAAGGCAGGGTTCAATGTACCTAATAGTTTGTGTCATTAAACAATTTATTATAGATTATCATTAGGTATATAGTCTCACTTTGTAGATTTTAATTCACAGTAGTAAAGGATAACCACAGATGTAACGCGAATTGAAGTCCTTTATGATATAAGGCAGCAAAATTGACAATAGATATTACTAGTCGCTTAGTTCTGGCTGGATTTCTTTAATATAATGATAGTAGCACCTCCATCCGACATGCGTTTTTCTGGGTCGTAAAGGAAATAGAAGGATTAAGTTAAGGAGTTCTTTAAAACACTCGTCTTAATAGATTTCGTAGAATGCAGTCAAAGCTAATAAAGATTTCGTAGGATAATATTTGATATTTGTTTAATTAAGTACGTAAAATTAAACGCATGCGAGCTTCTCTAAAAGAATTTACTAGTCATAATGAACACATTTGCTACGTATAAGTTATAAAATTGGAACATACGTCGAAGTAATCCCATATCTTTACTAGACATAAACATCACAAAATGCATTTACTAGAGATAAATGACGCATCTGCAGCACATGCGTTGATAATGCTTAGTGATTCAGTATTATTGCAGGGAATATTTACTAGCCTTAAACATTTTTTCTTAATTTAAAATAATGAAATAAACTAATTGTATAAATATAGTATCGCACATGCAAAGTTCACATTTCAAGGAATCGAACAAAACAATAAAACTTAGAATATTCCTGTTAGTTTCCGAGAGACAATAAAAAAAAACTAAAAAAACTTTAAACGCGATTTACTCGAAAGTTACTTCTAAGCAAGTGCGTTGTTTATCCTTATGACGGCAGTATACCGAACCGGTAACGGTAACGACGCGCGGTGCGCGGGCGCTGAGATCATTCGAGACTTGACTCGACACAGAACCTTAGATCGTCTTAACGTGTGCACGTACCGCGCGCCGGCAACTAATATTATATTTAAACAGTAAATTTTATCAATTTAAATAATGAATATAGTAAAATTAAATTCAGTGTGTGAACCCCGAGTTTATTGGGGTTCACGTTCACTTTCACGTCCACCTTTCACTCTTCGCCTTCATCTACTCCTGCACATCATCTACGTGACGTCGGTCACACTGCCGCTGCATCTACCTGCACGGCCAGAGACCTGCCTACTGCTGCTGCACGGCCGCAGCTCCGATCCTACCCGGGGACTAACGCAGGACAGTGGCATTCTTATTTCTTGTAATTGCAACCTACGGTTACGAGCATACCGAACCCCCCTGAGAGAACCTTCATCTACATACCCCTATTTTTTAATAAATTTTGTATACCTACTATTAAATTGTTTTCTTCCTCTCTATCTCCTAACTAACCCCTAAGGTTACACTGTCTACGACCAGGAATCCCGGATAAGCCCTCGGAAGGATGACCCAGGGTTCCCGGAATAGGTAGAGCCTGCGAGCATACTTGTCAAAAAAGAGTCAAACTCAAAACTGAAGAACCGCTTGAGACTAGTTTTATAAAGCAATTTGAATCTTTTGATGTCGCCATTTTATCACAGTTGCTAAAATTTTATTTCATAACACAAATATTAATACAGACACCGATTTTGTGCGTCCATGATATTAAGTATAATATGCTTGAATTACAATACTGTAGATTTAGGACGATAGCTTTAAATATTTATTCAGACCGCTTTCTTGGGCTAAGATCTGTATTACTCTTTCTTTTGTAACCGTTTTTATATTTGTAAAGAACTTTTGTATTCAACAAAAAGCTCCTGAAAATTACGATTAAACTGCCCGTTATAATGTCCGAACGATTTTTGAGAATATTGTATTCATTGTAATAATGAATACATTTTTTTTCTTCTTCTGAATGTATTTCAGTAATAAGCGGAACTACGGCACATTATGGCGGCTGGTAGTCACATTGTTGAATATTCATTAATGTCTTTTGTGACACTCGTCAAAGACTTAGGAACCATTAAAATCTTCCCATGCGTTTGGTCTCTAGAGTGCCACATCTATACATAAATTATAAAGAGGAAAGATTTGATTGTTTGTTTGTTTGCATCGAATAGGCTTCGGAACTACTGGAACGATTTGAAAAATTCTTTCACTGTTGGGAAGCTTCACTCTTTGCAGTGAACATAGACTGATGATATTTTATTCCCGTATTCCCACGGGAACGTGAACTAAGTGGGTGAAACCGCATGTGGTCCGCTAGTACATTATATACTTACTAACAGTAACTTACTGATAACCACATAACCCTTCCTTTGCCTCCCGCTGTCAGGTAAAAATGAAATTATTCATATTTATGTTATATGTATAGAATGATGGTGATGTATTCATTCAGAATGTGAATCGAACTCCAACTGGGTCAACTATGATTTCCTCGATGTTACTCTAGCATCAAAGAAACGTCAGATACACACGTCTCAAGAGTTCTCGCTTATAACAAAACAGCGTTACATCTTGTGAGGAAGTTAACTAATTGGATGTTTGCAATAAGTAGGTAAGCTTGGGTCGGAAAACGGTATGAAGACGTTCATACTACTGTATTTCTGCCATTAGAGAACGTTTAGCAATTAAGACTCACTTCTGGTTGACCTAGGTCAACCGAAGAACCTTCCTCAGAGACTCACCATCCAATAATAATCACTAAGTTCTCTTCATCGCAAAGATACTCAAAGCCATTTGGGAGTTACAGTGGCGTGAACAAATCGAGCAGACGCACGCACTCACGTAAACACCACACAAGTTTAATTCCTTCCGCAGAAATGCAAAAAGAATCCTCCACTAAATTTGTTTTGCATTGGAAGTCAATGGCTTTACAAACGTCGATGTTGATTATTTTTTATAAGTACCTTGATTGACGGGACCGGCGGAAATCCTTAAACTGTCAACAACACTGACGCCACTCCACGTCCAGAGCTTAGAGCTGGACCGCAAGCATTTTAATTCCATCATATTGGCAAAAGTGAGAACGGTTTGAACACAAAGTTCTTTTTACACACACACGCACACACGTTATATTTTATGACATCCAAGATTATTCAATCTACCTTTCATGCTGCGTTCAGCGTATACTCGCTTCATCATACGAATATCCACCACAATATTTTAACTTTTAAAACTTTGCTAGAATAAAGTTCTCGCCTTTATTATGAAATACTAAGATTTGTGAGTAAAGCTAGATTTTTAATACTTTTTTACGGAACAGGGCCTAATGAAATTTGGCCCGCAGCAAAGGTAGTATATTAGCTGAATTAATACCTAAGGTACCTATTAAACCTTTAGAAGGTGCCTGGAGAACTACTGAACCACAATGGGTAGTTATTTTGCCGGGCGTTAATATTTAATAAGAAAACGAATATTTCAATCAGAATAAAATAATTCCTTGCGTAGATAGACCTTCTGTAACTAATTGGGTTCGCTAAGAAAGGTGTGAAAAGACTTAAAAAACTTTTAGTCTAAATATTTCCAGCAATTTTCTTTTTAGACTTATTTAAACCTTAAAAACTTTTTAATTAAGAACCTATCTGATATTCAGGGCAAAGTTTATTGAGAAATTCCTTAAGGTGTAGATATCATCTCATACCTACCTCTATAGGTGAATACAGCGAATGAACCCTTATTAAGGCAGCTTTCAACGATAAGACACTAATTTAGACTTCATTAGCGAGGAATACTTAATTAGCGAATTGAATATTTTGTGGGACCTTACCGATTACATTTTGGGTTAGAAAGCGAGCGAGTTAACCCTTTTATTATTAACTAGCTGACCCTCGCAACTTCGTTTACGTCACATAAGGTGTACGAATGGAGTAGTACTTCTTCATGAGACTCATCAAGCAGCGTGTGAAACGGCCCTGTTTGCTTAATCATAAAAGAGCTTAAAGATTAAGTCGATTCTAAAACAATTCAGTCCACGCCTTCGGCGCGGACTGAATTATTCTACAATAGCCTTAATCATTAAGCTCTTTTATGATTAAGCCAACACGCCCGTTTAGACTCACTTTCAAAAGAAACGTTGAATTCTAGATTTACCGAAAGTTGAGATGCCCCTAATTTCTGAACTACATAACCCTCAATATTGAAAATTGTATGGAATAATGCTTAAAGCACTCCCTTTCAGACACCAAACAAATATTTGAAATCGAACCACGCAGTGAGAAGTTATAGCTAAAAACCTATTTTGCCTTTCATCCCCTCTCCTGAAGGAACCGCGCAAAATATCGGGATCAAAAGTATCTAAGAACCTTCCTCGGACTATAAGCTTAGATCGTACAAAGTATCATTCAAATCGGTTCAGTAGTTTCGGCGTGATACTTAGTCGGGATACAGACAGACAGACAGACAGACAGACAGACAGACAGACAGACATGAAAATTTTAAATTACATTTTCGGCTTCAGTATCGATTAGAGAACGCCCTACACTTAAAATTTTCAAAACATCTTCCATGTACAGACTCCCGACCCTCTACAGTTTTATTATAAGTATAGATTTTGCATTAAAATTCAGACCTATTTAGTTTCAGTTCGGAAGCCGTTGATGTTTATAATCTCTTAGTACCGACTTTATTACCGTTCGAATTTGGAATTTACTTAGGACTGCGTAAAAAATGAAAATATCTATTAGAGCTACTAAATAATGAGATTATGGTTACATAAAACATCGTAACCTTGAGTTGCAGAATCTTGAGTACCTCACAGATACTTTTGTCGAAATTGACTAACCATTTTGAAGTAAAACTTCTTTAGGCGCGACCTACGGAGTAACTCAGATTTTTTTTCTGACGGAAGTAACGCTATTTGAATTTTAGTACGTTTCCGCTATTCAAAATTCGAATGAATGATATTAATATAACATTTGATGCCGTCAATGATAAAGAAGTTTTACTTCAATCGCGCGTAAAGGTTACACGCACACACTTATTTTTTTCGAAGCTAGATACATCATAACACGAACAAAGTATCTCAAAGTCACAGTATCCGTACGCAATAGGGTTTCTCGGTTTCTCTCTTTAAGGGGTGCTATGTAGTAATGACTTATGCAATGCGTTTCAAACTGAATCGTCGGTGGTACGTCACTCGTCAGGTTTCGATTCAGTATTACAGCAAAGCACTACACTGTCACGTGACTGAACTAAACCTATTTTGAACCTTTGCCCTATATTGTGTATCAGGCTAATTATTATCGTATGGCGATTATATAGGATCGCAACTAGGGAGTCGATGAGTCTTCATTTGACAATAATTTGATTATAATGTTATTCAAATTGAAGACCCTGTATTCATCAATAGTCAGTTTTCATCATGACACCCAGTACCTACATTTAACCATTAATCCAGTAGCCCATTTTACTATTAGCATATTTTACCATTCCTAGTATAATTTGTCATTGCCGGAAGGTGGTCCATTACCATTGTTGTACATAAGACAGGCGTGGCTTGCACTACTGCTATTACAGTATGGTTCTAGTTTTTTAGATTAAAAATGTCAAAAAGAATATAAAAAAGACCGTTGAATTGACAGTTGAATGAACATACCCAAGATGAAGAGAAACAAAATCATTACTTTAGGGGGTAGCTGTTTGCATTCCATGTAAATTTGTATTACAGGGCCCAAATTACAACGTAGAACTGAAGACCTCCCAAAAAGAAATATTCCGCCAACTATTTAAAAAAAAAAATAACTTATATTCTTTCTTTCTTTGTTCGCTGGAAAACCGATGACATCGATGACGAGTTTAACACCATACCGCTAAACGCGAACGGAAACGCACATAGTGCAGGCAACGCGGTTTAGTGATGTAACATGTAACCATTGTATATAGGCCGTTTGCACACTGACGATTCATTATACAACTATTTTTAGCATTCATTAAGAAACTTTGCGTGTTTTAAGTACATATTGTACGTAAAATATTAAATAAAATGTCTATTAGCGTTTAAAAACAACCAAGGTTTCTTAATAAACATGTATAAAAGTTCTTTTGTACGTAAGTAGATTTATGGTTATATTTCCATTGTGGTTTAAAAGTCTAATGATGTATAAATAGTAGGTGTTGAAATTTGATAATATTGTCATAATCTTTGTGTATTAATACAAATAAGCTGTATATTTAATTATCAATCAAACTTGAAATAGTGACAACGTAAGCTAATATTGTAAATATACTGTTGAAGATTACGATGAACACTAAGATTATCTTTTTAATTTCATTTAACATGATAAGATAGATATAAAGTAGTGTAAAAATGGTTCCTCAGGATTGTTCTTCACTGTACTCACTTTTTACTTTCACTATAGTAACATTTTTCCTAGTATATGTACTTCACTGATCTTGATGGTATTAGACAACCTTGACAAACATTGTGTCAGTATTAATTATATTTATGGTAACGAAACCATAGTGAGTTACAATTTTCGGTACACCGACATCTATCGAGGCATCGTGTAATAAAATAACTTAACATTCCGCCCACCAAGGACATATTTAACAAACTATGTCCTTAATTTTCAAATAACACTAACAAAACTTAATTCCGCCTACCGTGAGGGGATGATAAAATATTATTTGAATTCCGCCCACCATGAGGCCAAGGAGGATACAAAAAACTAAAAACAAAACCACTATTAACATTATTTACAGTGGCTTACATGACTAAATGACAATAGACATTAAACTATAACATAAATAACAGATAGAGCAAAAGATGCTTTAACTCTCAATCTGAAACTGGTAAAATACAAAGCTTACTGGTGGGGCGTATTATAACAGAATCTTTATTTTTAGAGTAACGACTCTAGTGATTCCGTCCGTACCGTACCTGGATGAGTAATATTTACCAAGTAACTATAGTAGAATTAGACTTAAGATAAATACTTCGAAATAACCATTGACTAGGAGTCAAATTATCCTCTCCTATCAGGACAATATCTCCTATTTTGGGCTCAGGTTCCAATTGAGACCATTTGTAATGCTGCACCATACAATCTAAATGGTTGTGAGACCACCATCTCCATAAGTTTCGAGTTAACTTTTGCAACGATTGCCATCTTCTTAGACTATCTACAGTAAATCGCTTGTACTTCCGGTCTGATACAAGAACCAGTGGTTCGCCAATTATAAAATGACCGGAAGAAAGCGGCATTGGATCATCTGGGTTTTGCAAAAGTTTGGACATAGGTTGAGAATTAAGAAATGCTTCAATCTGTACGAGTACTATTGACATTTCCGCATTTTTAAGTGCTGATTCGCTGATCACTCTCTTTAATGGTCTCGGTAAACCATGATTCCGCTGAATTCCAGTCAGCCATAGTTTTTGTATCAGTATTTTTGCAGAAATAACATATGGTGCTGACCAGCCTAGGGGATCCACTAGTTGAGCTATATCAGAGATTACCGTTCCTTCGGTAACTAATTGAGATTGTTTCGGAAACTGAATATATCGGCAATTAAAGGTATCGTGTTCTTTGTTCCATAATAATAAAATACTAAGAACCTTCATCATTTCATCTACTTTTAGGTTCAGCAATCCTTCTTGACTGAGTTTGCAATCCTGTAATTCTCTTGCAAGTTTTTCGTTCGTAAAGTCATCTACACAAAATTGTTCTTTGACTCTTTCCGATACCAGTGGGAATTCCTTTCCTTCATCGAGAGTCAAATGCTGTAAAGACATTGTGTGTTCAGGAGTGACTATTACTTGCCTGTACATTTTAACTATATCGGCACAAAGAGATATTGGATAGAAGCTCCACTTCCTCACAATATGACTCAAGTCCGATTGAGTCCTAGGATCGACCATCGGTGTATCATTCAGCGATACAGCATTAGAAACTTTTGATGAGGCGTCGAACACAACTTGAACCTTGGTGATTGTTTTATCCTGAACCAGAGTGGTATGAGGTAAATTAATAGCCTCCATTCTTTGAGTATCTGATTCGAGATTAATTTCTTCCTTATGACCAAAGTCAATGTGCTCTTGAATTACTTCAGTGTAATTCTGTCTGGTAATGGAATCTTTCATAAACCGACGTTCAAGATATTTAAATCTTTTGAGAGCAATATCTCTGGTATTTCCGTATTTGCATTGGGGATCTGTGTCATTTATTGGTAAATTGACAATATACGAACCAGTGCTGTCTCGCTGGTTGGTTTGCTTGAACGATTCTTCGCATAACTGCTCTTCCTGTGTAAGTATTTTCTGCTTTTTACAGGATGTGGCGGATTTGATATCCCAAAATCTTTTAATCATTTTATTGTTACTGATCTGCGAATGCATGCTAACAAAATTTGGGTGACAAAAATGTGAATTATATTTAGAATCATTGTATGTTCGTCCGGACAAAACCCAACCTAGACGGGTATTTTGTGCTATCAAATGTCCGAGAGAATGTTTGAATAAACCTTCTTTGAGTACCTGGCTATAAACATCAGCTCCAAGCAAAATATCTATTTTGTTTGGAGTATGATACTCGGGATCAGCTAAGGCTATATCTTCGAGTTGGTGCCAGGTTGGTACTAATACTTTATTTCCTGGTATTAGCGACGTGATGGTACTTAATACGTATGCTTGGACATCAATGTTAAAATAAGGATCGTGACGTGATCGCATGTTTATAATAACAAAAAACTTGGAGACTATGGCTCCGCCGCCACCTCCTATGCCTGAAATGATACCTCCTGTGGGTATCTTCTTGAGTCCAAGCAACCGAACTGCTGATTCGGTTATGAATGACGTCTGGGATCCTTGATCCAATAACGCCCTCAGCAGATGTTTATAACCGTTTCTGGCCTGTACTTCGACAAGAGCGGTTGGTAATAAAACTTGACTAGGAACAGCTTTCTTACTTAAATGAGTTGATATGGTAGCAGCATCTGATTCCTGAACGGCATCAGGAGTATAGTTTAGTGCCGATGGTTCTGACTTGGTGCTTAAATACTGGGGATCGGTGATACAAAATGAATTTCCTTTATTACTTGTGTCTTGTACAAACTTTTAATTCGGAATGAATAAATTGACATTACAGTGAAGTTCTTAATACTAAAAGTTCGTCCTTATGCCGTTGGCGGCGCTGCCGTCCGTTGGTATCTTCAGTCCGTTGGTATCTTCAGTCCGTTGATATCTTCAGCCTAGTGCGGTCTTCCTCTCGTGGATACTAGAGGGCGTTAGTAGGCCGCACCATACCGGCCGCCTTGAAAGCTCCTGCTTTCAAAACTAAGGTACTGCTTCGCAAGCAGCTCTGGAGTCTTCAGTTGCAGGCACTTCCACTGGCAGAGGGCATATTTTGGGGAATGCTCTGAGTACAATGCCTTTAGAAGTGAGAATCCTTGCTACACGACTGATGCCATCCTTGCCCGCAAACGTTTCAATAATTTTGCCCATATGCCACTGCAAGGGAGGCAGGTGTTCATCCTTGATGACAACAAACATACCCTCTTTGAGGTCTCCACGGTGAGTCTTCCACTTGCACCGTGTCTGAAGCTCGGCTATATAATCCATAGACCAACGTTTCCAGAAGCTCTGTCGCAGTTGCTCCACCTTCTCATAGCGGGTCAGGTGACTCATCTGTACTCCGGTGATATCCTTGGTTGCAAGTGTGGTCAATGGTCTGCCGATGAGGAAGTGAGCTGGGGTAAGAGGGAGAAGATCCTGTGGGTCTGCGGAAAGAGGAGACATTGGACGGGAGTTCAGGACGGCCTCAATTTGTGTTAACACCGTGCTAAACTCCTCGTACGTTAAATGAGCGGTACCCAATATGCGTCCTAAATGCAGTTTACAAGCCTTCAGATTACTCTCCCACAGTCCTCCAAAATGAGCGGCATAAAATGGAATAAACTTAAATTCTATGCTTTCATTACCTAATTCATCGATTATATTTTGAGATTGTGATTTAAACATTAAATTAATTTCTTTCATAGCTCCAACAAAGTTTTTGCCATTATCTGAAAATATTTGTGATGGTTTTCCCCTTCGGGCAATAAACCGTCTTAACGCTAGGATGTAGTCTTGAGCAGAAAGACTGCCGACTAATTCAAGGTGAATAGCTTTAGTCACAAAACAAACGAATAGACAAATATATCCCTTTTCAAGTTTAGCACCCCTACCTTTGCGGTTAAGTATAAGGACAGGTCCTGCGTAATCAACTCCGCTTCGATTGAAAGGGAAACCCTGTTCGATTCTCTCAGACGGTAAATTCCCCATGATGGGACTTACAGTTTTACCTTTCATTCGAACGCAGCGAACGCATTGGTGCACTACCTTTCTTGCTAGGGTTCGACCCCCTATGGGCCACCAAGTTTCACGAATGTTAGCCAACAATAATTGGGGGGCCGCATGTAGAAGCCGTTGGTGCTCATACCGAAATATTAATGTTGTTAGATGATGTTTGCTGCATAATAATATGGGGTGTTTTTTATCATAAGAAAAGTCTGAAGAATAGCTTAGACGTCCACCTACTCTTATAATATTATTTTCATCTAGAATTATATTAAGCTTAGAAATTGCAGGTGACGTTTTCAAAGGTAAGTTACGTTTTAAACTATTATATTCATTTGAATATGAGGATTGTTGCGCAAGACGTACTAACATCAGCGACGAGGCGTTGAGTTCGTCGACAGATAGCGGACCAGTCACACGGTTTAGTCGCTGGCGCAAATTATGAAGGTATCGTAAGACATACGCACCAGCACGTCTTATACGATTGTACGATGAAAACCTTTCAAACTGTATAATATCAATTTTGACGGTATTGCACGTCATACTGGTGGTATGAGATTTAAGTTCTGGTAAGTCTACAGTCTGTATTGTATCGTCAGAATAATCTTGTATCCAGGTCGATCCTGGTAACTCAAAAAACGGAGGACCATTCCACCATAACTTACTGTCTACCAGTTCGTTAGGGTAAAGCCCACGAGTAACCAGGTCTGCAGGGTTAATTTTGGTACCTATATGAGACCATCCAGCATCACTGGTAAGGTCGTTTATTTCTACTACGCGATTCTGAACAAAGGTCTTTAGTGAGTGTGGAGGCGTACGTATCCAACCTAGAACTATAGTTGAATCGGTCCAGAAATAAGTATTATGAAAACTTAACCGTAAAGAACTAATAATTTTTTTATATAAACGGGCCCCGACGAGTGCCCCGCACAGTTCTAGACGAGGTATACTAAGTGATTTGAGCGGTGCAACCCTACCCTTAGCACAAAGCAACCTACTGCACACATGAGAGGCCTCCGAGTATGTACGTACATATGCACACGCACCATAAGCAGACTGTGACGCATCTGTGAATATATGGAGTTCTATACACTGCTTATGTGTACCTACGACATGCCTTGGTATGCGTAAATCACGCAAGCAGTGTAAACTTTTCCCAAGTGACTAAAAGTTCCTTTGAAACTGGTTCGTCCCAGTCTATTTTACACAACCACAACTTTTGCAATAGAATTTTAGCTATAATTACAGCTGGCGCTAAAATTCCTAATGGATCGTACACTTGCGCTATGACTGACAAAATGGAACGTTTAGTCACTACATTATTAGCAGTAACAAAATTCGTAGAAAAATGTAGTTCATCGCTTTTGTTATACCAACCTAATCCTAATGTTTTACTATTACCATGTTCACCTAAAGATAACCTCTTAGATAGGTCATGGGAACTAATGTCCATGTTGAACACCCACTTACGCAGCGGGAAACATCCGCCCTTTAATGTATCATATACCCGTTCACACAGACTTAGCAAGCTAGGGAGGTGGTCGTGTCCTAGACACACATCATCAACAAAAAAATTATATCTAATTACCTCTGCAACCTCTCTGTCTACCTCCTCACAATCAAGTGCAAGCTGATTAAGGCAACGCATACTGAGGTATGGCGAAGCGGCCATGCCATAGGTTACTGTATTTAAACGATAGATACCTATAGGGTCAGACAAACGCTCACGCCAGAGTATCAGCTGGAGTGAACGTTGGTCTGGTTGTACAAGGATCTGTCTAAACATTTTCTCCACGTCTGCACATGCTACATATTTATATTGCCTAAATCTTAGCAGTATGGAGAAAATGTCATTCTGGAGCGGTGGTCCTGCTAACTGAATATCATTCAGTGACTTACCCGATGAAGTCACCGCACTAGCATCGAACACCGTCCGTAGTTTCGTTGTGGAACTATTATTGTTGATAACGCCATGATGAGGTAAGAAATAATGAGGTGATTCATATGATTCTATACGAGTCATATGACCGAGGCTTATGTATTCATTAATGAATTCTGAATATTTTTGACGGAATTCAGGGAAACGGGTGAACTTTCGTTCAAGTGCCAATAGTCGCTTATATGCAGAGCTGTAACTGTCACCTAGTGCATCCGCTGACTCCTTTAAAGGTATCCGTACAGAAAACCTACCTTGTTCTGTACGCTTAGTTGTTTTTATGAAAATATCCTCACACAGTTTCTCATCTGCACTGAGGACCCTACCAACTTTAGGAACTTCTTCTAATTCCCAAAACAATTGTAATTGTGTGTGTAATGTTTGACTATGGTTACATTGTACCTCTTTGGAATGATTAAACTGATTATTGTACAATGTACCAGAAAGTATCCAGCCAAATTGTGTATTTTGTAAATGGGGGCCTTGTCTTAACCTAAACTTACCTTCACATAAAAGGTCCCAAAATATATCAGCACCTATTAATATGTCTATCTCTGATGGTAATTAGAATTGAGGATCAGCAAGTTTAATGTTATCAGGTATAGGTAGGCTCCTTACATTTATACCAGCTGAAGGAATATTATTTGTAATACGGGGTAGTACCAGACATTTTAAGCTCTTGGTATATGTATTTATTTTTGAACGTAGCTTAATGGTACATAAGTGGGTAGACTGCATTATAGAATGTCCTACGCCTGTTATATGATAAGTGGACTGTAATATCTGTATGTTCAATGATTTGCATAATCTTTCAGTAATGAAGCAATGTTGGCTACCATTGTCCAGAAGTACACGTGCAGTGTGGTATTTGTTATTACTATCTGCTACATCAACTAATGCTGTGGATAATAGAACTGTAGGTAATAAAGAATACTCTAAATCACTGCCATCTGATTCTGGCTGCTTAGTAGCAGAGTGTAATAATGTGGAGATAGTGGAGACGTTAGCGGTGACTGGGAGTGACTGCATGTTCTCTCCGCGGCTCACATGTGATTCGCTGTTGGTCTTGTCCTGACTATCACTGCATACCAGACTATTGTGTTTTTTGTCACAAAGCTTGCATGACCCATACCTACACTCACCCACCAGGTGACCAGTGCGTAGGCAGTTACTACACAAGCCTTTATTTTTTATGAATTTAACTCTTGCTTCTACGGTTAAATTAAGAAATGAGGGACATGAATATATAGAATGATTTTCATTGCACATTGTGCACCTACGCACCCGGGATAAACTAGTACTGCTAGACCTCTGTGCGTATGGTACACCTTTTCTGCTATCTGTGGGTACACTACTTGTGCTGACATAACTATGGCTTGAATGTTTTTGGTTATTATGATTACCAGAATGTGAGCGTTCCGTATTCTTACTTTCAAATGACTGTTTAGAATGATTTACCTTTACCATTTCTAATAAATCAGCTCTGGATTTGAGAAATCTAAGTAAATCCTCTAATTTTAATACAGATTGTACACTACCCACATTAAGCAACCCAATGTGATTCTCCCATTCGCGTTCAGTAGCCTGATCTAATTTTGAGACTATTAAATACATTATCAAGGTGTCCCAGGCTTCTGTGGATTCGCCTAATGTTTTCAAGGCACGTAAATTTCTCAAAACCATATCTATGAGTTTCCTAATTTGAGAAGCTGACTCTTTGTGAATTGACTGAATACTGAACAAGGCCTTCACATGATTGTGTGTTAATAATCGTGGATTATTAAATCTGTTATCTAATAACTCCCAGGCGTGAGTGTAATTGTCAGAAGTAAATTCTAAAGCACTTATAACCTGTAATGCACTGCCAGTTAATGACGATTTCAAGTAATGGAATTTCTGGATGGAATCCAAATCTTCACGTGTATTAATCATACTATCGTACGAATTTTTGAATTCCAACCAGCGATCATATGCACCGTCGAAGGTAGGCAACTTAATATTAGGTAACTTAATCCCTATCGATTGTTTTGTGACCTTGCAGCTATTATCCAGTACATCCTTTTGCTTTAATAAAAGCTTCGCTAAAGCTATAACCCTATAAAATTGATCCTCAAACCGTGCTCTTTCTTCTAATTGTTTTGACAGCTCGGTTTCGGATACTTCTATCGCCCCTTGGAAATCATTAAAAGTATTAATTAATGTAGAATTACCTTCAAGGCGTAATTCTAATTCTTGTAACTGTTGGTTTGATAAAGGAGCAGATAACGCTTTGACATAATTTTCAAATAACGTTAGTCTGCCCTTGACCGAACCACGTTTTTTAATCAAATCTGCTAACTTATGATCAGTCTTGGGCTCACTCATTTTAAAGAAACTGAAAGGATTACTCACGGTTTTATGTAGATATTAATCGTTTTTAATCGATTGCCACGTATCGTCGAACTTACAATTTTATGTACTTAGTAGTTGGGTACCGTCATGCAACGCCTGAAATAAAGCACGCGATTAAACAAAGGAATATGAAAAAATGGAAAGGAAAGACGGGAGTGCCAGCCTGCAACGGACTAGTCTTCGTACAGCAACCTTCCAATTCGTATTTTTATGCGACGAAAAAGATTTGTATGAATTGCTGCGTCACCGCGTCTTTTCCCAATTGTATGTAGGTAGGTAGGTATGCTTCCCAATCTCCAACAGTTTTTCTTGAAATACGTATTTCCAGTGAAATGTAGCTTTGCTGCAAAGGATCCGAGCATCCGGCTCGAAGGACCATATGGTTCTGACTTGGTGCTTAAATACTGGGGATCGGTGATACAAAATGAATTTCCTTTATTACTTGTGTCTTGTACAAACTTTTAATTCGGAATGAATAAATTGACATTACAGTGAAGTTCTTAATACTAAAAGTTCGTCCTTATGCCGTTGGCGGCGCTGCCGTCCGTTGGTATCTTCAGTCCGTTGGTATCGTCAGTCCGTTGATATCTTCAGCCTAGTGCGGTCTTCCTCTCGTGGATACTAGAGGGCGTTAGTAGGCCGCACCAGCCGATACTGCTGACTTGACTTCAGACGTCGCATCAGAAATGTTTCTAGATGACGTTGATCATGAGAAATCCATAGAGGGCAATAAACTGTGATGTTTTTTCTTGCAAATTTGACAATTGGTGGTGACACGACAAAGCTTAACTGAATGATTTAGACCTAAGCAGTTAAAGCAACGGCCTTGAGTTCGGACGAAATCACTACGAGTTCTAACATCCTCTTTACAAAATAGTTTGCAATGACTTAGTCTATGAGCTTGTTTACAAAATGGACAAGTTACTTTGAATGTAATTGCTAGTTTGGAATCGACTGCATGATAAACTCTTGGTTTGCTATTTGATTTTGGTTTATTACCTGGTGCATCTAAGTACTCCAGTGAGCGGAACCTTGACTCTAAAAATGTTTTAAAGAAATCAAAAGTTGGTAATTCATCACAGGTACTAACCGCGGATTCCCATAACTTACGTGACTCGCTATCTAACTTTTCGCTGACTACGTATATGATTATAGCATCCCATGAGTTTACCTTGACACCAATGTTTGACAAACCATTGATACAATCTACTGTTGTATCTAAGAGCTCTTTTATAGCTGTTGCCGATTCCAAAATACGCGGTTGGTTCATTAATCTCTTAAGCATAGAATTACACAAATATCTCTTGTTATTGTAACGTTTAGTTAATAATTGCCAGCATTCTTCGTAATTAGCAGATGTTACTGGAGTATTACGTAGCAGTTGTTCTGCCTCACCCGTTAAATAACCTTTTAAATAGTGCAACTTTTGAACATTATCTATGGTAGCGTTTTTGTGAATTAATGACAAAAACAGATCTCTAAAGGTTGTCCAATCCGTATACTTCCCCGAAAACGTGGGAATAACTATTTTAGGTAATTTAACATTACTAGAACAAGGTTTAACATGCTCTTGTTTTTCTGAGCTGCTGGCAATCCTTGTGAGTTTCGAAATATGTTCTTTTAGTTCAGCTTTATAAACAATATAACTTTCTTCAGTAAAGTTGTGTGCATCTAATTTAAAATAACTTTGTTCATTATTTACTGCAATTTCTACAATCTTTTTATGTGTTTCTACAAACGACTTCCATTGTTGTTCTAGAGTTTCCAATCTGGCCTCTAAGAACGAAGTTGTTAAGCGTTCCTTTGGAGCTTTTTTATAATTAACCCGGCCTTTTTCAATGGAATTCGTAGTATCCGTTTGTAATTTTATTAGTACCTCCATGTTTTACATAAAGGTTTAAACTAATCAAATTTTTTTTTATACTACTTAGGTGGCAGACAAGCTTACGGCCCACCGGAAGGTTGGTAACCGTAGCCTATAGACGTTTGCAACACCAGAGGCGCTACACACGCGCTGCCGACCCGGGCGCAGGTTGTGACGACCCACAGTTGAAATTTTTCAAGCCGCCCATAAGGCCTTCAACTTGGCTTAACGACTGTCATTTTACTGACAACCGGGACCAACGGCTTAACGTGCCTTCCGAAGCACGGAAACGCTCGTAAATAAATGTCACAAAGTGGTCCACGTGGTGGTCACCCATCCATATCCGGCCATAGTAAATGTTGCTTACTGCAGTGATCGTTTACAGAACACTGAGTCCGCGGGGCCACGAGCGCTTCGGATCGCTTCGGATCAATACTGAAGAAATATGAGTGCTAAAAGAACATACACGAATCACAGAGATACTTGTATAATATTGTACCAAGTTGAATGAGACTGTTCAAAAACTTATAAGACAATTATTATAAGACCAAAGTAAATAAACTCTAATAAAGTCTCAAACTAAATACGGCCCTGCAATTCACTTCACAAATTGCATAGACATAAAGTACTCACTCACAGGTGATGCTTGTGACTCCACCTGCCAATATGCTCGTCTGTGTTTTCTCGGTCCGGTTCGTATAGACTTAACCCCATTACGTCATTTTCCTACAAATGTCTGAATCTCAGTTTGACTTAGTCCCAAAATGCCTGAAAACCAAAATGACTAATTTTCTTAATGCCGGAATTGTAAAATGACTAAGAATTTAGGTACAGTCGAATAGACAATTGAAAGAAAATAATGGGAACATGGGTGAAATTTTATTGTGTAAATCTTATTTTCTAACAATGTAGGTGATGGATGATAAACACTAATTGCAAGCACCTGCAGTAAAATCTCTTACAAACGCCTTCTTATTAGAATCATATTTTCTAAAAATGTAATGGGGCTGACGTTGCCCTGGTAAAGCTCGTGCAGTTGTTTTTTATAGAGTTGATCAAACATTATTTCGCTGCGTCTACGACTTGCTCCAGAAAATAGCGCATTCTTTATACGGGTGTCCTGATAACGTGACTCTTTTTTTCCCTCCGGAGCAGAACGTCATGAAAGCAAAATGTCATGAAAGCAAAATGTCAAAAACTTCAAAACGTCAAAAAAGCTAAATGTCATAATCGCAGAATGTCATGCAATAATACAACGGCAGATTGTCATACTCGCAAATCGTCAAAAAGGCAAAATGTCAGGATTGCAAAATGTCAAGCTATGATAAATAACTAGTGGACGTGACGGTCGGATAAACAAATGAAGATCCAAAAAACAAATGACGGTCGGATAAACAAATGACGATCGAAAAAACAAGTGACGGTCGGATAAACAATTGACGATCGAAAAAACAAGTGACGGTCGGATAAACAAATGACGATCGGAAAAACAAGTGACGGTCGGATAAACAAATGACGATCGGAAAAACAATAACGAATATTTATTTATTTATAAATGTAATTTCTAGTATATTCTCTCTATCTCTATATACAATAATCTGTAGTACGTTCTGTTACGTAACTGTTACAAAAATGAGCAACGGTAAAAATCGGAAAGTCAGCAATCCTACTAATATTATAAATGTGAAAGTTTGTGAAGATGTTTGGATGTTTGGATGTTTGGATGTTTGTTACTCAATCACGCTCTAACGGCTCAACGGATTGGGCTTAAATTTGGTATAGTGATAGAGTATAGTCTGGAATAACACATAGGCTACTTTTTATCCCGGGAAAATGTTCCCACGGGAAGCGGTAACGGAAACCAAATTTCACGCGGGCGAAGCCGCGCGCATCAGCTAGTCATGACTAATTGCGATTATGACCAACTGCGATCATGACCAATTTCGATTATGACCATCTGCGATCATGACATTTTGCGTACATGACATTTTGCTTTCATGACATTTTGCTTTCATGACATTTTGCTTTCATGACATTTTGCTTTCATGACGTTCTGCTCCGGAGGCCTTTTTTTAACGTATAAATAAAGCGAATCAGTGTTGGTTTATGGGGCATCCGGATATTAAGCCTCCTATTCCACCCTTCAAGTGCATTGTTACTGCGTCGTTTGTCATTTGCGCAGCTTATGGTTGCAACACCTAAGCTAATCCACTGTTTGTCGATGTATTTAGAAAAGTAGACCAACAATTTTGTATGTGTTCTTTTGGCAATAATGGGATAATTGCACAGAGACTGGTGATATGTCGGCCCGCTTGGCTATTGCAAATTCCCAAAGCTTTCGACTTTTTCCAAACTGCCCTATTGTAGTGGAAGAAACACCCGGACAATTTTGTTTCTGGGTAAGTAGCCGTAATAGCGGTGATCTGTGCTTTTTCAAAATCGCATTTAAATACATCGATGTTGATATGAAGTTTATCCCGTATTAAACAAAATAGTCTTAAATACGTTTTTTCTGTTTTGTCTGGAAGCAAAGCGTACAAAACCGGTACGATATTCGTCGTTTCACGGTCTGTGCTTAAATCTAAATGAAGTGTGTAAATTTGGTAAAATGGTTTTGGAACCCGTTTAAAAGTTCCATCACCAAAAAACTGTAACTCTTTAGCTTGTCTTGCGGCTCGACAGCCTGCGTCGGAAGAAAAAATTAATAGTTTATCCACGTCTCCATCTTCAACGATCAGAAAACTGTGCGCTAATATTTCTGGAATCTTAACATCTTTTAAACATGAAAACTCAGTGTTTGACTGCTCTAAAAATCTGTGCCTTGCCCTATACAGCGCATTTTTTTTTCTTCGTACGAAGGCATTACAATATTCTTGTCGTTGAAACAACGTATTGTAATTTACAACATGTTTTTCGAAAATTTTCTTCACTGGCGTCATTTTTGTGCAAATTTCTTTTTTGCACGTATCAATAAAGATATCCCTTTCATTTTGGCTAAAATTAGGTTTACATATTTGAGAACTAGAGGGACGAACTACTTTATCTTTATCTTTGAACCGCTCGACCGATTTTGTGCAAACTTCACATAAACCATCTACTAAATAGTCCGAACAAAGCCTAAACATTTGGTTTAGATAGGTGAGCCCGTTCTTGAGTTATAAAATTACAACGAAAAGTGGCATTGATTTTTATATATATAGATAGATATAAGATATATAGATATATATATATATATGACATATTTGACTCGCATGTCCTAATCATCCATTTTTCATAAAAAATACTTTAAGGTGTTAAAGTGGACAAGATATGTCCACAAAGATCCATGATGGATCTTTTTAATGGATTTTAGTGGCCAAAAGGGACTACTTTATAGTTTATACTACTCGGTTGTACCAGTCATTTTACAATTCGTACATTTAAAAAAAATGGGATTTTGGATTTTAGTCATTTTGGTTTTCAGGCATTTTGGGACTAAGTCAAACTGAGATTCAGACATATGTAGGCATCGACTTTCTTCGTTGATCTTACTGACAGCAGTTGCACACACTATACACTAGTGGCGCCCTCTGCTGTGGACGAGTTGCTGCGTACCTCGCTGATAACGCCGCTATGGCGTTCACACTCTAACGGCAGCTGCGCACACTTTGTACTAGTGGCGCCCTCTGCCGTGGACGAAGTGGCTTTGGCCCCTACCTTAGGCCAAGCGCATAGCACTCAGAGCGATCCGCTCTGTACCCGTGCTAGACGATGCAAAAAGCGTTCGCACACGGCGACGCGTTGGCGCACGGCGACGCGTTGGCGCACGGTGACGCGTTGGCGCACGGCGACCCGTTGGCGCACGGTGACGCGTTGGCGCACGAAGACACGTTGGCGCTGCACCCGACTCCGAAGGACCATGTAAAAATGGTTCCTCAGGATTGTTCTTCACTGTACTCACTTTTTACTTTCACTATAGTAACACTTTTCCTAGTATATGTACTTCACTGATCTTGATGGTATCAGACAACCTTGACAAACATTGTGTCAGTTTTAATTATATTTATGGTAACGAAACCATAGTGAGTTACAATTTTCGGTACACCGACATCTATCGAGGCATCGTGTAATAAAATAACTTAACAGTAGATATATTTTATTTTCACAAAATTAAATTTATGTATGTAATGATTTTGAACATGCATTGTCAATTTTGGATCAATAAGAAATGGACATCCGATCTCGCAGAGTCGCTTAAGTACAATCGTCAGTGTGCAACGACCTTTATTGAAGATCGAAGTTAAAGTGGGATGCGGGCGAGCTGTAGCTGTAAGAATCCCGTCGCGGTTAGTCGTCATCTTGTCGACAGCCTAACCTAAGTTACCCTATTTATTTATTAGACGTCAAATAGATCGCGATAATACTCGTAGTTCAAGTTTAATCTTCCTTATGACCCTGTTAGGTATTAAGTAAGAACTGATATTGTAATAAATATTCTATTAGATTTTTTTTATTCAATCGCACACTTTCACTGCCTAAGTTGTCACTTAAGTCAATTATGTACCTGTTATGGCTTCATCGCTGTAGGCTAGACTATGCCTAGGTACTTGTGATTAATTTTCATCACGTATTGTTGATATTTTTTTTTCTATTTGGCGGAGTATGTAAAAATCTGTATTGAATAAAAAGCACTTCATCTTTTTTCATATTTCATTTTGACAGGATTAAGCCCTAGATCCTAGATCCCATTGCATGATTCATATAGTCACGCCTTTATCCCCGAAGGGGTAGGCAGAGGCATAGTATACGCCCACATTTCACCTTATAGTTTTATGTCCCACGTAATAGGTGGTGAGCCCATTGTCCTGTTGAAATGAACAGGCGCAGGTCTTGACGACCCACAGTTAAAATTTTTGTAAGTCGCCCGTAAAGCCTTGAAATTGGCTTAACGATTATCATTTTACTGGCAACCGGGTTTTATTTCGAGTTTTCCGTCTCTACACAATGAATCGTTTTGCGAAATTGTTTCCTTAGTCGCCTCTTACGACACCCTCGGGATGAATAGAGGTGGCAATATTTTGTAAGAAAGAAAGAAAGAAAAAGAACTCTTTCCCGTCGCCACACGGAGGGTCACGTTAATATAATATAGCTAAATAAATCTGTCCCGTGGCGGATTTACCAATAGGCCAAGTAGGCCGGTGCCTAGGGCGGCAGATTTAGAGGGGCGGCAAATTTAGCAAATTTTTTTTTACGGAACTTTTTTTTATAATTATACATGTACCTACACAATCCATATAGGTACAGTAGACCCGCCATAATCAGACAAACGTTTTGCAGGGCAGTGTCGGAATATCCAATTTGTCGGATTATAGAGTGCTGCTCACCCTATAGTTCGGAATTTTTTACATAAGAGTACCTTGTAATCCGACAAATTTCAGATTCAAAAATGAGATTCCATGTGTTATTGTCGCTGAAGTACCTACAAATTCTACAGATGTCGAATTTAGTTAAGGCCGCGTGGGTCAGATTTTGAGTTTTTTGAAACAATACTAGTCAAAAAGTAAAGGGTTTTTAAATCTGAAAAATATATATATAATAGTTAAGGATATAAGCTAAACATATTCCGAGCCCGTTACATGATCCAATAAATTTTACTAGATAGAAAAAAATCCCAAAGTTGACTCTCTCAGAAAAGTTTTTTCAAAACTGTGGCTAAACTATTAACATTTTATATATTTTTTTTGCACACAATTAAAGGTATTAAGTTTTTATACACATTTTCCGAGCGTTTTTCTATAAACAACTATTTACATAGTTATCATGTACGAATATCTACCAAACGCAATAGAATTGCGCCGCTGACGGCCGATCAGTCTCGCCCTGGCGCTTGTGGAGGCAGGACCTGTGTCAGTTTTTTTCGCAACTATTTCGTAATTATTATGCCAAATTACGTTGAAATCGCGCCACAGTATAAAAATATCAGTAATGGGCAAAATGTAATTAGATTAACCGTTACAAATACATACGCGACTCATGGTAAAAATGTGGTGATTTTTTACTTTTTAAGTGTTTTCACGACATGGTAACCAGCTACCTAATGCATTAAAATGTCTACGAATTACATGATAATTTCGCAATCCAACATGGCGGCCACGCCGTAATCACAAAATTTCATGATGGGTGTCGTTTAAGGGGTTTTTTGGTATGCTGAGTACGAATTACGTGTTAATTTTGCAATCCAATATGACCGCCGCGCCGTAATCACAAAAAATCATGATGGGTATCGTATGTATGCTGAGTACGAATCACGTACTAATTTTGCAATACAAGATGGCCGCCACGCCGTTATCACAAAATTTCATGATGGGTATCGTTTAAGGGGTTTTTTGGTATGCTGAGTACGAATTTCGTGTTAACTTTGCAATCCAATATGACCACCGCGCCGTAATCTCAAAAAATCATGGTGGGTATCGTATAAGCGGTTTTTGGTATGCTGAGTACGAATCACGCGATAATTTTGCAATCCAATATGGCCACCGCGCCGTAATCACAAAATTTCATGATGGGTATCGTTTAAGGGGTTTTTTGGTATGCTGAGTACGAATTACGTGTTAATTTTGCAATCCAATATGACCGCCGCGCCGTAATCTCAAAAAATCATGATGGGTATCGTTTAAGCGGTTTTTTGGTATGCTGAGTACGAATCACGTGATAATTTTGCAATCCAATATGGCCGCCGCGCCGTAATCACAAAATTTCATGATGGGTATCGTTTAAGGAGTTTTTTGGTATGCTGAGTACGAATCACGTACTAATTTTATCTTAATCTTCTGTCACAAGCCATCACTACGTTGAATCTGGATTTACAGCGAATCAGTGCGTGGAGTAAGAGTTATGGACTTGTGGTTAATCCCAACAAAACACAATTCATTATTGTAGGAAGCCCGGGGCTGGTGTCAAAAGTGGACTTGTCACAATTACCGCAAGTGGAATTTGAAGGGACTGTCTTACCAGTACGTGACACAGTAAGAAACTTGGGGGTCTATTTCGACAAGACATTCTCGTGGAAACTCCAGCTCCAAGAAACTAGTCGCAAACTGTTTGCTTCGGCGGGGTCACTACGAAGGCTACGGAACTTTCTTCCGACGTCTACTAAGATTGCGCTTGCACAGTCCCTTCTCCTCCCTTTACTTGACTACGCCGATGTCAGCTATCCCGATCTAACCGAGGAGCAACTTGATAAGCTTGAGCGCCTCCAAAACTTCTGCATAAGATTCATTTTTGGTTTACGCAAATATGATCGCATATCTTATTTTCGTGACAAACTCAAGTGGCTCCCTATCCGCCTTCGCAGGAATGCTCATATTTTAAGTATGTTATATAATGCTCTATTTAATCCCAAAGCTCCAACTTATCTTAAAGAACGCTTTTGTTTTTTTAGTAACACAAATCCCATGACTTTGAGATCGTCTGAAAACTTGAGACTGGATATGCCGACGCATTCCACAAACTTTTATGACAAATCTTTTACCGTTAAAGCCATTCGCCTTTGGAATTCACTGCCCTTGAATATTAAACAGGCTCAAACACTAAATTCATTCAAAAGTCTAGTTAAAAATCATTTTCTTCCTATTTATCAATGAAACTTATGAATTATTTTCTATTTTACTACTTATGTATGTCTATTCAATTCTAAATGTATGTATCTATTATTTTTGTTAAATAATTTATTTAAGTTGACTACACCGCGTTGCTTGATTGCACTTATCATTTATGTCCATCCAAAGGTTGCCTGGAAGAAATCGCATTAAGCGATAAGGCCGCCCATTGTACATTTGATTATGTTCCTATGCATTGTACTTCTAATAGATTATTTCTTTTGTAACTATATCGGTGTACAATAAAGAATTATCTATCTATCTATCTATCTAATTTTGCAATCCAATATGGCTGCTGCACCATAATCATAAAATTTCATGTTGGGTATCGATTAAGGGGTTTTTTGTTATGCTGAGTACGAATCACGTGATAATTTTGCAATCCAATATGGCTGCTGCCCCATAATTATAAAATATTATGTTGGGTATCGATTAAGGGGTTTTTTGGCATGCTGAGTACGAATCACGTGATAATTTTGCAATCCAATATGGCCGCCGCGGCGTAATCACAAAATTTCATAATGGGTACCGATTAAGGGATTCTTTCGTATGCTAGGTACCAATTTAATGTCATTGGCCTTAATTTTACAAAAAACCTGTTGTCATAGTATTTTCGCAAATCTTTTTAATTTACTACTGTAAATAGCTTAGGCGGCCAAATTGAATTCCAAAATTATCATGTTATTTGTACTCAGCATTCGAAAAAACCCATTGAAAGATATCCATCACGAAATTATATGATTACGGCGCGGTGGCCATTTTGGATTGCAAAATTATCCCGTGATTCGTACTCAGCATACCAAAAAACCACTTAAACGATACCCATCATGGAGTTTTGCGATTACGGCGCGGCGGCCATATTGGATTGAAAAATTATCCCGTGATTTGTACTCAGGGGTGTAGTAAGGCCCTACCAACACCTCCGGGCCCAAGTCAACCTCACGTGCAAGCTCGTGCACCTGCTGAACAACGGACGAGGCTCTGACAGCGGCGGACCATTTCAACACGGCGATGGGCTCACCACCTGTTACGTGGAACCGAATTGTACACGGTGAAATGTGGGCCGGTATAGGCCTCTGCCTACCCCTTCGGGGATAAAGGCGTGAGTATGTGTGTGTGTGTGTGTACTCAGCATACCGAAAAACCACTTAAACGATACATATGGTCACGCCTTTATCCCCGAAGGGGTAGGCATATTATATGCCCACATTTTACCTTTGTATAATTAGTCCCACGTAATAGGTGGTGAGCCGTATTGCCGTGTTTAAATGGACAGGCGCAGGTTGTGACTGCCTGCTGTTGAAATAAAGCCTTTAATTAAGCTTAACGACTGCCATTTTACTGGCAACCGGGACCAACGACTTAACGCGCCTTCCGAAGCACGGAAACGCTCAAATAAATATCACGAAGTGATCACATGGATGGTCACCCATCCATGGACTGGCCATAGTGAAAGTTGCTTACTGCAGTGATCGTTTACAGAACACTGAGTCCGCGGGGCCACGAGCGCCGAGCTTAAACGATACCCATCATGAAATTTTGTGATTACGGCGCGGCGCCCATATTGAATTGCAAAATGATCACGTGATTCATACTTAGCATACCAACTTTAGAAAACTTTAGAAATTTTTATTACCAGCTATTATGTAATTTTCATTTTTTACGCAACTGTAATCATCTAGCAAACGTACGCAACGGAAACTTTCAAAAAAATGAAATATCCTAGTTTTCGAAAAATGTTTCGATGCTGCTCAGCTCTCATTCGCCTTAGCGTGATGTTATATATTTTGATATTTTGTAAAAATAGACATTCTGTTAAGGAACTTTTGAAATTCAACTAGCAGTCTCTTAGACTCTATAGTTCAAACAACTAAACAAACAAACAAACTCTTTAGCTTAAAAATAATAGTATAATATAATAATATAATAATTAACTCATTTATTTACGAAACTCTAATAAATCACTACACATATTAAAGTTAGATGCATTTACTACGTCAAACAAAGTTAGCATGCTGTTTCTTTCTACTCTACTGTATACTGTGGCATGAGAGTTCACTGCCGCTGCCGGCGCGCGGTGTGTCTCGCGTCCGGGGCGAGGGGAGCGCCAAATGCCTACTTGTGCGCTATAACCGACCCTTAAATAAACAAGACCAAAATATTTAATAACTTTTACTAGTGTCCGACCGAAACTGGTTTTCCAGCCGAAACCGAAAGCGAAACCGAACTTTCGGCCCCAAGGTCAGTTTCGGCCGAAACCGAAACTCACGTGTTCATATTGAAAAAAAAAAAAAAACAGCCAAGTGCGAGTCGGATTCCCGCAAACTTACGTTTGTTGTGTCGATGCTTTTTTCTGATCTCGCTATAACAAAAAATACCAAATTTTTTTGTCATAGCGGCAACAGAACAGGGTGAGGTGGTGGTGGCAGTGTCTCTTGACATCGCCAACGCTTTTGACGCCTCTCGCTTTTTTACCATGGAATGCCTCTCTATCTGAGTCTAATTGTCGGGGCCTATCTTTTCGAGAGGGCCATAACTTACCCGAGCTGATTAGGGAAGGGTCGGCGAGATGTGTGGTACGGTGTTCCATAGGGATCATCGTCATCATCTTAGGACCGCTTCTGGAGAACATCGGATACGATTGGGTGCTGCGTGGTTCGTTGCTCAGAGGTGTCGGCGTAACGTGTTACAACGACACCCTCATTACAGCGCGAGGAGCAACGCACTGAGACGCAGCCCTAAAGGCCACCTGCGGGATCCAGCTGCTATATGTATGTAGGGGGCGTCAGCATCAGCATCGAGCTCTCAATGGCGTATCTGGGGTTCGCACTCGATATAGCCGTTGGAACTTCGGATACCACTTCCGACGTTTGGTCCCATAGCTGAGGGAGGGGGGCATCAGCCGCACTCTCGCTGTTGTTGCCCAATATCAGAAGACCCAACGTTCCCTGCAGGAGACTGTACCTGTTGTACTGGGATCTATGATTTATGATTTATGATTTATTTATTTGCTTGAAATATGGTATTTGGTTGAAAGGTGGTTTACACAGATCTCACATTACAAACTTTTAACAATATGCTTCATACTTCGCCTACTAATTTCGGCATGCAAATTTAATTAGGTAATTAGGTACAAACTAAAATTATCATAAAACAATCACATAAGTATCAAAGTTATTTTTTAAAAGTTCACACTATGTCACAGTATTAACACACAACAATTTCTGATTTCAAAATTCATTGCTATAGATACAAATGTCAAATAATAAGGAATGTCAAATAATAAGAAATGTCAAAATACAAATCAGAATAATAAAGATTGATAATAATAATGATAATTGGGTATGTCACATAATAATTACAAATGTCAATACAGTTCCATTCTGGTATTAGCTTTATGGTTCAAAAAATCAGTTATAGCATAGAAACATTTCTTGATAAGCCATATCTCCATTTCTTTTTGGAAAGATTTGAGTGGCAATTCTCTAATTTCCTTTGGAATTGTGTTAAATATTTTTATTGCCATTACGTAACAGATCGTGCAGAGCATGGCCCTGTACGGGGCCCCCGCATGGGCGGAGATCCTGATGGCCAGCAATGCGGCTAGATTGCATTGCCCGCAGATGGCGACAGCCATCAGGATGATAATGGAATACCGCACGATCTCAGTTGTGGCGGTATGTCTTCCAGCTGGGACCCCTGTATGGGACCAGGAAGCGAGGAAGTGAAGGCCCTTGTGTCATTGTTTAAAAGGCGCAAGGAGGCGCTGGAGCGGTGCCATAGGCTTCTTCCTGTGAGCAGGTCATGCTCGTAAAAGAGACGGTGGGGAGGAAGCGGGGGAGAACTCGCCCACCCGAGTTCCACTGTCTGAGGCAGCGCCCCATACTATCAGCCTCCATGACCGGGGTCCTGAGGACGGTGACGTGGCTGCTCACCGTTCTTTCAGAAGCAGGCCTTGGACGATAGCGTGACGTGAGAGATTCAAGCACGCTCCCCTCAAGAAGCGAGATAACAACTGAAAAACCCCCCAAGACGCGGCCGCAGTAAGCATCATTCTGGGGGCATACTGGGGGCTCCCAACCGTAGACTGTTAGGTAGGATACGCGTAGTTTCTAGTCGGTAGGATTACTGTACAGTGACAATTTTAGGCCTCTATCTGGCACGTTCCAGCGATACGACCTCGTGACTAATAGACAGACTAAAACTGGACAACAGTGAGTCGGACTAGCGCAAGTAGGGTTCCGTACAAGAAAAGCTGCAAATAATCACGTTTGTTGTATGGGGAGACCCCCTTTAATATTATTAATTTATCTGTTTTTATTATTTGTTGCTATAGCGGCAACAGAAAGACATCATCTGTAAAAATTTTAACTGTATAACTATCACGGTGCATGAGTTACAGCTTGCGGACAGACAGATAGACGACCAACGAAGTCAACGAAACTGTCAAATAAACTTGTTAGGTCAACATTAAACTCTTCAGTACATAGCGGGTTGCAAAAATAATCTAGGAACTGACAGAAATATCATTAAGTTCACAATCATACTAATAACGGGATTAAACTAACGTATTGAATTTCAAAAGTCAGTAGGGGCGGCAAAAATTGAATGGCCTACTAGCGGCAAATTTGTAAATCCGCCTGTCCCGCTTATGTTAAGAGTCACGCTACTCGACTGCGATTCAGAACTTGAACTCATGACTATTTTAATTGCACGCTGAAACAATGACACCGATGCTCGAATGATTTCTATTACCGAATACGATAGCCATTACGTCTTAAAGATATTGTAGATCGTTGTAAAATGATCGTAAGAACAGTATTAAAGAATTGCTTTCGATTGCTGTAGCATTATGTAATTAAAAACAAGACGCCATTTTGTCTCCGTAGGTACGTACCTACTGTTGAGTATATCTCATTTTTGTCCCCCTCCGAAAAACAGGTGTTATCAGTTTGTCTCGTGTATTATGTGTCTTTGTCTGGGCACCATAGCTTTCCAACGTATGAAGTGGTTTTTTTTGTTGAACGCTGATGTGACTAAGATACCTTAGCTGTTCAGGGAAATTGAAAATCTCATCACATCATCACTTCCTGAGTGATCAAGGAATTTTACAGAAATTCATAGATTCTCTTCATCGTAAATCTAATGTGATATACTGTAAGTTACATTGATGGTATTTCCACGACATGGTAACCTGGAGCTGGCTGATGTATCAAATAGTCTGCGAAATAACTTACCATGTTCGGGGCAGTTAGAACAGTCTCAGGACAAAGACATTTTTAAAATTTCAAATTCAATTAAAGTCGGTAGAGACTATAAAGTAAAGGATATGGGGTGAGATTCATTTTATGAAACAAATTAACGCTCTTATTAAATCTATCAAGAAAGCTTTGGCACTACCCATTCGCACTAAGTTTGCCTCCCATACTACGCTTACGCCGCGGCAAACTTAGAACGAACGGGCAGTAGCTTTGATTGGTCGGAGTGCTGAAAAGGATCACTGTGTTAAGCATCATAATATACTGCAGTTAGTGCTCAGATGGGTGACCATTATTGGCATTTTTTTATACAGCTAAGGTTGCAGACAAGCATACGACCCATCAGAAGGACTGGTGGTCACCACAGCCTATGAACATTTGCATGACCAGAGGCGCCGCACTCGCGCTGCCGAACCTGTAAATACCTTCTAAGATGCCTTTTGAAGAACCCCACACTGTAGGCCGTAGGCGTTTGGGAATACCGATGCAGGGAGACCACAATCAAAGCGAGCGCGGAAGAAAGCCCCTATCGGACCTAGCCGTGCTCGAACGCTCCGGACGTAGAGTGTGAGGATGAACTCCCTGTCTATGGTGAGCGATAGAACGATGATTTTCTTTTATGAGTGTTTTTGTGTTTCGGAAGGAAGGTAAATCTTTAGGTCCTGGCTGCCAGTACCATAGCAGTCGTTAGGCCAGAGTGAAGGAATGCGACTTTAAAAAAGTGGAAATAGTTAATTATTTTTACTTAGCCATTCACTGTATTACATTTTCATGAACTTAAATCGAACCTTTAAATACCTACTTACACTGAAAATCAATTCGCCAAAATATCTCCCACAAAGGAAGTACCTACCGTCCCGCTGTTCGTATTACAATACGCTCTACAAGATGACTCCCAAGTTAAGGGGCGGTTATTGCGCACAAGTAGGCATTTGGCGCTCCCCTCGCCCCGGGCGCGAGACACACCGCGCGCCGGCAGCGGCAGTCAACTCTCATGCCACAGTATACAGTACAGTAGAAAGAAACAGCATGCTAACTTTGTTTGACGTAGTAAATGCATCTAACTTTATTAAGTGTAGTGATTTATTAGTTTCGTAAATAAAAATAAAAGAGTTAATCGTAAATAAATTATGTATATTATACTATTATTTTTAAGCTAAAGAGTTTGTTTGTTTGTTTAGTTGTTCTAAACTCTTGAGTCTAAGAGACTGCTAGTTGAATTTCAAGAGTTTCTTAACAGAATATTCATTTTTGAAAAATACCAAAATATATAACATCACGCTAAGGCGAATAAGAACTTAGCAGCAACGAAACATTTTTCGACAACTAGGATATTTCATTTCTTTTGAGAGTTTCCGTTGCGTACGTTTGCTACAGTTGCGTAAAAAATGTAAATTACATAATAGCTGGTCATAAAAATTTCTAAAGTTTTCTAAAGTTGGTATGCTAATATGAATCACGGGATCACTGTGCAATCCAAAATGGCCGCCGCGGTGTAATCACAAAATTTCATGATGGGTGTCGTTTAAAGGGTTTTTTGGTATGCTGAGTACGAATCACGTACTAATTTTGCAATCCAATATGGACGCCGCGCCGTAATCACAAAATGTCATGATGGGATGATTATCACGTGATTCGTACTCAGCATACGAACAAACCCCTTAAACGATACCCATCATGAAACTTTGTGATTACGGCGCGGCGGCCATATTGGATTGCAAAATTATCACGTGATTCGTACTCAGCATACCAAAAAACCCCTTAAACGATACCCATCATGAAATTTTGTGATTACGGCGCGGCGGCCATCTTGTATTGCAAAATTAGTACGCGATTCGTACTCAGCATACCAAAAAACCCCTTAAACGATACCCATCATGAAATTTTGTGATTACGGCGCGGCGGCTACATTCGTTGCAAAATTATCACGTGATTCGTACTCAGCATACGAACAAACCCCTTAAACGATACCCATCATGAAATTTTGTGATTACGGCGCGGCGGCCATATTGGATTGCGAAATTATCATGTAATTCGTAGACATTTTAATGCATTGATATGACAATGACACATGATAATTTTGCAAATTATCACGTGATTCATACTCAGCATACCAAAAAACCCCTTAAACGATACCCATCATGAAAATTTGTGATTACGGCGTGGCTGCCATGTTGGATTGCGAAATTATCATGTAATTCGTAGACATTTTAATGCATTAGGTAGCTGGTTACCATGTCGTGAAAACACTTGAAAAGTAAAAGATCACCACATTTTTACCATGAGTCGCGTATGTATTTGTAACGGTTAATCTAATTACATTTTGCCCATTACTGATATTTTTATACTGTGGCGAATTTCAACGTAAATTGGCATAATAATTACGAAATAGTTGCGAAAAAAACTGACACAGGTCCTGCCTCCACAAGCGCCAGGGCGAGACTGATCGGCCGTCAGCGGCGCAATTCTATTGCGTTTGGTAGATATTCGTACATGATAACTATGTAAATAGTTGTTTATAGAAAAACGCTCGGAAAATGTGTATAAAAACTTAATACCTTTAATTGAGTGCAAAAAAAATATATAAAATGTTAATAGTTTAGCCACAGTTTTGAAAAAACTTTTCTGAGAGAGTCAACTTTGGGATTTTTTTCTATCTAGTGAAATTTATTGAATCGTGTAACGGGCTCGGAATATGTTTAGCTTATATCCTTAACTATTATATATATATTTTTCAGATTTAAAAACCCTTAACTTTTTGACTAGGATTGTTTTTAAAAAAACTTAAAATCTGACCCACGCGGCCTTAAGGGATGATTATAACTAAATTGTTTTATGGATGAAAGGGTAGGTTCTTACTCGAATTACGAATCGAAAATGGAAATTTTGTATTATACCATTAATAGAATAAAGCATTCTGTAAATTGAGTTTCTTGTTTTCAGTAAGCACATTGATGAACTTGTACTTATTGCGAATCAATTATAAAAAGCTTTGGATGGATACTAGAAATTTGATCGAGAAATTTCATGCGTCAATTCACTCATCTTGTTGGAGAAGATGGAAGAACCGGTTGTTGTGTATTACAAAGGCGACATCACTACAAGCAAAGATTTATTTATGGAATGCTATAATTATAGTTTTTTTTTGTTTTATGTGAGGAAATTCCTACATGGATGCTATGCCGGACTCCTACCGACTAAAAACCACTCGTATTCTACCTAACAGCCTACGGTTGGGAGCACCGGGTAAGTATGCCTTTTTTTTGTTTTTCTTTTGTTTTAACGTGAGGGAAAATTCTCATGGATGTTATGACGGACTCCGACCGACAAAAAAACCTCACGTCACGCCCAACAGCCTGTGGTCTGGAGCCCCGGGGAAGCCCTCGGAAGGATGTCCCAGAACTCACAACAGACCCACGGCCGACACTGCGGCCTCGCCCAGTGGGTGGTTCGGGTGCTATCCCGCGTCTTTGGGGGCTTTCGGGTGTTATCCCGCTTCTAAGGGGGGGCGTGCGTGAATTGCTCACGTCACGCTGCCGTCATGGGCCTGCTTCTGTAAGGACGGTGAGCCGCCTCACCGTCCTCAGGCCCCCGGTCATGGTGGCCGATAGTCTTCGGCGAAGACACGTCGGCGGCGTCCAGGCCGCCAACTGCGGAACTCGGGTGGGAGAGTTCTCTCCCGTACCCGTCCCGCCGCCTCCTTCACGAGCATGACCTGCTCGCAGAAGGAGGCGGCGCAGTCCCACTTACTCCCGCTGGAGAGCATGGCTCGCACCATGGTCTCGAGCGAGAGAGTGTCCACGTCCAGACCCACTACGAGGACCTGGCGCACTCCACCAGCGTGTGGAGCGCCGTGTCATCGCTGCGGTCCTCGCAGTGCTGACACTCGGCCTTAGTTTCCCGGTGTTTTCGCTACAGATACCTACCGAAACTACCGTGCCCGGCAAGCATCTGTGTCAACCGGTAGGAGAGAGCACCGTGTCTCCTCGCCAGCCACTCGTCCATGACTGGTCTGACGGCCGCGATTGTGGCAAATTGGTTGCTCAAGTCGCACCTTCCATGTCTCCACGGTTTCCTGTTGGAGTAGGGACCGCTGGGCCTCGATTTCTCGATAAGCGAGACTTTGGCCCCGCTCCAGCGCCTCCTTGCGCCATCTGAACAGTGACGCAAGGGCTCTCGCTTCCAGGTCCCATGGAGGGGTCCCGGCTAGGAGACATGCCGCCTCACCGGAGATCGTGCGGTATTCCCATATCACCCTGACGGCCATCGCTCTCTGCGGGCTCAGCAATCTAGCCACATTGCTGGATGCTGGCCGTCAGGGTTTCCGCCATGCTTCGCACGATTCCCAGGTACGGTCTCCTGTAGGAAGCGTTGGGTCCCCTGATGTTGGGCGCGGGCACTGGCGCGGCTAATGCTCCCCTCAGTCGGGTATGCCCTCGGAAGGGTGTTTTGTTCCCAGGAGCTATACATACAGTAGTCTAACTTCAACTTAAATCATGGTTATTTTAGTTTATGTAGGTTAATGGATTTTTTTTTTTTTACAAGGAGAGCTCCGCTTACGGACTACCCATGCTGGCGAGGCATGGGCTCGTGTGAGGGTCGCCCAGCACCTGATCACAATAGCACTGGGAATACTCACTAAAACTCCTTGACACCGATCTGCCCCTGTGGGAGTGTTCTGGGCTCTGCCTAATTCACCAGAACACCGCCGGGCGGCTCAGGGTAGCTGAGCTACTGCGCCGATGGAGGATTACCCCGGTAGGTGCCAAGTAATCCTCAGACGTGGGTACCTGTGCAATGCACACGTGAGTGCCACTCGACGTGTGCAGGCCAACCCCGGGGTTAGAGACGGTTCGCGGCCAAAGCCGCTTGCCTTCTCCTACCCCTCCGCCTACGCCGGATGGGAGCGGCAAGAACATCCTCTTCCCGCACCCTCTCCGCAGCCTCCTTCGCCGACATGACCGTGTCGGTGAAGTTGACAACCGCCTCCCAGGCGTCCGCGCTCCCGACATAGCAGATACTATGTACGGCAGCGCGAGGCCCCGCCCGGCGAGCGCAGCGCTGAGCTCGCTGCGCTCGCTACTCCAGGCCGGGCACACAGCCACTGTGTGCTCGGTCGTGTCGTCGGGAGCGCCGCAGTGGTGACACATTGGCGTCTCCTCCCGTCGGGCGACCCGGTACAGGTAGTGACCGAAACACCCGTGTCCGGTCAGTACCTGCACCAGGTGGTATGTGAGGCTACCCCACTTTCGGTTCACCCACTCCTCTAACACTGGGCGGATTGCCTCGATTGTCCTATGACCGGCAACCGGGTGAGAAAGTGTCTCACTCCACCGACGCAAGGCTTCCCTCTGCGCCTGTGAGCGAACCTCTTCGATATCGTCTAGATCAGGCCGCTCACCCCGAGTTCTGGTGTCGACCCGATGCCGATACACCTGAGCAAGCACAAGTGCATCGACATCCCACGGTAGTGTGCCTGCTAAAACACAGGCAGCTCCGTGGCTGACCGTGCGATAAGCACGCACGGCCCGGGTCGCCATCATCCTCTGCGGTTGACGCAAGAGAGCCTGCGTCCGTCGGGCGAGACACTCCGCCCACACTGGAGCCCCATACAGGGCCATCGACCGTATCACTCCGTGGTACAGCCGACGGCAGGGCGCACCGGGACCCCCTATGTTGGGGAGTAGGCGTCCGAGCGAAGCTGCTGCTTTGCGCAGCCTGGGAGCGAGAAGCTTTAGGTGCTCCTCGAAAGTCCATCGAGGGTCCAACGTAAGGCCGAGGTACTTCATGTGCACCTCGACCGGTACGCTGACACCTTCGATCCGGACAAAGAGACCAGGTGGGGCTCTACGACCTTGAGCATGGAATGTCATAGCCCTCGTTTTCGTGAGGGCTACCTCCAGACCCAGAAGACCAATGCGCTGAACAACTAGAGACGTGGCAAGACGAACTGCATCCTCCCACTCCTTTGCGGCTGCTGCTACCAAGGTGTCATCTGCAAAGCACATGATGTCCATCCTTGGCAGCAGCACGCCACGCAGAACCCAGTTGTAGCCCAAGTTCCAGAGCAACGGGCCCAGCACGGAACCTTGGGGCACACCTGCTGCTACTCTCCAAGATTGGATGAAGCCGTTCTCGTTCTCGTAAACTACGCTTCGATCCCCCAGGTAGTCATTTATAATGCCACAGAGGTAGGAGGGTACTCCGTGAAAGCGTACTGCCTCCATTATACATTCGTGGGGGATGGTGTTGAACGCGTTGGCAATATCCAACGACACTGCCACCACCATCTCCCCACGCGAATTTGCCCTCTTGGTCCAGCTTTTAGGCGACTAACTGCGTCCATGGTCGACCGTCCAGTCCGGAAACCGTACTGGCAGTCGGCCAAATCTGGTCCCACTCTCGCGAGATGCTCGATGATGCGGGAGGCAAGGATCTTCTCAAAGGCCTTCGCCGCCTCATCGAGCAGGACTATCGGCCGATACCCATCCGGTGAATCCGCTGGACGGTTTTCCTTGCGGAGCAAACAGAGCCGCCCTACCTTCCATCTAGCGGGGAAGCGAGTCTTTTCCAGGCATAAATCCAATACCGCACGGAAACGGTCCTCCAGAGGGTCCAAAGCGATGACCATCGCCCTGGCTGGGACCCCATCTGGGCCGGGAGCTTTATTATTCCGTCGGAGCCGTTCCCGTGCGACACCAAACTCGATGTCAGAAACCTACTATGTCACACAAACAGATTTGTCCTGGCTGAAAATTGAACCCACGACCTCCGAATCCATAGTCAGGTACTCTAATCACTGGATCACGAGGCCAGTCAAGGTATTTACCAATCTAGTCAGAGCGGAGCATGACATAATCTTCTAAGTTCAGATTATATTTCTGTAAAGTACCTGACTCTTACCTCGTGACACCTATCAAACCATAGTTACCTACCTTATATAGTTTACGTCTTGCATGTTCTTCGAATACGAATAAAAAGAAGGCTTCGTGGTTTTATTCTTAGAAAAGTCTCAAGGCAAACAAGTGTAATGTAGATAATTTACTAGAGATAATTATATTTAACAACATTTGCAACAAATCCAAGAGATGTCACCAACACGTCACACCAACTTGTTTCAAACCCTTTTAGAGGGTGCTTTTTGCTGTTGACATAAACAAAAAATACACAAAACCTTGTACCTAAATTATATTTATAATTCAGTTTTGGAGACTCAAAAGTTATATTGCAAACAGAGTTGTTTTCGAAAAGTTGAATTAATGTTAAAACTAAAGTTGTACATCAAAGGTTTGTTAGAATTTGAATTTTTTACCATCTCCTGTAACATTTGAAGCCTTCATGTTGGAACCCGTGACCTTCTGTCCTGCTTTTTAGGGTTCCAACCCAACGAGTAAAAACCCTAATCATGAGACTTCACTGTCCGACTGACTGAGACCTCTCAGTCCCGCAAATAACGGGATTAATATTTTGTTGCGGGATTGCATTCCCTAACCGGGACCTATGGCTTAACGTGCCTTCTGAAGCACAAAAACGCCCGCATATGTCACCATGTACTCAGTTGCGGTGTTCACCCATCCAAGGATTGGCCATAGCGAAAATTGATTACTACGGTGATAGTTTACCGAACTCTGATCCCGCACGGCCACGAGCTCTTCAAATTACGACTACATACAAAGTTTCCAATAATAGAAAGTAAATCCGTCACCACAAACCTGACTTTATTCATACTCCCGATAGTAATCTTTACACGCAAATGAACACAATTTACTCGTCAGTTTCCTTAACCGGGTATTAAAAATATACATGGTTGGATAAACGTAGATGTTGATACAACTCTATTCACTCTCTCAGGGATACAGAGGCGGCACATTCAGTTGATTACCTTGACAAAATAAAACACGCAAGTATTTTTGTGTACGCAGACGGCCGGCAGTGAGCCATAAAAGGCAGATATTGATTCATTTTAGTCTCTAGGGATGCCCTTGAATGTTCGCACCACTTTAGCGACGTTGCTAGCCAGAGGACCATTTTGCTGATGAAGATTCTGTTTTGGAGTATCAGTAAGTAGCCTGTATGTATCAGAGTACTTTTATAATAATATATATGATCTTAAAAGCCAATGCTACCGCAGAATCTTTGTTGAAATTATATCAGGTTGATGTGTGTCATTTCAAAATATGGAAACAAATAATGTAGGTACTTTTAACCGAAAATTTATTATGTTATAGCAATAAAATGACATTGTGGCGATTCTGGCGTTAATGTTTCTATTTTGGTAGGTATTTCATACCGAGTGAATTTTATTTGAGTAGATACTTATATAGTTGCTTGAGGTTTAGTAAAAACAACAAAAGATACATCAGCGTCAGTCGATGCATCCGCGTTGGATTATAAAGATTTCTCGCTATTTTATAAAGCGCCTTATACATTTTGTGTAAAAAACCTTGTTAAATAAATTGCTAAGTATTTGTGACCAGGAACTTTGGCTAAATTATCTTAAAATATATAATTACTAGCTGATGCCCGCAGCTTCGCCCGCGAAAACTTGGTCCCTTCCCGTGCGAACTTATTCCCGGGATAAAAAGTAGCCTATGTGTTATTCCAGTATTCAATGTATCTGTGTACCAAATTTCAGCCCGATCCCTTCATCCGTTTGAGCGTGAAAGAGTACAAACATCCACACTCACAAACTTTCACATTTATAATATTAGTAAGATTCTACGAATAATTAACATTACAAATCATAACATCTTCAATAATATAGTCTGTAGTGATGCTGCCTGCCGCGCTAGAGGTCCTGGGTTCGATTCCTGGGTCGGACCAAATATTTGTGTGATCCACAAATGTTTGTTTCGAAATTTGGGTGTTTTCTGTGTGTAGGTAATATGTATGTATTTAGAAATATATAAGTATGACTGTCAGTCGCCTAGATACCATAAAACAAGCTTTTTAGCTTAGTTTCGGCTAGATGATGTTGTGTGTGAATGTCCACAAATTTTTTTTTTTTATTTAATTACACCACTAACAGAGTGACTACAGATATTTTTATAAAAACCGACCTTGAGATTTTTTTTTGTGAAAATTACAAAAAAATATAAACAATCATACAATCACTGCTATATTCCCAAGGGCGTATGCCGACGTGAAGTACATATCCACTCTATGCCAATAGGGGCTTACAAAGCAACTGGTTAATTGGTATCCATTGATGGCAAACCTATTGCAGTCACTGGCCACTTATGCAAAAGACAATTATTCTATTATCCGAGCCATAATTTTAACGTTTAGGAAAGTTGTCACACTTTTACAAATACAATATCTGTACGAAGCACTACTACTAACATCTGTATTTAAAAAGAAAAAATAACAATAGGTCTAAACATCCCAATATAAGCATGACTTAACTTTAACAAAAGTGACGTATTATCAAGGAAGCCAGTGACACAAGCCTTCTCCTCACATGAGGACTTATATCCATCATACAGAATGATTGATGGGGGCTATTTACCTACCGGGTTGTGTGGTGAGGTATTTATTTTTCGAACTTGTTTGCACACAATCCGCAAGGTTTTGAATTGAAGAAAATGTATTATTTGCAAAGAAGTATTACGATAGAACAGACCTGATAGTCTTTGGTAGAAATATGTTTGAAATTGCTTTTTATGATTTGGCCCTCTATTGCGAATTGTAATATTCCTGCAGTGTTTAATCTCCGTGTTTGAGAACGTAACTATATTTTGTAAAAAAAATAATCATTTAAGAAGACATCATTAAGTAAAGCGAAAACTATGTAATTATTTTTGACTTTCTATTTACATAGCAACCGGCACTCGAAGTTTAACGTAGGTAACCTAGGGCGTAGCCAAAGGCATGTTGTACCTAGTCGAATTCAAGACACCCAAAGTATGTCGATTCGAGTCCGAAAATCTGATCGAATTACCTTTTCTCACTAAAATCATATTTAGAAAACACAGTTTGCGCTTAGAGCTAAAGCACCTCCATTCCTGAATTTCAATACATGACAATCTCATATTATGTATTTCATAATAAAGAATGTTCTGGTTGAATAAGCTAGACTTCCCATAAACTCGGATCACTCAACACGGAAAGTAGGTTTTTACGCCAAAGTAGAGATATCTAGCTATACAAGGATCAAGTTCATCCCTGCGTGTAACAGTGCTCACATTTTCGGTATTTTCCACAAAGTATTTAGGTACTGGGCTGGAGTAAAGTGCGAATAACTGGGGCGTGGTAGCGATATCGCCCTCAGACAGTAAAACATCTTACCTCAAACCAAACGATTCAGTAAAGTCTTTTCTACAGTATCTTATGAATAATATAAATGTAAATCTTTGTGAAGGTCTGAATCTTTCAAACAAACAAACAAAACAATAATGTTTATTTTTTCACGTAGGCATTATACAGCTGCATTTGTAAAATGTCAGGAATTAAAAGAAGACAAATGATTAATACTTGCAAATCATGGAATATCTGTAATGGACGTCGAAGTTAAAAAAAAAATTAAATTGGGAGGTACCTACTTAATTATAATACTGTTTAGTCATTGTGTATCGACAGGATTAATAATTAATTAATGCGTATGTAACATTCAAAGCTAGTCAACAGACCGTAATGTATGCACAGTGTATTAATAACAAGCCGAAGTCACTTGGTTTTATCAACTTAGTTCCCATTCCCGTGGGAATTGCAATAATTCTATTTTCTTTTAATATAATTACACATTTAATACAAATAAATTCCGGGGCTTTGCCGGCCGCTGCCGTGGCACTCTCGCTTCGCTCGCGCTTTGTTGGAGCCACATTTCTAACCTAACCTAATCCACTTTTACATCAGACTTTTCGTGTTTTTACAATTTTTCACCCATATTAAAATAAAAATTTGAACGAACTTACTTTGGATTTTCATTTTTTACAAAATAAAGCATTTGCTTAATGCATATTTGTCTTAATAAAAATTGAGCAAGTAAAAAGTTACCAAATCAAATATTTGAAGAAGTGTTTAAAAAAGTTTAAAAACTTACACGACTTGCACTGCACATTATAGATAAGGGGAAGTTTAAGTTTTTTGGGAAGTGAAATTTAACGAAACATATCTTGCCAAACGGCAGGATGCCATTAAAATCGTATTTGTATTCTCTAATGTACAACTATTAGGTTAAACTACTATTTATAGTTGTAACAAAAACATCAAATAGGTTTGATAGGTCGGCTATCACGACACGATGCGTGCTACAGTTATAACACGGTGCTTGCTCCATTTGGAACTGAGGTCAATATAATCAAAGATAATATAATAGTATTACATACAGATCGGCAACTCCCTGCCTCCCACCTGAGTAAGCTTCCCCATCCCCCCACCAAAATTAATGTGTCAATTCCCGTGTCAGTACTTGAGAGAGTGTCACTGCGTTGCATTACGTATTACTACCTACGTACTTTGTGCTATTGCTTTGGTTTAATTTGTGCTTAGCCAAAGGTAGGTTTGAAAAAAAAGTACCTACGTACATGAGATTGCGTTCTTATCCTTATTATTTTGTTTCCATAGCTAGTGACCCTAGAATACTCACACACACATTGAAGCTTGATTTAAGCATTCACATTACGTCTATATTAGTGTGGGTGAAAATGAACATTTTTGTACGGAGTTTCCACCCTGTGATATAATCAAGGTTGTGGATATTTTCAAAGTAGTTGATATTACTGTGGAAAGAAGTAAATTTTATGACACGTTTAATTTCTTATTTTCTTACAAATTGTTAATGTGAAAGTTTGTCAGAGTAGAGTATGAATTTTTTTGTTTGTTACTCTTTCACGCTCTGACGCCTGAACGTATCTGTCTGAAATCGTTCAGGAAAACCTCCCCCTATGGGAAAAAATCGACCTGCCCCAAGTAATGTAACCATAATAAATTGTAGATTTCCAATTGTTTGTAGAGGTCAGATGGCAGGTCGCTTCACTGAAAATATCGAAGTTCAGCCCCATCACAGTTAGACTGGGAAGTTTACTCCAACAGGGTTTAAAAAAGCTCGGTGTCATGATACCTACATATTTACTGATAATATCAAAGACCTTACAAGCATCATCAATCGTATAAATGTGATCGATCAAAGAAAGATCTTTAAAATAACGTACTCAGTAGGTTTAGATGTGGTTTTATTAGAAAGAAATCGCATCTAAATCTACTAAGTAATTCATTTACAAATAAAAGTGATTGGTAATCACCGCTTTACCGAGGAAGGTTTGCTCTCAACCCTAACTCAACTTGATACTATTTGATCGGCGTCAATTGAATAAACTAAATCAGGCCTAACTGACGGCGGGTCCATCAGGCCCTAAATAAATCTTTGCCTCATAGCCCTCGTCTGAAAAGTAAACGGAACGTGATGTGAGAGTGAGGGTTAAGATTGTAGCAATGTGTGTAATGTGTGATACAACAATGTGTTAAGTGCTGGCTAATGTTTCGAAGTTTGCTTGTAGTATTTACGAAGAAATCTAGGAATAAAGTTTCTGGAAAAGCCTACTGGTTAAGTGCGGGTGTCGAATTTACCTCTGTCTCCTCGGAAATATACCAATACTTATGTTTTTTTTTCTAATGAATATCAGCACATTTTGAAATCAACGTCGCCCCGCTGAGTCGGTTGTCTTAATTTTTTTATAGTACACCTTTTATGTAGACCCAAAAAGGAATGGTGAAGCGGGTGTACAGAATTCCTCTGCGTATGCCTTCGAAAATAAATGCATGACTCAATGTATGTATGTACTCGTGTGTTAGCATGAGCATTTGCATTTGCGAGGATATGATCATAGTCACATGTCAGTTACGACATTTTTATGAGCGCCATGATCACGGATGTTTGTAAAAAAATCCTGTAGATAACCAGCGAGCGCGACAAACCGTATCAGAAAAGCATAAATTGCTAGCAGTTTGTTTGCAGAATTAATATTCTCAAATAACGAATATTTTTCAGACAGAAACTTTGCTTATAGGACCGGTGACGAGGGTAAGCTTGTTTACGACACCGTTTTTAACTTGAGCAGTATATTATCTACGTACAAAATTTATGCATGTCGGTGAGTACTTAATGCTATGGCATTTTATTAAAATTTTGAATTTTAATCTTATTGAACAATTATTCAATATTCAACATTTATAAAAGCTAAGTAAAAAACCGGCCAAGTGCGAGTTGGACTCGCCCATGAAGGGTTTAATAGCAGCAAGTAACATAATATAAACGTTCTTACAGTTCGTTGTAACTTTGATTGATGTTTTAATACGTTCGCAGTGGTAGTGATTTTTCTAACCGAAAATTGCGGTTTATGACGTATTAAAAAAAAAACTACCAGCTCTATCTCGATCAATCCAATTTATGTTGGTAGTTTTTATGATAATGTACATCATATATTATTTTTAGATTTATCATTCTCTTAGTTCAGAAGTTAGAGAGGGGGGGGGGACACACATTTTTCCACTTTGGAAGTGTCTCTTGCGCAAACTATTCACTTAAGGAATAAATGATTTTAGGAACCTCAATAACATTTTTAAAGACCTATCTATAGATACCCCACACGTATGGGTTTGATGAAAAAAAAAAATTTGTGTTTCAGTTCTGAGTATGGGGACCCCCAAAAGTTTCAGCTTTTTTTCTAGTTTTATGTAAGAATCTTAATGCGGTTTACAGAATACATGTGCTTACCAAGTTTCAACAGCATAGGCCTTATAGTTTCGGAGAAAAGTGGCTGTGACACACGGACGGACAGACAGACAGACAGACAGACAGACATGACGAATCTATAAGGGTTACGTTTTTGCCATTTGGCTACGAAACCCTAAAAAGACGGCTGTTTAGTGACTACGTGTTTTCAAACGATCAAAAATAATATAATAGAACGTACAGTACGCGGCAAGAAATAATTCACATCGAATTAGGGACAACTACTCTTGGTAGAGCAAACACTTGGTAGAGCGCTATCAGCGAACCAATAGCAAACTTCATATGGGCACTGTGCGACAAAGATAGCGCTCTACCATGTTGAAACAATTACACCAAACATACTACACCCTCTGAATAAACTGGGGTGGCGACATTTTGTACTCTTTCCCGTCGCCACACAGGATCCTATTAATACCTATACAAAACGGAAGTACTACTTCACTGAACATTAACTTAAATTCGTCCCCATACATATTTCTATTATTTTTACTATCTTTTTAAGAAAGGTGACTCACACATCATCAGTTCCCCTGATGAGTGCTGACACAATATTGATGAACAACGGACCTTTTATCGATATTGGCCTTTGTCATAAATAAATTAACTTTTCATTTCATTAATTCCTCATTCATTTCTTTTCATATTAATCACTAAACTGCACGTCGTAGACAGGTTAATAAATATTGAATGCAAAATTGAAAACGAAGAATTTTGTTATGCTTTTAAAGGTTTCAAAGGTACAAAAATATTATTTCTAATTTTCATAAAAAAAATTGCCAGCTGAAGGGCAACGGCAAATCGTGTACCTAAACAATATGGTAACTACTCTAATATTTTTGTTCTGCCAGTAGTAAAATTTGGAATATTTTTCTACAATGTTGTGATCACCAAGTCGAGCCATAGCGCGGCGGTGAGCGGCACGGCCGTGCTATCTTTTCTTAAACCCACTCAGGCCATTTTCGACCGACTTCGATGTGGATATAGCTAGAAGTTTGAATTTTCTGTTACTAAGTGAGCTCTGTTTTTAAAATAGGTACCGTATATTTCACATTTCGTTCAGTTTCACTTTTCGTATTAAACGAGTTTTGACACATGTGGGATTATTCCCATACGGGAACACATCTGATTGATCCCCCAAGTTAGGTCAGATTGGAGAAGACTGATTTCCTACTTCCGGACCCCAACGGTTTGAACCGGTAGTTTAAGAATTATAACTATAATAGTCAAATTTGCTTAAAAATTCGTAGTCACTCACTCACTGACTGACCGATCATCAAAATTCTAAGTTACTTCTAGTGAACATAGAACCTTCAAATTTAGATTGCAACGTAGTGTTTAGTGTACAACCGGAGGAAAAATAAAAAAAAAATTGAAATTCGGTCCAGTATTCGAGTTTCACTAACTGCATAGATAACTTTGTAATCCCATATAAATTTAGAGAATTACAAAGTTACATCTGCAGTAAATAAATTAGTGTTTGTATTTTAAAACCTTATTAAAGATTTTGAAGTAAAACATCATGTCCGTGAATATTTATCTATAGGCGAGGGTAAACCAATTCGTGGCGTGAAAACAGTGGGCAGCTACAACGTATGCCTGTCCATTTCAACATGGCAATGTGGCACACCACTAATTACGTCAGGCAAAAACTAAGGAGAAATGTGGACATATAGTATGCCTCTGCCTACGCCTTCAAGGACAACATCTTGGCCATACGTGTATATATATGTATATTTCATCAAAACTCGTTGATTGAGCCTATCCAAATTTGTTCCAGTTTAACTAAAAGTTTAAATAAAAAGTCATAGGAACGTTTAGTTACGATTGTAGGTATGTGGTTGGTACTTTTGACTGTAAACCGTATCCTTTTTATTAACGTCCCGTTTGTCTGTTAATCGTGTACTACTCCAAAACCAAACTCTTGCTTACATAACAAGTAGGTACGTGAGTCGCAATGGAAATAGAAATACTGTATGTGAATAATCATCCCTGCCTGCACGGGCGGTCCAGGTACCAGGTGATGGTTCATGCTTATATTATTATCATTCTCTCTCATACTCTAACAAAAAGAAATGAGATCCCATCAAAAACAATACTTGTAAAAAAACCAAGTCTCGCAACTCTGTTCTTCTACCGCAAAAAGTAGTAAGATTCAGATTCATGTCATTACCAAGTCGGTTATTTTTTTCAGTATCTGCATTAGGGACCTTCTGTCTTAAATTTTACGTAATTAGCTAACTCAACAACATCTTATTGTGTTCATAAAGCAATATTTACGATCTTTCAAGTTTCAAAAAACGAGATCGACTTGGCAATCGTAATACGCAATCCAATTTAATGTATTACTTGTGAGATAGGTACACATTATGTTTTCATGCGATTGCTAAGTCAATCTATTTATTTAAAACATTAAAGATTGTAGATATTGAAAACAATAAGATAATTTGTTGAGTTAGCTAATTACGTTAAATTTAAGACAGAAGGTCCCTTATGCAGATACTGAATAAAATAACCGACTTGGTAATGACATGAATCTGAATCTTACTACTTTTTACGGTAGAAGAACAGAGTTGCGAGACTTGTTTTTTTTACAAGTATTATTTTTGATGGGATCAAGATTGACATGAAGAAAATACACAGAACATAACAAAGTTTGAGTAAGTAAGTATATATAAAACTTTTGTTCGAACAACTTTGTATGAAATATCCACTTATTCAAAAAATAAAACATTTTTGTAAGACCTTCACTCGTTTTCATAATATAAAATATTTCAAACTCAGACAGCATACATTATGTAAATTTTACAAAGCAGGCGACGTATAAGACGAGACACTCAGACAATTTTGAAGTTTAGAAATACTTTCTTACCTTTGAGTGACGTATTTCTTTGGTATTTCGTGTACAAAATAGTTTACATATAATGTTGCTGACATGAATATAACCACTCTTTGAAGAAAAGAAACACTGTTTAGTTTAAATATCTGGCATAGAGTTGAAATTCTTTCAAATTCAGTACCTGTCGGAGTACCCAAAAACATGAACGGTTGTCAACTAGGTTGTCAACTACTGACAACTTTCCATCTATCTATCAGGCGAATGAATGGTGTCATTAAAATAAAAAAACAAGACATTTTTTCGAAGTTGTCCACTATCCAAAATTTCCGCATATTACGTCGAGCTAAAGTTCACGTAGCTCTTCGTAGCACCGTAGCACCTAGCAATTTTCATGCCAGTGTTTGTAGCCAAAGTTCTCCGAAATATTTGCCCGGTTAGCTAGTAATGTATTTTTTTTTTGATTTCTATTTTCAGAGAATGTCGTTAAAAACCAAAATGCGTTAATGGAGTCACCGTTACCACAAGGAGCTGAAAACATTTTTCAAGAGATGCCCGACGTACGGAAAGCTATTTGTTTTTAGTACTACATCAATCAATCAATCAAAATATCAGCTTATGGCAGTCCACTCCTGGACGTAGGCCTCTCCCAATCTACGCCACAGCACACGGTCCTGTGCCTTACGAATCCAGTCCCAGCCTGCGACCATTTCCAGATCGTCGGTCCATCTGGCGGGTGGACGTTCTACCCAACGTTTGCCAAGTCGCGGTCTCCACTTCAGAACTCGTCGGTAGTTCTGCTGATGTGGCCTGCCCACTGCCACTTTAAAGTGCTTATTCTGCGAGCTTTGTCGACCACTCTAGTTCTCTGTCGAATAACCTCATTCCGAAGATTATCCCTCAGAGACACTCCAAGCATAGGTCGTTCCATAGCTCGCTGCGCGACCTTAAGGGCATGTACCAACCCCACCGTAAGTGTCCACGTCTCGGCACCGTAAGTCATAACCGGTAGAACGCACTGGTTGTAGACTATCGTCTTCAGGCATTACGGTATAGGCGAAACGAAAACTCGACGCAGTTTACTGAATGCTTGTGCAGAATTCCGCCTAATTGTTCCAGCGTCTTAACTACTATAACGATGTCGTCAGCAAACCGAAGTTGCGAGATGCGCCCGCCGTTGATGTTGACACCCAACCCATCCCAATCCAGCAGCAGCGTTTTGAATATGTCCTCAATCGCGTTGGTGAAGAGCTTAGGCGATATAACATCACCTTGTCTCACACCTCGACGCAGTTCTATGGAGTTGATTTTAATGTTTTCAGCTGGATGGTCATTGTTGCGGTGTCGTAAACACATCTAAGTACCTCGATATATCGCCAGTCGACACGACATCGCTGCAGAGTTCAGGGACTGCCCAGGTTTCGACTGAGTCGACAGCCTTTTCGTAGTCCACAAAAGCCATACACAGCACATTGTACTCATTTGTCTTCTGAACAATCTGCCGAACAGTATGTATGTGGTCAACGGTAAACCCGGAAACCCGGCTTGCTCCTTTGGCTGAAAATCGTTGAGCTTTCCGGCGAGGCGGTTTGTGACTACTCTCGCGAACGACTTGTAAACATGGCTCAGGAGTGAGATGGGTCTTTAGTCTTATTACCTTTCTTGAAAAACATAGTCACCGTACTCCCGCTTCATGCTTTAGGTGTTTGTCCCTGTTGGAGGACGGAATTAGACCTGGCGCTGTTGCGCCCACGCCCGCGCCGTGCACTCCACCAGCGTGTGGAGCGCTGTGTCATTGCTGCGGTCCTCGCAATGCTGACACTCGGCCGTGGTTTCTCGGTGTCTACGCCACAGATACTTACCGAGCTATCGTGGCCGATAATTATCTGTGACAACCGGTAGGAGAGAGCACCGTGTCTCCCCTCCAGCCACTCGTCCATGACCGGTCTGACGGCCGCGATTGTGGCGAATCCCCCCTTTGGTTGCTCAAGTCGTACCTTCATATCTCCACGGTTTCCTGGTGGAGCTGGGACCGCTGGGCCTCAATTTCTCGAGACGCCGGCTTTTGACCCCGCTCCAGCGCCTCCTTGCGCCATTTAAATAGAGACGCAAGGGCTCTCGCTTCCAGGTCCCACGGAGGGGTCCCGGCTAGGAGACATGCCGCCTGAGATCGTGCGGTATCCCCTTATCACCCTGACGGCCATCGCCCTCTGCGTGCTTAGCAATCTAGTCACATTGATGGCCGTCAGGGTCTCCGCCCATAGGGGGGGCCCCGTATAGGGCCATACTTCACACGATCCCCAGGTACAGTCTCCTGTTTAATAATGATATATTATTTATCTATGCTACATGTTTTGATGAAATTAAACTTTTCATTTGTATTTAATTTTATAAATTATAACAAACAGATAAACAGGTTTGTATAATTTGGCAAGGAAACAATATCACATGACTTTTTGAGCAATTAAAGTTGGCCTGCCTGTCATTAATGTTGTTAAATTATTATAAAACACGACTGGCAGTTGTAATGTTAAGTAAATTAACTGTTAGGTACATTTTATTTTGTAGTGTTGTATATTTTTAATTTATTTGTTTTTTAGATTTAATATTTGGAGTATTGTGTACAAGTAAGCGTTAAATTATTACAGCGGATGACTGATCTAAACGTCAGTAGTTGTAGTAGTGATATTGAAAGTTACCACTCAGTTAGCAGCGGTGATAATGGCAGTTTTGTTAGTATACCCTCCTTATCTGATTCACTGGCGACTCAGTTCTCTGATGTCCCTAGGAACTTTGTGTGCATATTTATTTGGTGCATATCAATGCCCAAAGTATTCCGGCTCACTTCTCGGATATGCTGGCAAATTTCGATAATAGCAACATACATGCTGTTCTTGTATTAGAATCCTGGTTTAGACCGTATCACTCTTCCATGTCGTTTTCGCTTCCTGGATTTCAATTAGTTAGAAATGACCGCAATGATCGCAAGGGTGGTGGTGTTGCCGTTTATTTACGCTCCTATATACCGTATACTGTACTCAACATGTCAGCACAGCTACCTCCGAGCGACGCCGGTGAGCATATCTTCTTAGAAGTCGAACTCCATCATACCAAAGTTCTGCTTTGCTTATACTATTCCGCTTCCTTAAAGATAAACTACTTCTCTTCTTTTGAAAAACGACTTGAAAATTTAATTCCGTCATATAGCCATAGCATAATTTTAGGTGACTTTAACACTTGCCTTGTGAAGAATGATAACCGCTCTTCTTCACTTCGGGCTATCGTGGAATCCTTTAACCTCTCTATTCTCCCTCTCTCTACAACCCATCATTTTCCAGATTGTGCTCCCAGTCTTCTTGATCTCATTCTAGTCTCTTCCAAAGATCACGTAGCTAAACACGGACAATACCCGGCTGACGTGTTCTCCTATCACGACCTAATTTTCCTTTCCTACAAAATTCGGCCCCCGAAGAACAAACCCAAGATTTTAATGCAACGTAATTTTGTTGGCATTGACAAGGACTCTCTCCGTAAAGATGCTGCGGATATCGACTGGACTCCGCTCTTTGCGTACGGTACGATCGACGAACAGATAGGATTCTTCACTGATAACTTATTACAGCTTTACAATAAACATGCTCCTATGCGACCTGTCAAGCTCAAACATGCCCCATCTCCTTGGCTGACAGATGATATTCGTAAGCTTATGTCTAGAAAAGCGGCGGCGAAATTTAAATATAAGACCAGACCAACTGCCACAAACCAGGAGAACTATACTCGTGCACGTAATCACTGCAATAAGGTGTGTAGGGACGCACAACGCCAGCACATTCACAACTCTATTCAAAATAGTGATCCAGCTAAAGTCTGGAAATTTCTTCGAACAATGGGGGTAGGGAAAGCGCGGCACGATGCACTGCCTAAAGATTTAAATATTGATGTTAAATCAACACTTCACCGCCTCGTCTAATATTGATAAGACAACCAAAACCTGCACAATGAATCATCTTTCATCCCTGCCAAGCCCCCAATACTCATCATTCGCCTTTAATCAGATCACTGCCTGTGATGTTAGGAGGAGCATTATGTCAATCTCGTCCAATGCAGTTGGAAGTGATGGTGTAAGCCGTAATATGTGTCGATAGATATCAAAGACGCCCAAGTCACATTTCAACGTTTTTCGGATAATGGTGTTCTTTTCTAGTTTGGAGTTTTAGCCAGTAATAAGTTAAGATTATTGTTTTGTGTTATTAATATAAAGCCTGGCAATACTAACCAAATACAAAGCAAAATAAATACACACAGTAATTATACAATTTTAAGGAGTTTTACCCGGACTTAGGCACTTATGATATAATGCATACGGACATGGTCAATATTGAAAAAAATGGGCTCTGGACTTGGGAAAGTTAGAAATATTGTAATAGGACTTAGTCACGTTTGATATGACTTATTGATAAGGGTACGGACTCAGAAAATTTGTTTAGGTACAATTTACTAATACTAGCACTTTTGAAAAGGTATAGAAGGTACATAAAACCTCCCGTATTGAAAACGAGTATAATTTCGAACAATCAAAATAGTCCTACCCTGTTCAAATTTATGACGTACCGGTCCCGACGTACGATCTTGTTATGAAAAAAAATTATTTTACGCATAAACTTACTGATTTTGGCCATTTTTCTTTCCGTAATCACTTGCACTTTTCTTCTTCTTCTTTTTTGCTAACTCTGCTTTTATTATATTGTCCCATAATTAAAATAAAAACAAGGTGCGCGGCTATTACCAGCACGTGGACTGAGCAAGAATGGCGGCCATGACAGAGTAAAGATGATGTGTGATTGGCTGTAATTGACTTGGGCTCGTATGATTTGAAACACGAAATTGACTTGAGTGGGATTGAAAAAAAGAATCAATTATCGACCATAATTTCTTAAGGAAGCCGTGGACTTGGATAGGATCGATCTTAAACGAAAACAATCGTATTTTTTTACTGAATCGAAGAAATAAATAAAACCAAAATGACTGGTACCGGACTTGGGCAAGTTTGATATCCATCGACACATATGTCGCACCTTGATTTCGAAACCGTTACTAAACGAAATTTTTACGAAATTGAGTTAATAACGCCATCTTTTTTAAATCGTCAGGAACTACCGAATGAATTTGACAGTTTATTTAATACCTCAATATTACGGTAGATAGCTCTAAACTAAAACGTTACTAAACGAAATTTTTAAAGAAATACTAATGACATAACCGTTATTAATCCAGTTGTCACCGGTCATTTGAGGAGTCGACGTACAAGTTTATAATAAAAGTGTAACTATTGATATAAGAACGGTTGACTTTCTCGTTAAGCTATATTATTTACTTATTTTTATTCTATAAAGTGTGTTTTTTTGTTTAGTCACAGTTTTTAACTTAAAATGTGTATTTTACTTAGTTCAAATTTAAAACTAAAACCGTTACCTTTTGTATAATCCTTATAATAAAAATTCTAGATAAAAGTATGACATAAATATTTAGTTTCAAATTGTGATTATTGGTTTAGTATAGTTTTTGACTAACTTGATTCTCATATTTACGGTTTGGATTATTACAATAAGTATATAAACAGTGGTAGTATTATTACAATAAGTATACAAATAATAAGTATAAAACAAATACAAAAGATTTATAGATGACTGTTTAGTTTCATATTGTGTTATATTATTTTTACTTAGCTAGAGCTCCGGGTAAGCCCTCGGAAGGCCACCACTGCGGCCTCGCCCAAGGGGCGGTTCGGGTGCTATCCCGCGTCTTTGGGGGGTTTCGGGTGTGATCCCGCTTCTAAGGGGCGGTGTGCGGGAATCCCTCACGTCACGCTGCCGTCATGGGCCTGCTTCTGTTAGGACGGGGAGTAGCCCTCTCACCGTCCTCAGGCCCCAAGTCATGGAGGCCGATAGTCTTCGGCGAAGTCCCGACGACGGCGCCTAGGCCGCCGACGTCGTGACTTCGCCTGCGGAACTCGAGTGGGAGAGTTCTCCCGCGTTCCCGCCTCGTCGCCTCTTTCACGAGCATGACCTGCTCGCAGAAAGAGGCGGCGCAATCCCACTTACTCCCGCTGAAGATCATGGCTCGCATTATGGTCTTGAGTGAGAGATTGTCCACGTCTAGACCCACTACGAGGACCTGGTGCTGTTGCGCCCACGCAGTGCACTCCACCAGCGTGTGGAGCGCTGTGTCATCGCTGCGATCCTCGCAGTGCTGACACTCGGCTGTGGTTTCCTGGTGTCTTCCCCACCGATACATACCGAAACTACCGTGCCCGGCAAGCATCTGTGACAACCAGTAGGAGAGAGCACCGTGTCTCCTCTCTAGCCACTCTTCTATGATTGTCTGACGGCCGCGATTGTGGCGAATTCGCCCTTTGGTTGCTCAAGTCGCACCTTCCTTCCATGTCTCCACGGTTTCCTGGTGGAGCTGGGACCGCTGGGGCTTGGTTTCTCGAGACGCAGGCCTATGGCTCCACTCCAGCGCCTCCTTGCGCCATCTAAATAGTGACGCAAGGGCTCTCGCTTCCAGGTCCCATGGAGGGGTTCCGGCTAGGAGACATGCCGCTTCACCGGAGATCGTGCGGTATCCCCTTATCACTCTGATGGCCATCGCTCTCTGCGGGCTCAGCAATCTAGCCACGTTGATGGCCGTCAGGGTCTCCGCCCATCCCCCCCGGATGGGCGGAGACCCTGACGGCCCCTAGGGCCATACTTCACACGATCTCCAGGTACAGTCTCCTTGCAGGGAGCGTAGGGTCCCCTGATGTTGGGCATCAATGCCCCCATCAGTTTTGGGACCAAACTTCGGAAGTGATGTCCGATTTTCCACCGGCCATCGAGTACGAGCCCCAGATACTTCAAAGAGGACTCGATGCTGAAGCTGACGCCCCCTACCTGTAGGCTGGATCCCGCAGGTGGTGCCAACTGAATAGGAAGTAGTTTTCTGTTGATATTAACTAACTAACTAACTATCTTCAAATATTATTATTCAAAATAAGTAAATACGGTGACTGTAAGCTTCAATTAAATGATAATTATTAAAAGAAAAATAAAGAGTTATTTGCCGATAATAATTGTACTTCATACGTTCGTTTAATAAATAGTGATTTTAACTATTACCTTTTATTTTATCCGTGTCTTTATATATATTTCACACTCATTATTCTGTCATTTAAAATAGCTAGAATTTTATTTTTTACATAGTAACATTCTGTTCATACTAACATTACAATATTCAATGATAATTGAAAAAAAAGTTATTGCAAAAGTGTTACTATAAAAATTAAAATTATTATAAATCAGTAATTATTTAAATTATCTAATTATGTACCTTCACATCTTGAAAAGGAAATAATAATTTAATAAGTAATCTAAGACATACCTCATAAAAGTTCATAAGCTTTTCATTATGAGGTATTTAATAGGCCAAAAATCTTAAATTGCTTCTCCTGTAAAATTTAGTTATTTTGTTTAGTAACGGTTTCGAAATGAAGGTGCGAGTAATGATCCTACCCATCCTTGACGAGATCCTACCTGTAATCTGTCATATCCTTAATTCTTCCCTATCCTCTGGTGTTTTCCCCTCTTTTTGGAAATCAGCAGAAATTATTCCTCTGCCTAAAAATAAAAATCCTTCTAGTTTTTCCGATTACCGACCTATTTCTATATTACCTTTCCTCTCCAAAGTTATAGAACGCCTTGTAAATGAACAACTGAGTATGTTTATAAGGAAAAACAATTTATTGAATCCTTTTCAATCAGGTTTTCGACCTGGTCATAGTACCGTTTCCGCCTTGGTAAATATTACTGATGACATCAGATATGGCATGGAGTGTGGGAAGGTTACTGTCCTGGCACTGCTAGATTTTTCCAACGCTTTCAACACAGTTGATTTCGACGTATTGATTGACATATTGCGATCGCTTGACATATCTCCAATAGTGACTGATTGGTTTCGCAGTTACCTGTGTGGACGCCGACAATGTATACGAATCGAAGACACGCTTTTTTCATGGTGCAATACATCTGTTGGAGTGCCACAGGGTGGCGTTCTATCTCCTTTACTCTTCGCGATATTTATTAATTCAATCTCTGATCAACTACGTTCTTCCTATCACCTTTATGCAGATGATTTGCAGATATACAGCCAGGCATCATTGGCATCTATTGCTGACGCTGTGGCGGCCATAAATGCTGACCTGGCTAGTATAAGCGCATGGAGCAAATCGTATGGTCTCAAGGTCAACCCATTGAAGACTCAAGTCACAATTGTCGGTAGCCCTTGGATGGTTCCAAGGATTGACTGGTCATTACTCCCACCCGTTATCTTCAATGGAACTACCATATCATATAGCGACCGGGTTAAAAACTTGGGAATATTTATTGATTCAAAGTTGTCTTGGGAATCTCAAATGCAGGAGACCAGCCGTAAATTATTTGCAGCAGCAGGATCCTTGAAACATTTGCGAAGTTTGTTGCCAACTGCTACCAAAATTGCGCTTGCAAACACCCTTCTACTTCCTATCCTAGACTATGCAGACGTCAGCTATCCAGATCTCACCGAATGCCAATTAGATAAGCTCGAGCGACTCCAGAATTTATGTATCAGATTTATATTTGGACTACGCAAATATGATCATGTCTCTGTTTTTCGAAAAAAGCTCGAATGGCTACCTATTCGTCTTCGCCGGAATGCCCATATCCTTTTCTTGTTATACAGTATACTGTTCAACCCTTCTACCCCTGCCTATCTCAAAAGAAGATTTGAATTCCTTCATGATACTCATACAAAGTGCTTAAGATCATCAGCGAACTTGAGATTAAAAATGCCGCCACATTCCACAGTATTCTTGGATAAATCCTTTACCGTTTTGGCAGTACGACTGTGGAATACGCTGCCATTAGATATACGACGAGCGAAGTCACTAGCCATATTTAAAAATATGGTTAAGAACCACTTCCTGTTCCTCTAAGTTTTTAAGTGGGTATAATTTTTATTATCTCTTAATATTCACTTACTGTGTACTACATAGCTACCTATTTTATGTGTTATTTTATTATCTGTTTTGTATATTTTATTATGTAATGTGCGCCATCAGCTACCTTTTTCTTTCCTGTTCTTCTCTTTCTATACCGAGGTTGTCTGGAAGAGATCGCTATTAGCGATAAGACCGCCCGTTGTACTATCATTTTAGTTTTTAAGTCTTTTCAAAGAATACTGTATGTAATGGTGCAATAAAGAGTTATCTATCAATCTATCTATCTAAAGATACCACTGTGAAGTACCAATGTTGACTTTTTTAGACAATAATTATAACAACTATGGTACTGTGTTATATACTGTGTTATAAATAATAATTAGACTCAAGGGGTGATATTAAATAATTAATCGACCATAAATAGATAGTTTTATTAATTAGTTGCAAACCTTTACTACACATGTAACTGCAGCAAAAACTAAATTTAAAAAAAATAAAGTTATCTTTACACATGACACTTGCACTTTTCCCTAAAATAAAGTAATAAATGCATGTATAACCTTGAGACCTCCACAGTAAAACGTCACATGTACGCTTATATACTGCTAAGTTCAGAAATATTAGTTTAAAATTATTTATTTATATTGAAAATATTACCTTATGTAGTCCCATGTATATCTTAAAAGATTCAGTACTCTAGGTTAATAGATAAAAAAGTTTAACTGAATTTTGTCCACGACAAACTTCAAATCGCTCTCCTGGAAAGTCGTGATTTTGCACATATAACTTTATTCTTTGCATAGGTCGATATTGTTGAGTTAGCTAATTACGTTAAATGTAAGACAGAAGGTCCCTTATGCAGATACTGAATAAAATAACCGACTTGGTAATGACATGAATCTGAATCTTACTACTTTTTACGGTAGAAGAACAGAGTTGCGAGACTTGTTTTTTTTACAAGTATTATTTTTGATGGGATCAAGATTGACATGAAGAAAATACACAGAACATAACAAAGTTTGAGTAAGTAAGTATATATAAAACTTTTGTTCGAACAACTTTGTATGAAATATCCACTTATTCAAAAAATAAAACATTTTTGTAAGACCTTTACTCGTTTTCATAATATAAAATATTTCAAACTCAGACAGCTTAAATTATGTAAATTTTACAAAGGAGGCGACGTATAAGACGAGACACTCAGACAATTTTGAAGTTTAGAAATACTTTCTTACCTTTAAGTGACGTATTTCTTTGGTATTTCGTGTACAAAATAGTTTACATATAATTTTGCTGACATGAATATAACCACTCTTTGAAGAAAAGAAACACTGTTTAGTTTAAATATCTGGCATAGAGTTGAAATTCTTTCAAATTCAGTACCTGTCGGAGTACCCAAAAACATGAACGGTTGTCAACTAGGTTGTCAACTACTGACAACTTTCCATCTATCTATCAGGCGAATGAATGGTGTAATTAAAATAAGAAAACAAGACATTTTTCGAAGTTGTCCACTATCCAAAATTTCCGCATATTACGTCGAGCTAAAGTTCACGTAGCTCTTCGTAGCACCGTAGCACCTACGTCACTAGCTTGCCACAGTGTAAAAGTTTAGCGATATATTCCTGTGGCACGAAGTTCAAACACCTCATCATATTCTCCTGTTATGCAAGTGACGTTACTTAGCGGTATAATTATAGTATAGCTAGGTATTATCACCGAGGTTTGGCTCATCTTCAAATTTGATACGTAGGAATACATACTTTTATGCTGTTAAGACATTTAAGTTGGGTGTTGGAATGTTACAGCTAGGTATATCTTCATAAACACTGATTAAAAACCGGTAGAGCAACTCATTGTATGTTATGTTGGGAAATGCCCTTCAGAGAAAAGCTCGCGCTTGCGAGTCTTGAGAGGAATTGAATTTCATTTAACAGAGTCGCAGAGAATTGATTGTAGAGTAGGCCGCACTGCCTTTTTTTGGTTAAAGGAAGTCTATATTGTTTAACGTCACAACAAAGCTTAGAACTCAGCCAACTTTGGTTATCCCTCTAATAGTAACCTCTAGTTCAAAATATTAAATTGCCTTTCCAACTATAAAAGTAGACATTGCTTCAGTATCAGGTCTAATGACCTTGTAAATACGCGAATCCATACGACTTTTCCCGGTCTAAAAGTTGCTAAACGTCCCTGAAAGCGCCATGACAGGTCCATAAAACTAGTGGAATAAAAAAATCCCAGTAGTTCCATCATGGAACTACGCAATAAAACTACTGGGATATGTCGAAACAATTTAACAGTTCCGTGGAACTAATGGAATAAAAAAATCCCAGTAGTTCCATCATGGAACCACGCAATGGAACTACTGGGATACGACGTAATTAATAACAACTTACAATGTGTGGCGTGACGACCTCCCACCGATTTCACATAAGTTACGAGCTCTAACCCCGTGGCTGTCTAGTCATAAATAAAGGTCACGGATCGCAGCACACACGTCATGGATGAACTGTTTATCAATGGACCACTATAAATGTGATGTAATGGCAACGCTCCTTTCACACATTAGTTACCTGTTTACATGATAATCGTAGATTGATTACGTCTGTGTGTAAACTCATTAGTCAGCATAATAATATTTTTGACCGGCCCGATATTTAGTTGGTATACTAATCATTAAACCGGCGACTGCCATTTTGAGAAATCGCAGTTTTAGTTTAGTCAAAACTAGGAAGATCTGTCAGGACAATTTTACATCAGCTAAGTAAAATATTGCATAACTTTTAATTTTTTTTAGTAAGCTTGATCAGATAGTTGGGCAGATATAAGGTGCAGTCACTGACCATCTGTATCTGTACTGTACTTATATCTTTGGAAATGATGAGTCATTTTCAAAAATGTAAGTTTCAGTTTAATAATTAGACTGTAATACGAACCGTATCCAAATTACGTTTACTTAAACCATCAAGAACTAATGAGCGGTAGCGTTACATGATAGACGAATATCCACCCATACTCTCGGTAGCGCACCGTCACGGCTATGTTTTCATGTAGTAAATAGTCGACTCATTAACGCCAATGCAATTTGCTGTAGTGTGTGATGCTATTATCTAATTGTATTTGAAATGTTGGCTATGCCAATTGCAATCATCATAAATGTTTGTTACGCTACGTCCTAGGTAGGCGGTTCGAAGCGAACGCGATTCCGAAGCGGTGACACGCGAATTCAACGCGACGCGGTGCGACGCGGCGGCTATGTCCTACGTGCACGCGAATCGAAGGCGACGCTGCCGTTCAGTTGGTACTTTGCCTCAGCCTAATATGTAGCAACTGACATAGATCAAAAACATGTATGGAGTTCTAGGTTCTAGATTTTTTGAGGCTGGTTTCCGCAAATCAACGTCATTTCTGCGCCTATTTTGCGTGGGGGTTTTGGTATGGCTATTGACATCCCAGTTCCTCCAGTAAGTCTAGCAGACTCTTCACGTTGCCGGAGACTTCCTGGAGCGACCTTGGTGTACCGAAGTGTATAGCCCTGTATCCTTACCAGTTCCGGGCATTCCATAAGAATGTGACTGGCAGTTCGTCCGGCTGCAAAGGAGACTGTCTGTGACACCTAAATTAAAGACATGTTTGTTAAGTAGACTGTGACCGTGGCTTTGTTAATTTTGTTTTCGAGAGGATTACTCCAGTTCAATTTGCTGTCAAGAAGTACCCCAAGATACTTGAACTCTTTGGAGAATTATAATTCGGTGCCATAGAGACGTGGCAGTTTGGATCTTGGATGGATGGATGATTTGTCATGGACGGACGGAAACAAATATTATTGGAAAATTCATTTCTTAAATCTTACTAATATTTTAAATGCGAATGTTTGTGAGTGTGGATGTTTGTTACTCTTTCACGCTCAAACGGCTGAACGGATCTGGCTGAAATTTTGTACAGGGATACATTTTAGTCTGGAATAACACATAGGCTACTTATCCCGGCTTTTTATCCCGGGAATAAGTTCCCACGGGAAGTAAAAATTTACGCGGGCGAAGCTGCGGGCATCAGCTAGTATCAAATACTCAAGAAGTATGCACAGCAAAGAAGTGGGACTAATATTGTATACTTAGAAAGGCATAATCTAGGACGTTCTTGGATTAAAATTTCTATTTCCAACATTATAAAAAACACGGCGGCACCGCATCCAGTTCGCGCGCAAATATCAAACCAACTGATCGCGTTCGCTTCATTTCACGCCACCCCGCACCGCACCGCACTTGCGTTTGGTCACGAAGGACACTTCAATAGGTTTCAACTGTTTGTTGGTATCGCGCCGCGCCGCGCCGCTTTTCGTTCGCTTACGTAGGACGTCGCCTTATGAGATTTTAAATTTTAAAATAGTGGTACACTTGCTGACTAATGAATGAGGATGATGATGGAGATGATTATTAGATGACCTTGAAATAAATGCCTGTTCTCTGACCCGTCTGACTTGCTCAAATAATTGGGAGAAGCTTACGTCCAGACAGTGGAGAAGATATTTAAGATAGATACATTAGGTATGTCAATTATATCAATGAAAACAGCCTGTCTTAGCCAGTGACAATATATCTATCTCGATCAAATCAACCTATCGCAGCCCGCTCCTGGACGTAGGGCTCTCCCAATTTACGCCACAGCACACGGTCCTGCGACCTGTCATATTGGGAGGGTTTCTATCCTTACTGTACCACGCTGGTCAAATGAGGTAATACAGGGTTTCTTTCGAGTTTCCCTTCTGTACGCCATGACCTCGTCCGGTAATCGGCAGGTGAGGCTGACGTGGACCCCAGGGATGTTGGTGGGGCCCAATCGCACCCATATGTGTACATCTATACAAAGAAATTTGTTATACAATCAGAATCGTAGCCATTATTATTCTAATGACTGTCATAATATAAATTATCATACATCATAATGCACATTGCCACAAAAGAACGTCATGAAAATAAAACGTGAATATTTAATCTGTCAACACACCGAGTACTAAAATCCCGCTGCACGGTAACAAGGTTCATTACTTCTGACATTTTTTATTCCGTTTTCAAAATGTCATATTTTATAAACTCGGTACCGTGAATTTAAAATAAAGCTGTTTTCAAGAGCCATAAGTTAGCGGGTTGACGCGCGCGTAAACTGTGAACGGAATGTTACTTGCTTTATTTTAGGGATCCTTAAAAGGAATATACCAAGTGTTGAATTACGCAAGTGAATTACAGTTATATGAGTGCAATTGCGTAATGCCCAGTGATATCGCCCACGACGTATGTACTTTGAATTCCGGTACCTACAATCTACATCTCCTTCCATTTTGGAAATAATCTGTTTTTTACTACAGTTTAATGGTGACGGCTGGTGTAGATTTGAATGTTTCCCACAATGTTTATTGAAATCAATTAATAAGTGAACGACAGCAAATGTACACCCTATTTGCTGGCATGTTTCCCTCAATCGAAAATTGATGTTAAAAAGGTCCGTAATATCACCCAAAACTTAGGTTAACTATTTTGTAGGTATGATATGGTATTAATTTTAATAACTTAGTTATTAATTAGAATACTAGATGATTAATTTGATTAAATTTATATTTTGTTATAGGTAGGTACACATCCTAGCTGGGACCCGTCCATGGGACCTGGAAGCGAGAGCCCTTGCGTCGCTGTTTAGATGGCGCAAGGAGGCGCTCGAGCGGGGCCAAAGGCCTGAGTCTCGAGAAATCGAGGCCCAGCGATCCCTGCTCCACCAGGAAACCGTGGAGACATGGAAGGTACGACTTGAGCAACCAAAGGGGGGATTCGCCACAATCGCGGCTGTCAGACCGGTCATGGACGAGTGGCTGGAGAGGAGACACGATGCTCTCTCCTATCGGTTGACACAGATACTAGCCGGGCACGGTAGCTTCGGTAGGTATCTGTGGCGAAAACACCGGGAAACCACGGCCGAATGTCAGCACTGCGAGGACCGCAGCGATCACCGTCTTTACAGAAGCAGGCTGATGACGGCAGCGTGACGTGAGGAACTCACGCACACCTCCCCCCCCTTAGAAGCGGGATCACACCCGAAACCCCCCCAAAGACGCGGGCTTGCACCCGAACCACCCCCTGGGCGAGGCCGCAGTGGCGGCCGTGGGTCTGTTGGGAGTCCTGGGACATCCTTCCTGAGGGCTTACCCGGGGCTCCCAACCATAGGCTGTTGGGCGTTACATGAGGTTTTTTAGTCGGTAGGAGTCCGGCATAACATCCATGAGGATTTTCCCTCAGGTTAAACAAAAAAAAAAAAGGTAGGTTGCACCTAGGTAGGTTTATACTCATTGCTAACACATTGTTGTTAGCAATGAGTATTAAAAAAATCTAGTATTTACTATGCAGAACCCATAAATGTTTCAGACGGAATTCATTCACTTTTCCGTTGCACTGCTGTGGTCAGACATATATTTTCTTTTTTCTAAAGGGTAATAAAGCATCGCTGCAATGCCAGTTTTGATATATTTATTGATCACAACTAATGAAATTTTTTTATACAAAGTAAAACGCACTGTACGAAATGAATTATTTCTCTTTCCCATGTAAAGGCAAGAAAATAAAACTTAAGTATGCTATTTTGCCCTTTAGTATATGTACGGTTTTCCCTTATTACAGTCGGAGAACGTGCACTTTAACAGTTCATAAAAATGCAATAATATCAGGCCATCTATTTCTTTGCTTAGCATTCTTACTCACAAAACTGTCAAAACAGGCCTCATAATGTTCTATCGAAATTTCAGACAGCACAACTTGTGTACTTTTCAGTTCATAGGGTAGTAGTTAGGGTTACTGACGTTAAATGCCTCCTGATTGATTCTAGATGAAACTTATACGGATGCAATAGGAGAACTTTTGAATTCAACGGTCCAATACCTATAAGTCTAATAAAGGGTCTATATTTTATCAAATTTCAATTATTTATGTACTCGTAGGTCGGTAGGTAGGTATTTTATTAATACTTAGGTACGCAGGACATTTTATATGCCTATGCAATAACTGCGTTATCTTCTCCCTTCTGAAATAACTGCTACCATAATGGACATTCATTCCAATCTTGGAACTCAAATGGACCACTTCGATAACCAAGTCAACTTAAATATCTCTTTGAGTTCCAAAGCGAAACATATTCAGTATTTTTACTTTATCCTCGAAATCAACACGAAAATTCTTACAATGACATTCCTAAAACAACATTTTGAGTATCTGAATAATTCTCTAAGCGAAGGGAAATATTCATTTCATCAGGCGCAAAGGAATAACAGCAAAGAGGCTTATGGAAGATAAAAATATGTCTTCAGAAGATTTTGATCTCCCCGTCAGGAATGACCAAGTTTGTTAGTACAATATGATTATGGAATATTTTATTTAAATCTTACAGTAAAAATATTGGCAGTTAAATTTTGTTGAAGATGGAATAAATCTAGACTTTTTATTACCTACACCCGAGATTCTAAAAAATATTGTAGTTAACGTTGTGACCCAAAAACTATCAGTGGTAACCCTGCTTTTCTGAGCCATGCCATGAGCTCCCTAGGTGAGGCCGCAGTGGTAGCCGTAGGTCTGTTGGGAGTATGGGTATACCCGGGGCTCCCAACCGTAGGCTGTTAGGTAGAATACGTGTGATTTTTAGTCGGTAGGAGTCCGACATAGCATCCCTGTAGGATTTTCCTTCCATTAAAAAAAGGCCATGCCATAAAAAATTAGTTTGTTTTGTTTGTTTAATTATCTGTATGCCTGCGGAGATAAATAGGTAAACTTGCCTCTTAATACATTACTAGCAACAAAACTACTATTAAAGTATGGGTGTATAAATCACCTCTGACTACCCGCTTGAACATAAAGGCGTAATACACGTATGAGTAATATCAATGTCATTACTGTCACGTAACTTTAATAAAACAGCACATCCCCGTCACGAGTTGATGGGCAACGCGATACGCTCCCGTCACTAATTACGGGTACCATCATTTGTAACCAGTTTGTCTGTTTTGACTGAGGACAATATCTGCACAATGTTGAAAGGTGAGCAAAACCAACAAATTGTTTTGACCAATTATTCCAATTTTGTCTCTGGTGGTGGAAACTGTTTTGGTAAAACGCTGATTGTGTTATAGTTAGGTTTAAACAACCTTTTCCCGTTATTGCTTCAAAAATAATTACGCACATAACTTTATGTACATAACACATCGATTTGGCTCACTCACTCAAAACCTCACTTTTACGGAAGTCTGGGTTCTGTTGCAACTGGTCGCGCTGCGAAAGCCTCAAGCTTTCCGTATTAAAGTCAATTGGATGAATATTAAAAATAAATATCTTTGTTTGAAGGTTCTCTAACAATAACCAATAACGAAATCAAGTATGTTCTATAAAAATGCGAAGTTAGTGACGGAGTTGTTATAAACATGTTACCTACCTATAAATCCTTATCAGAAAAACGTATTATATCTCTCTTCATCTCTTATGAGGCCTAAACGTTGTAAAACGGGTCTGATGGTATAGTAGCAGGCCACAAACATAATTACACATTGCAGCCAAATTTATAACATCCATAATTTGAAACAAGAGTAAAAAAAAAGACGTGTGGCACTCGGGGACTGTTGTTCTGTCCTATCTTGTTGGGAATACAATATTTTTTCTTCCTGAACCTTCTCCTGTCAATACCTTACACAACAAAAAAAGAATTAGTAAAATCGGTCCACCCGTTTTGAAGTTATGCGCTTACTTTTGAACTTATGGACTCTTGGACTTTTGGACCTTTGGACTTTTGGGACATTCGGGACCTTTGGGACCTTTGGGACTTTTGGGACTTTTGGACTTTTGGACTTTTGGACTTTTGGACTTCTGGACTTTTGGACTTTTTGGACTTTTGGGACTTTTGGGACTTTTGGGACTTTTGGGACTTTTGGGACTTTTGGGACTTTTGGGACTTTTGACTCTTTTGGGACTTTTGGGACTTTTGGGACTTTTGGGACTTTTGGGACTTTTGGGACTTTTAGGACTTTTGGGACTTTTAGGACTTTTGGGACTTTTGGGACTTTTGGGACTTTGGACTTTTGGACTTGCCAACAAAAAGCAGTTGCCATCAAAAGTTCAAAAGTCCAAAGTCCAAAAGTCCAAAAGTCCAAAAGTCCAAAAGTCCAAAAGTCCAAAAGTCCAAAAGTCCAAAAGTCCAAAAGTCCAAAAGTCCAAAAGTCCAAAAGTCCAAAAGTCCAAAAGTCCAAAAGTCCAAAAGTCCAAAAGTCCAAAAGTCCAAAAGTCCAAAAGTCCAAAAGTCCAAAAGTCCAAAAGTCCAAAAGTCCAAAAGTCCAAAAGTCCAAAAGTCCAAAAGTCCAAAAGTCCAAAAGTCCAAAAGTCCAAAAGTCCAAAAGTCCAAAAGTCCAAAGTCCAAAGTACAAAAGTCCAAAAAACCAAAGTCCAAAGTCCAAAAAACCAAAGTCCAAAGTCCAGAAGTCCAAAAGTCCAAAAGCCCAAAAGGCCAAAAGTCCAAAAGTACAAAAGTACAAAAGTTTAAAAGTCCAAAAGGCCAAAAGGCCAAAAGTCCAAAAGTCCCAAAGTCCAAAAGGTCAAAAGTCCACTCCACCTAACCTTACCCCACCCCACCTCACACCAATTCACCTCACCACACCCCACTTCACCTCACCCCACCCTACACACCTCAGCCCACCCCACCTCACCCTACTTTACTTCATATACATAGGTACATGTTATGCAAACGCTCACGTGTACACGTTGGTATATGAAGTGCGAGATACACAAACGTGGCCGAGCGTGGCCGAAGGTAGCCGAGAGTGTTAGGTTATTTTCGTGACAGAATTTCTGGATTCGGTCTCCACCCTCAAGGCCCGCGATAGAAGCTATGCAATAGCTTTATAAAGAAACATAATCTTACAATTTTCTTTCCAAACGATGAAAATAATATCATTACCCCAAGATCCCAAGTACAAACTTCTTACTTACTGCCTTGCAAATTTGATTTTTCTCTCAAACTCTTAAAAGTACCTAAGTACAGTTTATCTATACTAATATTATAAACAGGAAAGATTTGTTTTTTGTTTCATTGTTTGTTTGTTTGTTTGTTTGTTTGTTTGTAACGAATAGGCTCCGGAACTACTGGACCGATTTGAAAAATTCTTTCACTGTTCGGAAGCTACACTCTTTGCGGTGAACATAGGCTATATTTTATTCCCGTATTCCCACGGGAACGAGAACTACGCGAGTGAAACCGCGTGACGTCCGCTAGTAAGAAATAAACTTAATAAAACAGTGAAACGACGCAAAGGCTAGATGCAAATGAAGTGAATTTCCGCTTTGTTGATGGCAATACTGCAAGGTATTGTTTATGAAATATTAATGTCTTTCTTAGTATGATTCCAGGTCGTGGGAACTTCTCTTGTGAATTAAATAATTATGATTTTCGGGTTTAATAATTTACAGTATTACTCGTATCAAGATTTTCAGGACTGACGATTAAGGCTCGGGGCAGTCGTACAACAAAAAATAATCCCAAATTATAGCTCTTCCTAGCAATGAAATTAACCTATCAGAGTGCACTGCGGAAGGTCTCTCTCATTTTTATTTTAGACGTGCTATTTCTGGGAATTGTTAATAGTTTTCCTTCTCTTCATAGCTTCGTTACTTGATCAGCACGTCCTGCTGCACTAATAGCAGGTGAAGCTTGTTTGAATTTGCACGTATATTTGTATAAAGCCCCATGCTGGGGACTTCAACTACTACTAAGGTGACAGACAAGCTTACGTCCCACCTTAAAGACCTCTTTTAAAACTACACCCATACCCCCATACTAAGTGTTTGGGAAAACTGAGACATGATTTCACAATCTAAGCGTGCCCAAATAAAAGCCCTTATCAGACCTCACCTTTATATCGAGCGGCTAGTGTATAGGCAGCCCAATGTTGAAAGCAACTAACTTAATTAACTTGATTACAAGAAGGTAATTAGCTGGGAATAATTACATTATCGAATTACTGGAACACACATAGTGGCAATGGTTACACTCGCGTTCGGACAAAACATGGTGTTTCTACGGTTCATTAGTGCTCTGCTACTTTTGTGGGCTCTATGTAGAGGATTCTAAGTTATAAAGTTACATTTTCAGGAATAAAAGGTATTTCTGAACACACAAAAATTCGTCAAACTTCACCCACCTGCTTCCAAAGTCAGTTATTTTACGTAGGTCTATAGATATTCTATAGACCTACGTAAAATATATATACTAAACACTCACATTTCATGATTTTTTTTTAGATGGCAAACCGGTCACCTCAGGTAACAGGCTACAACTACGACGGAAGGTCTTCAAGGTTTAAAAATAGCTGAAATCAATTCGTAAGACACGAAAGCCAAAACGAACTTGGAAATGAAAAGATACTTAAATGTCCGAGCTTCAACACTAACGAAGAATTGCAAAAATATTTTATCTTTTATCTGTAGGAATTTCAATTTCAATTCCTCTCGCTCCAACACGTCCGCTACAGCGACAATGATTCCGTTTGCTAGATTTCGCCCAAATTAAACACGAAATATCATTTGCAGTTATCGTAAATTCCAAATAGCTTTTAAACTAGTTCAATAGGCATAGTCGTAGATAACACTACAAAAACTACGTACAAATTATTCAAGTCGGTGTTTGTACAGCGACTCATGTAAGTTTTACAAATGTTATTTAAGAATTGAAAAAGCTGGACAAGAGCGTGTCGGACTCGCCTTGGAGGGTTCCGAACATCCGTCCGTCCGACCGTCCGTCCCTCCCTCTGCATGTCCCATTATCTTGTAAAGACTAAGTATCGTCTTGGAATTAACACACACGAAAAAAAACTAATTCCCCAAAAACGTCTATTTAGACACTCTCATTCATAATTAATACGGTGCTTCCCGTTGACCTAAAACTATGAAATTTGAATATTAATATATATAATATAAACATAGGATACAATAAGTTTGGCTTTTCAAGAATAGCGAATAAACTGTATTTATCTTACACGTACAACACGGCAAGAAAAAAACTAGGTATAAGGCGTCATGTGGACGTATACTACGCCTCTGTTTAGTCTTTCGGGGATAAAAGCGTGACTATATAAATATAATTTTTATGCCAGTGTATAATTATCTTTTCCCATGGAAGGTGTAGCATATATTGGAATAAATATGGTATTGCACATGACTATGACGTAGGAGTAGGGATACGGCAAAGCTCGGCGAGCCGCTATTCTATCTCCGGATGTCGTGCGCGTGTGACTGTTAGCTAACAAGTGGTTTATTATTTAATACCTCAATACCGAACCCTACAAATGGCGACCCTGCCAGGATCTATAAAGTTCAAGGTACGTGAAAATAAACCTTAAAATTACAATCAGAGGTAAATCGATAAACAGGATTATGTTCTCATACGTCATCATGAGTTAACCTACATCTACGTAAAGCTTATACTATTGGATCATTTAATTTATTCTCGTTTAACCTACGAAGTAAACGAATTTCATATTGATGAAATAATTATTTGAATACAAAACTATTCCTGTACTATTGATTAGTGCCTAGAATCCTCAGTTGTTGTTAACATACCCTGAAATCTATATTAAGCGAGATATTCATAAATTTACTCGTGTTATAAATTGACAAACGACGATTTTCAATTTGAATGTGGGTGCGGAGGTACCTGTCTGCAAGATGAAAGTCATAATAACCTCTCATAATACTTTTCTGAGCTCATGTGGTTTGGCAAATAAGAACTAGCGCATAGTAAACTAATACCTAATTAAAAGTACAGTTAAGACAAGTGTATATGTGTCCATAGTTAATGCATTGTGCACGATAACTGTGCTAACTTAGCATTAATGCTATTGTATTCGTATTGTAGTGTAGATAGGCTAAGGAGACTTTATATCGAACGAAGTACCGTCTGAATTGTTCCACGAATTATTAACTGCCTACCTACAAGTTTATAGGCTTAAGAAAAAAAATATAAATACGGTATTTGCTAAACCTAGTTTGGTAGTTTATCCAGGTCCAAAATTAATGTAAGGAATACAGAAGTATTATACCATGTAATACCCCCGATTATAGTGGCACCAGGCGGATATACATAATTAACATTTTTATTTTGTTTGGTTTGAAGGACAGTTTCTGATATATTTACAGTTTGTAATTAAATGAAATGCTATTAATTTACAATCTTCGCTAGAGGGTGAACTCCGTCTGTTGTCTTGGAGTTTAAACAATAATATAATTAATGTAGATCTATATAGGGACACAATACGTCCTTGTTGATTTTAGACCTGTTTACACAGAAAATGATTGTTTTACTGTGTGGCATATTGCCAAACCGCGTGGCTTTTATAAGCAATTATTATAATACTAGGCGATTCCCGCGGTTTCACTCGCCTGGTGAATTGTACCCGTAAGCGATAATCATGGTTATTACATAGATAGACGTACTACGATTTTATGCAGTTTCGCTTGATCGAAAATATCGTGCTTGCATATTAATAACGTAACTGTTGACAACAACTGAGTTTAATTGATTCACCATAATGAAAATACAAACGATGAGAGGAAATAAGATCCTAACGGGTATTCTATGTGAATCAAATAATTGAATTAATTTGAACCATTCTTTCAGCAATTATTTTAATTTTGACAACAACTGAGTTTAATTGGCTTACCATATTAAGAATACGTACATACGATGTAAAGAAATAAGATCCTAACTGGTATTCTATGTAAATCAAATAATTGAAGTAATTTGAACCATCTTTCAGCAAATATTTTAATTTTTATTGAAAATTAGAACGGTGCCTAGAATATTTCAATTGGCAGTTCTAGGTAAATTAGAACAGTGACTACAATATTTCAATTGGCAGTTCTAGATAAATTAGAACAGTGCCTACAATATTTCAATTGGCAGTTCTAGGTAAATTAGAACAGTGCCTACAATATTTCAATTGGCAGTTCTAGGTAAGTTAGAACAGTGCCTACAATATTTCAATTGGCAGTTCTAGGTAAGTTAGAACAGTGCCTACAATATTTCAATTGGCAGTTCTAGGTAAGTTAGAACGGTGCCTACAATATTTCAATTGGCAGTTCTAGGTAAATTAGAACGGTGCCTACAATATTTCAAGTGGCAGTTCTAGGTAAATTAGAACAGTGCCTACAATATTTCAATTGGCAGTTCTAGGTAAGTTAGAACAGTGCCTACAATATTTCAATTGGCAGTTCTAGGTAAGTTAGAACAGTGCCTACAATATTTCAATTGGCAGTTCTAGGTAAGTTAGAACAGTGCCTACAATATTTCAATTGGCAGTTCTAGGTAAGTTAGAGCGGTGCCTACAATATTTCAATTGGCAGTTCTAGGTAAATTAGAACGGTGCCTACAATATTTCAATTGGCAGTTCTAGGTAAATTACAACGGTGCCTACTATATTTCAATTGGCAGTTATAGGTAAATTAGAACGTTGCCTACAATATTTCAATTGGCAGTTCTAGGTAAATTAGAACAGTGCCTACAATATTTCAATTGTCAGTTCTAGGTAAGTTAGAACAGTGCCTACAATATTTCAATTGGCAGTTCTAGGTAAGTTAGAACGGTGCCTACAATATTTCAATTGGCAGTTCTAGGTAAATTAGAACGGTGCCTACAATATTTCAATTGGCAGTTCTAGGTAAATTGGAACAGTGCCTACAATATTTTAATTGGCAGTTCTAGGTAAATTAGAACAGTGCCTTCAATATTTTAATTGGCAGTTTTAGGTAAATTAGAACAGTGTCTACAATATTTTAAATGGCAGTTCTAGGTAAATTAGAACAGTGCCTACTGAGGGGAGTTGTGTTATTGAAACAACTGTTCTCGAACGATTACCATTTATTACTCTCTCCTAAAATACAAAGTAACTATATTTATACTAAAGTCTGTCATAGACTATATTACTACACCTCACCTCGGGGGTGAGAAAAAGAAAAAAAAATGTAAACATATTTTTTTTTTTGTATTTACTAAAATATTTAAAGGCAATTTAAAACTTTGTTATTTAAAGACATTAATCTACATTTATGATACAAACGGTTTTGTTCTATTTTTATGCAAGACATAATGTTTATTATTTTTCAATATTCTGACATTAACTCCTAAATCATCTAAAACTACAAATGGTCCATGCCATTGTACATCTAACTTATTAGCTACCTCATTTTTAACTAATACTAACTGTCCGTTAACATAAGTAATATTATTAGTGGTTTTATCATAATTAGCTTTACGGTTTTGTTTACTTAATACTAGATTATTACGAGCATCTTGATGTGCTACTTGTAGCCTATACTTAAGATCTAAAGGATAACTGTCTGGGTTATACAAAGGTTCTACATACTGACTTACTCTACAAGGTAAAATACTAGCTCTACCAAAAACTAATTCGAATGGTGTGTATTTGGTTTCTGAATGAACAGTATTATTAAAACTGTAGCACCAAAATGGTAGCCACTGACTCCATGTCTCTTTTTGACCATTACATTGTAGTCTTAGGAATGAACCTAAATGTTTATGGGCATTCTCAAGCGCACCTATTGACTGGTGGTGATATGCTGTAGATGTAAGTTTATTAATATTGAAAAGTTTACATACCTGCTCCATAACCGAAGAAACAAATTCTGTTCCACGATCAGTTGTCAACGTATTTGGTATTCCAAATCTCAATATAAAGTTATTTACAAATGCTTTAGCTACACTTACCGTATCTTTGTTTTTTAGAGGATATGCCTCTACAAATTTAGTAAGTTCGCATTGAAGCGTTAATATGTAAATATTTCCTTCGCAGTCTGCTTCTAAAGGTCCTACAATATCGAGATAGATCTTATCGAAAGCATGTGAAGCCGTTGTAGTTATTTCCATGGGCGCCTTGATATACCTACAATGCTTCATTTTTTGACACAAAGTACATTTTTTAACGAATTCTTTCACATCGTTGTCTAAGCCTGGCCAGTAAAATTGTCTCTTAATATTATTTGTCATTCTACGTACACCTGCATGACCTGCTGTGGGTAGTAGATGAAAATCGTGTAAAATATAATTTCTTTCTTCTTTATCGTCAATTCGCTTAACTCCTCTTAACACATAAACTCGTGGACCGGTCCAATCCTTTCTATCTTTTATCTCTTTTAAAAACTCTTTAATAAAAGTTTCATATTCATTATTATTTTTTACTATGCATAGTTCACTTATATTTACTTTGTTACAAAAGTCTCTTAGTTTTGACACAAATTCGGCTCGCGTAAATTGTGCTTTAAAACTGAGATTTATAAATAACGTTTTTCTACCACTACTGTAAATAAAACATTCTTCTTCATTAATTACATTATTTTGTATTTTTAATGCATGTATTTCGTCCTCTCCTATAAAAGTCATTTCTACTGAATTACTTGGCTGTTTTAGTATCTCGACTACTTGTGGTTGATCAGGCCTCACGTCGTCGGGATTACTAATACCAGGGGCATTTATTTGTTCTTCTAAATCTAAACGCCTCTTTTGTCCTCTAGTTGTTACTAACATAATTTCATCATTCATCTGTTTTAAATAATCTGATGTTACACTTATTCTTGATAATGCGTCTGCAACACTGTTGTCTTTTCCTTTCACGTATAAAATTTTAAAATTATATTCTTCTAATGCTAATCTAAATTTGAAAAGTCTACTAGAAGGATCTTTCATCGAAAATAAATAAATTAAAGGTCTATGATCTGTCATAATAGTAAATGGTTTACCATACACATATGGCCTAAAATACTTTACGGCCCAAACAATAGCAACTAACTCCTTCTGAATAGTTGGATAGTTCAATTCCGCTTTATTGAGGGGTCTGCTAGCATATGCTACTGGCTTCATATTTTTATTGCATAGCACTGCTCCTACAGCTGTACCTGAAGCATGTGTTTGAATAATAAATTCATTTTCCTCTGAAAAATCTGGAAATTCTAATATTGGTGGAGTTATCAAAGCCTGTTTTAATGTTTCAAATGCGCTTTGACACTCTGTAGTCCAGTTGAATTGTTCATATTTTCTAGTTAATTTATTTAAGGGATAAGTTATTTTAGCAAAATTATCAATAAATTTTCGGTAATAGTTGCAAAATGCTACAAATCTTTTTACTTCATCGGTACTTGTTGGAACTGGGTACTTTTGTAGTACTTCAATTTTTGCTGGATCGGGTAAAACTCCATTTTCTGTAACTAAATGACCTAAATAAAGTATTTCTTTCTTCAAGAATTTACATTTCTCAGGATTTAATTTCAGGTTAACTTTTCTAAGTCTTTCCAGAACATCTGTCAAGTTTTTATTGTGAATCCTTAAATTTCTACCAAATACTATCAAATCGTCTAAATATATGAAACATTTTTCATAAGTTAATCCTGACATCGCTACTGACATAACCCTACTAAAGGCGCTTGGGCTTAAGGCTAAGCCCATCGGCAATCTTTTCATATGGTACTGTCCTGAGGCTGTACTAAACGCAGTGTACTCTCTGCTATCTTTGTCAAGAGCTACTTGGTAATATCCTTGATTTAAATCTAAATGTGAAAAATATACTGATCCAGAAAGAGAGTCCAAAATATCAGTGATATTCGGTAAAGGAAATTTATCATTTACGATACAATTGTTAAGCTTTCTATAGTCAACTACAAGCCGCCACTTTTTACCCTTTTCACTCTTCTTGGGCACTAATAAAATAGGGCTTGACCACTCGCTTTTTGCTTCCTCTATTATATCATCGTTAATCATCTTTTGAATTTGATTATTTACTTCACTTTTCAAAGAATGAGGTAAACGATACTGTTTAACATAAACGGGGTTTATATTAGGCTTTAAAGTTATTGATTGCTCATAAATGTTAGTGGTTGTTAATTTGTCACCGGGCAAAAAGAAAACATCCGAATATTTCGAACATAATTCTTGGATAGAGGTTCGTTCTTCCGAATTTAAATCATTTAATTTTAAAATATTTAATAACTTTTTTGCTCGTTCTAAGCCGTTAGAGTTAGGTTTAAAATCACATAAGTTATAATCTTCAATCGGGTCCATATCCGGTTTGAACATGGGTAAGGTAAGATCATGTTCATTTGTGTTTAAAATTCTAACTGGTAATCTATTATTTTTTATTTTTCCGATACATCCCGCTAAAAAAACATTTTCCGCTAACTGTTTACTATGAATAACACAGTCTCCCTTTATGTCAATGTCCAAAAATAAATAGTGTATTGATTCACTTCGACCTGGAATGTATAACAATTCACTTGAGTAATCTAATGAGTCACGAAGTGCTACCGAATATTCCATTCCATTTTGGCATAAGGTGATGACATTATCTCTCAAGTTGATATTCAGGGCATATTGACAAAGAAAGTCTAAGCCTAATATTCCATCTGCCTTTAAAGGTATACTATCAAAAACATGAAACTTAATATTAAAATCAATAGAACATTGCTCATCACGGTGAGTCAAACTAAGGTGAACAATCCCGTTTGATTGAATCTGACCACCAATACCATTTATAATAGTCTCATCTCTAGTTACACAAATGTTATGAGGTAATGCATCTCTCTTAATAACAGATAATGACGCACCAGTATCTACTAACCAATAATATCTTCTATTTCCTAAATAAAAAGTCAAAAATTTTGCTTTACCATGTAATCCTAAAATACTATGTTTCAACTCGAAAAAACTGCATTTCTTTTGTATCTTCTTCCACTGTGTTTGAACTCATAGGCTCATTATTATAGCATTGATTAGTATAAAATACTCGTTGATTATTTCCACTACTATGAGTTTTATAACTCGATCGATTCTCGTTTGGGTGAAATCCTCCTCGGTTCATATTATTGTATGTACTTCTATTTGTACCACGGGGATGATAGAACATTCTACCACGTGAATTTGTAAAATGGTTTCTACTAGTGTTAGAAAAATTGTTAAAACTACCTCTAGTGTAATTTTTACCAAAATTATGAAAATTTTGCTGGTGCGAATTTCCTTGATAATATTTATTAACATGCATCTTACCTCTACCACGACGTGAAAACTGCATCACACTGTCACCTGCAGATGTCGATGGCGCCGCCAGCTCCTCGTCCTTAGCTGCCTGAATTGCTATCTTTAAGCTATCATAGTTACGCGCTGCTATAATAGTACCTAGGCGCGAATCACTCAATCCATCGGCAAATCTTTTAATAGCTAACTTTTCATTTAAAGGCTTCAGAACTGAAAAGTTTTCAGAGTTACCCTCTGCTTGCGATATGGTTAAATTGGTGAATAACTTTTCCAATTCTGTACCATACTGGTCGATAGTACGCCAACCCTGTGTTGCATTTTGTAACCGCGAATGAATGGCTGTGAAAGATTTTTTAGTCAGGAGATTATTTCGTAAATCTCTTACAAAATCGATTGTAGATGAATATCCTTGAGACATACGGAGTTTAGCATTCTCGGATAAACGACTCTTTAAAACAAATGTTATGAGCAATTTTTTACCTGCCTCTGAAAGCATATCTGCGTACATTTCTATGGAGTCAATGATACTTTTGGTGCTATTCTCGTTACCATTCATAACAGGAATCAAACTACACGCCGTTTTTAAGTCAAATTCCATGATGATATCGGTATTTGGCCTCGCTTCACAATAATCACTGTCACTATCACTTTCAACTTTTGGTTTAGTACATAATTCAATTATTTCCTGGTGATAGTTATTTATTACATTTCTTAATGAATCTAAAGATGATAAAATTTTATACTTAGTATTTTGATTCTGTATAAAATAATTAATTAAGTCATTGCTCTTGTTGTATATAATTTCAGTCTCATGCAATTTATTTTTTATAATATTACCCTTATATCTCGACTTTCCTTTTTTAATTAAATATTTTCTAATTACTTTAAGTTCCTCTAAACATGATAATAATTCATCTTCCATAACCCTATACAAAATAATATATTAATACATACCATAGTCCTTTATTGAGTTACAATAGTAGGGGACACGAGTGTAAGTTGATACTTCTCACAATGATACACAACACTATCTAAACTATTTTAGATTACTAATAATAAGACGATAATTAACACTACATTTAAAGTTTATAATTGTCCCTCTGTCCATTGTTTTTATACAATTTCGCGAACTATTGGTATTATAAAAAAAAACACTTCTATTTATTTTGCACTTATTCACATAATTAAGCACTTTATTTTATAGTTAAACAAATTGATACACCATAATACGCACCGATACAAAAATTATACTATTTTAATTACTTCATTGGAATACGTATCTCGTTTTCTTCACGATTGGCTCTGGAACGGGTGAATGAGTTAAATGACCGTCGGAAATTGTTTTGTTGTATTTGGTCCCGGATCCAGGAATGATGACATTTTTTATAGTTTTTCCATGCAAAATACACAAGCATAACACCGAATAAAATGCATATTACGATGAGCATGATACTTATTGTAGAAACGTGCGTTTTTAGTTCTTCAACGTGAGCAGAATTTTCACCAAGAGCATTCTGATTTACGAACACCGTATCTTTTTCGACGTTGGACCGACACATTTTGATTTAAAAGTTTATAAATTATTTTGTTGAACACATTACACGCTTTGTTTTCTATTAGGTATGTTTTATTAATTTCGCTATTCACTTTTAATGAGAGTGCATCGCGTCGCGTCACAGATCCCAAATATGGCAAGGGTCGCCATGAGGGGAGTTGTGTTATTGAAACAACTGTTCTCGAACGATTACCATTTATTACTCTCTCCTAAAATACAAAGTAACTATATTTATACTAAAGTCTGTCATAGACTATATTACTACACCTCATATTTTAATTGGCTGTTTTAGGTAAATTAGAACGGTGCCTACAATATTTTAATTTATAATTCTAGGTAAATTAGAACGGTACCTACAATATTTTATTTGGTGGTTTTATACGAAATGGAACGGTACCTACAAAATCGTAAGAGCTAGTTCTGGGTGAATTGGAACAGTGCTAAAAGCTTCATTATTGGCGAATTGCTTGGACTAATAAGATATTATTGCGCAGGACCATTTAAGTAAGAAGTACATGAAAATTCGTACCAAATGGTTTAATTTGAATTTTAATGATACTTACAAAATTCTAATATGTAGTTCTATGTAATTTAGAACGATACCTACAAAATTCCAACTGGTAGTCCCATGTGAATGAGGACGGTACCTACGTTTATTTCTATCAAGTTGTTCTATGTAATTAGAATGGTACTTGAATAAATTGCTGCTTACCGAATAGTTCCAAGACCATATCGAACATACCATCATTAGAAACCCTGTAAGAAAATTTCAAATAGCAAAGATAGGTAAGTAAAGAAAATTTTAAAATTAGTATCGATGGTCAAAGCTGTGTTTTACAGTGGCGAATGTTACAGCCTCAAAGGTAAAGACTCTGGCTTTTTGACAGATCGTATATGCCAATGATTTATTATTTTAACAATATTAGTAATGTCAAAGCTGTGTTTTACAGTGGCGAATGTTACAGCCTCAAAGGTAAAGACTCTGGCTTTTTGACAGATCCTATATGCCAATGATTTATTATTTTAACAATATTAGTAATAACAGATGGTGTGGGTAACGTGTTGAAACAATAACTAGGTACACAAAGGTATATTGCGTACGAACTGGCGCAATAATTTTACTAAGTAAAAGCAGACAATCATTTGAGAAGGGCTTTGACCCAAATGACATCATTAAGACACTAAGTGCAGTTCGTTAGATAGAACTCATAATTTTGATGATGCCAGTCCATTTGCATTGGGGACCATTCAATTGCTTCTGATCATGTGATGCTTCTGGTCCACAAAAAAATGCAACAATAATCGGACAGACCGTGAAAGATGTCGCTGTCCAACTAAGACGAGAAGAAGAGAAGAGTTCTTGCGTGGGCTGAGCAGTAGAACACTTGATATATTAAAGTTTCTGACGAATAGTTTCGAGCTAATTCTGTGACCAGGATCTCGGGAGGTCAGAAACATGTGCTTTTGGTGGGCTTTACGTTTGTAATTATATAAATTTAAAATTGAGTACTGTCCGATCGGAGTACTTACCAACATAATTCTCAAACACAAGACATGTTTCCATAATAACATAGGTACCTACTAAGTAATGAAAATGGGATTGTTTTCTCGATTGAGAACTTACATTCAAAATTGATAGGTATGCAGAGTGTAATTTATTTATTTTACACTTTAATGTACGCCAAGTAAATAAAATTATGGGACATAAATACCGTGCAAGGCAAGAAGATAATAGGCGGCCTTATCGCTGAGATGTTGTTTCTACCAGGCAACCTTTGGATGGAGAAAGTTGGTTGAAGGTAATGTTATGTAAAAAAACGAGTAACTTAGATTTCCACTTGGTTTAGTTACCAACCAGTTCAACTCTGGATTCATCTTTGATTGATCATTGATTCTCAAATCAGTGACTACTTTAGTCGTTTTATTATAGTTAAGACTTTGCATACACCCTAATAACACACTAATAGAAGCAATTTACTTCGTGCCATGGTTAGCGTCACAGCTGATAATGGGCGACAGCTTTCTAATATAACTTTTGTAGTATTTGCAAATTTGGTAAGTATAACTGCCTACATATATTACATAGACCTATGGCCCAACAAACGATAAAGTTGAAAACAATTGGACATTGGAAATTTGCCAGTGTAAATTAAAAAAAAAAAAAAAAATGGTTAGACAATTTGCTTAACTATCGTGTCTAATTCAATTACAGGGAAATCTATTTGAGAACATATTTATGTGTCAATAGAGATAATTTACTTTCTTTGATTGAGCAATAAAACTGTGCGAGTGTGAAGCGCTCATAGCCTCCCTGACGTGTTCTACCAACGATTGCTGCGCTGAACATCTTGTGCTGTGGCGGGTGATGAGATGCGTGATCACCTTGTGACATTTAGAATTAGCGTTTCCATGCCTTGAGACTGGTTCCGGTTGAAAACGACAGGTCAGTTGTTGGACCGGGTAGATGTCTGGAGCGGCTTGACTACAGGGATGTATGTATATCGGCGCTTTTGGGGCTATATACGTGATGTAATATACGTACTCGTATAATTTATTTTTAACTAGCGAACGTCGCATGACCTTCACCCGCGTGGCTCCCGTTCCCGTGGGAGTGCAGGAGTAAAGTGTAGCCTATGTTCACTGGGAAGAGCGTGGCTTCCCAACAGTGAGGGAGCCTATTGGTTGCAAATAAACAAACAAACGGGAAATCGAGTCTTTCATCTTTATAATATTAGTATAGGTATAGCATTTTCAGAGGTATATTTTGAAACCAGGCACCGAAATGTAGAAATGAACACGCGGATAAAAGGAAACGTCCGTGGATTTACTGTGGATGTTGGATTTAAAATTGGAGGAAAGGTATATCCCAAGTACCTAATAAAGAAAAGGACGAAGAGTTGTTAACCAGTATTTATTATTGGAAGTTAATGGAAGTATTAGAAAACGAATATATAATTGTTTTATTAACTTTTGTAAAAGGTAGATGTAGGATGTAGCAAATTAAATTATTGTGTAATTGCAAAGTATTTGAAAAGAGTGGCCGTGAGTTTTCTTGCCAGGTTCTTTCTCACAGGCTCTACCTATTGCGAACCTGGCAGTAAATGTAGAATCAGAAATCATGACGTTAATAGTTACAATCTTGATAGAGAAGATCTCTAATAGTTTTTATTAACTTTTGTAAAAGGTAGATGTAGCATATATTGGAACAAATATGGTATTGCACATGACTATGACGTAGGAGTAGGGATACGGCAAAGCTCGGCGAGCCGCTATTCTATCTCCGGATGTCGTGCGCGTGTGACTGTTAGCTAACAAGTGGTTAATTATTTAATACCTCAATACCGAACCCTACAGAAGGCGATTCCCTTTGTTTTTGTAACTACCCCAACAATAAAGCTGCGATAACGAAATAAACCAACCGAATACGAAATTTGGGTACAATCCATTCCCGCAATATAAGGCTATTAATATGTAAATCCAATTAATTTATTATTGTTTATCATGGCCGACCGTAGGTACACGTAAACAAGCTTTATTCGTGTAATACTTTCCATGCCTATAATGCTTATTTTTTCTTCTAAATACAAAAATTTATCTTTTTGTAGCGCTAGAGTATCAACCAGATCGAAATTTGGTCAGCGCAGTCTATTAAAAGAAATTCGAAAGTATCGGTTGTTGAATCTCGTAATTCAGGTGGTGTTGGTAGAAGAAGAATATCCTGGATTTTTTGTCAGTAGTAGGAACAACAAAAGCACCTCTTCTTTCTTCAGAGTTTGAATTCAAGGTTCAAAGCAGCCTTGAGGATCGCCGAACTTCCTTAGAAGAAGAGAAATCAGATTTACATCTGCAACCACAGAGATGATTCTGGGGCATCCTTCCGAGGGCGTACTTGGGGCTCCCAACCGGGATCTTGCTCTATCACTGAGTCCTCTGAAGACCTGACTCCTAAACCTGTTTATTGTTTCTAAAAAGGACCTAAGATTATCAAGCCTTACGCTAAAATTAGGTCATCTATAAGTTAGCATCACTTCGACGATGGTTCTCGAATAACCAATAAAAACAACAACGAGTAGGTACTTTTATAAAGATTCTAGTACAAAAACGTTTCCTTTACCTCCTTCAGCCGTAAATTTTCGCATATGAAAGAAAATCAGTCGATTTTCGGAGCTAATATTTACTTAGCGTATGTGGGTCGCAACTTTAGGAAAATATAAATCAGGGTGTTAGGATTATGGAGGTATCAAGGGGCTTACCGTATACGAAGATACGATCTTGTGTAAACATACCTTATATTTATTATGGCAGTTCCGTAAATATTTGATGGGGAATGAAAGGCGCGATAAATACGGAGATATTTTAGATTAGGTAGTAAAACTATATTCGTTAGGGGAGCAATACATTTCATAGGTTGAAAATATTTAGTGGGTTTATCGTAGGTATACTTCTTTCATATAGCTACTAAATTTAAACAAAGTACATATATAAAATTACTTATTAAACACAAGTCACATCCCAAAGCAACACAAAGCTAACCCAATTTAGCGGCGAAGAGCCATAAATGAGAGGGGTTGACACCTATAGCTATGAGAGGTCTTTAATATCAACGAATACACAAAACTCGCTTGATGAATTTAATACCACGATCTGAACCAATCGCAATGATCTCCCTGCTTCGGTTTTCCCGGACGCCTACAGTATGGGGTTCTTCAAAAGGGGACTTAGAAGGTTTTTAAAGAGTCGGCAGCGCGCTTGTGGCGCCTCTGGTGTTGCAAACGTCCATAGGCTGCGGTGACCACCGGTACATCTGGGGGGGCCGTATGCTTGTCTGCCACTCTAGTGGTATAAAAAAAAAAAAAATAATAATAATAATTGACAGCTATTAGCCAGAAACGGCCGATGAAAACATTGTTCTCAAAATGACTGGCCACTGAAATTCTGATGATCACTATATTAAATTGCTATAAATTATCTTAGGTATAAAAGCCGAGAATCGAAATCAGGACTACAATCCGCTAATATCTACACAGTAAAGGAATTGAAAACTTGACTTTTATAATTCCGCACCCAAAGGGTAAAACCGGAACCCTATTATGCGTGATTTCGCTGTCTGTCTGTCTGTCTGTCACATGCTCGATTCTGATGAACCATGACAGCTTTTCACGCATTAGAAATATATTTCTGTTGCCGATATAACAACAAATACTAAAAGCATAAAAATAATAATACTGAGATTACAACAAACGTAATCTTTAGTCACTTTTTGGATCCTCTGCCCTCTGTGCGTGATACCGACTCTCACTTGGTCGGTTTTTAAAGTTTCGCTGGCTAGATCGGCGTCTTTATCAATACACTAGCGGACGTCACGCGGTTTCACCGGCGTAGTTCCCGTTCCCGTGGGAATACGGGAGTGTAATATAGCCTATGTTCACCGCAAAGAGTGTAGCTTCCCAACAGTGAAAGAATTTTTCAAATGAGTCCAGTAGTTCCGGAGCTTATTCGTTACAAACAAACAAACAAAAAAACAAATCTTTCCTCTTTATAATATTATCTTTATCAATACATGAAAAGTTTATCTCACCTTTGTAATGTTACCGCTCCATTGAATTTTAGATAAGTCTGCCCCAGGAAATCACACGGCTCGAACTCGTCCGTTGTTATTGAAACTTTAACAAGCTTACTTCCAAAAAAAACAAAGAAACGAACAGATACTTCAGACCCTATGATGAAGGTCTCGAAAATTCCTTCATCGATGGCTACTGTCTTAGCGACTTGTTTGGTTTTCAAACAAGTCACTAAGACAGTAGCCATCGATGAAGAAATTTTTAAATTTCTGGAACTTGTGAAAGGAGAACATTTGCTCACGCAGGGTTCCGTACCAAAAATCAATAGAAAATCACGTTTGTTGCATGGGAGCCCCGCTTAGTATTTTTTTCAGTTTTAGTATTTCTTGTTATAACGGCAACAGAAACACATCATCTATCAAAAAAAATTTGGATAGACAGGTGAACGGTGAAATCTCGTGAATTTTAAAAACGTTTTTACCTTTGGGCACAGAACCCTAAAAATACCTTTGCGAAACTTTGCAACTTTGAGTTTTAAAACTAGCGTTTTAACTCAAAGTTGCAAAGTTTCTAGATCAATAAGATTGATTCTCAAAATGTATATGCAAGAAATGTTTCCAGTTTTTGCAATGATCTTTAATCAGGTTTTAAAGCGATCGTAACACAGCTAGCTCAGTGTCCCACATAAACGATTAGTATGTTTTTGATCTTACCATACTCGTAAGACTCACCGTTTGTGGCATTAGTGTTTTGCGTTTCTGTACTTAGGGAGGCACGTTATACTTCCGTTTTTTTATACGTGTCTAAAATCCTGCAGGGATGCTATGCCGGACTCCTACCGACTAAAAACCACACGTTTCCTACCTAATGCCCACGGTTGGGAGCCCCGGGTAAGCCCCCGGAAGGATGTCCCCAGGACTGCCAATTGTTTGGTTAAGCGAAGTTAAAGGAAAATTTTGTACAGCAGGTCGCCACAGCCTGTTCCGAACTTTAAGAACAGGGTAATAGAAAACTGGAACTAGATGAAGAATCTTTGTACGTAACCTCTTCATCCGGCTAGGCGGCCTCACTTTTCTCGTCAGTCTCTTTTGAAATATTATTTCCTACAACTAATTGTAAAAATGGGACCCTATTCATGAGACTTCGCTGTCCGTCCGTCTGTCTGTCTGCCGTTCTGTCTGTCTGTCTGTTGGTCTGTCCGTCACGAGGCTGTACCTCAAGAACCGTAGTAGCTAGAGAGCTGAAATGTCCACAGATAATATATTTCTGTTGCCGCTATAACGGCAAATACTAAAATAAGAAAAATCTATACATATAATAAAATGATAGAAAAGTCAAAACTGTACATTGGAAATATTCAAAAAAATACTCATTGGGTGTTCAAGATACCAAAGCCGAAAATATATTTAAAAATAATTTTTGTTCCTTTGTCTGCTTGCTTTGCTTTGTCCGGAAGGATCTCGAAAAGTACTCAATAGATTTGATTCAAATTTTGCACAAAAAATAATTAACTAAGGGTAGGATCCTCAAATAGGCAATATATTATCACGCTAAATATCCTAGGGGCTAAGCAGAGAGCAATCAAATTGGCATTATAACACAATTTTCACGCGTACGAAGTCACGGGCAAAAGCTAGTAATATTATTAAAGGGGTGCTCTCATACAACAAACATGATTCTCGTGTTTTGGTACGGAACCCTCCGTGCGCGAGTCCGACTCGCACTTGGCCGGTATCTGTCCTTCTCGTTCCTAAGTGCCAGTACCTCCTGTTGCCGTCTGCAGATCAATCTTTAGCAACGGTTGTCTACTACGTGTATATGAACCTCTGCCCTTATTCCTTTGAACAGAGTCCTGATACATCATCTCGTCTCCTCATATTGAAAAGAACCGGATGACGATTTAATTTCGGAATACATTCTCACGAGGCCGGGTAACGGGAATCCTACTAAATATTATAAATGTGAAAGTTTGTAAAGATGTTTGGATATTTGTTACTCAATCACGCTCTAACGGCTGTATGGATTTGGCTGAAACTTGGTATTGGGATGGAGTATAGTTCGGAATAACACATAGGCTACTTTTCAACCCGGGAAAATATTCCCACGGGAAGCGGGAACGGAAAACAAATTTCACGCGGGCGAAGCCGCTGGCATCAGCTAGTATAAACATAAAATAACACACGGGAGAAGCTGCGGGAACCACTTAGTAAAAAATAAAACCATATTACTTCACTCATTATGCAATCGAATACATTTTTATGAGATTATGCTTGTAATTCCATTACAAGCATTAGGGTGATAAACAAATGCGGTAATCAAAACTTGGAAATAAAAAAAATGCTTTTTGGTACTAAAAATCAACTTTTATTATAAAATGTTACAAAACGGTCATATTATGATTAGATTTTGAGATCAAAACTTTAATTTAAACAAAATAGGTCACATTTTCATTTTTCAGGGTCCACTGAAAAGACCTAAAAATCAACAGAAAAGATAAACTTAGGTCTAAACGCAATAACGGTCATATATCAAAACCTCTTAAACTTACACACGATATAACTAGAGTGTACATTAATGCTTAAAATGTTAAACAAAACATGTTATACAATAATCTCGGCTTAAAAAAATAAAAACAAATTATCCACGGAAGAGATGTCTCTTCCGTTAACATGAGGCATAAAATATCAAAAATATATGAAAAAATAATCATGAGCAATTAGGTATTATTCTTTAAATCAAAATAAAGAATCTTCATCACTGTTCGAAAATGGGATGATAATCCTTTTTTTTATTGGTCGCATAGGAAAAATGTCAGACTCATCGGAATCATAAAATACTCTGGATCTTTTCTTAGGAGGAGCAGGCATACTTAGAATGAATTCTTCCTCTGGAGTTATTAAATCAGACCTAAAAGTGACTGTGTCTGATTGAGATGAAGCTACACTTCTAGGGGATAAGGCACCAACATTAGACACAGAACTTGGAGGAGAATTCGACATAGCCCTCAAGTGTTGAACTGTGATCTGGCCGATTTCAAAATGTGGACAAATCATTTGTGCTGAACAGGATAAACAACTTAGTTGTCTAAAATGTAAAATATTTGGCTCATTTCGACTCCAAGAGACTTGATGTATTTTTAATGTCCCCTTAAAAGCTTTGACTGAGCTCTGATCCATGATGTCTTGAATTTCTTGAATATTAGGATCACCAATACCATAAATCTCTATACCTCTACAATTTTCCTTTAAACAAGTCATAAGACCATCGTAATTGGACACATCTTTACCCATTGCAACTGAATTATCACTTATTCTCTTAACACAGCCACCTACACCATCAGGCGCTCCTTTGCCATGACCTTTTTTGCTGTAGTGCCATATAATATTGCTTACATTATCCAATTCTTTACCCAAGAAACATGCAATCAAATAAAACATAGACTTATTTCTGTATTGTGTGGTTGGACCGTCACTCAATATATGCAAATCTGTCAAGTTGGGACTTATTTCCTTAATTCTATGAATAATAGGTCTAAGATGAGCACAAATCATCACCGGGTCATGTCGCAAATTTTCCGAGATAGTGCACATTGATGTTGTTTTAAAACCACTGTCTGGAGACTGCAAGCTATTGTTATAGTATACACATGTGTGTAGGGACAACTGGGGTTTCGATCCACCAAAGTGAGCAGATTGTACTTCAGTACTGTATTTACAATTATAGTTTTCCGAGAAATCTATATGTAACAAACCTTCTGAAGGAGATAATTGTTGTTTAATACTTTGAATTGACCTAACCTGATGAATTAAATTAGCCATATGCCGCATATAAACTGGTAAATTTGAGTTAAACAATCGTACAAGAGAAATCTTTGTAGTCTTTACTGTCTCTTTAATACATTTCTTACATTGTTTCTCCTTTCCTTTTATTATTACGCCAACTTTTTTAAAAACCCATCTGTCGTATGTAATAAGATCATTTTCATTAAAATCATTAAATGTAATTTTTTTATTTTGGCAGTCTTTGCATGTTCGCTCTAAACAATTACGATTAAGTGTATTATTGCAGCACATTGCCTTAGAAACATCAGAAGCAGACCCATAGGATATAATTTGTGCCTTTTTAGTGATCGTACCACATTGCCACTATTCTCATGTAATGCACAGAGGCATGTGTTTCTTGTAGCAGCTTTCGGAAACAGAACCCAAAATGGACGGTATCTTCGAAAGGTTTGATAAGAAATTTTCATCCCTGTTTGATTTTGAAAAATTACATGTAAATTTAAAAGAGTGTCATTCAGTAAACGTATCTGGCGTTTGCTTTTCTTTCTGGTAATAGTTTCGTTTTTGCCAGCGGTCAGCCTGCTATACTCATCTTGTATTAAAAAATCATGCACAACCTTCCTTAAGTCTCTCTTTAGTGTGTTTTTGCTAGCATTATCGTTATTAACCACTTTACGTTTGTTTTCATTCAGTCTTCTAACACGCATTCTGTACTTTTTAATTTTTTTCTGCAAATCCAAAACTTTTAATTTTAACCCTTTATTTTCACTCTTAATTTTTTTCTTATTGCGAGCAGCAATTGCCCTCCCAACTTCAACGCGTGAAAATGACGAAGAAGGACTCGACGGCGGAGTATTATTTTCCAAAAGAATAGCAGTAGCTTTTTGCATTTTTATCATATCGCGGCGTTTCTTTGATTTTTCACGCCACATTTTTCTTATTCGGCGCTGTCTTCGTGGAGTATACTGGTCAATAGTTTTAATGTCACCCCTTTCTTTCTTTCTGTGGTATCTTTCTCTATCCTGTTTACGTATTTCTTCTTTTTCCGTCTCGTTTAGTTTTTGGCGTGCTCGACGCATACTCATCTTTTTCTGCTCACGTCGCCTAATCTTTTTCTCTTCATCGCTCAACTGAAGCTTGGATCTAGATGTACGCGGCATTTCTACCTGAAATATGGAAAAATCGCACTTATACACACCGCTTCATGCATATAAAGCAAGCAGAGCACGCAATTTACATTAAATCGTATTCCACTGCAGTAAATTAACCACTACACTAATATTTAGCACATTAGGGCCAACAAAAAAATTATTAGTGTAGATAATTAGTGTAATAAAAAAACCAATAAAACATTCAAATAGTTTGATATTAACCCTTCAACACACTAAAAAAATATATCGAAAATCGGTAATCACGTGGACCTAGCTCCACCACCCTAAAAATGAAAAAAGATTTCCCATTTCCCAAAAAAAAATTTTATCTCACTTACCAGACCAAATTTTTCAATTCTGCAAACAGCAACCGGATTATTGATAAATTGTTTATTTTACTGTGTATAATAATAAACAATAATGAAAACACATTATTTATAATAAAAAAACAAAACACACACGCACACTTGCACTTGGTACACACGCACTCAACAAAAAAAACATTGATTACTCTACCACCACACCATATTTTACGATCCTGTAAACACCAACCGGATTATTGATATATTGTTTATTTTACTGTGTATAATAATAAATAATAATGCAAACACATTATTTATAATAAAAACACGAAACACACACGTACTACACAAACGCACGCCATCCATGCGCAATCCACTCTCAACTTCAACTGTTCGATTTTTGTAAATAATTCTGGCCCATTGACGTCATTTCATAAGATTCCAAAAACAAGAAAATGTTATAAACTACACATGCAATAAACCTGTTCATTGAAAAGTAGGACGTACGCAGGCTAAATTTAAGTTTAAAGTCGTCTGGGTAGGTGCGGCGACCGGTCGCCGCGCGGGGCTTTACGGAAAAACTTGATTATTATGCGCGGCGACGGGTCGCCGCGAGGAGCTCTAAGGGTTAACCCTTCGGTGGACATTATGTCCACAGAGAAGGCTTGTCCACGGAAGGGTAAACTTATCATAAAATACAATTCAAAACTCAAAATTTTGAGGTTAGTAAACAAGTCATGCGGTTTTTACAAATGGCCCCCAATATCACACTAGGAAAATTGCAACATGTAATTTTAATGATAGTACTTACCGAAATAACACTGTAACAGAAAAGTTGCAACGATCTTTGCCATAAATCATAAAGAAACACTTATTTAAACAAAAGTTTTTTTGATTTTCACACAGAACAAAACCTCCACTTTGAATTGCAAGTTTTAACTGACAGCTAAACAGTACTGCCAACAAAAATAAATAAAGTCATGTTACGTTTCGTTTATTCAGCATCAAACATATATTTTAGTCAGTCAACGGAAGGGGTCGCAAGAACTGATAACATTATGTTTATTTGTTTTAACTTCCATAATTATGTGGATAATTTTTTACCATGTTATTTTTATATAACTATACAATATGGGTAACAAAATTAGTGACAAATAAATTTTAACTTATTGCTTACAATATTTTTAATATGTACATAAACTTATGATCGTGGACTGGAAACAGTCCACGGAAAGGGATGAAATCGATACTTTTTTTTTTTTTTTCAAATACCTAAAAATAATAATTCTGGTGTAAGGTAAATTAGTACCTTGTTCATTAAATTAAATTTTTTAACTAAAATAATGATATATTTGGTGTTTTTTCATTTAGTTTTATAAGGAGCACAGTTTTTTCTTATGTTCTGTTTATGACCCTATGTAAATCAATTACTGATCAAATAGCTAAGTATTTCAATTACGACCGCCTCTATAGATTCGTTTAAGATGTCTTATCGAGTTACAAAGTAGCGTTTTGCAATATTAAACTTGTAAAATTGTATCGTAATTTCAAGATGTATAAGTTCAATGATGTTCGGGCCACACTAAGGGGAAATGCCACTAATTATCGCGTTGATGGACGTTAAACGTTAGTGTAGCCACCGAATTATCGCGATAATTCGACAACGGCATTCACATTGCCGTTTGACGTTAGGCGATAGCTCAAGTGGCGGCACATCAAAGAGATTAACGCGAGAATTATTACGTTGAAGCGGCCACACTATGTGTGTCAGTGCGCACCGTGAGAGTGTGACCGTTTTCAGTATTTTAATACTTTTTTGGTATATTTTATTGACTTTTTTCGATATCAGTATATTAATGTAAAAGTCAGTATTTTTGGGTATATTTTGAATAAAGGTTAGGGTAAAGGTGCTCCCTCACCGGGAGCATTCGCCTGTAATGTAACAAATTAGATTCGACTTTGAGCATTACGTTACGGCCTGCCTCCCTGACCGACGAGCGTTCGCATGTAATGTAACATTTATAGATTCGACTCGAGCATTACGTTACGATGCTACCTCCCTGACTGACTCGAGCATTCGCGTGTAATGTAACATTTATAGATTCGACTCGAGCATTACGTTACGATGCTACCTCCCTGACCGACACGAGCATTCGCGTGTAATGTAACATTTATTATGGACTAGCTGATGCCCGCAGCTTCGCCTGAGTGAAATTTTGTTCTCTTTTCCGCGTCTCATGGGAACTTATTCCCGGGATAAAACTTGTATCATTTCAGACTATTATCTATCTCTGTAGGTGATTACATGATAATTTTGCAATCCAATATGGCCGCCGCGCCGAAATCACAAAATTTCATGATGGGTATCGTTTAAGGGGGTTTTTGGTATGCTGAGTACGAATTTCGGGTTAATTTAGAGATCCAATATGGCCGCCGCGCCGAAATCACAAAATTTCATGATGGGTATCGTTTAAGGGGTTTTTTGGTATGCTGAGTACGAATTTCGGGTTAATTTAGAGATCCAATATGGCCGCCGCGCCGATATGACAAATTTTCATGATGGGTATCGTTTAAGGGGTTTTTTGGTATGCTGAGTACGAATTTCAGGTTAATTCAGAGATTCGAATATGGCCGCCTCGCCGTTATCACAAAATTTCATGATGGGTATCGTTTAAGGGGTTTTTTGATATGCTGAGTACGAATTTCATATACAGCATGAAATTCGTACTCAGCACCGCGCCGAAATCACAAAATTTCATGATGGGTATCGTTTAAGGGGGTTTTTGGTATGCTGAGTACGAATTTCGGGTTAATTTAGAGATCCAATATGGCCGCCGCGCCGAAATCACAAAATTTCATGATGGGTATCGTTTAAGGGGTTTTTTGGTATGCTGAGTACGAATTTCGGGTTAATTTAGAGATCCAATATGGCCGCCGCGCCGATATGACAAATTTTCATGATGGGTATCGTTTAAGGGGTTTTTTGGTATGCTGAGTACGAATTTCGGGTTAATTTAGAGATCCAATATGGCCGCCGCGCCGATATGACAAATTTTCATGATAGGTATCGTTTAAGGTGTTTTTTGGTATGCTGAGTACGAATTTCAGGTTAATTCAGAGATTCGAATATGGCCGCCTCGCCGTTATCACAAAATTTCATGATGGGTATCGTTTAAGGGGTTTTTTGGTTTGCTGAGTACGAATTTTAGGTCAATTTGGCAATCCAAGATGGCCGCCGCGCCACCGTTGTTAAATTTCATGCTGTATATTGTATGAGGGGTTTTTTGGTATGCTGAGTATTAATTTTATGATAATTTTGCAATTACAAAATTATAAAAAGGTGAAATGTGGGTATATAAATATGCCTCTGCCTACCCCTTCGGGGATAAAGGCGTGATGATGAACCTAAACGATACCCATCATGAAATTTTGTGATAACGGCGCGGCGGCCATATTGGTTCTCTAAATTAACCCGAAATTCGAACTCAGCATACCAAAAAACCCCTTATACGGTATCAAACATGAAATTTTACAACGGTGGCGCGGCGGCCATATTGGGTTGCAAAATTAACCAGAAATGCGTACTCGTACTACTATTTTTTTCCCAAAAGCATTTGACATCTTAGATCGTATGTCCACCTATTTTAAATACGGACCAGTGTGCAGCCGGCCAGCCGCAATAAAAAAAGCGCACTGATGTTACAAGTTGTATCAAAACATTACACATTGTTTCATTACAAGGTGCGCAAAGCGCATTGATGTTACGAGTTGTATCAAAACGATACACATTGTATCATTACAAGGCGCGCATTGTAATGCTCGATTCTCCTCCCTCACTGGTGTAACCTCGTCTTGTATCATTACAAGGCGCGCATCGCAATGCTCGGTTCACCTCCCTCACCGGCTTTAATTCTCGACTCGTAACGTAACATTACGCGCGAATGCTCCCGGTGAGGGAGCTACACCTCCGTGTCTCACGAACATTGAAGTTCTGGTAATTTCCCGGATTTTTTCCATAATAAATTTCATTTGGGAGCATAGATAATCTTATGTTCAATAGTCCCATTAGCCAATGGAACCACGGTTAAATTACTATTTATATATATTACTATACTGGGTGTAACAAAATTACCTCTCCAAATTTCATGAGATGACTTGGCATTGGAAATCAAATACAAATATTTAATAAAAAAGGGGGGTAAATTTTTTCATTTTTTTTTATTTTTTGTCGCACATTAAGAATTCATTTTTTACCGCGGCAATTCGAGGTAACATGGTCGCCGTGGCAAAACAAACACAGAGCACCCGTCTGGCTGTCGTTGTCGCTTTCTACTGCCGCTCAGTAGCGATAGAAAGGGTGAAAATAGGATAAAATAGGACCTTTAAAACGGCTTTACGGTTAAGGTATTCATGTGATTTTTTTTTCTTCATTTTTGTAATGTTTCTTGACTGATGCCACGGCACGTGACAAAATTTGGATAGGTAATTTTGTTACACCCAATATATTACATTAAATATTAAATAGGTACTTAAAAAGTACCTAGGTACAGGTATTTTTAATTATTGTTCTTCAAGGTGTGCAGTTACAATAAACATAAAAAAACCGGCCAAGTGCGAGTCGGACTCGCGCATGGAGAATTCCGTCCACCGAAAAGGGTTAAGATATACCTATCACGTTTGATGACATGTATGAAAGCCTCCCATAATATTATTTTAATATAGCGGCAACATAGAGAGGAGACAGACAGCGAAATCTCAGGTAGGTTCCGTTTTAACCATTGGGTACCGCACCTTAAAAAAATTTCAGCATTTTTGTTCTGCTGACGTTAGGAATGCGGTTGGCACTGTCATTCCAGCTCGCGGGGACAGCTGGGTGTGGGGCTCCCGGTCCCGGAACGGGGCCGTCCTACCCATTAAACCTGGTGGTATTCCTCCTCCCTATAGCCGGGAATCCGGAAAGCCGGGAAAATTCTTTGGCTTTCGGCCGAGAGCCAAAGAATTTCCAAAGATTATTCCCGTCGAGAACCGTTCGGCGGCTCTTCTCGGGGGAGCAAGATGGGAGGTTCCCCCGGAGCTCGCTAAGGACCTGAAAAAATAAAAACCCAATTCCTCATCGCAATGATTTTTTTCTTTGTAGGGTTTGTTGCAATAACATTCGGTAATTTTTTTTTACGAAGCGTGTTGCAGGTGAAAGACGTTGAATTCAATCCTTCAAATAAAATGTTAAATGTAAATTCTAGGTTCTTCTTTTATAAAAATAAGGTAGTAATTAAAGAATAAACACGTTTTGATAATCGGTATTTTTATCGGTATATTTTCTCTGTACCAGTATTATATATAGATACATTTCAGTATATTTTTAAGGAGCTAAGGTATTTTTGTAAAATTTAATTCGGTCACACTTAACGTCAATTTTAACGCCAAGAATGGGCATTCACGCGAGAGTTATTACTTTAAAGCGGCCACGCTACTCAAATGGTGACGTTAAGAATTAACGCCATAATTAGCGCAATATTTATCGCGATGATGGGCATTGACGTTTTCTTTAATGTGGCCCCGGCATGAAGAATGTTCACTAATTTAGATTTTTAGCTTATTGTATTCTCCGTCAAAAATAAAAAATATATGTGAAAGAATTATTTTGGTACCTACGTCAATTACTTCCCAAGTTATAGAACTTAAAGTGAGCCCGCGACCGCTGGCCCGCGCTCGCACCGTATGACGTCACACAATAACAGTCGCTCAGTCCGTTCGCGCTAGTCAGTACCGCTGCCTTAGGGCTCGTTTAAGGAGACGCGGGGCGTCAAGCGTCGCGTACGGCGTGGCTTGCAGCGGCGCGTAAAGCGATTTGACCGTTTATAGTCAGGCGGCGCGTGAAGCGGCCCGCGTAGCGTCACGCGAAAAATCAAACATATAGAAATGTAGGAGCTCGTTTAAGGAAACGCGGGGCGTCGAGCGACGCGTGCGGCGTGGCTTCCCTCGAGGCTGCATCCGCCGCGTGGTACGCAGCGACACCCGCTGCGTCACCCGCTGCGTCACCCGCTGCGTCACCCGCTGCGTCACCCGCTGCGACACACGCTGCGTCTCGTCTCGACATTGGATGAAAACATTATTTATAAATGATAATGATATGTATATCAATATTTCAAAAATATCAATATTATATATCGTTTATAAATATCGATATTTTAGTAACGATATTGTAATTGTAACCCAAAATATCATAAAATCATTAAAAAATAAAATCATTGTTTTGGGTTGTATTGCGTTCATAAAGCCCCCCGTATAATATTTTTTCTTATTTATCTCCCATGTACAGACAGCGACCTGTTACGATTTTATTATATGTATTGATTAGGAGGGTTCTGCTCCGGAGGGATTTATTGTGGTGTAAATTCGGAGAGGCCTACGTCCAGATTTGATTGATTTTGGCTATCTAATTTAAATTACCAAAACTATTAAAATATAAAGTTAACACTTGGCTGCCACCGCCACGGTGGCGGAGTGAAAGTGCATGCGACTGCCACACTGAGGTCTTGGGTTTGATTCCCGAGTCTGATCTGGGGTTCAAACCGATGGGCCGATCGAAAAAAAAAAAAAGACGTGTGGCACTCGGGGACTGCCGCGGTAAAGCTATTACATAGCATTTTTTACCAACAATGCTAGTATAATTATTTCTATATAAGAATACTAGCTGATGCCCGCAGCTTCGCCCGCGTAAAATTTGTTACCGCGGGAAGTTATTCCCGGGATAAAAGGTAGCCTATGTGTTATTCCAGACTATAATGTATCTTTGTACCAAATTTCAGCCCGATCCGTTCAGCGACTTGAGCGTGAAAGAGTAACAAACATCCACACTCACAAACTTTCGCATTTATAATATTAGTAAGATTTTAAGGCCTATGTTCAACAAAGTAAAGTACCAAGTACCTACTTGACTGTGATCATTTAGGCTTCTGGACTTTTGGCCTATTGGCCTTTTGGACTTTTGTTCTATTGGACTTTTGGACTTTTGGACTTTTGAACTTTTGGACTTTTGGACCTTTTGAAGACCCAAAAGTCCTCAAAGACCGAAAAGTCCCAATAGTCCCAAAAGTCCCAAAAGTCCCAAAAGTCCCAAAAGTCCCAATAGTCCCAAAAGTCCCAAAAGTCCCAAAAGTCCCAAAAGTCCCAAAAGTCCCAAAAGTCCCAAAAGTCCAAAAGTCCAAAAGTCCAAAAAACCAAATTCCAAAAGTCCAAAAGTCCAAAAGCCCAAAAGGCCAAAAGTTCAAAAGTACAAAAGTCCAAAAGTCCTAAAGTCCATAAGTCCAAAAGTCCCAAAGGCCAAAGTCCAAAAGGCCAAAATTCCACTCCACCTAACCTCACCCCACCATACCTCACACCAATTCACCTCACCACACCCCACTTCACTTCACCCCACCCTACACACCTCAGCCCACCCCACTTCACCCTACTTCACTTCATATACATAGGTACACGTTATGCAAATGCTCACGTGTACACGTTGGTATATGAAGTGCGAGATACACGAACGTGGCCGAGCCTGGCCGAAGGTAGCCGAGAGTGTGATTTATTTTCGTGACACAATTTCTGGATTCGGTCTCCACGCAAGGCCCGCGATAGAAGCTATGCAATAGCTTAATAGGTATTTTGTTTTAGAACTTTTTAAGAAGAACAATTATTTTGTAATAAATTATTTTTATGTAACTTCAACCATTTACGCAGAGGCGCAACGGATACTCTTATAACGATTAAATGTTTTCCGTTTTCGAAACATTCCTCATTGCTGCACCGCTCCTATTAATCTTAGCATTATGTTATGTAGCCTATAGCCACTATCAATAAATGTACCTACTTACTATCGAACAATTTTTGAAACCCTACCAGTAGTTTCAGTAAGGCTTGCCTTGGTATGATGTGATCATGGTCCCTTTGCAGCGTGTGTCCAATCCAGCGCAGCAGCTACATTTCCGACGTTTGATCTGTTGGTGGATAGGGGTCTCACTGCAGCGTTCCAATAGTCTTATGTTCGTGATGTTCTCGGGCCCGTATGTACCGAGGATCCATTGGAGGCAGCGTTTGACGAAGACTTATCGCTGGTAGCTGGTGCGAAATGTCTTTAGTGACCTTCCATGTCTCGCATCCGTATAGCAGTTAGCAGTACAGTTTTAACGTTTACTTTGTTTTGAGTTTCACTCTTCGTGTCCATTTTCGCAACTGCCTACGGGGCGCAGCTGTGTAAAGGTTGTTCGGGCGTTGGCGAGACTCGAAATGATGTAGGGTACTCTTCTATCCCATCAGTTTCTGACACGACACTCCCGAGGTACGTGAATTAGTGCCTCCACCACATCTCTTGCGCCTGTCGATTTTAATTTCAGTCCAGCCATTCGCTGCCTCATCCTGCTCGTTGTCCTGCACGTTGTCCTGCAGACATGCATGACGGCGTGTGTGTGTGCCTCAGCAGGCACAGGACATCGGCATCATTTAAATCCTCCAGGATATCAGTATTGGCCCCATTCTATGCCCCGCCGATTGTTCTTTGCGGTATTCAGCATTATACCATCTATTTTCTATGGATGGTTGTTAACTATCCTGTTATCTTCATAACGATCCTCTAAGGTAGGTACAGTATGTATTTTCAAAAGAGTTTGTGAACTCTATTTTTAAATTCTTTTTCAGAATATTGATGACATTTGATTGATGTCATTTTATACACGTTACGTCCACTACATTGATACATGTAATAAAATTCTAACACGCGTCGGTGTTTGTATGTAAATTGTTTATACTGAGGAAAATTCTATACTGAGGAATAGCTTTAACCATTAAGCTCTATTTTGATTAAGCAAACAGGGCAGATTCACACGCTACTTGATGAGTATGATTAATAAATACCTCTAATTTCATAGACCTTGTGTGACGTAAACAAAGTTGCGAGGGTCAGCTAGTTAAAAGATAAAACAATAGGTTTCTTCTTATCTACTTAAAAACTATTTTTACAAATTTTATGGTAATAATAGACATTCTTTGAAATATGCATGTATGGTATTGTTGTGAATTTTATGACACGTTTAAAGTACATAGGTGTGGGATAGATGGCGCTCGCGGCTACGTCAGCATGAAATTTTCTTCCCGCTTCCCATGGGAACGTACTCCCGGGTTTGGTTATCTTTATAGCAGTATTATATATAAATTAACAAAACAAAAAATAATACTGCATTGGTGATAATAATAATAAAATGTATCTATATAGAGTACTCACTCATTTTCTTTCACTATTTTTCGTGACTTTCTTCATTAATAAATGCACTTTGTTTATTCATATTTAAAACACTTTTTACACAAATTATACGAGTACAGTTCACTGTTGTACATAGATGATGAATACCTATACACCTATAGTCGAATTTTTATTTAGACGAAGTAAATTGACAGCAACTAATGTAATTGACAGCATCGAAATTGTCATTTCACATTAAGAACTCTAAATTTGACCAGCACTCTTAATTCAACTTTGGTCGAGTGGTTAAGACGCGGATCGGTACGCAGAAGGCGCAAGATCGATTCTGGGTACAAGCATCAATTTTTGGATTATTTGATTTGACATAATAATAATATATAACGACTGCAGAGTTCATAATTGACGTAAACAAAAAAAAATATGAAGTGCGAGACGAGATACACGAACGTGGCCGAAGGTAGCCGAGAGTGTGATTCGTTTTCGTGACACAATTTCTGGATTCGGTCTCCACGCAAGGCCCGCGATAGAAGCTATGCAATAGCTTAAAAAATTTTTCCAAGTTTGAGTGTTTTCCATCTACATGTACTTATTATTATTATTTATTAATTATGTTTTTTTTTTTTTTAATACTGCTCGTATTAAAAAAATTTGAAGTTGTCGTGTCTGTACAACAGAGATATGGCTATGCTACATGGAGGGAAAGTACCTTAAATATTGTAGATGGAACATTTTACTGAAAGAAGACATTATTTTAATTTAAAAAACAACTTAAACTGCTCATAAATTTTAAATATGGAAAAAGAATTGGTTTCGAGCAGGATTCGAACCTGCGTCTTCGGCGATCCGTGCCGACACGTTATCAACTCCACCACCGAAACCGACTGGGAACCAACCAAATTTTCCACCTTATTATACGTCTTGGGGCGACGTAGGCACCATCTACCGGCACTTTTTAGAAAGTTACTAAGTGAATTGCACCTATATTCATTCGATTTATGATGAAACCAGCCCGAACATTAAGATTATTTTTGAAAAGCAATTAGTATGCTAACTGATCATAATTTTTTTTTCTGCCGTGCCGTCTAAAATTGCGGTTTATTTCGTATTAAAAAAAACTACTTACTAGATCTCGTTCAAACCAATTTCCGGTGGGAGTTTGCATGGCAATGTACAAATTTTTTTTTATTTAATATTCTCTTATTTCAGAAGTTAAAGGGGGGGGGGAGGGGAGGACACTTATTTTTCCACTTTGGAAGTTTCTCTCGCGCTAACTATTCAGTTAAGAAAAAAAAATTAAATTCTCAATAGCATTTTTGAAGACCTCATCAACACGCATGGCTTTGATGAGAAAGAAATTTGGAGTTTCAGTTCTAAATATGGAGACCCCCAAAATTGTTGCTTTGGTTTTTCATTTTTTTTGTAAAATTCTTAATGCGGTATACAGAATACTTCTACTTACTAAGTTTCAACAGCATAGGCCTTATAGTTTCGGAGAAAAATGGCTGTGACATATGGACGGACGGACAAACAGACAGACAGATATGATGAATCTATACGGGTTAGATTTTATTTTTAAACTATCGCGGTGTCTAACGCTCAAACTTGTAGTATGTCGCGTGAAGTCCCGAATTCTACAAGTATGAGAAGGGTTAGATTTTCTCCATTTCGCTACGGAACCCTAAAAGAGCTTTAGTACATCTGTTCCCGATTAGGAATAAGAAGACGCATATTATCTCTAGCTAAGCCTTTAAACCTTAGCCTCCTATATCCCTAGTCCTCTTAGTTTATCCTAGTTTTAGAGTTTTAGGATATAACATTCTTCTCACACATATTTCTACCTACTGCCCTACTTAAGCTAAAAAAGGGTTAAGCCACATTTTGTCATTTTCGAGTTAATAATACAAAGTGACACAGCGCAAAATTCTCTACATTTCCCTCTAAGAACCATACCTGTATCATTATTTATTACGGAGATACAGAGTGTCAGCTAACCGTTAAGTGACACATTTTTTATAGTTTGCTTAGTTAAAAATTAGCTAACCCACAAGACTAGATTACAACAGGGGTAAAGTATCATAACTTCACGAAATCTAAATATTTTATGTTCAATTTTCTTGGCTAAAATAAAGTTACTCATTAATGCTAGTCTTATGTCCAGTTAACATCCTATAACTCAGCAAAAGACTAGCCAAGTTTCAGCTAATCTCACAACAAAGCTAAATTATAAAAGGGTTATCATCAAAAACTTTATTAAAAAACAGTTATGATCCTTTAACCCCTTTTTAAGTCAATTAAAACAAGTAATTTTAAACATAATAAACATCAGCAAATAGGGTTTAAACCTCATTACTAGACTAGAATAAAGTTATCTGGTGTTCACATTTCATCACCAGGCATCTCGGCTAGTGTATTTAGACTTGATTCCTGTACTAACAAGAAGTTCGGCAATCGAAATATAGTAAGTATAAGAAGACATTAGTCACGAAATTCTGTAGTTCTAGGTCAACGGGAAGTAGGTACCTACATTAACAATTTTGATTTTCATAATACTTACTGTTGAAATATACGTTTCTTTGCGACATAAACAACCTTGACTTTTCCGAATTAACTTCAAAGTTTGACGTTTTTACAGCTTCAAGGAACTCATAGACTTGTATATAATGGTGTTAAGTTCAAGTTAATACCTCTTCGCATTCACGAGATAAAGGGTCTTGACACTCAGACGGACGGGCGGACGGATGGACGGACGGACGGATGTGTACGTACTAAACCCTCGTTGGGCTAGTCCACCTCGACTCGCACTTGTCCGATGTTATTTCAGTAACTTTTTGTAGTCAGGTTTTTATAAAAATAAGTTTATTTGGGGTTTTATTTACCCACGACTTTAACAAAATTTTACATTGTTTGTTATGAGCTCTTTACTTAAATAACTACAGTAAAAAGTTACACAACAATTAGCTCACTTCGGTATCAGACAGCAAATAAAATGTTTGTTAATTCTTACGTATAAAAATATACATACAAAACATCACAAGTGTCCCCCGACGGGGTAGACAGGGTAGTCCCTGTCTACCCCGTCGGGGGACACTTTAGGTACTTTCTACGATCTACGCTGCGATCATGGGAAACCACTTTCGCTTCTTCTGCCTTCATAAGTATCTTTATACATGATCTCGGTTAAGGGTACTCTTGACCAGACCTATGCTCAAATATTATCGATTTAATCAATATGACTACCCCGGGGTCGACCCCTACTAGTTTGTCCATTCACTCTCGCCTCATAAAATCTGTTTCGGCAGTCTGTTGATTTTCCATCCATTCTCTCCACATGTCCGAACCAATTAAGCATCACCTTCTCTATCTTAGTCACAACATCTTCTGTTAATGTTCCCAGATTACACTACTTCCTTCTGTACTATCGAAATCACTCCAGCTATACTTCGCCAGCTTCTCATTCACTGCATTAAATTTACTTTTATGTATCTTCTGCCACACTCAACTTACAGTACAATTCATTAGCTTAGAGACAAACACTCCTCTTGTTAAGTCATCCTTCACTTTTTAGACACGTTTTGATAGCCTCTGACCCTTTCTCCTGCTCCGAAAGGTGTAAATGGCTCATAAAGGTGTAAATCATTCACTTGATTTCCTGCCAAAACTCTTCATTCAATATCATAGTCACACTTTCCATCTCTTACAAGTTTTGAATCCATGTATAAAAACTCTTTCACGTGTTCCACGCCTTTTCTTTCCATAAATATCGCGCAATTTATCATACATTTCTCTCTTTCAAAAACCATTACTTGCCTCTTGTTTACATTCACATTCATATTAATAAGTAATATTACCCACTAACTGCAACTCCTTCCCCGATGATGCTAGTATTACCTTATCATCAGCGTATAGGAGAAATTTGACAGTTAGCTCAATCTTTTTAATTCATACGCGCACCCCTATAGTTCCTACAAGCAACTGTCCGTGTGTATAGGTTAAACAACCACGGTGTGAGACAAGGCTGTGTAGCGTCACCGAGGTACCGTCACCTTTTTCGATCGGAGAACAGTTTGTGCAAGCTCCATTGATTCTGACACAAGCACCGGAACCCTCATAGCGCGATTTCAATGGTCGTATCAAGTTGTTGTTCACTTCATGGACAGCGTTGATCTCATTCCTCACTACTTTGTCATAGGTTTTTCCAAGTCTACATAGATGCAATAGACTTTTTGCCATAACCTCTTCAGCTAGACATCGTAAGGAAAAGACCCTGATCTGAGTATTCCCTTCCTTTATCAATATATTGTTCATATCGTAATATTTTTTGTTCCTCGATTTTATGAAACTTGATCTCATTTTCATTCCTGTTTGACAGGAAATAATTTTAATATTGGCATAAGTTTTACTTTAATAATTTAAAGACAAGTTTTTGATTAAGTAAACATTGTTATTTTGTTTAATTATGATGAAAATTTATTTTGATACACATGTTTTATCAAATAATCATTCACCTTTGCTTAGCTATAACAAAGTTAACAGTGATTGAGACTTTGGTAACTTATTTTTAGCTAAGTAAAATTCTATTAAATTCATTCTATATTTCCAAAAAAGTCATAATGCTTAGATAAATAAACGTTAAAATTCCTTAGCTATAATCTTACTTATGACTGTAAACCGCATTTTTATACTGAATACTTCGTTATTTCGCAGTAAAGCAGCTTAGCGCGTTTAAAGTCAAGTATTGCTAAAAAACTTTAAAGCAATTTATAAATAACTAGCTGATGCCCGCAGCTTCGCCCGCGATGGCGCTGTATGTGAAATTTTGCTGAATTTTCTTTGCTATAAACCTCACGGAGCCCGAGACCTTTCCAACGAATGCAAAACCGTGGAAATCGGTTCGTGCGTTCTAAAGTTATAGCGTCAGGAAGGAAAACCCGACTTATTTTTATATAATAGATAACAGCTACACGAAATTACTGCGCTAAAAATAGGTTAGGGTATGGTTAACTCTGTTTTAGCAGCGTAACGTCTCCAACTTTAACACTAAGCTGCTTAGCTAAAAGAAAAAATAAGTTTTTTAGTAATAAAAATTACAATAATTTTAGATATAAATAACATCATTTACAAGCCTTCGATATAAGCTACAGATATATCCAAGAAATCTTACATAAACTGCCATAGTTTTTGAGAGACATCAATTCCCATGTTTTTTGATGATATCTCAAAATCGACTTGTTGGGGGTTGGGGGTTGGGCATCACGATAAAATAAGTTACGAGTTATCTAAAATAGTTACTTTTGGATTTATTAAAACAATATAGTCAATATAGTAGTCTATATTCTTACCCCCTTATTCATAATCGTTTATTAAACCTATTTTAGTTAAAACACACTTTAAGTCTATTGCTGTCTCTAACCATACTCTGTCATTGGTTAGAGACAACAATAGACTTAAAGTGTGTTTTAACTAAAATAGGTTTAATAAACGATTATGAATAAGGGGGTTAGTATATACATACAGTTTTAACAAACTTTCAAAAGAGTTATAATGAAAGTCGGTTAACTTAACTTTGCATTTTTACGCCTCGCATTTCGACCGAAAAGAAATCATTATTTATAGCTAAAAAATGAGCAACCACAAGCCCCAAGCTATTTTAGGTAAGTTATCTGATTGTCCTATAACGAAGCCTTCGTAAACTTTTTTAACAATTCACTTAGCTAAAAGCGAAGAAAGAATAGGAAACACTGCGACCTGCGTGCGCGAAACTGTTTCACTGCTACAGCTGGTCGCGGAGCGGACAGCACTGGGCCGAGTTATAATATATCGTGACGTCAGCTGCGGTTCAGTGACTGTTAGCGGGGCAACAAATTTTCGCGAACTTTGAATGATTGTAAAATCAAAACTACTGGGTATTTTCAAATAAAACAAAAACTAGTGTTGTATACATAAAAGCTTTACTGAAACGAAGTTTCAAGTAATTTTACATACTCATGAACATTCCTCATTCAGTGTCCAGTAAATAATCACTGCGTTAAGCAACATATGCCATGGCTGGTCTTTAGTAAGTAAGTAAGTAAGTAAGTAAAACTTTATTGTACACCAATAAAACCAGTTTACAAAAGAAACATAAACACAAATATGTACAAATGGCGGCCATATCGCTAAAAGCAATCTCTTACTGGCAACCTTTGATTGGACAAAATGAACATTTAATTTTGAGAAACGGGTAGGTCCTAGTTATCGGTGTCAAATATTGTACAGTGCTAAAAATAAAAAATAAAATATAGAATGAGGATAAAGTTTTACAGTCTCCAGATAAATATAGGTCCATATACCTAAAATAAAATACATAGATATAAATCTTCATAAACTAATACATACACATTGTAAATAAATATTATAAATAAATATATACAATCCTATATAACCAAATATATTTACCATACACATACCCTTATAATTAATATAACTTAAGCGTAGTAAAAATAAAGAGAAAAACAACAGAAAGTAAGAAAAAACAAGAATGGTTTTATTAAGTGGTAAAAAAATAGTAATAAAATAATCATAATAGATAGGTACAGTCCACTAAGAGCCCAAATAATGTGCCTTTATCATGCCTTTGAAGACCGGCAGTGATTGGGCACGCCTAATACACACCGGCAGAGCATTCCATAGTCGCACAGCTTGCACAGAAAAGGACTTATCATAGAACCCAGTTGAATGTTCTGGCACAGCTAACACCAAGGACTCCGATGACCTCAGGGATCTAGAATGTGTGTCAGCAAGGAACACAAATCGTTCTTTTAAATATAAAGGGGTACAGGGATTAAACAAAATACTGTAAAGAAGCGAAAGAATATGAGTATTCCGGCGAAGGCGAATTGGAAGCCAATTGAGCTTACTGCGAAATTCAGACACATGATCATATTTGCGTAAACCAAATATGAATCGAATACATAAATTTTGAAGGCGCTCAAGTTTATTAAGTTGCTCCTCAGTGACATCGAGATAGCTAACGTCCGCATAGTCAAGAATAGGAAGAAGAAGCGATTGTGCAAGTGCAATTTTGGTGGCAATGGGCAGAAAATTTTGCAATCTCCGTAAAGATCCTACTGATGCAAATATTTTACGACTCACCTCACGCATTTGAGGAGCCCATGATAATGTACTATCAATCAACACGCCAAGATTTTTTACACTGGTACTTATTGGTAGTGTAATATTGTTAAATATGATGTTAGGAAGTTGCGTCCAATCTATTTGCGAAACCATCCGTTGACTGCCAACAACAGTGACCTGTGTTTTAGATGGATTCACATTAAGTCCATATTGCTTACTCCATGAGCAGATCTGTGCTAAGTCACTATTAATAATAAATATAGCCTCACTCAGCTCATGAACAGGAGCTTGTATGTATATTTGAAGGTCATCTGCATAAAGGTGGTAGAATGAAAGTAATGATTTGGAAATTGAATTGATAAATATTGAAAATAGTAACGGAGAAAGAACGCCACCCTGAGGTACGCCGCCAGATGTATTACACCAAGAGGAGAAAGATTCATCGTACCGTACACGCTGACGACGACCAAACAGGTAACTTTGAAACCAATCAATCACTGTTGGAGATACGTTAAGAGAGCGCAATATTCCCAGCAGGATATGGAAATCCACAGTGTTAAACGCGTTGCTAAAGTCTAGCAACGCAAGCATAGTTAGATTTCCATTCTCCATTCCAAGCCTAATATCATCCGTGACATTAACCAACGCACTTACCGTGCTATGGCCAGGTCGAAAGCCAGATTGAAAAGGATCGAGGAGCTTGTTTTGATTGAGGAAAGAACTTAACTGACTATGTATAAGACGTTCTAAGATTTTAGACAGGAAAGGTAAAATGGAGATGGGACGATACTCGGAGAAGGTGCTAGGGTTTTGTTTTTTAGGAAGTGGGATAATCTGAGCTTCCTTCCAGGCATCCGGAAACACACCACAGGCAAGCGAATGGTTTAAAATGTGACATATTATTGGAAGGATCTCATCTACGATAGGCTGGATCATGTTACGACTCAAATAGTCGCTACCAATGGCGTTAGAATGTACTGACATTATACACCTCTTAACATCACAAGCAGATAGTTGATTAAAAATGAACGGAGGATATGAAGGAGTTGGAAGTGATGAAAGATACTGTAAAGTATTATCTTTATAATTTTGATTTAAAGTGGATGACGAACAAAAGTGTTGATTTAATGACTCTATGTCTAATTTGTTGGGAGCATGTTGTTGATTCGACTTACCAACCCCTAGAGTTTTGAGAAATTTCCATACTTTTGATGGGTCGCCGTTCTCGACTGAGTCATGAATATATTGGCGTTGGGCTTTTCTACACACCTTGCTGCAGAGATTTCGTATATTAATGTAGTTTTCATGATTACTTAGAGTTGGCCGTAATTTATATTTGTGTTTTGCTGCCGCTTTGTTAGTTATTAGCTTTTTGATGTCATCTGTGAGCCAGGGCGCGGGCAGGTGCCGCATTCTTACAGCATGAATTGGTGCATGTGCATCATATAAATTTATCAATTTATTTGTGAAAATGTCAACTTTCTGATTAATACTTTCTGCTGCAATAAGTGAGCTCCAGTCAATGTTACCAGCGTCCTCGCGAAGTTTGTCAAGTTGCATAGCACCAAAATTACGTTGCATAAGAAATTTAGTTTTGGGTTTAGGAGGACGAAGCTTGTAAGATAGAAAGAGAAGATCATGATAGGAGAATTGGTCAGCATTATGTTGTCCGTGCTTAGCAACTGAATCAACTGAAGAAACTAGTATTAGATCAATAAGAGAAGGGCGACAATTTGGAAAGTGATGTGTAGTATTTAATGGCAAAATGGACATATTAAGGGATTCTATTAAATTGGTAAAAGTGGTAGACCGGGAATCATTTTTTAATAAACATGCGTTAAAATCACCCATGATGATGGTATGATTATATGACGGCTTAAAACGTTCTAAAATACTCTCAAAAGAATGAAAGAAATTTATATCAGAAGAAGGACAATAGTAAACACCCAGCAACACTTTATTAAATCCAAGTTCAATTTCTAAAAATATGTGCTCCCCGGCATTATTAGGTGGTGGCTGCGTTGACAAATCTAAAATATGGTATGGAATTGTACTTCGTAAATAGATAGCAACACCGCCACAAGAAGGATATACACGATCATTTCTGATTAAATTAAAACCGGGAAGCAGATAGGGTGTCGTAGGATGCTTATGGGGTTTAAACCATGATTCTGATACTAAGATGGCATGAATATGTTTGCAGTCGAATGTGGTTAGCATCTCAGGGAAATGACCCGGAACACTCTGAGCATTTATATGGACTACATTAAAATTCCTGGGGACATCGGAGAACCTGGACTTTAAAGTATGTGCCAGAGAGGGTTGACTCACTCCGCCGCCGTTTAAACTACTTGCTGAGTTAAAACTATCTCCATCACTATTGCGAACTGAGCCTAGCATTTATTAAGCTAAATTTAAAATTAAGATATAAGTATATCAAATAGATAATATAAAATGTTGCAATTAAAATAAATATATAAATACAAAAAATATGAAATACAATTTATACAAATATGTAGATAAGATTTATAAATCTCAATCTGTAACCTTTTCAACTGTCAATTTGTCCACTCGCCAGTTGTGCTATCAATATGTAATAAATTACAAATAACATAATCAAAGTAAACATATTACTACTAACGTCCAGGTATAATAATACTGCAGACATTTATTTACATCAAAAGATCAACCAACAATGTTACTTAAATTGCAACGCATCGTTAGAAAACAATTTCACGTCACTGTCACCTCACTGACGCAATGACTTTAATGACAATAAAGCATGGTCGTATTTAGCTTTAGTGAGTGAAAGAAGAAATAAACAGTTTCAGTACCTACTTTGTATTGCAATAATGAGTCATCAGTCATCATTTCACTATATTATAACTGACTTGGGAAATTAATTTACTAAACCTAACAATAGAATTATAGAAATCGAAATAATGTGTTAAAGTTAATAGCAAATCTACAATAATACCCGGACGTGTGCTTGGATATCAACATAATAACAAGAATGTCTTGGGAAATCAATACCACTACTACTTCCTAGTCATCCCGGCCCGGCGTGACTTACTAACCACTTTAGTAGTCGGTGCAGAGCTCTGAGCCTCCCAAGGCAGTTTGTTGAGATCACCTAAGGAACCCACACGATGCCGCTGGCCATCCGGGTCGAGAACAAATACATGGCCCTTCTGTGTCCAGCATTTGGAGACTCCGAACCGTTCTCTTGCAGCCATGAAAACCTGGTGCCTACATCGCGTTATGAACTCGGATACTGTAATGCTAGAACCTTTGAATTTGGTTTTAGCATACCAAATTCTGTCTCGAACCGCAACACGATCCAGCTTCATCAAAATAGGTCTGGGCTTTTTACCTGAGAGCCGCCCCAACCTGTGGCATCTCCTGATATCCGATGCAGTGAAGTCATCTAATTGCAGTTGTTCAGAGATAACCTTCACAATGATGCTGGTTGTATCCTCTGTCTTCTCCTCGGGAATACCATGTAGCAGCAACATCTTACGCCTGCCCCGCATCTCCTGATTGTCCATCTCAGTAGCCAAGAAGTCAATTTGGGCACGGAATGTCACTAATGTATTAACAACAAAGATTTAGATGGATGACTAAACTGACCATACGTCCCGTTTTGAACGGGACTGTCCCTTTTCTCGGACCCTTGTCCCGTTGTCCCCGAACTTAGCGCCGGGACGCTAAATTGTCCCGTTTTCCGAAACTTTGCGATTTTTTTTAAATTTTGTAGCACGTAGTATATGTGCGGTCGGGGAATTTAGAGCCAGTCCGTGTTTTCACTACACTATTGTTTTGTTTTTGTGTAAAATTCGTGATATAGTTTAGTGGTAAACTGATAACTAAATTGAAGTTTTCTATGGCTTTGGAATTTATATAGGTAATGCCGAAACGTAAATGTTTATTTAATGTCAACATACAAGCAAAGTAACCATTTATTGAGCAAACGACAAATTATGACCTACGGTGCCGAGACCCGAAAACTTACAGAGGGGCTAGTCCATACCCTTAAAGTTGCGCAGCGAGCAATGGATCGATCTATGCTTGGGGTGTCCCCGAGGGATAAAATCCGAAACAATGTTATCCAAGCAGAGTATGCGAGTATGAGTTTTGAAGTGGTAGTGGGCTAGCCACATTATGTAGAACAACCGATGGCCGATCGAGCAAACGGGTTCTTGAGTAGAGATCGCGGCTTGGTAAACGTGGGGTAGGACGACCTCTCCGCTAGATGGAGCGACGATCTAGAAAAGGTCGCTGGCGGGGACTGAATGCGGAAGGCGCAGGACCGTGTGTTGTGGCGTAGATTGGAAGAAGTCTACGTCCAGGAGTGGACTGCCATAGGCTGATTTGATGTTATCACAAAAAATAGGTATTAAAATCAGACAAAAAGGGGATAAAGGAAAATTTTTCGTGGAAGATCGTGTACGTGCAGCCTGGGGCTAAAGATGGGTGACAAGACCAACCCGGCCAATTACAGGTCAATAGTCGTCACTTCGTCCCTTTTAACAAAGGTGAAGGAGCGTGTCAACAATATACACAGCTCCTAAGGTACTTTGAGGAACACGACCTGCTCAGTGACCGGTAGTACGGTTACCGTCACGGTCGTTCGACTGGCGATCTCTTTGTGTGCTTCACACACGGCTGGGTTACCGAGCTACGGCTATTGAGAGTAAGGGCGAGGCTCTAGCAGTGAGTACTCGACATCTCTTAGGCCTTTGACCGGAGCTAGCACCATAGTCTTCCTGCGAAATGGCCCTCCTATGGACTGCCCGAGAGTAGTGGCCAGCTTCCTGGCTGGTAGAAGCATCAAGGACGTCCTTTACGGCAGCTGTTCTGACTGCATGACCATAAAAGCTGGAGTATCACTAGGCTCAGTGTTGTCCCGTACTCTGTTTCTGCTATATCAATGACATGTTGTCCATTATTAACGGCATTCATTGTTATGCGGACGGCAGTACACTCGATATACGGGCCGTCCCGGTATCTCTCGGGCAGCAGTGGAATAGTCTGAAATTGAGAGTACTCTCACCAGAGTGTCCGATTGGGATCAACAAAATTCGTTCGTTCGTTCAATTCAACCCTACCAAGACACAAGTTTGTGTATTTACCGCAAAAAAAAAAACGATTTACCGTAGCGCCACAATTTCAAGCCACATCTCTCCCCATCTCTGTCAGTATCCTTGGTGTTGACATCTCCAGTGACGTTCAGTTCCGAAGTCACTTAGAGAACAAGGCCAGGCTGGCGTCTAGAAAGCTCGGTGTGCTCAACAGCTCAATGTTACTGCGGCGCAAACATTGCTACTCCCTAAGTCGCAGGTGCGGCGCACAAGGAGTACTGCTGTCACCTTTAGGCAGGGGGGGCACCTAAACATCAGTTTCGACTTGGTGCAAAAGCAAGCCTTGAGAGTTGTCAAGGATCCTATGCTTGCAGGTGGTGTGGAACCTCTTCGCGACAGGAGAGACAGACTATGTGCGTGTTCTACTGCCTGTACAATTGTTTGTGGTCTGAAGAATTGTTTGATATGATGCTCACGGCTACTTTCTATCATCGCACCGCTCGCCATAGACATGGTGTTCGTCCTCACACTTTGCTTGTCTGCCACCTTGGTGGCATAAAAAGGGGCTCCCATAGAAAATTTTCTTATTTGCTGTTTTTTTGGTACGGAACCCATTGTGCTCGACTCGCACTTTGCCGTTTTTTTTTTCCTAAAAATGAAGTCATGTTTATTTTAATTTGTTGACCTGCTAACTGGGGTATAAAAACTTATGTCCCGTTTTGAGATCAAAAATAAATGGTCAGTTTATGGATGACTGATATCTTGCCTTTCTGTTACGAGCCTTTCCCGTGCTTTGAAAGGTTCCTAAAGCTGTTTATCCAGGTCGCCTTTAAGAGTCCATATCCGAATAGACTATTACTTTGATTTAAATCTCAGGACTCGTGAGGTCTGCTGAATTAAAATTTGAACACAGACAACTTCAGTTCATGAACTAATAACGCTCTAGGCTCGAAACACGATTACTGATAAAATCTTCGATAGATTTTTGGGTTATAACTACCTCGTATGTTATAAGTTGTATTTATAATATAAAATATTTATAAGAAAGACAATAGTAAAATCTTCATTTGCAGTAGAGCATTTTTTTCATATTGGTTTTAGTTGTTTTATAATTAATTTATTTCGTTAAAAGCGCACAAAAACCGATCGCATCTCTCTCTTTCTTGCACGCTAAAATGTATATCTTCTATCTTCTTTTAACAATTTGGCGTCTGGTAGGCTCTTAATATGTCATTCGTTAAGCCAAGTTGAAGGCGTCATGGACGATGAAATGAAAATTTTCTGCAGCAGACAGCCACAACCGGCGCCTGTCCATTTCCACGGAGCAATAAGCGGGGTGCCTCAATGATTTACTACGTGGGATAAAATATAAATAAATAGTGTGTTAATATGCCTCTACTAACCTTCGGGGATAAAGGTGTAATAAAATATGTACAAGTGTTGTCAAAAATAGCCTGAAAGCTATGCCTGCACTTCGCTGGAACGTTTACTTGATCAGGAATTATATAATTATTTTATGAGTTTTTATTCCAACGATATACCTATACTGAAGCTCTCATGAGCCCATGGACTCGGTGTTCTGTAAACGATCGCTGTTATAAGCAACCTCAGACTAAAATAATATTTTAGTCTGAGTAAGCGACATTTACTATGACCGATTGTGGATGGATGACCACCACTTCCACTTTGTGACATTTGTTTGCGAGCGTTACCGTGCTTCGGAAGGCATGTTAAGCCGTTGGTCCCGACTGCCAGTAAAACGGCAGTCGTTAAGCCAACTTGAAGGCCATTATAAGCGGCTTAAAAAAATTTAGAACAGTAGGCAGTCACAACCTGCGCTTGTCCATGTCAACACGGCAATACGGCTCACCACCTATTACGTGGGACATAAAACAATAAGGTGAAATGTGGACGTATAATATGCCTCTGCCTATCCCTTCGGGGATAAAGGTGTGACTATAGGTATGTATGTAAGTACCTACCTATTTCTCCGAATTCTACGAACTACACATGTTAAACATCACATAGGTACTAGAATTTCAAAAACTAAACTTCACACCAGTTAAGTCAGATTTAGCTTTGCCATAGTAAAAGAAGCTCGGTAATCCAGCTTTAAACTTCGAACTATTGTGCAAAGTTTCTCGACAAATCACAGTTTAACTGGGATGTCTGTTTGTCTGCGCTCACGTTTACAGTTTACTCAAAGCCTGGTGTTTACAAATTAATTAACAACATTTATGGAACAACTAGTTTTCCATAATATGATATTAGTAGGTAGGTATGAGTATCGACGTCTATATTATAATATTATAAAGAGGAAATATTTGTTTGTTTGTTTGTTTGTTTGTAACGAATAGGCTCCGGAACTACAGAACCGATTTGAAAAATTCTTTCACTGTTGGGAAGCTACACTCTTTGCGGTGAACATAGGCTATATTTTATTCCCGTATTCCCACGGGAACGGGAACTACGCGGGTGAAACCGCGTGACGTCCGCTAGTAATGAATATAGCTTTAGTGCTCGTTTAAGGAGACGCGGCGCTTCGAGCGGCGCGGCCCGCCAGGCGGGCCGCCAGAAACACAAACGTATGGAAATGTTCAGAGCGTTCAAGGAGAAGCGTTTTTGCAAGCGTTTGTTTGAGTTGTAGCTGCCACAGCGGCGAGTGTCGTCGCGTCGGAAGCGGCAATTGAAGCGACGGGTGATGCCGCGGAGGACGCGGCGGGTAAACCAGCGAGTCTCGCAATGGAGAAACGCGGCGGATGAAGCTGCGGGTGACGCCGCGAAGGACGCTTCAAGGAAGGGGTGGGTCGAATTCAAAATAAAATCGGTATTTTATTTTGAAAATGTAATCGATGTTTATAACCCTCTGGAGCAGAACGTCATGAAAGCAAAATATCACGTACGCAAAATAAACGATACATCGATACTTATGAAAGATTGGCGTTCAATTCCATATGTCGAACTCAAACATTTCCATACGTTTCAGGGTGGCGTTCTATCTCCTCTTTTATTCTGTATCTTCATCAACTCGGCTACGAGTCTTATTTCCAGTAACTTCCATCTCTACGCTGACGACTTGCAGCTGTACCGACGTTTTTCGGCCACTGACGCCCCATTTGGCAAATCGTGCATTAACCGCGACTTAGACGAAGCGACTGGGCTAATTCGGTAGGACTGCGCATCAACCCTCTGAAGTCGCAAGCCATCGTCATTAGCAGTAAGTATCAAACTGACAATATGCCGGTGTCTGAACTGGATCCAGTTCTTTTGGCCGGTATTCAGATACCCTACGCAGACACTGTGAAGAACCTGGGAGTGATCATGGACACCACGCTATCCTGGAGTGCCCATATTAGTGACGTCAGCAAGAAAGTGCACTTCTCCTTTCATTCGTTGAAGTGCCTCCAGAGCCTCTTACCCTTGAGGACGAAAATTAGTCTTGCTCTAACTATTATTCAGCCCATTATTGACTACGCCGACGCCTGCTATTTAGACGCCACTGAGGACCTTCTGGATAAACTTGAGAGGTTGCAAAATTTGTGTATACGCTTTATATTCAATCTTAGAAAGTTCGATCATGTTTCTCACTTTCGCAAAGAACTCAAGTGGCTCCCAAGCCGCCTTCGCCGTAACACTCGAATCCTCTGCCTCTTTTACAATATCCTTTATAATCCATCTTCACCTCCCTATCTAAAGGAAAGGTTCTCTTTTGTTCGTTCTCCTGATGCTCTCTGCAGATCTCACCTACGCTCAAATCTTAAATTTCCTTCTCACAAAACCGGTTTTTATTCATCCTCTTTCACCGTGCATGCAGTCAGACTATGGAACTCACTTCCGCCTGGTATCAGGGACAGTAAAGCTATCACCACTTTTAAAAAGCAAGTCCGTGGACACTATTTTTTTTAATTTTTTTTTTTGTTGCCTACGGATTTTTAGTTTTTGAATAATTTAATTTACTTTTTATTTATTTGAATATTTTGTTGATTCAATGTGAAAAACATTTAAATTTCAACCTTATTGTTCTACAACTTTAATTTGTGTTGATTATTAAGAACTTACTATTGTTTATTTTAATATTTTGAACCTGTTATAATTTGATTGTTCTAAAACTTTAATTTGTGTTGATTATGTAAGTACTTACTATTTCTGTTGTTTATTATTAATGAATAAAACTTGATATGGTATTTATTTTATAAAAAAATAAATGTCAAATTAGGAAAAAATCGATTAATTTAAAAGAATCGATTATTTTCTTGAGAAAAATCGATAATTTACTAATCGATTTTTCATGCTAAAGAAAAAATCGATTAACTAAAAATCGTTTTTTTATGTACAATGTCACATCCCTATGTCGCACTATACGACGCCGTATATAACGCCCTTAGCACACCTCCGCCGCGAAACCATGATAGCGGAACCGCAGTAATTCCGCCAAGTTCTGTCACATGTAGGAGGAGCGGAACACTAGCGAAACCGCCTGTTCTAATGCATAGATTTAACTATCTTCTATCTCTTTCACCGCATGGTTTCGCCAATCTGCTCCTACACCAGTCAAACCTCCGCGCTTCGGCCGCCTTGTTATTGCGGTGCTGCGTTGTCTACGCGCCGGTTTGTCAAAATTGACTGAAATACAGAGCGGAACGGCGAAACTAATATTTTTTCAGTAAATGGACGTGAAGTTCACGGAAAAACTACTTCAAGCCATCAGAAATAGACTCTTTATGTATTTATTAAGTCATCCAGATAATAAAAATAATATGTTAAACTTGCGATAGCGTCACATCGACTAACTCATGTCAGGTTCCGTTGCCCAGTTCCGCTGTTCAATCCACACTTGATCACAGCGGAATTCATTCAGCGGTTCCGCTGTTCTGGTTTCGCGGCGGAGGTGTGCTTAGGGCGTGAAGCTGCGTGCAACGCGGCGGATGCAGCGCCGAGTGAAGCTGCGTGCCACGCGGCGGACGCAGCGCCGAGAGAAGCCACGCCACGCGCGTCGCTCGACGCCCCGCGTGTCCTTAAACGAGCTCCTACATTTCTATATGTTTGATTTTGCGCGTGACGCTACGCGGGCCGCTTCACGCGCCGCCTGACTATAAACGGTCAAATCGCTTTACGCGCCGCTGCAAGCCACGCCGTACGCGACGCTTGACGCCCCGCGTCTCCTTAAACGAGCCCTTACATTACCAAATCATAGATTAATGGCATAATGTTCCCATAAATTAATGATTGTACCTAATAAACAAAGATTATTCTGTATTTTTGTTACATCCCTTAGCTATCCCATCATGCCCCCCCATATTGTTCTATATACGTACAAGTAACAATAAAAGGTAAAATGGCCGATGTATCTACGCGATCAAAGATAAAAAAAGAGAGACACAAAAATTTCTGCAGATTATTGCATCAAATTAAAAATTAACAATTAAATTACGTAATGTCTTCAACATAAGCAAATTAGTTCCAACAAAATGGAGCTGGAAACGAAATGGAACTTTGTCGTCTACCGCGGCATTAACATCTCTAATTTGGGAGACACGGCAGCGTAGTGATGCGACAGGTGCTAGAAATCGTGACTAATATTTTAGAAGTAACGTATGTAGGTACCTAAGTATTACTTTTGTGTCGTTTAGCGGTGCCTGTAGAAAATTTGTTTAACAAACAAAAATATATAAGGTAACAAAGAATACAACTTATAGGTACAGTAGGTAATATTTTATAATTTACTAGCGGTACCCTGCCACGCTTCGCTGTGACTTTTTTATGGTGGTTTTATGTACCTATGAGAAATGAGTAACAAACTAAATGATGGGTACATTTAAAAAAATAAAGTGTGCGTGTACTATTGTACACACGTAAGAAGTGAAACTTCTTCATGACCTTATTTTTCGAAAGAAATATCATGAAATATACATAGGAGTTAGTAGTCCAAAAGTCCAAAAGTCCAAAAGTCCAAAAGTCCAAAAGTCCAAAAGTCCAAAAGTCCAAAAGTCCAAAGTCCAAAAGTCCAAAAGTCCTAAAGTCCAAAAGTCAAAAAGTCCAAAAGTCCTAAAGTCCAAAGGCCAAAAGTCCAAAACTACACAGTCTAAAAGTCTAAAAGTCCGAAAGTCCAAAAGTCCGAAAGTCCAAAAGTCCAAAAGTCCAATAGTCCAAAGTCTAAAAGTTCAAAACACCTAAGTCTAAAAGTCTCAAATTCTAAAAGTCCAAAAGTCCAAAAGTCCAAACTCCAAAACTCCAAAACTCGAAAACTCGAAAACTCGAAAACTCGAAAACTCGAAAACTCGAAAACTCGAAAACTCGAAAACTCGAAAACTCGAAAACTCGAAAACTCGAAAACTCGAAAACTCGAAAACTCGAAAACTCGAAAACTCGAAAACTCGAAAACTCGAAAACTCGAAAACTCGAAAACTCGAAAACTCGAAAACTCGAAAACTCGAAAACTCGAAAACTCGAAAACTCGAAAACTCGAAAACTCGAAAACTCGAAAACTCGAAAACTCGAAACCTCGAAAACTCGAAAACTCGAAAACTCGAAAACTCGAAAACTCGAAAACTCGAAAACTCGAAAACTCGAAAACTCGAAAACTCGAAAACTCGAAAACTCGAAAACTCGAAAACTCGAAAACTCCAAAACTCGAAAACTCGAAAACTCGAAAACTCCAAAACTCCAAAACTCCAAAACTCCAAAACTCGAAAACTCGAAAACTCGAAAACTCCAAAACTCCAAAACTCCAAAACTCCAAAACTCCAAAACTCCAAAACTCCAAAACTCCAAAACTCCAAAACTCCAAAACTCCAAAACTCCAAAACTCCAAAACTCCAAAACTCCAAAACTCCAAAACTCCAAAACTCCAAAGCTCGAAAACCCGAAAACTCGAAAACTCGAAAACTCGAAAACTCGAAAACTCGAAAACTCGAAAACTCGAAAACTCGAAAACTCGAAAACTCGAAAACTCGAAAACTCGAAAACTCGAAAACTCGAAAACTCGAAAACTCGAAAACTCGAAAACTCGAAAACTCGAAAACTCGAAAACTCGAAAACTCGAAAACTCGAAAACTCGAAAACTCGAAAACTCAAAAACTCGAAAACTCGAAAACTCGAAAACTCGAAAACTCGAAAACTCGAAAACTCGAAAACTCGAAAACTCGAAAACTCGAAAACTCGAAAACTCGAAAACTCGAAAACTCGAAAACTCGAAAACTCGAAAACTCGAAAACTCGAAAACTCGAAAACTCGAAAACTCGAAAACTCGAAAACTCGAAAACTCGAAAACTCGAAAACTCGAAAACTCGAAATCTCGAAAACTCGAAAACGCCAAAACTCCAAAACTCGAAAACGCCAAAACTCCAAAACTCCAAAACTCCAAAACTCGAAAACTCGAAAACTCGAAAACTCCAAAACTCCAAAATTCCAAAATTCCAAAATTCCAAAAGTCCAAAAGTCCAAAGTCTAAAGTCTAAAGTCCAAAGCTCCAAAAATCCAAAATTCCAACAGTCCAAAAGTCCAAAGCTCCAAAATTCCAAAAGTCCAAAACTACTTATGTATAAAAGTCCAAAAGTCCAATGTCCAAAAGTTCAAAGCTCCAAGAGTCCAAAGTCCAAAACTCCAAAACTCTACAACTCCAAAACTTCAAAACTCCAAAACTCCAAAACTCCAAAACTCCAAAACTCCAAAATTCTAAAATTCCAAAATTCCAAAAGTCCAAAAGTCCAAAGTCTAAAGTCTAAAGTCCAAAGCTCCAAAAATCCAAAATTCCAACAGTCCAAAAGTCCAAAGTCCAAAAGTCCAAAAGTCCTAAAGTCCAAAAGTCAAAAAGTCCAAAAGTCCTAAAGTCCAAAGGCCAAAAGTCCAAAACTACACAGTCTAAAAGTCTAAAAGTCCGAAAGTCCAAAAGTCCAAAAGTCCAAAAGTCCAATAGTCCAAAGTCTAAAAGTTCAAAACACCTAAGTCTAAAAGTCTCAAATTCTAAAAGTCCAAAAGTCCAAAAGTCCAATAGTCCAAAGTCTAAAAGTTCAAAACACCTAAGTCTAAAAGTCTCAAATTCTAAAAGTCCAAAAGTCCAAAAGTCCAAACTCGAAACCTCGAAAACTCGAAAACTCGAAAACTCGAAAACTCGAAAACTCGAAAACTCGAAAACTCGAAAACTCGAAAACTCGAAAACTCGAAAACTCGAAAACTCGAAAACTCGAAAACTTGAAAACTCGAAAACTCGAAAACTCGAAAACGCCAAAACTCTAAAACTCGAAAACGCCAAAACTCCAAAACTCCAAAACTCGAAAACTCTAAAACTCGAAAACTCGAAAACTCCAAAACTCCAAAATTCCAAAATTCCAAAATTCCAATATTCCAAAAGTCCAAAAGTCCAAAGTCTAAAGTCTAAAGTCTAAAGTCCAAAGCTCCAAAAATCCAAAATTCCAACAGTCCAAAAGTCCAAAGCTCCAAAATTCCAAAAGTCCAAAACTACTTATGTATAAAAGTCCAAAAGTCCAATGTCCAAAAGTTCAAAGCTCCAAGAGTCCAAAGTCCAAAACTCCAAAACTCTACAACTCCAAAACTCCAAAACTCCAAAACTCCAAAACTCCAAAACTCCAAAACTCCAAAACTCCAAAACTCCAAAATTCTAAAATTCCAAAATTCCAAAAGTCCAAAAGTCCAAAGTCCAAAGTCTAAAGTCCAAAGCTCCAAAAATCCAAAATTCCAACAGTCCAAAAGTCCAAAGCTCCAAAATTCCAAAAGTCCAAAACTACTTATGTATAAAAGTCCAAAAGTCCAATGTCCAAAAGTTCAAAGCTCCAAGAGTCCAAAGTCCAAAACTCCAAAACTCTACAACTCCAAAACTCCAACTCCAAAAGTCCAAAAGGTCAAAAGCCCAAAAGTCCAAAAGTCCAAAAGTCCAATGGTCCAAAAGTCCCAAAGTCCAAAAGTCTAAAACTCCAAAGTCTAAAAGTCTAAAATTCCGAATGTCCAAAAAGTTCAAAAATAACATGCAAAACATATCTGACCTCTTAATTAGGTGAGTACTCTCTTTTATTATTCTGAATGCAAGGAGGCCGCTATGCCAAATCGAATGCCAAATAATCGAATATCAATTGATCGACCACTTTACATCGAACATCCAAATACTGGATCGTTCATGAAATCGAATGTTTAATATATCGAACATTCAATATATCGTACACTCAATACATCCAGTATTCAAAATATCGAATGTTTGTTTCATCGAGCGTTCAACGCATCGCATATTCATTCTATCGAAATATCAATATAGGTACTGAATACTTTTTATATGGTAGAATACAAGAACGAATTGAATATCTGGACAAAATACGCGAACTTCGCGAAGCAGGAAAAAACATTATCAATATGGATGAGTCCTACATACATACAACCCACACTAAAGGAAAAACTTGGAGTGATGATAACAAATAGCGGTAAAAAAACCGATTTCAAAAGGTCAACGTTTGATAAATTGTTCACGCAGGTAACGAAAAAGGCTTTGTACCAGGAGCCTTTTTAACGTATAAATCCACGGACGCTAAAGGTGATTATCACAACGATATGAATAACGAAAACTACGAGAAGTGGCTGGTTAATCAATTAATTCCAAATATACCTAATGATTCTGTTCTGGTTATCGACAACGCACCCTATCACAATAAATATATTGAAAGACCCCCCAACTCAAACACCAATAAACCGGAAATGATCAATTGGTTACAAAGACACGAAATTTCAGTTGATCATAAATTAACAAAACCTCAGATATATAATATTATATGTCAGCACAAGGACAGATTTACAGAGTTTTCCGTGAACAAGATACTAGCCGAACATGGGCACACTGTGTTGCGATTGCCACCGTACCATCCGGATTTTAATCCAATTGAAAATATATGGTCTCAACTAAAAGGCTATGTAGCCGCGAGAAACGTGGATATGAATTTAAGTTCAATAAAGACATTATTAACTGAAAAATTAAACATGATCGGGGCTGATGAGTGGAAAAAGGTTTGCGATCATGCGATAAAATGCGAGAATGAATATCGAGGAATTCAACACGCTATGGACGACAAAATAGATAGATTGGATAGGCTAGTAATAAATACAGCTGATAGTGGCAGTGACACAGACCTCAATGAGAGCACAGATAGTGAAATGGAAGGAATTGAATATACATGATTTTGTTTTTATTATACTAATTCCGTATTTTTCCCCGTGCGGTGTTCTATTAGAATAAGAAAAATAATATGTCGCATAAGTCGACTAAGGGTACAGGGTTAAACCGCGTTGTGGCCGATGGCCTTGCAATTTTTCACCACAATATTACACTTTTTGTCGGTCTTATATAAAATATATATTTATGAAGATTATTTGAAGATTATTTTTTCCTAACAAGAATATAGCAATAATTAAAAATAGTTACATCGTGTTTTACAGCTCTATATATTTCACGTGAAATCAAAACAAAACAACAATAAAGTACTTAGTGCTAAATTCAAATTCTGATAAACGACTAATCTAATAATTTTGATGTACATGGAAATGAGCATTCGTTTGCATTCGGAAATGCGATGATTGCCGATGTGCATTCTTTATGGCCCCGTACTGTATACCTAGGTGATATTTTTTATTTGCTTTAAAATTTAATATTCATGAAGAATTGAGTAGCGGCAAAGTTTCCTAACTTTGAAATTCCCAGACGTCCCTAAATCTTCTACCAACCTGTCGGTTTTAACAATTTAATTGTTCGACAGCCGTCACAATATTTTGGTCGGCTGTCGTCCTAGTTCGCAACTTTTTTGAAGGTTGCGTAATTTGAATAACAAAATAAAAGGAATTTAGATGTTTTGTTCTTATACCTAAAACGCTTTATATTTTTAAAGACTTGTTAAATTTGATATGGCTGTTTTATGAGACAGTAAATTGGTTCCTTATCTAAATTAAAATGAAGGATATTGGTATATATTTCATGAGCTACAAAAGTGGAAACAATATTCTACGCGGGAATTTGTAAATTGGATACATTTTAATAGGAGCAGGCATTTATTGAATTTTAACGTAACCTAGATAGGTACTCTAGAATCTGTAAATTAATCTACGCTACGTACTTGGTCACCTCCAACGTTAATTAGAAGCTAGAAACAGTTTAGAAACACACCGCAACTCGATTTCAAAATCTTGATAAAGTTATTATATTACCACCGTTTATATTTGGGTACGCCAATTCGTACGTCTCGTCTGGGCAAACAATGTGCTACTAAGTACTAAATTTGAATATGAACACATGTTTTCAAGAAGAGAAAGAAAATCTATTCTGTACTTTAAAGGATACCAGATTCCGCAGAGAGTATTGAAATTTTCGAGTCACAATATAAAACAGAATCATCGTAGTCGTACACTGACTACTTACTCATGGTTTTCAGTCATTTCATACGTTACCCCCTTTTATTATGATCCATGGTTAACACAAATCGTAACTAATCACCGCTCACAACCACGGGTCAGACACAAGCAACTAACATGTTTTTTTTTTCAGATATTTTGTGCTTACCCGCCAAAAGGCTTTGTAACGGCCACACGTTTCGGTGACTAGCTAGTGGCTGTGTTCGATTGTCTATTTTCGTGGAATCTAATATTTTTATTTGCTTACTAAACGGTGTTTAGTTCATAGTTGGTAACATTAAGAATTAATAGGTACTTTGCCGCACATAAAGTAGACTATTTTGCTTACTTATTTATTGTTCACGGCTGAATGTATCTCGTTAGGTGAAGTTAGCAGTTACCCTAGGCAAAGTTAGTAGCTGATCCCACTAACTCGTTCCTAATTTTCATAATAGTATCAAGATTATTTCTCGATTTAATGAGCAATGTATAGTGTCGTTCCACGTGGACTCATGTCGTGGACACGTGGCTCGTGGCCTCGCGGACTCAGTGTTCTGTAAACGATCACTGCAGTAATCAACATTTACTATGGCCGGACATGGATGGGTGACCACCACGTGGTGGAAACACAGTAAAGTATTACCACTGTTCAAGGCTGGCAGCACTTCAGATCCGGGTAATTTCAGACCTATTTCGGTGTTGCCGACCTTGAGCAAGATATTTGAAAAATTAATACTAGAGCAGATGCTGATTTATTTTAACAGTCACAAATTGTTTCATGAGAAACAATTTGGCTTCACTAAGGGACGTTCGACTACTGATGCTGGTGTAGAGTTATTGAAATGTATTTATGAGGCCTGGGAGGATAAACAAGATGCAATTGGTGTATTTTGCGATCTATCTAAGGCTTTTGATTGCGTCCAACATGAAACATTAATCAGGAAATTACACCATTACGGCATAAGGAGCAAGGCTCTCGATCTTCTGACTTCATATTTGAACAATAGAATTCAGAGAGTCGATGTTAATGGTACACGTTCAGAAGGATCAGTAGTTACTATGGGCGTCCCGCAGGGTTCAATACTCGGCCCATTTTTATTCTTTATATATTTTAATGACCTACCCTTTTACATGGGGGACAACAACAGGATTGTTTTGTTCGCTGATGATACTTCTTTGATTTTCAAAGTCAAACGACAATTAGATAACTATGACGATGTAAACAATGCAATCTTGAAAGTGGTTCATTGGTTTAACACTAACAATCTTAGACTGAATGATAATAAAACTAAATGTATTAAGTTTACCTTGCCGAATGTAACACAGTCAGACACCAATGTTCAACTTAATGGTCGAGGGTTGGAACTTGTGGAATCAACGACGTTCCTAGGGTTAACGGTCGATGCTGGTTTACAATGGGGTCCACATATTGTAAAACTAGCTAGTAGATTAAGTTCAGCAGCATTTGCTGTGCAAAAAATAAGGCACTTGACTGATGTAGATACGGCTAGAATAGTTTATTTCAGTTACTTTCACAGTATAATGTCTTACGGTTTTCTACTGTGGGGCAATGCCGCAGATATAAATTCTATTTTTATTTTACAAAAGCGAGCCATAAGAGCTATATATAGATTAGGTCCAAGGATCTCTCTGCGCGAAACATTCAAAGAGGTTAATATTCTTACAGTAGCATCTCAATACATTTTTGAAAATCTTATGTATGTACAAAGAAATTTACTTAGTTTCCATAAGTTAAGTGATAGACACAATGTCAACACTAGAAATAAAAATAACCTCGCTGTTTATCATAGCAGATTGCATAAAATCAGTAATTCTTTCAGGGGTAACTGTATACGCTTTTACAACAGGTTACCTAACGAAATTAAGAGTATGTCCCTAAATAAATTCAAAAAGTTTGTTAAAGTTAAATTATACAGCAAGGGCTACTATACGGTTGGTGATTACTTGATGGATAAGGAAGCCTGGAAATGACCTGCTCTGCTAGATTCTCAAAAAACTGTTAAAATGCATAGTTTTTAGATTCATTAATAAAGTTGTAAATAGAGTAGTTAAAAGAATAACCCGCTGAGTTTCATGCCAGTTCTTCTCAGGTGGGTCGCGTTGTGAACTGGTGGTAACTTTTTGGTTTATAAAGGGTGTTTTTTTTAGAGGTATAGAACTTTGAAATGGAATAAAACGAAGGTGATTGTTTTTATTGATATGAAAATGACTTTATTCGAAAGGAAATCTTCTGGCATTATAATTAAAATATGATTTCTGGCAAATAACCGCCACGGCTGGCTCGGACGTAGTCTAATCTAGAGGTCCAATTTTCGATGACTTTCCCAACATTTTTGGCCGTATATCGACAATAACGCGCCGAATGTTGTCCTCCAAGTGGTCAATCGTTTCGGGCTTATCGGCGTAGACGAGCGACTTCACATATCTCCACAGAAAATAGTCAAGTGGCGTAAAATCGCACGACCCTGGAGGCCAATCCACTTGTCCAAAACGCGAAACTATGCGGTAACCAAACGTTTCCTTCAATAAATCAATTGTGGCACGAGCTATGTGACATGTTGTGCCGTCTTGTTGAAACCACTACTACAGCACATCATGGTTGTTCAATTGATGAACAAAAAAGTCAGTAATCATCGCTCTATAGCAGTCACAATTGACTGTAACGTTCTGGTCAGCATCGTTTCTAAAGAAGTACGGACCAATTATTTCACCAGCCTATAAAGCACACCACACAGTCAGTTTTTCTGGATGTAACGGTGTCTCAACATACACTTGAGGATCATCTTCACCCCAAATATGGCAGTTTTGTTTATTGACGTATCCATTCAACCAAAAGTGAGCGGCACCGCTAAACAAAATTCGCTTATGAAAATCACGATACGCATTACGGACAGAACCAATATTTTCAAAATAAATTTGCACAATTTGGAAGCGTTGTTCAGGCTTCAGTCTATTCATGTTGAAATGCCCAACCAAACTAAACATAAATCACTTTACAGCTGATAATAATACCGCCAGTTAAAACAGTTATGCCAACTTAAAGTTCTATACCTCTAAAAAAAACACACGTTATAAGTGACGTTTACAAGTGCATTTGTATGCCTAAGTAAATAAATGATATTTGATTTTGATTTTGATTTTGGACCACTTTGTGACATTTATTTACGAGCGTTTCCGTGCTTCGGAAGGCACGATAAGCCGTTGGTCCCGGTTGTCGGTAAAATGACAGTCGTTAAGCCAAGTTGAAGGCCTTACGGGCGGCTTGAAAAATTTCAACTGTGGGTCGTCACAACCTGCGCCCGGGTCGGCAGCGCGTGTGTAGCGCCTCTGGTGTTGCAAACGTCTATAAGCTACGGTTACCAACCTTCCGGTGGGCCGTAAGCTTGTCTGCCACCTAAGTAGTATAAAAAAAAAATTAAATTAAAGTTACTAACTTATTTATAGCTGTTATAGTTTGTTTTCAGGGCGGTATCTACTCTAAATCCTCAGCAAAATGTATGATATTTGCGACTTACAATAATAGTAAATCAACTACTTATATTTAGGCGTATTCGTTGTGAAAATTCGAAATTGAATTCAAAGGTTTTATAAATTACCCAGGTCTTAGACCATTCGTAGTAGCTAAATTTTCTAAGACCCAGATTTATACATTTTTATATCTGAAGCCAATATAAAGCCAGTTAATAATACTTTTCATAACTCTTATGATTGTACGATATGAAAACAAAGGCAGAATTTCTTCTTCAACGTCCATCTTTGATCAGAACTAGAACCGACTGTATTCAACATTTTCAATTTAAGTTTGTCCGAGTGTAAATAAACGAAGCTATGAAACTATGAAGTCGGTTCATTATTTATTGGTTGGCAGATATTCTGTTCAACAAGACGGAACTGTAAATTGTACATAGCGGACGAACTTTTGTATTGAGCAATTTGGAGTGGGCCTGTTTGAAGAGAGTTTGGTCAAGCGATGAATTTAGATGAAGGATTTCTACTAATATTAGAAGTGGTTGTGAAGATATTTGTACTCGACTACGGACTAATCCCTAAACCGATTTAGCTAAAAATGGTAGGTATTCAAAATAGTTTTTTTATTCAAAAACAAATTCTGTCTGAACTCTACCAGCCAGTCAGCCTCACAAAGCTGGCTAACGGCTATCGAGGTAATAAAAAAAAACAAAACCTTATATCAACCCCTCTCTCTAATCAGCTTGCCATAGTAAGGCAATCACCCTCCCAAACTGACCGGGAGAGACAAACTTACCGACGTCCAACAGTGGACAGATAGGCAGTTCTAAAAGCACACACATTCTAAAAGCAATAAATTAAAATTAAATCCACTGCCGGAAAGTTGATAATGGAGGCAATCTAAAACATTTTCACTTGTCATTACTACACCGAAGAACTAGTATTAATACAAATTTAACTTAGCATATTATAATACCGATTTTTCCACGGCTCTTCGCACAAAGGGATGGCGGGCGAAACGTCTGAAACTTTTGAGACTATGCCGAAGTACTTACGTACTACGACGAAGTTGGATAGAGAAAATTACGTGTTACTTCCTCTGGAGAAATTATTTAAAATGGCAACAGCTAGATATTTTCGGCGTGTTGAAGTTTCCCACGGTAACTAGAACACGGGGTAAAAAATAACGTATATTCTTTGCCAAGGTCTATTTCATTCTGTACCTTTATCCATACTAATATTATAGTAGAGTTTGTTTGTTTGTTTGAACGCTAGGATCTCAGGAACTACTGGTTCGATTTCAAAACTTCTTTTACCGTTTGATAGTCCATTTATTGAGGATGGCTATAGGCTATATAACATCACGTTTAGACAATTACTGTAGCGCCGCAATTTCAGGGCACATCTCTTTCCATCTCCAAAAGTATAGGGATCCTTGGCGTTGACATCTCCAGTGACGTTCAGTTCCGTAGTCATTTGGAGGACAAGGCTAAGCTGGCGTCCAAAAAGCTAGGTGTGCTCAACAGGGCGCGGCGGTACTTCACTGCGGCGCAAACACTGCTTCTCTATAAGTCGCAAGTGCGGCCGCATATGGAGTACTGCTGTCACCTCTGGGCGGGAGCACCTGAATATCAGCTTCGTCCATTTGACTCGGTGCAAAGGCGAGCTGTAAGAATTGTCAACGATCCTGTACTTACAGCTGGTGTGGAACCTCTTCGCGACAGGAGAGACTTTGCCTCCTTATGCGTGTTCTACCGCCTGTACAATGGTATGTGCTCTGAGGAATTGTTTGATATGATGCCCACGGCTACGTTCTATCATCGCACCGCTCGCCACAGACAGGGAGTTCATCCTCACACTCTGCGTCCGGTGCGTTCCAGCACGGTTAGAACCGATAGGTGTTTTCTTCCGCGCACGCTTAGGTTGTGGAATGACCTCCCTGCCTCGGTTTTCCCAAACGCCTACAGTATGGGGTTCTTCAAAGGGGGTCTTAGAAGGTTTTTACAGGGTCGGCAGCGCGAGTGTGGCACCTCTGGTGTTGCAAACGTTCATAGGCTGCGGTCCTTCTGGTGGGCCGTATGCTTGTCTGCCACCTTAGTGGTATAAAAAAAAAAAAACAAAAAAAAATAAGACGAATAGGAGCGGAGCAGCAATGAAGAATGTTTCGAAAACGGGGAATTATTTTTACCGTCTGAGAGCTTCCGAGGCGTACGCTGCCTAAATGGTTAATGTAACGTAAAAAAAAAATATTACTAAATTGTTTCTCTTCAAAAGTTCTATTTATAAAAAGTCCGCGACAGCATAAGTCTATCTTTTAAGGTTCGCTCAATTTGTCTTTCTTTTAAGGTTAGCTCACAATATTATCAAACTGAAGAGTTTGTTTGTGCTAGGATCTCAGAAACTACTGGTTGCATTACAAAACAATTTCACAGTTTTATAGTCCATTTATTGAGGATGGCTAATGGCTATATAACATCACGCTAAGACAAATAGGAGCGGAGCAGCCATGAATAATGTTTAAAGAACTTTCTTTTGAGAGTTGTCATTGCGTACGTTGCCTAAATGGTTAAAGTTACGTAAACTACTCCAAAATATTTCAAAGAGTGATTCATTTAACACAGAAGGCCCAAAATAATTACAAAATAAAAACTTCAGCTAACAAATCTAAAACTACTTGGAAAATTATTAATAACTCAAAATGTGACTCACCAAATGATTTAATAAACATAATAAAAAATAACAATAACTTTATAACTAAACCTTTAGACATTGCAAACACATTTAATAATTACTTTGTTGACAAAATAACTCCACTTAAAGGATCAGGACAAAAAGTTACGGCTTTGATAAAAAAATAATTAAAGGTTTAAAAAACACAAATAGCGTGGGTTACGACAGGGTAACCACTGACGTGATCAAAGCAGTTGCTGAGGAAATCTGTGCACCACTAAGCCATATTCTAAATCTAAGCATAAATACAGGTGTCTTTCCCGAAGCGTTAGAAACCTCTATTATAAAACCATTGCTCAAAAGGAATGACAAGGAACAATTGCAATCATACAGACCAATTTCGTTGTTGAGTATTTTCTCTAAAATAGCTGAAAAGTATATTTACAAAGAATTATATGGATATTTGGAAAAAACTGAAACTATTATAACTGAACAAAAAGGTTTTAAGAGTATAAATATGGCCATGTATGACTTCCTTTATAAAGTGACAAAAAATGTAGACAATAGAAATCCTGTCAGCACAATATTTTGCGATATGACACAGGCCTTCGACTACGTCAGTCATAATATTTTATTGCAGAAATAGGAGGCATATGGAATCAGAGGTAATGTCTTAAATCTAATAGAATCATATATAAGTAACAAAAAACAATATACAGAAATAACGGCAATTAATAGTAAGTTAAAATATAAAGAAACCTATAGATCCCACGAACGAGTTGTACAATACGGAGTGCCTCAAGGAAGTGTTCTTGGACCGCTTCTTTTCATTTTATATATAAATGACCTTCCTAGATGCATTGACCAATCAATGACCTTATTTGCAGATGACAGTACTATTACAATACCATACTCAAATAATTATAATTACAGTAACTTAATAAATAACTCCCTAAAAGAAGTTATAAAATGGCTTGAAAATAATAATCTAAAAATAAATCTAAATAAAACTAATATTATGCATTTTTGCCAACGTGAGAACTCAATGAGTAATATTATGACTAAATATGATGTTTCAAAAGTTGAAAAAGTTGACAACACAAAATTTCTGGGAGTTATTGTTGATAAACAACTAAATTGGAAAGCTCATACAGAAGCATTGACAAAGAAAATTAGCAAATCCACTTATGCTTTATACAAATTAACTCCAGTGCTCAATGTTGATGCATTGCTAACAGCATACCATGGCTTAGTGTCAGCAAATCTCTGATTTGGTATTATCTTTTGGGGTAACTCAACTAATAAAGAATATGTATTCAAGGCTCAAAAAAGATGTGTAAGAACTATGTTCAGGCTGCAGGTCACTGACAGCTGTAAACCTTACTTTAAACAATACAGAATACTTACGGTTCCATCGTTGTATATCTCGGAGAGTGCAATGTTTGTTAAATGTAATCCTAAATTATTTCCAAAGTTGTCAGATGGAGTAAGTCGAAGTCGACGTGACAACAGTAGACTCTGTATTCATCATTCCAAGACAGCGCTCATGCGCAAAAGCTTTTTTTGTATGGCTCCAATTATTTATAATAAATTGCCTAAATGTTGGAAGGAGCTTGCTGTCCATGTTTTTAAAAAGAAACTGAATGCACTTTTAAATGATAAAGCATATTATGATATTGACGAATTCTTAAATGATAATATAGTGACATTTTAATTTATTTATCCAATTTATAATGTTTGTTGGAATTTGTATGATAATGATACAGTATTTCATCATTGTTAATGTTCATGCATGTCTCTAATATTTGCACGCCGTACAGGCAAAACATGACTGGTCTATTTAATTGTATGTAATCTTCTTATCTGTATACTAATGTGTGCATACTCATGTTCCGCAAATAAATTGAATTGAATTGAATTGATTTGAATTAAAAATTGTGTACTACAAAATTTTTCCTCCTAAAAAGTTACAAAAAAAAGTCCTGGGCGCTGATTCTCGACCACACGACGTGAATGCGTGGACGCAAATTTACGGGTGAAACGTCGTCCGTCTCATGTTCGCCGTTCCTAAATATGAGACAGGTGACGCGTCACCCGCCGATTTCCGTCCACGCATTCATGTCGTGTGAAGCGAGAATCGGTGCCCTGAACAGCATATGCCTATCTTTTAAGGTTCACTTTCAATAACCTACTTCTTATCATAACCTTTACGTCGGGAGTAAAATTTTTCTGCAACAGTAGCCAGTCAACTGAAAGATAATACCGGCCAAGTGCAAGTCGGACTCGAACACGATGAGTTCCGTACCAAAAAACGGACAAAAATAAATGCGACGGGAACCATTATATCACTTCAACAAAGTTGTGCGGGGTCAACTCTAATGGTAATGAATATAAGCGACGCGAACGGGAAAAATTATATCACTTTAAATATGGTAAACCTGGTAGTAAATGCGACGGGATTATATTACCTACTTAAAATATTAATACTGTACGACTCTCTTTCTCACTCTCATGTGACGCAAACGAAGTTGCGCGGATCAGCTAGTAATATCATACAACTGATAGTGCCTATCCTGCTAGTGCTCACTAGTGTTTTGTGTGCACGTTACGAGTATTATACCTACCGTATTTACTTGGCCGTGAGACAAAATGTAAACAACATTTTATTAGGATTTTTCCATTTTTATTACTTTTCACACTAAACTAAATTTAGACGGCACATCGAAGATTTCTGCTTAGTCTTATTTTACTTTCACACAATACATTTTTCGCTCTACTTGGCTAAAAAAGTTCGACAACTACTGTTTTCTTTGCTTATGTTTTGTATTACGCCCAAATGAATACAGTATTCAATATCCTCAATTCCTCATATCCTGGATAAAAGACCTACTTGTCCTCCTGCCTAACAGCATACGGTTGGGCGCCCCGGGTAAGCCCTCGGAAGGATATATCAGGACTCCCAAATAAATACTGCACATATTACTAATGATATATTTTCACATCATTTAAATTATATCTTACACTTAATCAAATCAAACCATTTCACTATAGACGTATATCTCATCCAATCATTGATATGAGAATGATTAACCTAACTGAACTGTATCACGCTGACCGAACGGGTTGGTGCAGGTTTTTGTTAACTATAGTTTTAGCATTAATGTTATGTACCTAGGCATCCACAAACAGTTTTTATTACTTCCACAGCAAAGGGGGTGATATATCTAAGTTTATTTCACCCCCTTAACCATCAATTTAAGATGAGGCTTAATCAAAATATGTGACGGTCAAAACCGGGATGTCAGCTAGTCTATTAATAATTATATTTAAGACAAAATTATCCCTGGGAGTTGACCTCACGGCTCTCATTACGTTGTCAAATTACGCAGAATATAGCGTTCGTAATTAACAATACAATGGAATCGGATGATAGATTTCAGTACAATGTTAGATGACAGATGCTGACAGCTGTCCATGGCTATTATACTGTCATGATATAGGGTGTGTCAATTACAATTATGCAGGTAGAGACTTCGACCAAGTAATAGTATAGACGGGCCCACGTCATACATAACGAACTCAAAAAATTACATAAAGATATTGCAGCCACGACACGACATGCACACAAACATTATACTTTCGAATTTAAGGCAGTATTCTACGTAATCTCATCTTGCGTAAAATATCTTATCCTGGCTACACGTGTTTCACCCTCGGAACAATAACACCGACTACGACCGAGTGAGCGCATGAGGTAACTTTAACGCCTTCAAAACGAACGGATGGATGGGTCCGTCTATGCTATTCCTTGTTCGAAGAGTAGAGAGGGATTTAAACGATGCATACAAATATATCTGCTACTTAGATATTACTAGCTGTTGAGGCTGTTACCGTTGTGTGTACGAAGGTGACAGACTATGTAATGGAAAGTGGTCACCATTTATTTATGTATGGACACCATGTAAGTACCTACATAATGCCAGACTCAAACCCATGAAAATAACACAGTTCCTAACTATCCATCTACTACTGGACTCTGGTTATCGTAGGCTATGGCTATTCCAGCGGTTCCAACTTTATTGTCAAGACTAAGCTATTTTTAAAGCCATCCATAAGTCTTTTACCTTTATTTAACGATTGCTATTGTATTGAAATCCAGGACCTTACGTTGCTCAAATATGCTCGTGCACTTTTGGGCACATATTGAGCCTTCTGATGCACGAATGGGCTTTTACATGGAAATTTGAACACCCAAGCCGTCTCAGGATTATGAGCGGGGTTACGAGTCCTAATAGTTTCAAATTTACTACATAGCAATTCACTCTGAATTACATAGTACTCAGCAAGGTCGCAGTGCAAACGCGATGCCATATAGATAAGCCACCTCTACCTGCTCTATTTAACACTAAGTTTAGCAGTGAATGCCACATTTAACCAATAAAGCACCGGAAAAATTATTTACTCCGAAAGGGTGATGTCAATTTTGTTATTTACGTGATGTAGGAAATATTATCTAACTAGGTCTGATGGTGTTTCCGACGGTAGTTGTTGAGTATCGGCACTGTGTTTGAATTCCGAGTCAGGACAAAAAGGCATTTTGAGTGAAAATAAATATGAGCATTATATTAAAAGTATATACCACGTATACATTATATACCACGTTCGAAATATTTACACTAAATACCTCATTTTCTGTGTATAGTATTTTTCAAGGCAGTAATATCTTTTTCATCCCCCCATCTCGGAAAGAAAATTTTTGCTCTTCGATATCTGAGTGCAAAAGTCGTTTATATCCTCTAGAGGGTAAAGTAAAATTATAATTTGGAACCTCGTCTGCACCAATGATATAAAAACTATAGATACGTTATAGACACTTGAAAATGGCAACACGTAAGGTAGGTAATTACCTGAAAATCTGTGATGCGGCCGTAGGGTTATCAAAAGTTCTAGTAGCACTGTTTAAATTCTGTTAGTAAAGAAAACTCGAAAAAAACATGCCTTCATGTATCTTCAGATGATAAACAAGCTACACAGCAACTGTTCAATATAAAAACGTGTCATTTCATGCGTAAGTACAATAGAAATAATAATATTATTTCATTTTCTCGGATCGATAAAATGGCGGCAAGCATTCAATAGAATGCACAAGGAAAATGTACTCTATAGTCTGTGGTTTGGCGCCCGCGACCCGTAAGGGGATGTCGGGGAGATTTTGTACTAATGTTTTACTTTGCTATTTGGATATTTTTTTTATTTAGGTAATTATATTTGTTTAAAAAAATAATGAAACAATAATAATATATTAAGATTATTAAAATGATTTAAGTTACAAATATTTGGATTACTTACTAGGTACCTACTAAATTATTACTTATTAAATAAATGTTTCTGTACTTATGATATTGTTATATTTTTATTTTATGACTTAAATTACGTTAATAATTACTAATCCGATCAACTAAATTAACATTTTATAAATTTGAATATTACGTACTTTACCCGTAAATACATTAATCATAATATGTCTCAGTTAGTGAAATTCAAGTTTCCCTTTTTCCCCACAGTCCTCTGAAATTGACTTCATGCATGCTACCACAGATGATTTATAGAATTATTTTTTCAAATTTATAAAAGTTTAGCTGTTTTTGAAAGCCGCAATGTTCGTGTATAACGTGTCTATATATGATACGTCTTTTTGGTCTGCACTATGTTTGTGAATTCAAACCATCATTAGACCTATTTACTTTGACCTCTATGGTGCTGAATTTATAATACAACTTTTTTTAATGTATTAAAACCTCAGACTCGTAACTTCTTTGGTGAACCTTCCTATTTTTTATTTGCTTTGCGCGCGCTTTGTTCTTTTCACTTCATAGGTACTGTTAAAATCTTAGGGCGAGGCCGCACTTGCGGTTATCGCGGAGGTTTCTAACCTCAAAATGTCAAAAAATTGACTTGATTTCATTGATTTTGACAGTTTGACGACATTTTGAGGTTAGAAACCGCCGCGGAAAAACGCAAATGCGGCCTCGTCCTTTTGGACACAAGTGAAAAATCTAAAAAAAAGTCATGAGTTATTCTAGCGACGATGAAATTTATTTGACGCCTGCAAAATTGATCGAAACCGTTAGTACCTTTTAAGTAGTAGTTACCTTTACTTTAAGTATGTATCTATCATATAACGTAGTATTTAATATCTAAACTACATTAAAAGTAAGTACATATCATATGATTGTAAATGATTTTTGTATTCAGTCATTTCCTCGCTGAGGTGGGATGAAAAGTTATGTGTAGCACTCGAGTGCAAAGATCTTTTACCTCGTGCTCTATTGATTCCCTTGCTTACGATCAGGATTCTAATTTTAGTATCCTTCGCTTGCTCGGTCATGAAAATTGAGCACGCGGTTAAAAAGCAACTTCACACTCTTTTATAACAAATAATTATTTCATACTAAGATGGCACACTACGTTTGACTTCATGGCGACATTTTTTTTTTACTGGCATTGGTTACTTAGACCATAATTATGCCAAATCTTGTTTCCATACAATAACAGCAGCGTATTCATGTCCATGTATGGACTAAGTTCTACTCTAAGCGCTGGTACCTTAAAAAGTCGCGACTCACTGCGCTATATCACTTTCCAACACTTGTGCACGTTGTCGAACCTTTATGTTTATTTAAGAAATCACCATAAATTACACATTAACACTCAAAAATACACTAGTTTTGAAAAATTATACAACGGAATGTAACCGCTTGTCTGTAAGTTTCGCGCCGAATCACATTCCGAAGCCGAAGAAAACAGTTTTTTTTTTCGAAAATAGTTTGTACTTATTGCCTTGTCAGTTGTATGTAAACCATAAGAGCAACACGGTCGCGTTGCTCTGTGTATGTAAACAATGCTTTTGACATACATACATATATAATTATGGTCACGCCTATATCCCCGAAAGGGCAAGTAGAGGCATATTATATGCCCACATTTCATATTTTTTTGAATTTGTCCCACGTAATTGGTGATGAGCCGTATCCCCGTGTTGAGATGGACAGGCGCAGGTTGTGACTGCCTGTTGGTAAATTTTTCAAGCCGCCAAAAAGGCCTTTAACTTGGCTTAACGGCTGTCAGTTTACTGGCAACTGAAACCAACGGCTTAACGTGCCTTCCGAAGCACGGAAACGCTCAAATAAATGTCACATGGATGGTTACCCGTCCATGGACTGGCCATAGTAAAAGTTGCTACTTCAGTGATCGTTTACAGAACACTGATTCCACAGGGCCACGAGCGATTTGACTTTTGACATAGTATCCCCTTTTAATGGAATACCATATTATTATTATGTTTACTTTGAGATGACCTTCAAATGGAAAATTGGCACCACATTTCCATTACGAGGACTTATTGTTACTGTTTTTTACCTGGGGTAACTTCTAAATAGTTGTGACATTACAGTAATTTCAAGTATTATTCGATGTACCAGCAGTAAAGGAATTGTCATTAATATTTATTTCTAAATGAAAAATAATGATAGGTAATTATAATTTGAAGACATCGTTTTTAGGTAGATTTCTTTAAAAAATACCTATTTTAATGTCTAAGCTATTGTAAGATATATCCCTGATTGATTCCTGTAATGTTCCTTTTTTATGAACATTCATAAAGTCAAAACGTAGACGCTTTTTCACATCGTACTTAAAATCAAAATATTCTAAAAGTAATTGAGCACTTAAGTAAATTATAAATCCCATTTTAAAAGTTTCAATGAAAGTATCTCAAGCTCTTGTAAAAGGGCTTCACAGTAACGAAACTCTTTTCTTTTAAGTCTAAAATAAGCTTATTTTTCCTTGACAAGTTTGAAATTAAGTATTCTAAATTAAGTAGCACAATGTATGCAGAAACTTCTTAAGCTCTTGATATCGTCATAATATAGGTATATGATCCACGAATCTATGAAAATTTTCTACTTTCTTTCTTTTCTTTAAACTCTACCCAGGTACAAAAACCATGTCTATTTTTAACGTGAGGAAAATCCTACAATCCTACTATCCCGAACTCCTACTGACTAAAAACAACACGTATCCCAGCTGCAGTAACTTAGTTACATCTGGTCCAGAGGACATGGGGCTAACTGTTACTACTGTATAATTTTGAAATAGAAATAGGGTTTCTGAGATCTGTTCAAGTTAAAAAAAAATGTTGGAAACTAACTGAGATTTTTGCACATTCATGTGGCTTTCGACCTTTATTCATCGTAACTATAACTGATGCTATCACTATCTAGTCATCATACATATCAACACTATCGTGACTGCGATCTAGTGTAATAACGGAGCGTTATTTGACATCTGTGACTTGGCATATCATCGAGACGAATAGCGAATCATCCATCATTCATTTTTGAGACTGACTTAGTAAAACTACTGACGTAGTATACTATACTGGTTAAAATATATACAAATGTTATGTGAAGAGAAATTTGAACAATAAACTACACCGAAGACCTAAACAAGTTGTTTCTATACAAAATCTACAATAATACAAGCCGCAGTTGAGCGATCCAACCGGAATATGAAGGATCTACGAGTAAGCACATTGAGGCAAGCGACGCATATTATAAGAAAATGTCTGAAGAAGAACAGAAAATTGGTAACATGACCCGTGCGGTGTAGTATAAAATGCCGATGGCTCTTAATTTGGACAACATAGATAATTATTTTCCACAATGGCAGAAATTTAAACAAAGCTGATTTTCATGATGGCGGCCGGCTTCGATAAATTAGCAGAAACAAGAAAAGCGGCAATTTTGTTAAACTGTATTGGACAACAAGCTCAAGAATTATATTTTACTAGCTGACCCGCGCAACTTCGTTTGCGTTCATAAGAAAGAGAGAGACAGAGAGAAAGAGCGCTATTATTTTGATATCATGTTTCCCGTCATTTACCCCCGTTGCGTTTACTCCCGTCGCATCGCTACTATTCATTATTTTAGAAATAATAATTAACGTTACTGTGATCGAAAACCTCCTAAAAACGCGAGATAGCACCCAAACCCACTTAGGTGAGGCCATAGTGGTAGCCGTAGGTCTGTTGGAAGTTCTGGGTTGACTACCGAGGGCTTACCCGGGGCTCCCAACCGTAGGCTGTTAAGCAAGATACGTGTGGTTTTTAGTCTTTAAGAGTCCGGCATAGCATATATGTAGGAATTTCCTCACTCTAAAAAAATGTAACTGTGACCGAACCTTAAAGGATAAATAAATAAATAGGTATTTTGTTTTAGAACTTTTTAAGAGTAACAATTATCTTGTAACAAATTATTTTTATGTAACTTCAACCAATTACGCAGAGGCGCAACGGATACTCTTATAACGATTAAATGTTTTCCGTTTTAGCATTATGTTATGTAGCCTATAGCCATTCTCAATAAATGTACCTACTTACTATCGAACAGTTTTTGAAACCCTACCAGTAGTTTCAGTAAGGCTTGCCTTGGTATGATGTGATCATGGTCCCTTTGCAGCGTGTGTCCAATCCAGCGCAGCAGCTACACTTCCGACGTTTAATCTGTTGGTGGATAGGGGTCTCACTGCAGCGTTCCAATAGTCTTACGTTCGTGATGTTCTCGGGCCCGTATATACCGAAGATCCATTGGAGGCAGCGTTTGACGAAGACTTATAGCTGGTAGCTGGTGCGAAATGTCTTTAGTGACCTTCCATGTCTCGCATCCGTATAGCAGTTAGCAGTACAGTTTTAACGTTTACTTTGTTTTGAGTTTCACTCTTCGTGTCCATTTTCGCGACTGCCTACGGGGCGCAGCTGTGTAAAGGTTGTCCTGGCCTTGGCGAGACTCGAAATGATGTAGGGTACTCTTCTATCCCATCAGTTTCTGACACGACACTCCCGAGGTACGTGAATTGGTGCCTCCACCACATCTCTTGCGTCTGTCGATTTTAATTTCAGTCCAGCCATTCGCTGCCTCATCGTGCTCGTTGTCCTGCAGACATGCATGACGGCGTGTGTGTGCCTCAGCAGGCACAGGACATCGGCATCATTTAAATCCTCCAGGATTTCAGTATAGGCCCCATTCTATGCCGCGCCGATTGTTCTTTGCGGTATTCAGCATTATACCATCTATTTTCTATGGATGGTTGTACTATCCTGTTATCTTCATAACGATCCTCTAAGGTAGGTACAGAATGTATTTTCAAAAGAGTTTGTGAACTCCATTTTTAATTTCTTTTTCAGAATATTGATGACATTTGATCTTAGATCATCCAACCACAGGATGCGCCTTACTTAAGCATTGTTTTCTGCCATTGCACATGACCATTTGGTCTTTTGGCTTTATGAAAAGCCTGTACATCAGTACATCATTTTATATGATTAAACTAGTACATTACATTGTAGTTGACTGTACAATAACAATTAACACACAACAGCCATTACGCGTTTGTCGATTAATACACTTTTAAATGCAATGAAATTTTATATGTCTTTGTGTTTCTCCCTTCACTTGTATGAAAACTGGCAGAATATTTTTGTATGCGGTGGTTCGCAAAGGCTAGTCCCGTGTTATATGGTCTAAGCATTTGATTGATGTCATTTTATACACGTTATTGATACATGTAATAAAATTCTAACACGCCGGTGTTTGTATGTAAATTGTTTATACTGAGGAAAATTCTATACTGAGGAATAGCTTTAACCATTAAGCTCTATTTTGATTAAGCAAACAGGGCAGACTCACACGCTACTTGATGAGTATGATTAATAAATACCTCTAATTTCATAGACCTTGTGTGACGTAAACAAAGTTGCGAGGGTCAGCTGGTTAAAAGATAAAACAATAGGTTTCTTCTTATCTACTTAAAAACTATTTTTACAAATTTTATGGTAATAATAGACATTCTTTGAAATTGCATTTGGTATTGTTGTGATTTTTATGACACGTTTAAGTACATAGGTATGGGATAGATGGCGCTCGCAGCTACGTCAGCGTGAAATTTTCTTCCCGCTTCCCATGGGAACGTACTCCCGGGATAAAAAGTAGCCTATGTGTTATTCCAGACTATAATGTATCTCTGTACCAAATTTCAGCCCCATCCGTTCAGCCGTTTGAGCGTGAAAGAGTAACAAACATCCACACTCACAAACTTTCGCATTTATAATATTAGTAAGATTTATTTATTTATTTATTTACACTTTATTGCACGCCAGATAAAAAACTTAAGATAGGAACATTTGTTAAAAAAGCAGTACAATGGGCGGCCTTATCGCTAAAAGCGATCTCTACCAGGCAACCTTTGGATGGAAAAAGTTGGTTGCAGGTAATGAGTGGTAGTTGTTTGGCGTACTTTTAACTCCAGTGTTTTATTGAGTTACGTACATCTTATTTATGTAATTTCCTTGCTATACTTCACATATAAATACGACATAATATTTATACATATCATATATCTATGTATTATTTATACAAACATACTCTATACAAATATATATCTATAAATAAATATATATCTATAAATAAATACATATCTATAAATAAATTTATACACACACATACATATTGCTAATCTACTTTGATAGATAGTGTTCCTTAACCATATCTTTTATATTTCGAAATTGTCTGCGCTCGCCTTATTTTTACGGGTAGTCGATTCCATAGTCGAATTGCAGTGACTGTAAAAGATTTGTCATAAAAAGTTGACGAGTGAGACGGCATCTTTAATCTTAAGTTTTTTGACGACCTCAGACATTTCACATGCGTATCGCAAAGGAACTTGAATCGTTCCTTAAGATAGGAAGGAGTTGAAGGGTTAAATAATATATTAAACAGCTGTGAAAGAAAATGATCATCCCGGCGACGACGTATGCGTCGTCGCCGGGATGATCATTACCCATAGGTAACCATCCAAGCTGCGTTCTGAAATGAGAAACGTGGTCATACTTGCGTAAGCCAAAAATAAACCTGATGCAGAGATTCTGGTAACGCTCAAGTTGGTCTAGCTGGTTTTCGGCAAGATCAGGATAGCTGACGTCTGCATAATCTCTATTGGCAACAGTAACGCACTGGCAAGTGCAATTTTGGTGGTCATGGGTAAGAGGCATTGTAGTTTACGCAATGAGCCCACCGCCGCGAACATCTTACGACCCACTTCTTGTATCTGTGGCTCCCATGATAGTGTTGAGTCCAGATATATCCCCAAATTCTTCACTTTATTACTAATGGGAATAGTTGTACTATCAAAAATTACCGGGGGGATATCTGACCACACAATTTTTGATCGAGTTCTGGAGCTGCCCAAGATAGCAACTTGAGTTTTCACGGGATTCACCTTGAGGCCATAAGAACTACTCTAGTCGCTTATGTGCCTTAAATCTCTATTTATGATTTCAACAGCTTCCTTCAATTGTTGAAGTGGTGCTTGACAGTATATTTGTAAATCATCTGCATAAAGGTGGCAAGAAGAAGAAATATGAGTTGTGACGGAATTTATAAAAATTGAGAAAAGCAAAGGAGAGAGAACGCCACCCTGGGGTACGCCAACGGTAGAATTACACCAATTTGAGAACGAATTTTCAATACATACGCGTTGCCGGCGACCACGCAGGTAACTTTGAAGCCAATCAATCACTGTTGGAGATATATTAAGAGAGCGGCAAACACATAGCAATACATCAAAATCAACGGTGTTGAACGCATTACTGAAATCTAATAATGCGAGTAATGTCAGCGTTCCAGCTTCCATTCCACATCGGATAACATCAGTAATTTTGATCAGGGCTGTACCAGTACTATGACCGGGACGGAAGCCGGACTGAAAGAGATTGAGGATATTATTTTTGCTGAGGAATCTACTAATTTGTAAGTGTACAAGACGTTCGAGGACTTAAGATAGGAATGGGAGTATGGATATGGGGCGGTAATCTGTGAGAGTTAGTGGTTTGGTCTTTTTAGGAATGGGAATTATGCGACATTTTAATGTTTTGAAAACTGAAGAAAAGCCGAAATTGGAGGATGTCATAAAGCTTCTAGATGATTACTTCAAACCGAAGCAGAATGAAGTTATTAACAGCTACAATTTTAACAAGCGCTATCAAGAGGATGGTGAATCGTTTGATGCATTCTACACAATAATCAGGAAGATGGCTGAAAATTGCAATTTTGGTGAACAGAAGGAACGCATGATACGGGACAGGATTGTCATTGGTGTCAAGGAGCAAAGGATGCAACAGAAGCTTTTCGAAGTTAAGGACCTGACGATGATCAAGGCCGTGGACATCTGTAGGTCTGCAGAGCTGTCCAGGGAACATATGAAGGCGCTGAGCAGTCCGGAGATTCATGCAGTGTAGGCGGAGAGGTCATTGCAGCAGCAACATACTTCACTTCATAAAGCTGAGTATTCTTGTAATAAAAATAAGTCATTTAATAATAATTTTAAAAATAACAGGATGAAAAATAAGGTTCCGGACAATTTTAATAAAAACTTTTATAGATGTAAAAAATGTAATACAGACCATGGTCCTAGGCAGTGTCCAGCGTATGGCAAACAGTGTAATAAATGTAAGAAAATGAACCTTTTCAGTGTAGGTTTTAGGGTTGCTGAAATTAATAAAAAAGTTCATAATGTTGATGAAAACATACATCAGAATTATGTTCATAAATTATTACTAGTTTGCACAATAGATTTGGAGAATAATGAGTGGACAGAGTTGTTAAAAGTTGAAAATAAGAAAGCATGTTTTAAATGTGACACTGGTGCACAAGTAAATATGTCTTGTGTTTAAGTGATTTGAAGAAAATAGTCTATGATGATAATATAAGTTTCTCTGAGACTAAAAGATTAATACTGGTCTTCGGTGGTGGCAAGATAGTGCCATTAGGTAGAATAACATTAAAAGTTTATAAAAACTTGAATAATAATTGTTTGATGCTTGAATTCTTAATAATAAAAGAACAAGTAAGACCCATACTTGGTTTAAATTTATTAATAAAACTTAAATTAATCAATAATGCTAATATTAATGAAACTAAAACTTAAAAAGAGTGTATTAACAGTAAGGAAAATATAATTAATATTACTACTAAATAGTTTCAGGGTGTTGGTGAATTAGAGTCCTCTGCAGTTACACATTCAACCCGGTGTGGAACATGTAGTGAGACCGCCACGGAGAGTGCCTTATGCACTGTTGAAGCGCCTCGCTCCAAGCTCTGGTGAAGCACAAAGTCATTGCGAGGGTAGAGCATCCGAAAAATTTTGTAAGCAATTTAGTTATTATAGAAAAGAAAGATGGTTCACTTAGAATTCGACTTGATCCTAAAGATCTTAAAAGTCTTAATTAGAGAGCATTATTTGGTTCCTACTATTGATGAGATTGTGTGTAAATTAAGTAATAAGAAGTGTTTTTCAGTATTAGACCTTTCTGATGGCTTTTATAATATTAAACTAAGTGAGGACTCAAATGACCTCTGTACGTTTAACTGCCCCTTAGGTTGTTATAAATTTTTAAGAATGCCGTTCGAAGACGTTCAATTAACATTATCATGGTTTTAATATAAATCCTATTTTGCTGTTATACAATGCAATCAATTATTTACTTTTTTACTTTTAGCAGAACTATAAGTGCAGGATGTAGCAAAAAAATACTTATTTTCGCAATAGTGTAGGTGATAAAACCATAATAGATGGACCTTTGTCGTTAAATAAAGTTAATAGCAGACAAAATAAGGACTTGTAATGCAAATGCTGTAACAACTTGGCGTCTGAACGTGGCCATCACAGAACTTTCTGGCAACTGTTTGAAAGCTACGGAAATTTGAATTTGTTCACGTTTAACTATGAAATTATCTTTGTATTTTACTTCTTGTTGTTACCGCGGCGGTTTTCAACCTGAAAATGTCGATTTTGAGGTTAGAAACCGCCGCGGTAAACCGCAAATGCGGCCCCGAGCTTAATCGCTGGTTTCGTAGCAGCAAGTAACATAATATAAAAGTTCTTGTAGTTCGTTGTAACTTTCATTGATGTTTTAACATGTTCGCAGTGGTAGTGATTTTTGTAGGCTAAAATCGCGGATTATGACGTATTAAAAAAAAGCTATCAACTCGATCTTTCAAACTCATTTTCGTTGGTAGATTTTATGGCAATGTAAATCATATAATTTTTTTTAGATTTATCATTTTCTTAGTTTAGAAGTTAGAGGGGGGGGGGGGGGGGACACATTTTTCCAATTTAGAAGCATCTCTTGCGCAAACTTTAGACAAAACACACACTACACTTAAGAAAAAAAAAATAGTAGTAACCTACAAGTATGGGTTTGATGAAAAAAAAATTCTGAGTATGGGGACCCCCAAAATTAACTGCTTTTTTCCTAGTTTTATATAAAAATCGATGAGATGCGGTTTACAGAATACGTTTACTTACCAAGTTCCAACAGCATAGGCCTTATAGTTTCGGAGAAAAGTGGCTGTGACACACGGACGGACAGACAGACAGACAGACAGACAGACAGACATGACGAATCTATAAGGGTTCCGTTTTTGCCATTTGGCTACGGGACTCTAAAAAGACGTTTTTGCCATTTTGTTTTCATTCATATCCTCTTGCTTGCATGACGGCAGAATATTATGATGAAACTTTTCGCCCGTGAAACTTTTAACAATACCCAATTTCCAACAATTTTGTTGAATAAGCTAGAGTTGGGTGTTGTTAAAAGTTTGGTAAGTATCTCGTAGACAGGCATCTAACACAACGAACATTATCTGAATATTCGCTATGTAAAAGAAATATAGAACGTCGATCGATTGAATTCAAACCCTCCTTCATGAGCCTTTTTAGGGTAACCAATGCGAGGGGTTGCTCAAGTCGTAGGTCGGATTCGGCGACTGGGTCTCGAGGTCGTCCATCACAAATCCGAGGCTCTGTGCTTCCACGGACCTCGGAAGGGGTCACCCGCGGGGTCCAGCCTGCGGGTAGGGGGCGTCAGCATCGGCATCGAGCCTTCGATGAAGTATTTGGGGCTCGTACTTGATGGCCGGTGGAACTTTCACTGAGGGCATCAGCCGCACTAGCGCGACTGATGCCTAACATCAGGGGACCCAACGCTCCCTACAAGCGACTGTACCTGGCGATCGTGCGAAGTATGGCCCTATACAATTCCCCGTAAGGGCGGAGACCCTGACGGCCAGTAATGTGGCTAAACTGCTGAGCCCGCAGAGGACGATGGCCATCAGGGTGATAAGGGGATACCGCACGATCTCCGGTGAGGTGGCATGTCTCCTAGCTGAGACCTCTCCATGGGACATGAAAGCGAGAGCCCTTGCGTCACTGTTTAGATGGCGCAAGGAGGCGCTGGAGCGGGGCCAAAGGCCTGCGTCTCGAGAAATCGAGGCCCAGCGGTCCCTGCTCCACCAGGAAACCGTGGAGACATGGAAGGTACGACTTGGGCGACCAAACGGGGGATTCGCCACAATCGCGGCCGTCAGACCGGTCATGGACGAGTGGCTGGAGAGGAGATACGGTGCTCTCTCCTACCGGTTGACACAGATACTTGCCGGGCACGGTAGCTTCAGTAGGTATCTGTGGCGAAAACACCGGGAAATCACGGCCGAGTGTCAGCACTGCAAGGACCGCAGCGATGACATGGCGCTCCACACGCTGGCGGAGGGCACGGCGTGGGCGCAACAGCATCAGGTCCTCGTGGTGAGTCTGGACGTGGACACTCTCTCGCTCGAGACCATGGTGCGAGCCATGCTCTCCAGCGGGAGTAATTGGGACTGCACCGCCTCTTTCTGCGAGCAGGTCATGCTTGTGAAAAAGACGGCGGGGCTGGAACGGGAGAGAACTCTCCCACCCGAGTTCCGCAGTCGGCGGCCTGGGCACCGTCGACTTGTCTTCGCCGAGGACTATCAGCCTCCATGACCGGGGGCCTGAGGACGGTGAAAGGGCGGCTCACCGTCCTTATAGAAGCAGGCCCATGGAGGCAGCGTGACCTGACGAACTCATGCACGCCCCCCCCCCCCCCCCCCTAGAAGCGGGATCACACCCGAAACCCCCTAAAGACGCGGGATAGCACCCGAACCAACCCTTGGGCGAGGCCACAGTGGCGGCCGTGGGTCTGTTGGGAGTCCTGGGCCATCCTTCCGAGGGCATACCCGGGGCTCCCAACCATACGCTGTTGGGCGTTACGTGAGGTTTTTTAGTCGGTAGGAGTCCGGCATAACATCCATGAGAATTTTCCCTCACGTTAAACAAAAAAAAAGGGTAACTAATGCGTAAAAAGGGGGCCCTATTAATAAGATTTAGATGTCTGACAGTCTGTCTGTCACCAGGCTGTATCTCAAGTACCGTAATAGCTGGAATTGAAATTTTCACAGAAGAAAACAAATTCTATAAACAGAAGAAAAATATTTCAGGGGGCTCCCACACAACAACCATGACTTTTAGGCCGCTTTTTGACCATACGTGCGCAAGTTCGACTCGCACTTAGTATGTTTTACCCTTTATTACTACCTTCTCGACAATACTTTGTACCATATTCAACAAATATAAAAACTTGAACAGATAGCAGATAGCAACGTACCGTATCAAAGTTTCGACAGGTTTGCAGCTGTCGTAGTCCCAAGATGTGGAAACTTCAATCCATTATTCCATATTTTACTCGCAGAGTGGAATTTCAGAAAACTGTGAAACTAATTTTGTTACTATTTACAATCACGACTTCAATAACTCAGAGCCCCTTGTTTTTGCATTATGTCTAATTTTATTAGGACCCATCATGTCACGATGTTAAGGCCGTTGATAGGGCTAACGACCTTGAGCTTGAAGAACACGAGGCCTTCAAGTTAGGAAATGTAATTTTTGGTAGCTTATTTTAGTTGTAATAAGTAAATACTCATACATACATACATACATATACTCACGCCTTTATCCCCGAAGGGGTAGGCAGAGGCCTATACCGGCCCACATTTCACCGTGTACAATTCGGTCCCACGTAACAGGTGGTGAGCCCATCGCCGTGTTGAAATGGACCGCCGACGTCAGAGCCTCGTCCGTTGTTCAGCAGGTGCACGAGCTTGCACGTGAGGTTGACTTGGGCCCGGAGGTGTTGGTAGGGCCCCACTACACCCTACTAATATATATAGGTATATACTAAGTAAATACTCATACTCATATTCAAAATCCAAAAAAGTGCAAAAATTGAACTCATAATATTTATTCGTCTAAAAAATTGGGGCTGATTCTATGATCATTTACACATTATGTATGAATAATAGACAATTTATGACAAAGTATATTATGACGCATTTCTTGTAGATTTGAATTCTACTTATGACTATCACTTTTCGTCTACAAGAAATGATTATATTTTTGCACCTACCCTTTTCTTGATTCTTGGAATGTAGTATGCAGACGAGAACGTAATGAGCGATATAACCCCGTGCCTCGGCAGTACTCGACGATAATGGATGGCAACACGCCAACTCGCATTCCAGCACATAGTCGTAGGAATTTATGACCGTCAGTTCCTTATGGGTAATAGGGATGTGCTTTGTACAAAAACATTGCGATTTATTTCTTCTCATAATCTCTGAAATTAAGAGAAGGTGTAAAACAATAAAATTTAAAAAAATACAAGACTATCTGATGCCCGCAGCTTCGCCCGCGTAAAGTTCCCGCTTCCCGTAGGAAATTATTAACGGGATAAAAAGTTGTCTATGTATTATTCCAGACTATAATGTATCTCTGTACCGAATTTCAGCCAGATACGTTCATCCGTTCGAGCGTGAAAGAGTAACAAACATCCACACTCACAAACTTTCGCTTTTATAATAATAGTAAGAAATAACCAAACCTACACACATTTAACAATAAATAAATACACTTACTTGTACGTTACCGATTATAAACGCTAAAGTTCACTCTAATTCGCTAAGTAAATCGTTTACATAGTTACGTCTCCTAAAGATTAAACTCAAATTCGCTTAGTTAATATCTTAGCTTAGGTTCGGATTAGGTAGACAACATACATCGATGGATGAGTTTTAAAGTTTACCGACCTACTCTTGTAAACTACATGCAACTGTAATTAGATTTGTAGACCTTTATGTAAAACTAGCAAAACTGAGTCTTTAAAATGGTGCTTTTAATACTAAATCCGTTAGGATTATCAATTTCGTGCTAGATCAAAACACATCAAGAATAAATACCTATAAAGTATAATGAAAACTACAAAACAAAACTGATAAGCTTCCTTTGAAGCGTTGTGTTGACAAGTGGATGAGTAATGAAATATTATAAGTCCCTCTTTTACATTACCCTAAAGAAACAATTTCAATGGGCGCCAGTAACATTTTAAAGTTTTATATAAAAAAGCAAAAAAAAAACAATGTATCAGAAATATTAATCTCGGTTCCTTGCACCTGTCGCATCACTACGCGACAGTCTCTCCTACATTAAAGATCTAAGTACCGGCGTAGACAATAAAACTCCTAATATAAGTCAGTTTATTTCAACTAATTTGAAATTTAAGTACTGAGCAATACTGCGAGTAAATATTTAATTTAATGCAGCAATCTGGAGTGCCCAATAATCCTTTTTGATTATTGTTAAATACGCCACCTTGTAACGTTGTGCAACAACGTATGAATAAATCCATTAAAATTAGTTAATTGAAAAAGAAATTTAAGTCATAATAAATGAAAGCGCCATCTGCCGACAAATAGTCACATCAACAATAGCGCGGGTTAACTCGCCAAGTAGGTAAATGACGTAGTACGTAGGGACGCTACTAGCCGGCAGAGGCGCTGTTCAATGCTATAAATAGGAGTGCACGCGCAGTTTCGAAAACCACATCACAAATTTAAAATATACTATCGCGAAAGTATCAGTGCATCAGGAAATATATTTAAAATAAAATATAATTGTATAGGGAGCGAAATTCTCCCTAGGTGAAGAATTGTCTAGCTGCAAACGACGATTACCCCATCCTTGGGTGAGTTAAATTGTGTATAACGTAATCTAATTTTTAAACAGTGAAAATTAACGGCTGTTGGTCCACCCTATTATAAGGGGGTAGTTAACGGGGTGTGAAAAAACATCTTTGTAAAATTAGTGCTGTAAGCAGATATTGTAAGACTTCCGACTCCTGCAATGGTTAGCAGGGGTCGGCTGTCTTTGGGAATAGGCGGGGAAAAGGGTTCAAGCTAACCCCTAATCTGGAACATTCCAGGGTCCACCCTTCGGGTTCCACGAAGGAACATCCACCCTACGGGTTGTGAAGATACACCCTTCGGGTTCCACAAAGAAATCATCCACCCTACGGGTTGTGAATATCTACCCTTCGGGTTCTACAGAAGCTCACCCTCTGGAATTGCTCTCCGGGTTGAGAACACCGTGCCATTCGAAGTTGTGGACGGCACGGCTACGTCGCGGACTGCATCATCCTTCAGGAGACCCGAGATAAGTCGAACCCTGCGAAGTCCATCGGGAAACGCAAAACCCCTTGCTGCCTGATATTACCACAACCCACGACCCCCAAGTGCTTAACTCTAATTCCAATAAATTGCCGTTTTTTTATGTTTTAAATTCTATCTTTTTATTTCTCTCTTCTCTTTGTTTCCTGAAAGCCAACAACTTTTCAACCTTACATAATATACCTATTTACGAATACACAAAAGAAATCTGCGATATTCGATAGGGGAAAATTTGTGTGATTTTGTGTTTAGGTCACCGACATACCAATTGCGCAGTAGCCCTGTAAACAATGTTTAAATAGGTAAAATCTCAATTCGTGTCATCAAAATACTGTTCCCACTTCTGTCTGAACTCCCAGTTACCGCTTACAAACTGTCAGGAAAAAAAATTATCCAAATATGGCTTTTTATTTTTTATTTTTTACTCACTCGTGGTTTGATAGAGTTTCAAAAATATCCATCTAACTATATACCTACACGATGTTGGGTGAAGTTGTAAGGAACATAGGCTTAAAAATAAATATATGTATAATCTTATTAAGGTGAAGGTGTCCAGTAGTAAATATACAGTACAACCTATATAATATTCAGTGGTTTAGTAGCTCACAATGAAACCAGTGCTTTACAAATATCATACATCGAAACAACGTCTGATACATCTAGCCACAAAAAAAATGTTTCTAGAGATTCACACGTATGTAACTGAATAATGAAATTTGTCTATGCCGAGCTCTACGATAATATTTTTTTTTAATCTGTGTGGTCTTTATTTCTTGTGATATAGTCTTAAATATACAAAACATGAAGCACTTGTAGTTCCTGCTGTCTCAATATTTTGTCTTTCAATGTTCACTGCGGTTACCAACTTTTACAATGACTGGTCCGCAATGGTGACCACTTTGTGACAATTCGATTGTGATCATTTCCATGCTTTAGAAGTCACCATAAGACACAGGTCCTGGTTGTAGTAGTAACAAGGGCGTCTTAATGTTACATGGAAGGTTGGCTTGATAATTTTCAATAACGAGTAGTCACAACCTGCGTCTATCCCATTTCACGTGGGACAAAAGTGAATAGATAAATGCGGGCGTACATTTAGTAGAGTTAGACCCATGTCACATACTAAGCTCTCCAGAAGTAAATATAAAATATCTATTTAAACCCTGTGTTTTAACTGCTTTGTTTGTAAAATATTTCTTTATACTTTTTTAAAGATGAAAGACCTATCTAATCTTAAATCAAACTACGTAGGTATACAACTTACATTTTTTTATGCAGTGAAAAAGAAAGTGGCGAAAAGGAATTTGAACTTAAAAAATGCATGTCACCGCCCTACTGCTTTGTGATAACTGCCTGCCCTGAAGAGGGGCCAGATTACACGCTGAACTAAAGCGGTTTTTCTGTCACAGGATAAGCCAGACGTTGGTTCACTACGACTCAGAAAAGGGAGCTCCCGCAGTTGAAAATTTTCAAGCCGCCCATTAGGTCTTCGTTTTGGCTTAACGATTGTCATTTTTCTGATAACCGGGTTTCATTTCGAGTTTTCCTTCTCTACGCAATGGATCTTTTTGCGAAAGTGTTCCCTTAGTCGCCTTTTACGACACCCTCGGGATGTATTGGTGTGGCGACATTTTCTACTCTATCCTGTCGCAACACGGGGCCCGTCGCCACACGGGGTTATCTATCTACACTTGCTGATGTTAATTGGTAAATCAGTCTTTAAGTACAATGTTACATGTGTGCACAAACAAACAGACACTCCAATTAAACTGCATTTTGGAGAGAAACTTTACAAGATTTATCCACCAATAAATAGTTTGGTTTGAAGTTTCAAACCGTATACCAATTTTCTGTTGTTATTGAATTAGTTGCTTTAGGAAAATTATTTCATGTCTTTTATTTTAGATTTAATTTCAATAAAAATATGGGCATAGTTTTCTGTTTAAACCGATTTTATTTATTATTTTTGCGACGACTAAGCAATATTTGAAAAAAAAAGTCAATTTAATGTCAAAAATATAATGTAAGTTTTTGGTAAGTACTAAATAGACATTATGCAATTTTTGACACAGCTTTAGTAACAAGTTCAGCTAATTCTGATGGAAAACGGTCATTGTAGTTGATGGAGCATACCTCCATACCGTTTAAGAAACTTATGTTGAGTTCTCAACGTACCCCTTATAAGCGTTTTAGGATCCCTGTTACACAGATAAAGTCGCGGATGCTAGCTAGTACCTAACAAACAATTTAATTCATATTCATTCATATAAACCTATTAAGATCTCAAAACACTGAAGTACAACAGTATTGATATTTCGCGAGAGTAAATACGTGTCACATATTAATTACTAAGACGATGAGCAAACATGTTTGTTTGTTAGTAATATAAACTAGAAACTACTCTCTCATCAAGAATCTTGTAATTATCAGTTTATCTTAAGCAAAAGTTTCTTGAACTGGTAGTCCAATTACGAAAGGGTAAATATTAAATGGTGGGTCCAATTTTGGTTGTAAATTTACTTTTGCGGTCCTGTCCGAGCCCTAAAACATGATTACAATGCCACAAATTTCTAACTTATTATGAATCTAAGGTTGTGCACCTACATCCGATAATCGGACATCGATTTTCTGTAGATGAAAATAGAACTTAGGTACTTTGTTTTCTTTTAACGTGACGAAAATCCTACAGGGATTCTATGCCGGATTCCAATCAACTAAAAGCCTCACGTATCCCACCTAACAGTCTACGGTTGGGAGCCCCAAGTAAGCCTTCGGAAGGATGTCCTCAGGACTCCCAACAGACCTACGGCTACCATTGCGGCCTTACTTAGGGGGGGTAGTTCGGGTGTTATTCCGATTCTTGGGGGGGGGGGGGCGTGCTTGAATCCCTCACGTCATGCTGTTGTCTAGGGCCTGCTTCTGTAAGGACTGTGAGCAGCCCCCTCACCGTCCCTCTCAGAACGTGGGTAGGTACTTAGGTACTGCAAGAGATGCCCTACAAAACGTCGATGTCAAACAAAATCGGACTTCAATCCTGACCCCAATGTCGGCTCAATTATTGGTCCTACAAAAAGTTTGATTTAAGGTCACTAAGATCACAGGGCGGAAACTCCATACAAATGATTCGTTTTCAATTCTGTCATCGTACAGATCTTGAATGTGTGCGTGTGACCAATAAGGCTATACAAATGTTCCCTTGCGACACCCGCCAACTAGACTGACAGCCGTGGCGCGGGACTGGCGGGGGCGGGGAAGCTTGGTCAGTAAGGGACAGGGAGTTCCCTATCTGTATGAAATACTATTTTATCATCTTTGCTAAGATATATAATATTCCGGTTCTCTCTCAAATAAACACAATAATTTCAACGAAATTTTTCCAGTGGACAAATAACAATTAAATGTTTTTACTAGTAATATATATAATAATAATAGGGTGTAGTGGGGCCCTACCAACACCATCGGGCCCAAGTCAACCTCACGTGCAAGCTCGTGCACCTGCTGAACAACGGACGAGGCTCTGACGGCGGCGGTCCATTTCAACACGGCGATGGGCTCACCACCTGTCACGTGGGACCGAATTGTACACGGTGAAATGTGGGCCGGTATAGGCCTCTGCCTAACCCTTGGGGGATAAAGGCGTGAGTATATGTACTAGTAAAAAAACATTTTTTCAAAATCACGGCCACTGCCAAAATATCCTTCGTTTTGCCGTAAATAATTTCATAAGGGTCTAAAATGCCCGTAATCCAAACTCTCTCATACAGGTACACATGCTATTTCAATACGAACCCCTTCAGAATGGATCGACAATGATGTTTGCCGTAAGAAGAGGTTGGAAAATGTTTATTTTGCTCCCTGCGTTGGCGTTTGTGTTGGAAGAAGTTATGAAATACGAAGTTGTAATGTCAAGTTTTCAGTACTGTCAAATAATAATAATAAATATTCACGGACATTTCACACAACGCTATCTGATCCCAAAGTAAGTTAGGAATAACCTGCTTGTGTTATGGGTATCAGACGACGGATATTAATACTTATATACTTTTAAATACATACATATTATACATAGAAACACCCAGACTCTTGAGACAAACATTTATGGGTCACACAAATATTTGTCTCCGGTGGGAATCGAACCCACGACCTCCAGCGCCGCAGGCGGTATCACTACCTACTGCGCCACAAAGGCAGTCAAAAAAAAAAAAATCATAAAAATCTGAAAAATGCTTGGCTCAACAATTGACTTTTTCAACTAATGGCAAATCTTGTGACACGAATATTTCATATATTTGAATCACGGATACACGGATTTGTTCCAACAATTTCATTCACAGTTTGCATAAACATGATTTACAAATTATTTGCGACACATAAATGTAAATTATAATAGTTACGTAAGCGTCGCCCATTGAAAAGAGAACAAATAGAAAAGAGGAATGCTTTTTAAAATGCCAGGAGTTGTGAAATGTAACAAAACGAAACACAAATTGCAGGAACAAAAATAACTAAATTCTTTATGATAAAAGTAAAGTCTTGTACAAATTTCGTACATTCATGTAATCATCTAAACGCCTCTACATTCAATATTTACATTGGCCGAATGCCATCGCTACGTGTGCTATTGTTGAACTTGGGAGGGAAAACGAATATGTGCCGATTGAGATCTACCTGAAGTTTACTCCCTCGGGAATGTAAACCCTTAATAAAAGTAATGGAAAGCTTTTTTGTTCTTTTCTGGAAACGCAACGAGACTTAAACGAACTTTCAGGTATGTTCTAGCCATCTCAGTTAGCAGTGCCATTAAACGAATAGAAATGTCAATTCACCACTTTTCATATTAACCTCAGAGACATCTGACGACTGGGTTGATGACCTCATAAAGGTTACGATTGAAAACCGATCATTGGCGTAAAACTATGATCAGCAGTCGATTGGCTGAGATGTTGATGATGAAATTTATTTAAAGACAAAAATCTGGTTCAAGACGAATTTAAAATCGCAACAGTCATCTTCCAGGCTTCCCCTGAAACCTATTATTGTTGCAATAATTGGGGAAGCCATATGCCCAACATTGAATTTAATTTTAAACAATCTGGTTCAGGACAGAACTTGAATTTGGAATTATCACTTTTCAGGTGCAGTGTTTTAGCTAACACCCTAATTGAAATTCTTGAGTGAACTAGCTTATAGGGTGCGCTTCTTTTCATATTCAACCAGTTATTATCATTATCATACAACAATCGATACCTTTAAAAGCTTTCGATCAACAAAAGTCTGCTAACAGCCTCGTGCTTCGGATATAAACATTAATCAAAAAGTTGATCGGGACAACCCCCGCATTGGACTTGTATGCCTTCGAAAAATATAATTTATAACTTATACTTGTCTTTCTTTGCCTAAAAACCTTTTTCTGTCTTGATCAGGGGAAATAATGCTTCGTACACAATAGAATTTTAGCAATATAGGAGGGATAAGAGGCTTATACATATTTGTTTCGGATAATTCTCATAATAAATTGATTTCTATTTTTTCTTTGTTTCTATTTGTATTTGTTTCGGATAATTCTCATAATAAATTGATTTCTATTTTTTCTTTGTTTCTATTTTTAATATTGTGCACTCTTATTTTATTAGAGAGTCGTTAGCCCTTTTATTTGATAGGACTTAAATTTAAAAAAAAACCCCTTTGAGCACTTCTTCTCCATAATTTAGCAATTTTTTTAACAAAGAGCTCACTTATATAATACCAGGAGCTGTCCGTGACTCCAACGATAGCTGTCCGTGACTCCAACCAAAGCAGACGTGTTGAACGCAACACTCTCGTGCTCGTTCGTACGTGATAAAAGTGCACAGGTAGCGCCGCCTGCGCCGCTACCAGTGCCCCCTGACGGCAGTGCGCGTCATCATGACCTACTTCCGCGTGTGACGCTACCAAAGTGATCAAAGTGTCGTGTTTAAAATGGCTTCAACTCCGCCTTGTATTAAGTTAAAAACAGAGAATGAACATATGTTGTATACGTATTACCGCAACGAGAAAGCAGCCAATGAAGAACTGCAACAACAAGTTAAAGTCCTGCAAGAGCAACTCCAGTGTCTAAAGGCACAATTTGAGGAACTCTTGAAACAACAACAAACTCCTCAACCTACCACCAAACAGGTAACCGAAAATTCTTCCTCAAAATGTGTGGAATATTGCACAGATGAGGAGGAATTAACCAAAGAAACAGAGTGGGTTCGTGTTAAGAACAGGAAAAAAGGAAACTCAACACAACACCCTCCCCCCTATCCAAGTCAGCATCCGACAGTGAGGATGCAAGACAACCAAAACCTAAAAGGTCATTGTTGCCGCCACCAATAATGGTAGATGGCGTCAGAGACTACCAAAAATTTTTACGACTTTTTGGTAGAAGGTTTGTCAGGTAACCTTTTTACTGTCAAAATGTTAAGCGGGGACACTGTTAAGGTGAATGTCACCAACGAGGAAGCCTATAGGTTAATAACTAAACATCTGTCTACCAATAATTGTTCGTGGCATTCTTACGAAAACAAACAAGATAGACCCATACGTGTAGTTGCGAAAAAACTGCATCATACGTGCGAAGCCAAAAGAATTGTTGAAGATCTACAATCCAAGGGGTACAAAATTGAGGCTGCAGTAAATAAACTCAGTTGGAGGAACAAGGAGCCTCTAAATTTATTTATGCTCAGCTTCAATAATCAAGAAGATATCCAAAATATCTACAAAATTAACTATATTTTAGGATGTAAGGTGGAAATCCACCCCCTAAAAACTCCAAAACTAATACCCCAATGCAAAAAGTGCCAAGCCTATGGCCACACGCAAAAATACTGCTCTAAAGAGCCGAGATGCGTTAAATGTACTGGCAAGCACCTAACAACGGATTGCCAAAAGCCCGCCACTGACAAACCGAAATGTGTCCACTGCCACTGTGGTGAACCTCATCCCGCTAACTATAGGGGATGTATAGTAGCCAAGGAATTGCAGAATTTCAAAAATAAAAATATGTCAAAGAAACCTCATCATTTGCCGAGACAAACTATCGATGTAAACACGATAAAACCTATTAAGGTCACGGCTCCGCCGCAACCTTGCCCTTCAAGCAAAAATAAGCCGAGAAACGCTTCATTTGCAGAAATTGCACGTAATAGCAATAATGCAACTCGAGACAATGTAAACATTGAAGTGAAATTAAATCAGGTACTACAACTGAGGGGTATAATTTCAAAACCCTCTAAATTATAATGAAAAAAAATTTCATGAGAAGATTATTTCGAATATGTTGTGGTGAACTTAATGCAAATGGCAATATTTTGATATTAATTTGTTTGTCGTGTCATGGTAATCCTAAAAAACGTGAAAAATCTATAATATTTATGTGCATTTTGAATAAAATTACAGATTAAAAAATATTATAGAGGAATTTGAAAGCAACTTGGCATTTTAGCGGATTTTGAAAATAAACTGTCACACCATAGAGGGTTTTGCATTTAACCTTATGCTACTCGATGGATGACATTATGCCATCAAGTCGAAAAATCTAATAACTAAACTTCGTTTAAGAAACTAATTAGCTGAGGTATAAAATCAAAAAATGAAAAACAAAACGCGAAAGTAGTAAAGTTTTATAATGATAAATTAATTAGCTAAGGTATAAAATCAAAAAATGAAAAACAAAACGCGAAAGTAATAAAGTTTTATAGTGAAAAAGAAATTAAATATGTACAGTTACATCTTCGAAGCCATGCTCACAAAGTTCACTATCACAAAGTTCAATATCAGCTGCTGTGCCTGTGCGAGGCTGATTTTCTATATCAACATAGATTTTTAGTAAAGGTAAATTTCTCCATTCTTGCCCGAAATGTTTTTCTAGTAAATCGGTCACATCTTTGACTTTATTTTCTTTGGGTAAAATACTGGGAGCTATGGTCAAAGGAGTGATCATTGTAATTTTTTTATTTTTCTTCGTAATAATTTTTTTGTTATTTATTTCATTCCGATAGGTCTCTTCTCCTTGTACTAAAATATTCTCGGTTTTAGTACGAGTAAGGAAAAATCGTTTACTTCTCATGAATGGAAAGTGCCACGATGATGTAGGTTTTATCACGGGCTCATATGCAGCTTTCCAATCGTAGACTGGTATCGTTGTCAGATTGATGCATGTTCCATTTTCCTGCAATACCTCCGTGTATTCCGTGGGAGAAACAATCACTTCTTTGGTTCTTAATGTCTTCTCAATTTTTGCAAAAACACGGTCAGGAGGAATGAAAAAGTGACCTACCACTGGAAAAATGATTTCGATTTTTTTAATATTTCGAGGTGCTTCACTGTATAACCATTTTCCAAGCATACTAATCATTCCCGTATTTTTATTTTGTCCGGAGCATCCATCGCAAACTATCCTTAATATCTTCACGTGCGGATGTATTACGGTTCCTTGTAGAAAGTGATAAACTGCACTAATGATTTGGTTGCTGCCTTTAGAATGTTCCAACTCAGTCCAATAATATGAACAAACATTCTCCGTAGCTAGTTTTGCTTTGGAATTTCCTTGTACTATAGCGAAGTGGTAGAAGTTAAACTGCCTGCTAAAATAAGCCGACTGATCAGGCAGTTTTGGGAGGGGTTGATTTTTTTGGCAATCAAATGTTATAGTTTTGATGCTTTCATCATCCTCTTTCAAAATATTATAAAATGCTTTGTACTTAAGCCGGTGGATCCTCTTCTCTATTATCAGCTCATTTCTCTTTATGGGGTCTTTTTCAAGTTTCAGGCGTTCTTGTAACGAAATGCACGTGGAACATACATCTGTTCTAGGAGACCCAAAACCAAAGTTGTATGAAGTATTTACAATTTTTCGAAAAAAACTTTGCTTCACCCTTAAAGCCCCATCTTTTTCTTCGTTATACATTCGCCACATCTTTCGGATATTTAATCCAGACTGCAGATAAATTCTGTTTGTTTGCGATCTACAATAGTGACTCTCAATACCTTTAAACTTTTCCAAAAACCGTTCAACTGACGATCTTTTCGCTTCAAATTGTTCACTTTTCCGGTCTCCTCCTCTATTTTCTTTTAATGGTGAATCGCTAGAGTAAGAACGGTTCATCACCCCCTGAACCCGATCTTTTTTAATCTGTAATGCGTCCAAAAATGTTTTTTGACATACCGGTTTGTGACCACCTCCGTTGGTAGGGACATTGTATTTAATGGTCAACTTTCTCTTACTATTTGGAATGTTTTTTTTTGGTTCATTAACACGACAATATCTTAACAAAAAATTATCTTGATCGAGTTTTGTTTCACATTTATAAAAACGAATGTGAAATTTCCGGATATCTTGACAAGTGACAAGGTCGCAACGAAAAGCCTTTTGATTATGACCGCAAGAAGGAAAAATAGGGAGTGATTTTGGTTCATATCTGAAACAAAAAGCAAAATCAATGTAAAAATTAAATATAATGGAAATTTAAAAAGACCTAACTACCTAGAGACTATACTACTGGCATGTTGCATAAACCTTTTCAACAAACTTTTCAAGTAAGTTTTAGGTAGTATTTTACTCACCTTTTTCGGCGCTCCTTTTCTCGTTTCCAAGATTGTGGATTACGTGGACGTTTCCGAGCATACTTGGGATCACATTTTTTTACAAATTGCGCTAAATCTTCCATTATTTCTGGTGAATTTCAGTTAAAATCCGCGAGCAAATCTTATCAACACAACGAAAATCGCCATACTGTTTTAAAAGTCACCTGACTCAAATGCCGCGCTGTCATTGGTCGATTTCATTTTAGAGGATTTCGATTGTAACATTGGACGTTTTAGCGGAATTTGCAACTAACATTACTTTTTGGACTGATTTTACTGTGAATTTGGTGGGTTATGAAAGTTAACGTAAAGACATATTGAAAGTAAAAATTTAAAACTTTATTTTGATGAAAAAATATGGAAATGTACCCGAAGTCATTTTAGGGGGTTTTGAAATTATACCCCTCAACTTATGATCACGTTCGATGAACAATTTCAGTTTAAAAACAATTGAAAATAGCACTAAAGAGCTACTTCTCCGCAACAGTCATGAATAAAACCTTGAAAATTATGACTTGGAATGCTAATGGTCTACAGAAACATCAACATGAGTTACAAGTAGTCCTAGATAACGAAAATATCGACGTCTGTTTGATATCCGAGTCCCATTGCACAAACGAGTCCTACATTATGCTAAATGGATATAGAGCATATCATGCTTTACATCCATACAATAATGCTAGGGGAGGTAGCTCCGTTATAATAAAAGAAAGTATTTCACACTATCAATCCATGATACATGAAGAATGTGACATCCAAGCAGTATCGGTATGCGTTGAAACGAAACGTTATCCGCTAACAGTGGCAGCAATCAATTGTCCTCCGAGATATAAGATCAAAAAAGAGCAATACGTTAACTTTTTGCAAAAACTCGGCAATAGATTCATTCTTGGGGGTGACTTTAATGCCAAGACCACGTACTGGGGTTCCAGATTAACTTCAACAAAGGGAAGAGAACTACGAAGTGCCATGAACGAAATCAAATGCGACGTAATATCAACTGGGAAACCGACTTACTGGCCAACGGATCCAGATAGATTGCCAGATTTGATAGATTTTTTTATTTTTAAAAATATATCGTCAAACTATTTGACCATTGAAGAAGGTTTTGATATGAATTCTGACCACTCCCCGATAACTCTACAACTTGGTGAAAATATTCTATTCAGAGAAACTTATCAATCATTGGTCAATTTAAAAACAGACTGGTCAAGTTTTCAGGTTGACTTAGAATCCAAAATCAAACTCAATGTGCCCCCCCGAAATGAAGTTCAATTGGACTTCGAGGTTAACAAGTTTACTTCGGATATTCAGCAGGCGGCATGGCAAAATACACCTGCTTTAATGACAAGGAGTAAAGGTAATATATATCCTAAAGAAATCATTGAACTAATCGCCGAAAAACGGCAACAGAGAAAGAAATGGCATCACACAAGATCACCCTTTGATAAAAATATACTAAATAGCTTGACAAAAACGCTAACTAAAACTATTAAAGCCTATAAAGAAGACTCAATTGCCACTTCACTAGAACACTTGTCTAGTGACCGCTCCAGCAATTATTCACTCTGGAAGGCGTTGAGGAAATGCAAAGCACCTATTACACCCATTCCTCCCATAAGGGAAACTAACGGCAAATGGGCTGTAAGCAATGAACAGAAGGCAAAAAGATTTGCGCGACATTTAGAATCAATATTTCAACCAAATGAAGGATCATCAGAGGACTTGCCGTACCACGAACGCCAACAAGATTTGTCGGAAATAAAATTGGTAACCCCAAAAGAAGTTGCATTCGAAATTAGAAAAAGCATGAATGTGAAAAAAGCGCCAGGCTACGACCTTATTACATGTCAGGTACTACAACATCTCCCACGAAAAGCATTGGTGAAATTAACAAACCTATTTAATGCAGTAATAAGATTGAAATATATTCCAGCCGTTTGGAAAGTAGCTGAAGTCATAATGATAGCAAAGCCAGGAAAACCGCCACACGAACCAACATCTTATAGGCCGATATCTTTGCTACCTATAATTTCTAAATTGTTAGAAAAACTTCTATTAAAAAGAATGAAACCTATACTTGACCAAAAAGCTCTAATAGCTAATCACCAGTTTGGTTTTAGGGAGAGACATTCCACTATAGATCAAGTACATAGGATCACGAAACTTATTGAAAATGCATTATAAGAAAAAAAAGTGTGCTCCTCGGTGTTCCTAGATGTCGCGCAAGCTTTTGATAAAGTATGGCATAAAGGCCTAATACATAAACTGAGTTCAATGCTGTCTTCCCCATTTGTAGCTATTTTAAAGTCTTATATCTCTAACAGAATGTTTAGAGTAAGGCAAGAAAATGCTTACTCAGAACTTAAGGAAATAAAAGCTGGAATACCACAAGGTAGCGTGTTAGGGCCGGTTTTGTACCTATTATACACCTGTGACATTCCAGAATCAGAAAACAGTCTCATTGCAACTTTCGCCGATGACACCGCCATAATGGCAACTGGAAATACTCGCGAGGAAGCCGTGCAAAATGTGCAAATCGCAGTGACAAAAGTCTTTGAATGGACCAAAAAGTGGCGCATCAAGCTCAATGAAACAAAATCGACTCACATTGACTTTACTAACAAATCAGCTGACTACTACCCAGTTCATATCAACAACAAGATCATTCCGTTTGCAAATACAGCAAAATATCTAGGTATGACTCTTGATGCAAAGTTGCGGTGGAAGGCACACATTAAGAAAAAACGAGAAGAACTCAACATACGCTATAACGATATGTATTGGCTGCTTGGAAAGTAATCAAGTTTGTCAATACCAAACAAACTTTTACTCTACAAACAAGTCCTGATGCCGGTATAGACATATGGTGTACAGCTGTGGGGCTGCACTAAACAGAGCAACAGAAATATCATACAGCGTTTCCAAAATAAAGTGCTAAGGGGCATAGTTGATGCACCTTGGTACGTTCGAAATGATGACCTTCACCGGGACCTTCAAGTATAGCCGGTTGACAAAATTATCCAACGTTTCGCAGAAGCTCATGAAAAGAGACTGCTCCACCATGACAATCCGGAGGCAATTCAACTCCTCGATTGGACAGACTTAAAAGAAGCCTCAAAAGAACTAAGCCCTTTGAGTTAGTGTAGTGCCTAGTGAGAATAATAAGTGTCTTTAGTGCTTACTGTTTAAGAACACAAGAACAAAGTGTATTAATTTATCAGACTCTAAGATTAATCAATGGATTCTTTTCTTAGAATAAGTAGGTATTATAGAAGTTTAAGTCAGCATAAAATTACTTATTAGCCTATAAGCTAGATTGTAATAGTCTAAAGTGTACCTACCTACCTAAGATAGCGTACACTTTATTCGAAAAAAAAAAAAAGAGGAGTACATAGACAACATATTATTCTTTTCATTTTTATTCTCTTATCTCTGTAACAAAAGAAATGTTAAAAAATATAAGCTTGCTATAATCCAAGTATTTGCGTATGAAATGGGAAGTGATACGGTAGGTATGTAAATATAAATACAGGCCTTTGTGATTTAACTGAACAGAGATTTAATTTAAATGGCCTTGCAAATAGCTATTTTGTTCCAAAGTAATTTATAATCTGCTTATTCTTTACCATTTTAATATTTGCAATAATTGTATCGGGCTTAAATCCTATAATTACGTTTCTTTTCTCTCTCTTTTCTTACATCTTGAATCGTATTCTAGTCTATTATGCTTTTTACCTCATTTTAACGAAGTTATAACATGGAGCACGTAACAGAAAAATAATTTAACTACTACATACGTCTCAACCCTAGTTGGTAGTTCCTAAGAATTTCAATACCTATTAATTGACATGTAGACTCTGTGCAAATAACATTAAAAATCAGATACAGATAGAATATTAAACATTTTTACTTAAAATAAGATGAAAATTCTTCAAAAATTTTTATAAGTACATTTAAAAATCTCAATAATTTTCTCTGAGCGCAAGGAAACATTAATAAATTACATCAGACGCAAAAATAGCACTTTAGTTTAGACGCTTTTGAATTTGTAAGTTTAAAAAATCTACGTAATTGAACACACCTCTTATATAAAGTCAGTAAAAACAATTAAATTTTAGACATAAATCATCCAAACACAGAAAGACTATCCACGTACGTAATCAATGTCGGACTTACTTAAGTCCGACATTGATTACGTACTAGAACTAATGCTACTCCATAATTAACGCTTCTAATGTGAACGTGAATAGTTTTACTATTAAAGGGTTATTTCCGGTATTAAATGGTGGAATTGTCTCTTCTATTAAGCCAATGGTCCGAGATAATTAGAAGCTTAAATTTGCGTGTAAGTAATAAGAATTTGTGGTATTATGTAGGTATACACCGTTCACTCTAAGTTTGCTGCTGGCGTAGAGGCCGGTGTAGATGCGTAGTATGGGAAGCCTGCAAACTTAGAGCGAACGGGTAGTATGTAACTTGACCTTATTTTTCTTTATGATGTGGGTAGGATTCAGAAGGTGTTGATAAGATTTTTACACATTAAGCCATAATTCGAGCTCGAGGCCATGGTGCGAGCCATGCTCTCCAGCGGGAGTAAGTGGGACTGCGCCGCCTCTTTCTGCGAGCAGGTCATGCTCGCGAAGGAGGCGGGCGGCGGGCCGGGTGCGGGAGAGAACTCTCCCACCCGAGTTCCGCAGTCGGCGCCCTGGGCGCCGCCGACGTGTCTTCGCCGAGGACTATCGGCCTCCATGTCCGGGGGTCTGAGGACGGTGAGAGGGCCGCTCACCGTCCTTACAGAAGCAGGCCCATGACGGCAGCGTGACGTGAGCAACTCACGCACGCCCCCACCTTAGAAGCGGGGTCACACCCGAAACCCCCCATAGACGCGGGATTGCACCCGAACCACCCCCTGGGCGAGGCCGCATTGGCGGCCGTAGGTCTGTTGGGAGTCACGGGACATCCTTCCTGACGGCTTACCCGGGGCTCTCAACCATAGGCTGTTGGGCGTTACGTGAGGTTTTTTAGTCGGTAAGAGTCCGGCATAGCATTCTATGAGGATTTTCCCTCACATCAAAAAAAAAAAGCCATAATTCGAGCTATAATGTATTCATTTGAAAGGGCAGGCACCCGAATCTCTTAGGTATGTAGGGGATTTGAGTTTTTTTACTGCTGTGCACGCACAATGAGCCCCCGGGGTGTAGCACCCTTAGTGTAAAGTTTGGCTCCTACTCTTTGATAATATACCACCGATAAGTACCTAGCATATCCATCACCTATTACCAAAGATAATATAATAGTATTACATACAGATAGGCAACTTCCTGCCACGCCACAGCTGTCATTATAGTTGACAGACGTGTTGAGGGAACATTTGCTTAGCATTATTGGTCACACGCACACATTCAAGCTGGAGTTCAGATAGGCAACTCCCTGCCACGCCACAGCTGTCATTATAGTTGACAGACGTGTTGAGGGAACATTTGCTTAGCATTATTGGTCACACGCACACATTCAAGCTGGAGTTTCCGCCCTGTGCTAGTACGTACGATACTTATATCCTAAGTATGCAAGATAAGCTACTGCCAACGAGTAGGCATGCTAACCTCTTTGAGAATAATTTGCGGGTTATACTATACTGTATTTCAATGGCTTTGCGCAAAAATGTAAACAAACACATTTGATCCTATATATCCATAGTTACTTGCAATTGAATATTAACCCTGATTATATTCCAGTATCCAGGAGTCATACAATGTTCTTACAATCATTTCGACACCAAATAACTTCTTTATGACAGTTTATTTTGATTTAAAATACCTGCTCAGGATAGTAAAAATTCAATGATTGTGTGTGTTGTCATACTATATTTTTCTACTCATACGATTGTCAAAACATGACATGTTTACATTATTGTCAGATCAGGTAGGATTGGACTATACCAATAATTTATGATATTTCGTTTATAACGAGTTACTTGAGGTCTGGATAAATTACCTTTATTAAGTCAGAAACTAGTAAAATTGCATCGACATGGGCAGGTATTGATCTACGTACAACTATTAAGTTACATAATATGGTTTTAGCATATAACTATTATGAAACTAAAACTATCTATAAACTTAATCGTTTCTTGAATATTAAAGAGCATTTTGTAATACCTAAAAGGTCAAAGAAGTCTAAAATAATTAATTAGGTAGGTACCTACGTGTACATTTAAGACATTCAAAACTCTTCTATTTATAGATGCCTTAAAAGCATAAATTGCAATCCCATTCTACTGAAATTTAGATGAGGTCTGCAATGAAATGACCTGCTCCATTTGTTTTTAATTAGGTTCCGTGGTGAGCGCTTGGCTCCTGTACCGCCGCATAATTACATAAAAATGTATAAGTAGCACAAATTGCTTTTTTTATATTAACGTGAGGGAAAATCCTTCATGGATGCTATGCCGGACTCCTACCGACTTAAAAACCTCACGTAACGCCCAACAGCCTACGGTTGGGAGTCCCGGGTAAGCCCTCAGTAGGCTGTCCCAGGACTCCCAACAGACCTACGGCTACCACTGCGGCCTCGCCGAGGGGGTGGTTCGGGTGCTATCCCGCGTCTTTAAGGGGTTTTCGGGTGTCATCCCGCTTCTTAGGAGGGGCGTGCCTGAATCCTTCACATCACGCTGCCGTCTAGGGCCTGTTTCTGCAAGGACGGTGAGCAGCCCCCTCACCGTACTTAGGCCCCCCGTCTACCAGCGTTTGGAGCGCAGTGTCATCACTGCGGTCCTCGCAGTGCTGACACTTGGCCGTTGTTTCCCAGTGTCTTCGCCACAGATAGCTACCGAAGCTACCGTTCCCTGTAAGAATCTGTGACAACCGGTAGGAGAGAGCACCGTGTCCCCTCTCCAGCCACTCGTCCATGACCGGTCTGACGGCCGCGATTGTGGCGAATCCCCCCTTTAGTTGCTCAAGTCGCACCTTCCATGTCTCCAAGGTTTCCTGGTGGAGCAGGGACCCCGGGGCCAAATTGCCTACACTAATTGTTACACGTACTTTTTTATGCATATTTGAAATAGTTTTAGGTTCGAGAGTGTAGCACTTCCAGTGTTGCTAACTTCTTTTAGCCACGTTGACTATTTTCGGCCAAGTTGCGTACTATGCTTCTTTGAAACCTTCTTTGGTAATTACCTCGAAGTAATATTTACAAAAACTACTTAATTATTGAACGGTGGAAGGTGGCCACGTGTCTTAAGGTGGCCAGTTGGCCACCCTAAATCTACTCAAAAGAGTCACAAGTCCCAGACACCCCCACAGTGTTGCCCTCTATAACACGCTATGGACCCTGCACCCGCACGGTGAAACCATGGAATGCGAAGGAAACGGTCTCAACCCAACGATTTACTGTAAAGATGATGTGTTTCAGTATTTCTATACACGGAAAAGGAAGTTGAATTGAGAGAAACTCAAGAACAACATTGGTATTTGTAAATTTGCATATATGGTAATGAGAATCACCCAAGTTAAAGGTACCTATTATATCACTACAAAAACCTTTACAACCACGACAGTTGCATAAGATGTTGTGATAAAATCACATGTTCATTTGAATGATTTTACATTCAAAGCGTGAAAATTTATTGTGGCTATTTTATGAACGTTCGCTGCATCTATATTGGTAAAATTGTCGGGGGCCTAGCTCAAGTATCAGCACCCAGACAAAAAAAAGTAAATAGAAGGCTTAAGTTCATCGAAAGTGACATGTGCCAACCAAAATATAATGGTAACCGTCGTATTGCGGCTGATGTTCAAAATAACAAAAATAAGTGCCGAAAAGTAAATTAAATAACAGAATTCATCACTTAACTTGTCAACCGTTGTCATAAAATTATAAAATTAAAATGAGATCGAATGTCAGGTACCTAGACAAACACAAACAAATCGTATTTCTAAAATCTATTAATAGAGTAAATATATTTTGAGAATAAACTTAATTAATTAGAATATAAAAAACCCGACTGCCAAGTAAACATACAACTGAAAAGTAAAAAACAAGCTTTACATCTCTTTTGTGATTTTCTTTAGCAACTTACTGTTTTACTTTGTCGGCAACATTTGCAGGCGGGAAGAAGCTATGTCATGCGAGTGGTGGTTTATAAAATAGTTACTTGTTCCCATAGCTTGATCCCGCCTGCAAATGTTGCCAACAAAGTAAAACAGTAAGTAGCTAAAAAAATCACGAAAGAAATGTAGAGCTTGTTTTTTTACTTTTCAGTTGTATGTTTACTTGGCAGTCGGGTTTTTTATATTCTAATTAATTAAGTTTATTTTAAACTTTTTAATTATGTTAGTAGTGGAGTTATTAATTTTCGTGTAGTGAAGGGACATCACCAAATTCAACCTTCATTATTATATTTTTGATCATGGGGATTTTCCGGCCCCCATTCCCAACCGACCACCTGAGTTATCCACCTGGTTGGTCAGTTAGGAATAAAAGTTCCTAACCACCCACCTTGTGCACCTGGTTGGTCAGTTAGTGTAACGTTGTGAAACAACGGGGGCAAATATTGTTCAACATTAGGGGTTTAGAAGTAAAATCTAGGCCAACATATGAAAGCGCCATCTACCGAGTAAGTGTCGCAACGGCGGAAGCCTTATTCGTATTTAAAAAGCGGTCTTGACGATTGAGTAGTTTCGAGTGGTGCCGCTAGAGGCGCTATTTCATTAATATATAAAGCGTTGCGTCAAAGGCAGGAGCACCGCCAGATTAATATTTAAAATAGCTCACGGACGTATAAGTGTCATTGGAAATTGTGAGAAATACAAAAGTTTGAAAATCATCGTTTATATCATCGTAAATATCATCGTAAATATTTGTCAAGTATAAGGAGCAAATAGCTCTAGACAGAAGACCCCATCATTGGGTGAGTTAAATTAATTATTATAAATCTAGATTTTTTAAACAGTGAAAATTAACGGCTGTTGGTCAACCCTGTTATGGGAGGGTAGATTACAGGGGTGTGAAAAAAAGGTCTCTGTAAACTTAATATATAGACAAACATTGTAAGGCAACCGACTCCTAAATGGTTTAACCGGGGTCGGCTGTCTTAGCAATGGGCGGGAAAAAAGGGTTCCAGCTAACCCGTCTTCTGGAACATTCCAGGGTCCACCCTACGGGCGACAAGTGTTCGTCCACCCTACGGGTTCAAGAAATCCACCTTACGGGTTGTGAAAGTACACCCTTCGGGTTCTACGAGAGAAGCAATCCACCCTGCGGGTTGAGAACACCGTGCCAGCCAAAGTTGTGGACGGCACGGCTACGTCACGGACTGCCTCAGACTTCAGAACCACCAAGATAAGTCGAACCCTGCGAAGGCCTTCGGAAACCGTAATTGCTGCCCGAAATTACCACGACCCCGAGTTCTTTCCTTATATTTAAATAAATTATTACTTTCAAATTCTAAACGTCACCTCTTCTCATTTCTCTCTTCTTCCTGAAAGCCATCAGCTTTTCATTAGGAATAAAAATTCCTAACCACCCACCAGTGACTGTATAAAATAAATAATGTCCATATTGTCTACTTTATCAAAATACCCACATGTCTATATGGCAAAACAAATGAAGATCGACAAAACAAATGACGATCTTCAAAACAAATGAAGATCGACAAAACAAATGAAGATCGACAAAACAAATGAAAATCGACAAAACAAATGAAGATCTACAAAACAAATGAAGATCGACAAAACAAATAAGGATCGACAAAACAAATGAAAATCGACAAAACAAATGAAGATCGGCAAAACAAATGAAGATCACTAAACAATTAATGAAAGTAAGATAAACAACTGAAAGTCGATAAAACAAATGACGGTCGGATAAACAAATGCCGCCCTCCGGCACGTTACGTCTTATTCCCGGAATGTCCAGTCGGTTCATTACGTCTATTTCCCTAAATGTCCATTTCCCTGATAGTCCATTTCCCTGAATGTTCACTTCCCCGATAGTCCACTTCCCTGAACGTTCATTCCCTGATAGTTCAATTCCCTGAACGTCCAAATCCGGTCGGATAAACAAATGACTATCGGCAAAACAAATGACGATAGAAAAAACATATGCAGATCAATAAAACAAAAGACTATAAGCAATTTGATAAGATCAAAAATACTTGCAGCCATATTTAGTAATCTAGATGCGTTTGCCATTAAAAAAAATAGGTGCAAGCAAATCTCGACCTTAATGACACTTCTCTAAAAATGTGCTTTAAGGCGTTTATAGACATTACTGATCACGAATATATGAAAAATAAATAAATATTATGCATGTTCATAAGGTCGAGATTTGCTTGCACCTATTTTTTTTATGGCAAACGCATCTAGATTACTAAATATGGCTGCAAGTATTTTTGATCTTATCAAATTGCTTATAGTCTTTTGTTTTATTGATCTGCATATGTTTTTTCTATAGTCATTTGTTTTTTCTATCGTCATTTGTTTTGCCGATCGTCATTTGTTTATCCGACCGTCATTTGTTTATCCGACCGTCATTTGTTTTGTCGACTTTCAGTTGTTTATCTTACTTTCATTAATTGTTTAGTGATCTTCATTTGTTTTGTCGATCTTCATTTGTTTTGTCGATTTTCATTTGTTTTTCTGATCTTCATTTGTTTTGTCGATCTTCATTTGTTTTGTCGATCTTGATTTGTTTTGTCGATCTTCATTTGTTTTGTCGATCTGCATGTGTTTTGTCGATCTTCATTTGTTTTGTCGATCTGCATTTGTTTTGTCGATCTTCATTTGTTTTGTCGATTTTCATTTGTTTTGTCGATCCTTATTTGTTTTGTTGATCTTCATTTGTTTTGTAGATCTTCATTTGTTTTGTCGATTTTCATTTGTTTTGTCGATCTTCATTTGTTTTGATGATCTTCATTTGTTTTGTAGATCTTCATTTGTTTGGTCGATCTTCATTTGTTTTGCCGTATAGACATGTGGGTATATTGATAAAGTAGACATTATGGACATTATTTATTTTATACAGTCACAGGTGGGTGGTTAGGAATTTTTATTCCTAACTGACCAACCAAGTGCACAAGGTGGATGGTTAGGAACTTTTATTCCTAACTGACCAACCAGGTGGATAACTCAGGTGGTCGGTTGGGAATGCGGGATTTCCGTTGCTACTCAACCGATTGCAATCAAACAAATGTAAGACTTAAAGTCTGACTAAGACCTTATAAACACATAATACCGCATCAAAATCGGTTCAGTAGTTTTGCGTTCATCGCAGTCAAATAATTATAACGTCAAAAGTCCGCCATTTTGATTTTGTTAGGAATTTTATTACACCTGGTGTCCCTCACCCAATCACGACGAATCAAATGACAACTTGTATTTCAAAATCCATCAAGCCGTTAAGGCTGTAGAGCGTCCAAGAAAAATTATCAAGCTTTACATTTTAGCGCCAAAAGTCAGCCATTTTGATTTTTTAAAAATTTTAATGTACCTGGTGTCACCCACACAATCACGACGAATCAAATGACACCTTGCATGTCAAAATCTGTCAAGCCAATCAGGCTGTAGGACATGACAAAGAATTGGATACATACATACATACATACATTCACTCGAAAAACATTACCCTCCTTTCTCCGGCAGTTCGGGTAAAAAAGCCTGTCAATTTGGAATCTCTTTTTTAAATAGGTTGAAAACAAAATAGGTATGGCATGTAAGTTAAATTTTGATGCCTGTCTTGAAAGTTCTAAAATAATAATTATTACAATTCCGTTTGACTTCCGTTGACTGAATTATGAATTTCGTTTACAATATCACAGTATTTTTAGGGTTCCGTAGCCAAATGGCAAAATCGGAACCCTTATAGATTCGTCATATCTGTCTGTCTGTCTGTCTGTCCGTCCGTGTGTCATACACTTTATAATGCATTTTTAGTTGTAACAGAAGTTTAGACCGGCCTAAGTACATTCATATGGACAGTATAAACTATTGTTATTTTGACTCTTTAAACACTAACCTGGTTCTTCCAATTATATCCGCCATAGCTTATTAAAGTACAATATTCTAGTGCTTTTCGAACTTCCCTTTATTGTTCAGGTTTCAAGTATTTAGGTAATTAAGATATAATATCCAATATAAAACCAATGTTAAGTCTCAAGGATTCGCCTATCTAATATAAGCCCTCGAACTGAAGTGTCTCTTTATGAAAAAGTGAAAATTTTACAACGTCCACGTTTTATCGCTCGTAACCGCACTACAGTACAGAATCAAGTGGTAATTTTGTGGTAAAATGGGAGACTTAGCTTAACAATGTGGGGCCTGTTATAATAACAGGCTTAAAACGTTATTTTGCATTTAAAATCTGACAAAATAATAATTTTGTTGATATATTACATATATTTTTTTTTTATTTGCCTTTTTTAATTTGCCTCTGATTTAATTCACATAATGACTTTTATTTTTATTCAATATTTATTTAGGGGTTTTATTCCTAATGGAATATGTCAACCCCATTGTACCCACATAATGACTTAAGTTTAAGGTTTTTCTTCAGTAAAAACATCATAATAGGCAATAATTTGAGATGTCCCTCAACACGATATTAGACTAACTACCTGTTACAGAATACAAAATACTAGTGGTAATATATGAACATAGTCTGCCCTTACCCACCTGCCTACGTATAAACAACACTGTTAAAATTTACCTTCGGACTTTTAAAACATTATTTATTCTTAAATAACGTCGGTAAGTCCCAAAAATTATACACTATAGACTAAAAGCCTCAAGTAAAAGTATATTAATATCCTACGCAACTAAGGCTGAACGCAGATTATAGTCACGACAGACTTAAGACAGACTATTTCTTTACGAGATACATAGAGAGGCGCACACTTCGAACAAAACGTTGCTTAGACAAAGCTGTCTTTACCTACAAGGCGACAAGTCTGACTAACGTTTGTCGGCTTCCCTTTTATATGCATGCGGGCGCGCACATCAAAGACGAAACTGTCTAGCGGCGGGCCCCCCTCTCCGATAGACTTGCGCAAAACAGTACCCGATGATGTCCTGATATATAGCATAGCTTTCGAAACTATGCCATATGGCATTCGAACAGTACCCGGTCTTTCGTACAAGTACATACAGCGTTCTGATTATTCTGACAGGTTTGTTGACCTTCATAAATTCCCGCTTTGCAAAAAATAAGGGGAAGGCGAGGGTCACTTATGTTTGTATGTGTTTGCCCCTTATGGTTGGGGCTTTCTTAAAATTTTGTTGCAATATCAGAATATCACGCACGGTTTTCGATATGCAAGATTTAGAAAAAAATATCTAACTAACTATCTTCACGCCAAATCCCTTGCGGGATAGGCAGAAAGAACCGAGCGCCACACGGCACGGTCCATACACACCTCACTTGCTTCTTCAACTTTCATTTTTCTTTTCATGCATGCACGTCGGTTCCTACGGCTCTTGACACCACCTTCTACTAACACACGATTAATTTGGTCGTGGTAGGTGTGTCGTGGCCTTCCCCGACTCCTACGTCCATCCACTTTCGCGTTGTATATCTGTTTTGTCATTCTTTCATCTCCCATTCGTTCCACATGCCCGAACCATCGTAGCATGCCCTTCCTTACTTTAAGACCGACACTCTCTTTCAGACCAACTCTCTTTCTTACATCTTCATTCCGAACGCGATCGGCGAGCGTTACTCCGCAGATTTTGCGTAGCGCGCGCATCTCGACCGCGTTTATTCTACTTTCTTGCGTTTCCTGCCATACCCAACTCTCGCTTCCATACGTTAGCGTAGGTATTAGCACCGCATTGTGTACTGCGAGCTGGGCCTTTTGACTTAAGGCCTTGGTACCTAAAAGTTTGCCTAACGCTCCATTCACACTATTGCCCGCAGTTACCCTCTTTTCTACATCAGCGGTGTACCGTCCATCCCTGCTAAATGCACATCCAAGATATACAAACTCATCCACCTGTTCCAGCACTACGTCATTTACAGTTATCCTGGCATTCGTTCTGTCCTCTTCTCTTTCGAATACCATTACTTTCTTTTTAGTCGCGTCCAAATGTAAGCCTCTCAATAGACAATCATCTTTCATCGTTGTGACTAGTGACTGTAGTTCTGATGGCGATTCGAAAAAAAATATACCTTGTAATCATTCTCTTCTATGAAACTGCTAGCTGATGAGGATGACTGCAACACCGCCAGCATGGACCCTTTTTGACGATTGATATCAAACCAACAAATAAACCTACAGGCAACATTATGCCACATTAGTGGTATAAACAATTATTATTCGTAATGTATATTTGGCGGATGGGGGTTTTCAAAGGGGGGTCAAAATTGCCATTATTTTTACGATAGGACGCACCGTTTTTGAGATAATTAAAAAAATAAAATTTGTCACTTTTTCTTCATTTATCATAATAATAAATATTATTCGTTTAATGTATTATTATCGGGCAGGTACTACACGTGCCTCGACTAATGGGCTGTTATATGGTCAATATGCACTTGACTAGTCGATTAAAATATGAATGAAAGTAGCTTCAGTGTGCATGATTTCTTTACACGTGTGTATGCATCGACGTGTATGTACACTTGATATTGACTCAAGTCGCTTGACCATCTCCTGAGCCCATTAAGCTGTCAGGCGTGCCTCAAGTATTCATATAACATTCAACAGTATTCGTTACTTACTACTCGTACGCGTTAAGTTGAGATACACTACGGAACAAAATGTTCCCAAGCGTGCATCAATCCGGTCACCCGGTCGCTCGGACCACAGATAGTATAATATATTCTATCTCGGACTCGGACGCGGCCGAACGCGGCCGAACGTCGACTGTACGCGCCCGAGCGGTATATCGCGTCCGAAAAAGGTCCTGGGTCCTGCTAAATTTTGTCGCGTACTGGGTACTGAACCAGTACGCGGTTATGCCATATAACACGTCCGGCAGTACGAACAGTACCTACCCGACGCGGCGTGGACGGTGTTCGTGCGATGCGTATCGTAGACAAAACAGTTTTGTCTAAGGTGTGCGACGTGTCGTAGACAGAACAGTTTCGTTTTAATTTTAAAACAGACTTGTCTATGTGAGGCAAGTCTGTCTTCAAACTGTCGTGACTATAATCGGCGCTCAGCCTAACTGACCTGAAAAAAAATACACCAACATGATTCAGCTAGTTTTACGAACCAAGATACTAAATATTCTATTTCAAACCCCAAACACATCGACCCGACGCGAGCACGAAATAGAGGTTATCACGGCTTTATCTACCTATCCCTTCGACCATTCTTCACAAATGACCTCTACTGATTCCTAAATATAGGATAGTTTCGTGTTAATAGCGTCTAAATTTTCACAAATTCGCTATAACTTTCAGGCGATGTCGTCATAAAATAGTTTATTGGGTTCGGCCTCACGTGGAAGTCATTTGAGTTCTAAACTAATTTTCATCGTTTTGTTTATATAGGGAAGGTCAAGTGTTCAATGACTCGGTCAATTTTAATTAAAGATTCGATGGCAGAGGATCCTTATACGAGTAATTGTAGGGAGTTTATCGTTTTAGTTAATTTAAATATATCTTACGCAACCGTCCGCTGTCGCATGTACGAGCGTTTTTGGTTAAGAATGTCAGTAATATGAGGGCGGCTTGAAAATTAACAGCAGGTATCCACAGTCAGTCTCTGTTCATTTCAACATGCTTAGACGAAAGTTTAATATTGAGATGTATATGAGACAAAGGACGTTTCACCAATAAATTGCCGTCTATCTACGCATTCACGCTATGAGATGGAGAACCGTCTATAATAATGTCACCACTTTCGGACAGGTTGGTCATTTACTATTCGCCTGTCATGGAGGTCAATAATCTTGATTGACCTCCATGACAGGGGCCTGAGGACAGGGGGGGGGGTTAGCTGTTCACCGTCCTTACAGGAGCAGGCCCAAGACGACAACGTGGCGTGATCGTGATAGTTTCACGCACGCCACATGCCCCAAAAAGCGGAATAACACCCGGACAACCACTCAAAGACGCAGGATAGTTCCCGAACCCCCTAGCTGAGGCCGCAGCCCCGCTCCCTAGCCAAGGTTTGTTGGAAATCTTTGGAATATCCTTCTGAGGGCTTACCGGGGGCTCCCAACAGTAGGCGCAGTAGGTAGGGAAAGTGTTGAATTTTTGGTCGGTACGAGTCCGGTATAGCATCCGTGAGGATTTTTTCACACGTAAAATAAAGTAGGGTCATATACCAGTCTGCCAACAGTTCAGTAGTATAAAAATTCGCCGTTCGATTACTTATAAAAATGTTCACACCTTTTTATAGCATATTACAGTTTTGGTACCTACCTCTTACAATGAGTAACGATTGCAATATCCGTTCTCAGGCGACCCCACGCCACCAGTACATAATGGAATAATTTCGCCCTGATATACCGAAATAATAATTCGGTGTAATTTTTTTCCCTCCAAAATGTCGCTTAGCTCATAAAGTATAAAATGCTATGTAAATTATGTTTCCACTATAAAGCGCAAGTAGCTGTAGATGAGTGGCTACGACGTAACGTACAAATGCAAATGGTTTAAAAAGTTAATATGTAGGTACCTACTTACCGTTTTTATGTCATCATATTTCCTATTGAATTTTCTTTTTATCTTTTCCACGCTTTCAATTGCTCGGCTCTACGACGTTACCTATATTTTCGGCAATAAGCTTGAAGGATGCGAGAAAAATGAGCTCTTAAAAATGTTTCTAATTTCTATGATTTGACCGAGAAACGATACTTAACGATATTGCAATGGTTTTAGAAGAATTATCAATCTTATTTTTACTAACCACTAAGCTTATCTCTTTTCATGGTGGAAAAGAGATAAAATATCATCACCTTTTCGTATATGAGAAAACAATAAACATTAAACCTTTATAGAACCAAAAATGTGTATTACCTTGATAATATTTAGCTCTAAATTCAAATAATGGTTCCTTTACATTATGATAGCACTTTTTAGCCGTTTATTTTGTGATCATTCCTTCCCGAATTCATTTTACGCTCCAATGGCTTACTCTAAAATGTTGAACCTGCCTATAAAATGTTAGATGAATGTGTGTATAAGGATTATTACATTTAGGAACAAATTTTTTGAGCTGTTATTTAAATATTCGAGATGTTATTGTGATCAGTTGCAAAACATATTGAACAGTTATTTAATGTAATGGCGGTTGATTAATCATTGCGACAGTTAAATATGGACATCAGTAAAAAATTTATTAGTCGGTTATTTTATCGTAAAATGTCAATTCTAAAAATTAATGAGCAGTCCAATTACTGAATGAGCGGTAAAATGATGAAATGAGCGGTTCGATAAATAGTTCGGCAGATCAAAGCGTGCGGTGACACATCCACACACACATCACATCCGGCTTGGTTAGGTTAGGTTAGATGGCTAGGCTTAATTATTTTTTTTTTATAATCATGCAGTAATAAGTCATTTTTCTTACCTTTCTTATCGATTTCTTACCGACAAATTTCGATTTATTACTGCCCACACGTAACCGCTCGTGCAATAATTTTTACCGCCCATTTAATTATTTTCCTATTCAATTATATTTTCACTGATCTATTTCATTATTTTTTAGTACCTACTCATTTTTGTTTACTATACTGCTTAGTTTTAACTGCTGAACTAGTTATTAAACGTGCCATTTATAATTTTTAACTTACCAAAACTGCTATTTACAACTGCCTCTTTAAATTAGTGCCATTACATTTGATACGATAAACAGTACTTACCTGATTTACAATCAACAGATAAGATTTACAATTTCGTTTTCTCGGTTTATTACAAATTTTTTGCTCATGAATATGGAATCTCCAATTTTTTACGGAGTCAGACATAATTTGACGATATAATCAGGAAGTTCTTGTTTAGATGCAGAATTCATTTCAGCAGGTCCGTAGATATTATTTAATATGCTCAAATTTTTAATAATCAATTACAAACCCATTAATACAATGTAATACATGCTACATCTAGGCACGTAGATTAATATATTTTGAAAAATTACAATACCTAATGTTCCACAAAACATAGTTTTCTAAATAGTAGTATTCATTTTATCTTTATCTAAAGGCGTTGAGAAATATTTAGGAATTGTTTGAAAATAAAGTGTAGTGTGTGAATTGTACAAAAATAAAGTGTACACACACTTTATTTTTATACAATTTATTTTTATTTAATTAAAGTCATTACATAAATTGCGTTTGTGTATCTCCTGCCAGCATCTTAACCGCCTTAATGTATGTGAATATGTAGGTATATTTTCTCCCAAAATGTCAAACAAATGCTATCATCAGCACATTGCTTACATCCCTGTACCGCATAACCGCGAATACTTTTCACTCGAACGAGTTTCACGAACCAACGAGTCTGACGCTATGTAGTCAACGCGAGACGGCGACGTGTCTAATGAGTGTTGTTTCGTTAATTTAACTTATTACTGTTGGAATAAGTTTTGCTACTCGTATTACTTATGTGCAAACTTTGGTGTTATATCAAAGATAATATATAGTAGACACGATTAATCGTAATCTTGTCGTTTGTGTGTTCATAAAAATATAGCATGTGAACACACAAACGACACGAAAATTTGTTGTCACGATAATGCCGTGACAACAAATTATCGTGTCGTTTGCGTGGGAACGCGCTCTAGCGAACATTTGTATAATTCAAAGGAACCCTTTAGATACATTCAAATGTTCACTTAGCATAGAACTAAGCATGCGGTTAAGAGATACACACTAAACTGCTTTTAAATATGAGGTAAGTGGTTAAAGAGTAGATAGTAGAAACTGTATTTTGTACATTGTCGTACTTATTTAATACTAGCTGAGCCCGCAACTTCGTTTACGTCACATAAGGTGTATGAAAGGAAAGGTATTTCTTCATCAGAGTCATCAAGCAGCGTCTGAAACTGCCCTGTTTGCTTAATCATAAAAGAGCTTAATGATAAAGTCTATTTTAAAACAATTCAGTCCACGCCTTCGGCGCGGACTGACCAACACGCCAGTTTAGGTTCACTCACATTCAAAGAAACCCCTACAATTAAAATTTTCAAAATATTGATTCTTAAAAGTGTTATAACTATTTTATTTCTAAACAGATTTACATAAAACAAACGCTAAATGTTAACTGGAGCAAACCTCAACACAATAAAAAAAACCGCATTGCAATCGGTTGAGCGGTTACTGAGATTAGCGTGCACAACCGTACAGACAAACAGATATACAGACATACAGACATACAGACAAACAGACAAAAATTCTAAAAATCATTGTTTTGGGTTCTATTGCGTTCATAAAGCCCCCCTATAATATTTTTTCTTATTTATCTTCCATGTACAGACAGCGACCTGTTACGATTTTATTATATGTATTGATTCTATTACGATCCTTAAAAAATCCTACTTATTCTTAAACGAAATAGCGACAGCATTGCCCTTCTACCATAGATAAATAGTAAGCGTTAGATCTCTGTATTTTTTACGATTAGCAAATAACTCATGGATGTCATACCGGACTCTTCCCGACTAGGACCAGGTGCCCTTCCACTTATCCACAATCGGGAGTCCCTGGTGCGACGTCAGGACCGTAATGGATCCTCGGACTTGGTTAATAGGTTAAGTATTATTTTTGTACTTCTTTTTGTCTAACAGAAATTATTTCAGTTTGGTAATTGTTAAAATCAACAAATCAGTTAATGTATGCACAGAGCAATTAGTGTATAAAAACTACAAGTGTTTTTTGTCATTCATTCCATCCATCTGTAAAATAAAGCAAACTGCCCCACTTTGTGTCTAGTGCACAATTACGTCCAACTAATTCAATTACACTCTACAACCGTAGCAATGTGCTACGCACAAGCTACGTACGTAGCGTATTTTTTTTTTATACCACTAAGGTGGCAGACAAGCATACGGCCCACCAGAAGGACCGGTGGTCACCGCAGCCTATGAACGTTTGCAACACCAGAGGTGCCACACTCGCGCTGCCGACCCTGTAAAAACCTTCTAAGACCCCTTTTGAAGAACCCCATACTGTAGGCGTTTGGGAAAACCGAGGCAGGGAGGTCATTCCACAACCTAAGCGTGCGCGGAAGAAAACACCTATCGGATCTAACCGTGCTGGAACGCACCGGACGCAGAGTGTGAGGATGAACTCCCTGTCTGTGGCGAGCGGTGCGATGATAGAACGTAGCCGTGGGCATCATATCAAACAATTCCTCAGAGCACATACCATTGTACAGGCGGTAGAACACGCATAAGGAGGCAAAGTCTCTCCTGTCGCGAAGAGGTTCCACACCAGCTGTAAGTACAGGATCGTTGACAATTCTTACAGCTCGTCTTTGCACCGAGCCAAATGGACGAAGCTGATATTCAAGTGCTCCCGCCCAGAGGTGACAGCAGTACTCCATATGCGGCCGCACTTGCGACTTATAGAGAAGCAGTGTTTGCGCCGCAGTGAAGTACCGCCGCGCCCTGTTGAGCACACCTAGCTTCTTGGACGCCAGCTTAGCCTTGTCCTCCAAATGACTACGGAACTGAACGTCACTGGAGATGTCAACGCCAAGGATCCCTATACTTTTGGAGATGGAAAGAGATGTGCCCTGAAATTGCGGCGCTACAGTAATTGGGGTTTGCTTAGCGGTGAAAAAACACGCTTGTGTCTTGGAAGGGTTGAACTGGACAAGATTTTGTCCACCCCAATCGGACACTCTAGTAAGGGTAGCCTCGATTTCAGACACAAGCTGTTCACGATTTTCCTCTACTGTGTCCCGAGAGATACCGGGGCGGCCCGTGTAACAAGTGTCCCCCGTACTGTCGTCCGCATAACAATGAATGCCATCAATAGACAACATGTCATTGATATGCAGCAGAAACAGAATAGGGGACAACACTGAGCCTTGCGGTACTCCAGCGTTTATGGCCATGCAGTCTGAACAGCTGCCGTCAACGACGGCCCTGATGCTTCTACCGGCCAAGAAGCTGGACACCCATCCGCATAATCTCTCAGGTAGTCCATATGAGGGCAATTTCGTAAGAAGACCACGGTGCCAGACCCGGTCAAAGGCTTTAGAGATGTCGAGGCTCACTGCTAGAGCCTCACCCTTACTCTCGATAGCCGCCGCCCATCGGTGTGTTAGGTACACAAGAAGATCGCCCGTCGAGCGACCGTGACGGAAACCGTACTGCCGGTCGCCGAGCAGGTCGTGTTCCTCAAGGTACCCCAGGAGCTGTGTATTAATTACACGCTCCATCACCTTGGATAAAAGGGAGGTGACGGCTATAGGCCTGTAATTGGCCGGGTCGGTCCTGTCACCCTTCTTGGGTACAGGATGTACATACGCGATCTTCCACGACGCCGGGACTTGTTGCATGGAATAGGAAAGTGCGAAAAGACGTGTAAGTACCGGACACAACTCTGGACCACAATGCTTTAGTACCACCGCGGGAATGCCGTCTGGCCCACTCGACTTATGAACGTCCAGGGATTGAAGCTCCCGCCGGACATTCCGCTGTGTAAATTTAACTTCCGGCATGGAAGTGCCACAACTCGGAATGCCCGGCGGTAAAGCACCCCCGTCGCTCATGGTCGAGTTAGAGGCAAAGAGATTACCCAAAAGGTCGGCTTTTTCCTTGGCACTCTGGGCCAAACTACCGTCGGGTTTAAGCAAGGGTGGTAATCCTGACCTACAGAAGTTTCCCTCGGCAGCTTTGGCAAGCGACCAAAATTCACGACTTCCTGAAGGGTAGCTTGCTAGCCGTTCGCCAATTCTGCCGACGAAATCGAACTTGGCCTTGACAATTGCTCTTTTACTGGACCTCGAGGCGGCATTTAATTTGCGTTTTACCTCAGAGATGTTTGGATCTGAATTTGCACGAGCCGTGGTCCAAGCTCTGTAGGCAGATTCTTTCTGCATTAGAGCTTCTCTGCAGAGCCGATTGAACCACGGTCGCTTTTTTGCACCTACAGGGATCCAGCGGTTGGGAATGTAGCATTCCATACCCTCCAAGATCCCCTCAGCGACTGCTATAGCACAAGAATCCAGATCCTCTGAGGCAAAACAAAGCCGCCACCACGGGTACGACGCATAGAACTCTCGCAGTCCATCCCAGTCTGCTGACTTGTAGTGCCACACATGTCGCCACTCCTTGGGCCGAGGTGGTTCAGGCCTTGCGAGAGGCACATGCGTCCGAACGACACAGTGGTCCGACGATCCTAGCGGAGCATCCACTGAAACGTTGTATCCGTCCGGACGCGTTGTCAGCAGGAGGTCCAGCAATGCACTATGCTCGTTCTTCTTCTTGTATGGGATTTAACCAGCTGGGAGAACCCATAGGTCAAGGCAAATTCGTGAGCAGCTTTTCCCGCAAAGTCGGTGGTCCGGACCACCGACTTTGCGGGAAAAGAGCCCAACCAGTCAACATGATGACCGTTGAAATCTCCCAAAATCACTATCTCCGCGGAGGGACACTGCTCAATCACCCTGTCAGTCGACTGCTGCAGGTGGTCATAAAGGCGAACTGTGTCCGTGTTACCGCTGTGAGACCTGTACACGCACGCGTAGATCCGTATAAGTGAAATGTACCCTAGTCTGTACAATATATTACTGTAGACACGAACTCGCGGTTAAAGCTACCCTCACTATTCATTTTATTTGATTTAAATTAGTCGAATTTTGTATGGTTTAATCTTTAATAATCTTCTATTATATAAAAATAAGTCGGGTTTTCCTTCCTGACGCTATAACTTCGTAGATTTCCACGGTTTTGCATTCGTTGGAAAGGTCTCGGGCTCCGTGAGGTTTATAGCAAAGAAAATTCAGCAAAATTTTACATACAGCGCCATCGCGGGCGAAGCTGCGGGCATCAGCTAGTTAAATATAATAGTATAAAGAGGTAAGATATGATTGTTTGTTTGTTCACATCGAATAGGCTCCGAAACTACTGAATCGATTTAAAATTGGTTTTCACTATTGGGAAGCTACACTATCTCCAGGTAACATAGGCTTGTTTTATTCCCGTATTTCCAAGGGAACGGGAACTACGCGAGTGAAATATTTTAATAAATGGTTGCGTACTACGTTGCTAACGAGTGCGTTTCAACATATAAAATCATGATTACTAATGCAATAATGTTTTCAATAAATATTATGAATTATGCTTATGGACTTGAAGAGAAACTAAGCGCAGACATGATATGGACATCACTCTTTTTCAATCAAACACCGTACCAAACACACGGCAATAAGTAAGTTCATTATTAATTAATCAAGGGCGCAGAAATGGCGAACTGAGGGAAATTGTTCAAATAATGACCTTATTGTAGCGTATTTAGTATGGAAACAGAATGATGTCAGTTCAATGTGCTTAGCACCTAAGGTTCTATTTCTCAGTACATTTTTTCTCATTAATAAAAATAAGTAGGTAGTAGTGATGATCGTAGGTTAATTATCGAGTGAGCGAAACAAAACTAACAAGAGTCTTCATATATTACATTTTTCATTTGCGGAAACGATGGTTAGCATAATATATGTTGTACTTGTTAACTGGGTTTCAGAAATATTACACGCCATCACTCCACACTGGAGTATTTATTTTACTAACATATTTCAACCATTCAGGAATCAGTTCACAGCTGAATATCAACCTTATCGTAAGCGATTTAGATTTATTTTTGCATGTTGAGTATTTTGTGAGAGTGATGCCCTCATATGCAAGAAGTCATAACATGGAGTGCAATTTTATTGTGATAAAATGAGTGAGAATTTCATCACGTTTAAATATTTACATGTATTTTGGTAAAAAGTGACGTATGTACGCGAGAAATTTATGTGAGGTACACTGACTTAATATTGCTGGGTACTTCATGTGTTAGTGGAATCTTAGACCGACTTGTTTTAATAGAACAAAGAAATCCTGAACTGATTATTGTGAGTGGAAATACGTAGGTGTTCTACTTGAAATTTTTGGAATCGTGTTATGGTAGCGAAGGTTCTGGGTGCGGAAAGCCCCATGAAGAACCGTTTAGTCATGTTCTTGACCGCAGCTGATAGCGGGAAGGGAGCAACAACTACACCTTTTTTTAACAAGATCGAAAATCCTATATGACTCCTACCGACTAAAAAACCTCACGTAGCGCCCAACAGCCTACGTGTAGTATTTAGTTGTGAATTTTATTAGTATAATTACCAAAGTGGGGATACGTCATTTCCGCTAAGAACATGGCCGACCGAGCTACTTGGCAAGCTGTCAACGTTAGCCAGGTAAGGCAGAGCAAGGCCAGTCTTACATCGAGCGTCAGGCAGGTAACACATGCCTAAAGTACAAGTGCTAAGTGTAACGATAATTAACAGTGATAGTGCAGTGAGAAAGCTGTCTTCTTCAGTGGCGACGAGGTGAAAACCGTGAGTACCTACAGGATGGCTAAGTTATTTTACGTATAAAGCGTTGTGATGAACAAATAATTTCAGGGATATTAATCTTGTTATAGTACCCACAGAATTGCTAAAATGTTTTAAGTATACAGTGTTTTAATGAACAAATAATTTCAGGGGTATTATTTATTGTTATAGTACCCACCGGATTGCTTAAATCTTTTCGTATAAAGTATTTAATGAACAAATGCTTCCAGGGGTATTAATTCTTGTTATAGCAGGCATATTTGCACAGAATAAAATAAACTAGTTAGTGAAGGTCCAGTTATCAATGGACACACTACAGTTTATGCGTAGCGAAGGTCCAGGTAAATGGACACGCAAGAAATTCTAACCAAGATCCGGTCCAGTTAAATGGACATTTTCTGGTTGGAAAGCGAAGGTCCAGGTAAATGGACACGCAAGAAATTCTAACCAAGATCCGGTCCAGTTAAATGGACATTTTCTGGTTGGAGAAGCGATGGTCCAGGTAAATGGACACGCGAATTGAATACTGTGCAAATAATCTTAGCTATTATGAATATAGAAAATTTTCAGGGTGTGTCTACCTACCCACATGAAATTTTTGTTCATTAATTGTTAAATAACTACCTGTTTAAAGCTCACAGATTGTGAAACTGCTTCATCTATTTAAATTCATAAATATTTTTATAATTCTTTTAAAAGAAAAGTACCTATGACTAAATACCTACCCACATGAAAATTTTTGTTCATTAATTTTTAAATAGCTACCTGTTTAAAGCTCACAGATTATGAAACTGCTTTACCTTTTTGAATTTATAAAAAGAAATATTATTATTCTTTTTATGTAACAGCAATTTGGTATTAAAAATAAATCATGGGTAAGTAAATATGGTGTTGTGGTTTATCAATACCTACCTATATTTTACTCAACTGATAAAGCAGAGGAGCATACGAAGTGATCATAATAACTGATGAGTAGGTGATATTCAATTTCGTAATGAAGCTTAAATGGTATAGCTATAGCTATACTCGCCTCAATTCATGAGTATTATTTATACTTAATATTCACATAGTAAGTTTATAATCGTTCTTATTAGTAAGAGGCGCACCCGTTATTTATTTTCAGCACATAAATATAAAATGATGGCGTCTTCAACTCTACAACCACTCGAAAATTTTGACTGCGATAGTGAGCCACACAGCATTGGCATTAGATGGGAGAAGTGGAAAAGAGGACTATGTATATATCTTGAAGCTGCAAATATTGATCAACCAATCAAGAAAAGAGCAACCTTACTACATATGGGTGGTTTAAATCTACAAGAAATTTATTACAATACACCAGGAGCCCATGTGGAGGTAACAGATGGTGATCAAGATGTCTTCAGCGTTGCTCTGGAAAAACTAGATGAATACTTTGCACCTAAGCAGAGCAAAGTTTATGAGAGACACATATTCAGACTAATGAAGCAAGAACCCGAGGAGAAGTTTGATAAGTTTCTTATACGATTAAGAAAGCAAGCGAACAAATGCGGGTTTTTTCATAAAGAGGAGCATCTCATAGACCAAGTTGCGGAGAAATGTTCTTCAACTGAACTACGTAAGAAGATCCTGAAAGGTGGTGATAATATGACTCTCGAAGACATAATAATTGAGGCAACTACATTAGAGAACGTAAATAGACAGTTAGAAGATTTTGCACAAAAACCAACAGCCAGTAACATAAATAAAATAGACGTAAGAAAACACAGAAATAAGATACAATGTACAAGATGCGGTAGTTTTAGTCATGTAGCTTCAGCTTCAAGTTGCCCTGCAATTAATTTAAAATGTCGCAAATGTGGCAAAGCAGGTCATTTTGAGAATCAATGCTTCAGCAATTTGGCAGTGAAAAGGCAATACAAGCATACTCGTAAGAGTAAAGGTTCTTTGAATACCAAAAGAGCCAGAATTGAGAACGGCGATAAGAAGAAAGATGGAAAAGAAGAGGAAATTGATTACGTTTTTCATATTGATGATGACTGCACCATTGATTGTGTAATTGGGGGAGAAAATGTAAAACTTTTGATAGATTCTGGATGCAAATGCAACTTAATGACTGACAAAACTTGGGAACTTATGAAGAAAAAGAAGTTTTCTGCTTTTGATATAACTAAGTCTTCCGATAAAACGTTCTATGGCTATGGAAGTAAAAAACCATTGGTAATACTAGGATCATTTAAATCAAATCTTTCAGTAAATGGCAGTTCCGACGAAACAGTGAAGTTTTATGTTATTAAAGATGGCACGAAAGATATACTTGGAAAGACTACTGCTGTTGCTTTAGGCGTTCTAAGAATAGGGATAAATGCCCTGGATTCAAACCATGAAGAAATAGAAAAGAGCCCTAGAACTATTTTTCCGAAATTTAAAGAGGTCCTCATCGAAATACCTATAGATCCAGCAATCAAACCAGTCTGTCAACCGTGTAGAAGAATACCAATACCTTTGGAGAGCAAGGTCCATGACAAAATACAAGAACTATTAGATCTGGACATTATTGAGGAAGTCACGGGACCCTCTAAATGGGTATCACCTATAGTTCCCGTTATCAAAGAAAATGGCGACGTTCGAATATGTGTCGATATGCGTAGGGCCAACGAGGCTATAGTCAGAGAAAATCACCCCTTACCAACAATGGATCAGCTTTTGCCCTGTTTCAGAAGAGCAAAACTATTTTCTCGGCTCGATATCAAGAACGCATTCCATCAATGCGAGATTCACCCAGATTCACGGCACATAACTACATTTCTAACAAGCAAAGGTATGTTTAGATACAAAAGATTAATGTTCGGAATATCCTGCGCTCCAGAATTATTTCAAAAGATCATGGAGCGTATCCTGTTGAAGTCTGATGGTACAGTTAACTTCATTGACGACATTGTTGTGTTCGGGACTAATTCAGAGGAACATGACAAACGCCTAAAGAAAACGTTAAAAATCTTAGAAGACAATAACGTTTTACTTAATCAAGATAAATGTGTGTATAGAGTAAATAAAATTGACTTTTTGGGTCACGAACTGTCCAGTGAAGGAATAAAACCATTAAAAAAGTATTTAGAAAATATACTAACATTTCGGGCACCTTTAAATATTGAAGAATTGCAAAGCTTCCTAGGCCTTGTAAACTATGTTGGAAAATGGATTGCAAAATTAGCAACTCTAACATATCCCTTAAGAAAACTCCTGCGACTTAAACTAGGCAAAAATAGCAATCTGGCCAGAGTTTGGACCACCGAACAAGAAACAGCATTTCAAACCTTAAAGGAGTCTTTAACTCGTATTCCAACATTAGGATATTACGATCCTGATGATAGGACTCAAGTTATTGCAGACGCAAGCCCGGTTGGCTTGGGTGCAATTCTACTACAAATAAATTCACAAGGCCCACGGATTATTGCCTACGGAAACAAAAGCTTGACAGATTGTGAAAAAAGATACTGCCAAACTGAAAAGGAGGCACTAGCTTTAGTTTGGTCTGTGGAACATTTTAAAATGTATCTATTGGGCAAGAAAGAGTTTGATTTAATTAGTGACCACAAGCCATTAGAGGTTATATTTGGTAGAAACTCCAAACCATGCGCACGAATTGAAAGATACCCATCTTTCAATTCGTGCGCACGCACTCCGCTTGCAGTCTTTTAATTATAAGGTTATCTACCGGCCTGGAAAGACTAACATTGCTGACCCTTTATCCAGGCTCTGTATAAGCAACTGTAGTAATGTTGATGAGATGTGCACAGGCAGTGAACAACACGTCAATCATATAATTGATTACGCAAGGCCAAATGCCGTATCCTTGGAAACCATTAGGCAGCAGTCTGGAGAAGACGCTGAGCTAAATAAGGTGAAACAAGGATTATATCAACACTGTTGGGACCCCACTATTATAAACTATAAAGTTTTTGAAACGGAACTATGTTTCCAAGATAATATACTTTTGCGCGGTAACAAGATTGTCATTCCGAAGACCCTAAGAGAACTGGTCTTAAAAGCTGCGCACGAAGGACACCCAGGAATTACTTGTATGAAACAGAGGTTACGCACTAAGGTCTGGTGGCCAAAAATCGATAAGGATGCAGAGCTCTTCGTAAAGGGCTGCGTCAGCTGTACACTAGTATCTGCACCAAATCCACCAGTTCCTATGAAACGCCGCTGTTTACCCTCAGAGCCTTGGATTGATATCGCAATAGATTTGTTAGGACCTTTGCCCTCTGGAGATTTTTTGCTAGTGGTAGTAGACTATTTTAGCCGTTACAAAGAAATTAAAATCACCAAAAGTATAAATTCCTTAGATATGATTCAGCTACTAAAGGAAATATTTTCCCGACTAGGATATCCTATATTTATTACAGCTGATAATGGAAAGCAGTTTGCCAGTCGTGAATTCAAGAATTATCTGCATGAGTGTGGTATAATTTTGCATAATACAATTCCATATTGGCCTCAACAAAACGGTGAGGTAGAGCGGCAAAACAGGAGCATCCTCAAACGCTTACGAATTAGCCAGATAGAAAAGAAAAATTGGAAAGAGGAACTTTTCTACTATTTGATGATGTATAATAGCACTCCTCATACTACAACCGGTAAAACACCCTCTGAACTATTTTATAAGCGTCTATTCCGAGACAAAATACCATCTTTTGTGGACATTGAAAATAAGAACGATCAACAGTCGGAAGTAAGGGATAAAGACACAATTTCAAAAGAATCTGGAAAGGATTACAATGACCGGAAACGAAAAGCTAAAGACCACGATTTCCAGGAGGGGGACAAGGTATTCGTTAAAAACTTTCGGAAAGAAAATAAACTAACACCAAATTTTTCACCCACTACACATACAGTAACCAGCTCTTCATCAAAATCTGGTGATGTAAATGTTAGGAATGACGAGACTGGTGAAAATTATCGAAGAAATGTTGTGCATCTAAAAAAGATGGGAGGAGAATGGAGACTCTGGGACAAAGAGAATGAAAAGGAAAAAACGTCGCGTTGTACAATCTTGAATGATACATCAGGAAATGAACCTGAACACACCGATAGCGAACCACTTGAAATGAACAGTGACAGTAATTAACGAATATAATTAAAAACGAAAATGATTATGCATGTAATAATTATACACAACATATTATTAAATTAAAAAGGGAGAGATGTAGTATTTAGTTGTGAATTTTATTAGTATAATTACCAAAGTGGGGATACGTCATTTCCGCTAAGAACATGGCCGACCGAGCTACTTGGCAAGCTGTCAACGTTAGCCAGGTAAGGCAGAGCAAGGCCAGTCTTACATCGAGCGTCAGGCAGGTAACACATGCCTAAAGTACAAGTGCTAAGTGTAACGATAATTAACAGTGATAGTGCAGTGAGAAAGCTGTCTTCTTCACTACGGTTGGGAGCGGCCTATAAATATGATTAAGTAGCTCAGCATATTACTACTTTAAGAGTGTAGCATTCAGCGGATGGAGCGGTAGGTGCCTAACACAAACGACATTCAAAATAGTGTATTATGCAATTTTTGGCATGCTTTTGCAGCATAATTATTCTAGTAATTTAAAGTAGTTTACGTATGACCCAGAATCTCACGCGTACTACAACTATACTATATTTGCATTGTGGATACGGAACCCCAATTACGAAGAAAGTGTCTATTCGATGAAGCGTACTTTGCCTTTTATCATTTCAATACTTCAACAACCACTTTCCTTATTTTTTGGTTTCATTTTAAGAACTGTATTCGCCCACAATTTCGGAACAAACATTTTCTAAACAACACTTACGAGAACCATAAAACAAAGTCGTTTAAAATGAGCTCCACTTTGAGCGACATACCGAGCACCTACTGAAAATCTATTTCATGCTTATCAGAGTAAGTAGAGCTGCACATTTTCTTCCGAAATATCGAAGCATGTTATCGATAAGCGAGTGCTAAGAGCGACATATTGCTTTTATTTCTTTCATCGAAAATCTATTAGGTCCCCTACTATGAAACTCGAACGGTTTTCACTAATCAAAAGAATTTTATTTTATTAATTATTAACATTTTTTTTAAGATTAAATATTTTATTTATTTATTGTATTATTATCAGAATAAATTATATTGCTTATAATGTATCAATAAACATTTTCGCCAACTTATTATGATGGCTGCTGTTAATATTATTTTGTTAATTATTCATACTACTAGTATATTTATAAACTCGGAGTTGCATTCTCTACGTTTAGACCTGGTTGCAATGGCCTTGCTCACGGGCTAGTTTTTTGGTGATACCTACAACCAGTCAGCGTGTAATATGACCGGATTACGTACGGACATATACCTATTAGTCACTCCGCCTGCATCACGCCCTAAAAGGTGATGTAATACATGGTAGAGGATGACAAATGTGCTCCTGTTGATCTAACTAAAAGGTAAAAGGGCAATTGAAGAGCATGCGAAGGGAGAAGAGAGCAAGAAAGATGATCCCGAGATTCGAAATGTAAGAAGTGAGAGTGAGTTTTGCGATAGGTAGACTTTGCCAGTAATTTAATGAAACTGAAAAATCTTTTGCAATTGAAGAAGCAGTACTGCATTTATAGCTTTTAACGATAAAATTGAACCGATAATTAGCTTAACTAAATATCGGTACAATTTTAAAGCACAACTTTACCGCTGAAGAGTTATCAAAGGAAATGCGATGATCAAAGCTTGTCAGCAGGTAATGGGCAACTGATTAAATGCAGCAACGCAGCGGGCTTACAAAGATAAAACTTAGCTCAGTTTCAGAAGGTATTCCGCGAAAGGACAGGATAAAGTTTGCATGAAAAATCAGGAATGGTGCATTTTACCACAAAACACGGAAAAAAGTTAGGATGGTCTTGTAGATGGAACAGGTTCTCGGACGCGATACTCATACTTGTGGAGAAACAAAATAAATAAAATCTTTAACAAATTACACTTTAAGGTCACCAAGGCCTCTTGCCGCTATAACATCAATGCCTTGTATTCGCACCAGACGCAAGAGATTAGTTCGCAAATAAAACTTAAAAGTTACCAAAATAGCTATACTATGTTGGTTTATTGATTAATTACGTGGGATATAATAGAAGTAATGAAGTTTAGGCGCATAACTTGTTTCTGCTTGCCTCTTCGATATCTTCGAGCATTACAGTCTCTGAATAGAAAACCAAAATATTTCTATACACTACCTGTAGAGTGATCATGCAAAACTATGTTTATCATGCGAACAAATCCTACATTATATTCAATAAGCATTTGTAGGTCAACAATCGTTTTGATCAGGCAGAAAAAAATAGTAGTAGCTAGCATATAGTAATCGATATTTTCCAAATACAGTTCACTGCTAGCTCAATCTTTTCGCTCAGCACGCTGTAACAAAATGGAACAAACCGAATAGGTTTTTCCTATTTCGAATTCAAATTTTACCAGTGCAAGTTCATATAATTTTCATAGGCGTTTTGTGAAACTGAATTTACTGTTTATAATATTTTTGAACATGTTTTTATACTTTGCCATCTAGGAAATAGGTTTGTTATAAAAATAAGAACAAATCAACGTGCTCATCACTTCAGTGGTTTAGAAACCACAACCTCCGGTCTCTTAGGCAGGTACTCCAACCACTAGACCTAAACACCTAAAGGTCAGTCATGAATAGTTTATATTCTGCCCCAAAGGTCCAAATTTAAACTTGTACAAGTCTCAGGTAAACTATTCAGTGGCGGCCGTGGGTCTGTTGTAAGTCCTGGCACATCCTTCCGAGGGCTTACCCGGGGCTCCCAACCATAGGCTGTTGGGCGTTACGTGAGGTTTTTTACTAGGTAGAAGTCCGGCATAGCATCCATGATGGATTTTCCCTCACGTTAAAAAAAAGGTAAACTATTTACCAAACTTGCTAACATTAAGATGACGTGCGTGCTCAGAATGTTATATTTCCGAGTTTTCCTTAAGGGGCGGTTATAGCGCACAAGTAGGCATTTGGCGCTCCCCTCGCCCCGGGTGCGAGACACACCGCGCGCCGGCAGCGGCAGTGAACTCTCATGCCACAGTATACAGTATAGTAGAAAGAAACAGCATGCTAACTTTGTTTGACGTAGTAAATGCATCTAACTTTAATAAGTGTAGTGATTTATTGGAGTTTCGTAAATAAATGAGTTAATTATATATATATTATACTATTATTTTTAAGCTAAAGAGTTTGTTTGTTTGTTTAGTTGTTTGAACTCTAGAGTCTAAGAGACTGCTAGTTGAATTTCAAAAGTTCCTTAACAGAATGTTTTTTTTTTTTCAAAAATATCAAAATATAACAACATCACGCTAAGGCGAATGAGAGCTGTGCAGCAACGAAACATTTTTAGAAAACTAGGATATTTCATTTTTTTGAGAGTTTTCGTTACGTACGTTTGCTAGATGGTTACAGTTGCGTAAAAAATGTAAATTACATAATAGCTGGTCATAAAAATTTCTAAAGTTTTCTAAAGTTGGTATGCCAAGTATGATTTATCATGTATAATGATTTATTTCAAGGCCTAGGATGTCTTAAGGATTTTGAAGTCAAACTTACAGTCAAACCTGATGCTATACCTTCTATAGAAACATGTCATCGTGTCCCATTCAAATTGAAAACAGCCCTAAAAGAGGAACTTGAGTCCATGGAGAAAACTGGAGTCATTAAACGAGTCGAAGAACCGACAGATTGGGTAAGTTCAATTGTCCTTGTCACTAGTAAAACAGGTAAACTCCGTCTATGCATAAATCCAAAAAAGCTGAATGAAGCTATCATGAGACCGCATTATCAATTTCCTACTCTCGATGAGATCAAATCAGATCTAGCTGGTGCTACTTGCTTCACAACACTAGACGCTAATAAAGGTTTTTGGATGCTCAAATTAGATGAACAATCCGCTAAGCTCTGTACATTCATTACACCATTTGGGAGATTTATGTTCACTCGCCTACCATTCGGGGTCAATGCGGCTTCAGAAATTTTTCACAGGGAAATGGTCAATAGGTTTGGAGACATACCTGGTGTAAAGATAATGATTGATAATTTTTTAGTCTATGGAAAAACTGTCCAAGAACATGATGAAAATCTTAAATTAGTCTTAGATCGAGCTCGTGAAATGAACCTTAAGTTTAATAAGCAAAAATCTGTCTTTCGTCAAACAAAAGTCAAATATCTAGGTCATATTTTTTGTCAAAATGGTATTAGCGTTGATGAATCCAAAGTAGAAGCCATAAATAAAATGTCAAGTCCTACTAATATAACAGAATTACAAAGATTCTTAGGAATGGTCAACTATCTCAGTCCATTTATTCAAAATTTATCACAAAAAACTTCATACTTAAGAACTTTATTGTCCAAGACTACGCCATGGTACTGGTCACACGAACGTGAGACCGAATTCAATCAATTAAAAAGTCTCATTAGTTCATCACCTGTCTTAACTTACTATGATGTCAATAAGCCCCTACTATTGTCAGTAGATGCGTCAAAGGATGCACTAGGTGCAGTTCTATCACATGGAAAAAATCCTATAGCATATGCTTCAGCTTCACTTACCAAAAGTCAGCAAAATTACAGTCAAATAGAGAAAGAATTACTTGCCATACTGTTTGGATGTACTAAATATCATCAATATGTATATGGTAGACAAGTAAATGTTGAGACAGATCACAAACCTCTAATCTCTATGTTCAAAAAAGTCTTATATGATATACCCCCAAGGTTACAAAGGATCATGATGCGCTTGCAGCCATATGATTTGAAGGTTGAATACAAACCTGGTCGTTACGGTTCAAAAGAGACTGAATTGATTCTTTTCATAAGTTTTAATTGAGAACCTGTGGTACGACCAATAATGTTGGCACAATCATGATCTATGACATGAAATATTAAATTGTGTTTTTGCCCATTGTGAGATACCTGTAGTGTACATTGTCCTATGGTCAATTCACCTGGTCATTTCACAATTCAATTCAATTGGATCAATTCACCAGTGTAAGTAGACAATTTATAGATGCTTTTCTTAATTAGTGTATTTGACAAATGTAAGTTTTGAAATGTTTTGTGTGATAAAATGTTGGTGTCGGCACCTGAATCTAATAAAAATTTTGTTGACTTATTATTAATATGCAAATAAACATACCAGTTATCACTACAATTGACATTATTTACATAGAAAACTGAGTTGACATAAAGATTAGGATCTTCTTCATCTGACTGATTAGAGTTCCTTTCTATTAAGTGGACATTCTTCCCTTTACACATTGAAGCGAAGTGGTTGCTTTTCTTGCATAATCTGCATTGGACACCTATGGCAGGACATTTGAATTTATGTATTTGACCACATCTTCCACATATTCTATTGTTTTGTGATTGGCTTCTCGTTTGATTCTTATGGTTTTGTTCTACGGACTTGGATCTTTTATTTCTGAACTTATTTTGCGCTGAATGTGATTGTATTCGTTGTATTATGCCTTTTGTGCCCTGTTCTAGCTCATGAGCTTGTTTCTTAGCCAGTTCTTGTGACTTTGCAAGTTCTATGGCATCATCTAAGGTTTTGGGTTTTTCTTGCAGAATTTTTTCCTTAATAAATTGACTTTTTTGGTTTAAGTTCCAACTGAAAATGTCTCTTAGGAGATCTTGCTCCTTTAATTCGCATTGGCTGGCGATATTTTTAAGGTCTGCTACGTAGTCATCTATGGACTCTTCCTCTGATTGACGTCTGTTGAATAGTTTGTGTCGTTCCATTGTAATGTTAACCTTAGGTAAATAGTGATTTTCGAAGAGCTGTATCAATTCTTTGAATGTTATAGAATCTATGTATTTTCCAAATGAGTAAAATGTAGTTAAAGCATCTGAGCCTATGAAATGTAGAAGGATTGCTACTTTTCGTGCATCATTTATTTCTTCCAAGCAGTTAGCGCGTAAATATATTTTAAGTTGCGTAAGCCAGTTTTTCCATGCTAGTGGCATGTTGGAGCTATTAACTTTTAGCGGCGGAATGCATCCCAATTTAGTTAAAGAAGCTGCCTGAATTCGTTCTTCTTTTGATTTTGCATTTTTGTCGGTCATGCTGACAGACATGGCGGCGACCACGTTGCGTGCGTTTGGGAAATTTTAAGTAAATGAAGATTTCACCTCCTGAGCATCACTTCTGACACCATGTGATGTTGTGGAGCGGTCTTAACTTGTCGTATGTTTGAAATAGCACCATGGATTCTTGTTGGACATATTTATTTAGCCTATGTGTTATTCCAAACTAAAGCTATCTCTGTATCAAACAGCCCAATCCGGTCAGCCGTTAGAGCGTGATTGAGTAACAAACATCCAAACATCTTCACAAACTTTCACATTTATAATATTAGTAGGATTAAGAAATTACATTTAAATTTAAGCAAGTTTATCAGTTGTCTAGATCCCGTAACAAAAGTTTATTCCGTGCGGACGGTTTCATCGTAAATCAAATGAATAGATATAGGTGTAATTCTATACATTCATGTCGTGTAACTTTCTGAAAAGTGCCGGTAGATGGTGCCTGCGTCGCCCCAAAACGAATATGTAAAAGGTGGAACATTTGGTTGGTATCGAGTAGATTTCGGTGGCCAGTGGTTAAGGGGCCCACACGGTATGCAAGAAGATGCAGGTTCGAATCCTGTTCGAAACCAATTCTTTTTCCATAATTGAAATTTCTTATCAGTTAGCATTATAATACTAATGTTTTTTAAAAATTTAACAAAAAATTATGTTAGGCAAATTTGATGTAAAGTTCCAAACCAAGAAATATTGTATTGAAACTTGTTGACCAGCGCTGAACCGAAGAGAAACGAATTTATTTTGCGTAAAATATTTGTTTATTTAAGTATTATCTATAGGTAAATACTCCACAGGTAAAGTTATTGGGGACATTTTACACGATATATTCAGTCAGACATGAATTATTCCGCAATCAATATTATTGGAATCGCTGCTGAATGTCAATAGCTATTCTTTGTCCCTTACCTTTGCTACAAGTGACTATCAAACGAGTTATCTCACAGGAGGTTACATTGCGATATCATACATTTACGGTTAATGTATGTAATCACAATGTAGCCTCCTGTGAGATAACTCGTACTGTTTTTGGTGACAAACTACTTTTATTCAGTTTTTATCCTTAGAAATCTGACAAACATTATTGTGACCAATCGGCCCTGCCGTGGGAGCCTATGACGTCACTCTGGGTCTGGAAACGAATAATATGCAAGATCTAGAATCTTCCCGCCGTGATAGATAGGTTGGGTGTTCACGAATGTAGAAAGCGAACAATTATCATCACATTATAACAGCAATTATATTCAGTGCGAATAATATTGTTATAAGCTGACTAGAGTAAATGAAGATCTTTAGTTAAGAAGCCACAGATGCTTAAAAAGAAGAAAAGATAACAATTACAAAATCAATACTTATAACTACAACTCATCTTTGCTTTAAGACTGAAGATTTTTAATACTACTAGGGATCATATAGAAGATGATTTTTTTTCTTCTGTGTAGCATGCTGTGAACTTTCCTTGCCATCAGAATTAGGCCTTACTACTCAGCTAGTATTAAGATACTCTTTATGTATGAATGTATGTAAATCAGGAGATAGAAGAATTAGGCATATTGATTGGTACCTATAACAATTTGCGAACTCATTGGAGAAGATTACTTAAAGACAATCTGAATATGCTTTCTACACTTTCTCACTCAAACTAAACAATTGTCCAATTCTGTAACCATCAGCAACATAAAGTTTTCGAATATTACATCGAGTTTTTAGAGAGAACCATTAGTTATAACAAATTTAATAACACTCGATCTACGCGTTCGCTGACTATGCATTCGAAATCCAATATAATTTTGTCATGTGGAAATTAGTTCTATTCATATCATATCTAACGCACGCCGGTATATTAAATCTGCTGTTGTTGGGTAATTGAAGGAAATCAAATATAGGTATTGTGACTGTAAACTATTGCTGTGATCTGTAAAGTGTCCAAGAAACATGTTTCGAAATCAAAAGTAAGTCAGGCCCCGGGTGGCGGTGAGGTCCTGTGTTGCGACAGGTAAGAGTACAAAATGTCGCCACCCCAATACATCCCGAGGTTGTCGTAAGAGGCGACTAAGGGAGCACTTTCGCTAAAAGATCCATTGCGTAGAGAAGGAAAACTAGAAATGAAACCCGGTTGTCAGTAAAATGACAATCATTAAGCCAAGACCAATTGAAGACCTTATGGGGGTATGAAAATTTTCAACTGCAGGTCGCGGCGACCTGCGCCTGTTACGTGGGACATAAACTATAAGGTAAAATGTGGGCGTATACTATGCCTCTGCCTACCCCTTCGGGGATAAAGGCCTGACTATAAGTATGAATGTATGTAAATAAAGTCAATTCATAAGGTTTGTTAAGTACGGAACCCTAATGGGTATTGATGACGCAGCAAACATGCAATTTATTGCAAGTATGATGAAATCGCCGATGCATCAAATATGCAGCTGCATTACCGGCAAGTCAGCACTATTTGCAACAGCACCGACGACATCCGCCCAAGAACCCATCGCCAACGCAGCGAATCGATTTTATAGATTTAAGTCATTTAATAGTCTCGCATCAAATAGGTTTCACTTAATTAAAATTAATTAACTATAATTGTAATTTTTATTTTTATTAAATTAATTATAATTTATAAAGTACTTTGGTTTTTTTTTCGAACCTCCGGCTGTAGCTGGCGTAATTGGTTCATGTAAGGAACTCCTATGTTTGTAAATTCATTGAGCTGTTAGAAGACTGTGAGAGTGACCATCAACACGTAGCCGTGCGTCGTGCCCTCACCTAAAAGGAACTCTATCATTTATATTATTATTATTTGTATTCACTCATCTCTTTATTGCTTGTATGTTTAACACTGCAATGTGAATATTTTCTCATTAACAATATCATTATAATGGTAAATATCTATGAACTTTTTTATACTAGGTCCCTACCAATATTATGAAAAAAGTGAATTTTTTTGAGTAGGTATGTTTGTTACTTAATCATGCTCTAACCCTAAACCAATGTTGTTGAAATTGGGTATAAAATTGCTGATACACAAAGGCTACTTTGCTTGGATTACGAACGGGTGAAGTTGTGTGCATTAGCTAGCAATAAATAACAGCGATCGACGCGCTCAGTTTAAATCTAATGACATTACACAAAATTATAATATAGTACAACATATTAATTTGGGTGAATGGAGTTGCTATGTTTTCATTAGACAGCCGAGGAAAGAGATATGTTTTGCTGTCAGTAAACTGGGTCTTTAGTGACTAGAGTTTCAAAGACAAGATCACACTCAAATCACAATCAAATCAAAATTACCGAAAAAACCACTCCCCTACATAAGGGGAGTGGTGTTTTCGGTAATTTTTTTTCGGCATGACATCATTCGATCTGACAGTAACAAGTAAGGTTTTCTGGCGGCTTAATTTTTTTCTACAGCAGTCTGTTTTAACACGGTTATACGATCGTGAGTGAAACGCCTATGGTATTTATGGTATATAATATAGACTACTTTGATAACCACTTTCGCTCAGGTGGACAGCAAGCTCATCTGCAATCTCAGTAATTTAAAATAAAATTTTGCTTGAATTACATTTCACAGTGTATTTCTGTATCTTTGACTCAACTGTACCTCCTCTAGTTTCTCAACATGTAATTTATCTAAACGTGTGCTGTTTCCAACAACAAACACAATACATTTTGTGACGTCGAGTAGCCTGAGGGTTGACACTATATACTTTAAATACAAACTATTTTGTCGTTTTTGCGAGGACAGCAGCTCTTTGCAAACCAGTTATGCCTGTTATTATTTTACTGGTTGGACAATAAATTCTGATAACTACGCTTGTTTTCCAATACGATATTTTCATGGGAGCTTTTGTTGGGAGATGCTAATTAATCCCTTATTGGGCTGGGCATGGTTGACTTTATTACTTTAGTGATTTTATTTTCTGTGGAAATTGCTTTTGAAACTGAAAAGCGCTTATTAATTAAACCTATCTCCGGTGATGAGATAATAAACCAACAAGTATGGACTGACAGACATTAGTGCTATAATTTCGTTAAATACATTTTTTTTGGGTTCTGAGACTTTGCAGTCTGTCTGTCTGCCTATCTGTCACAAGACTGTATCTCGTGACAGATAGACAGGCTATTACAGCTAGAGATGTAAAATTTTCACAGATTATGTATTTCTAATGTCGCGACAAATACCTAAATCAGAAAAATAGGACTCTCATACAACAAACATAATTTCTTTGCCGAATACGTCTCGCTTTCGACCAATCTTCTCGTGCTATATCTAATCGGGTTTGTACCTGTACGATTCTATTTCAGCAGGGATATTTAAAAGGTTCATATTTTCGCCCATAACGTTAGCAAAGGGATGACCTATATTGTCGTGCATTACTCAGTAATCCACTGAATTATACATGAGAGTGAAATTAGCCGGTATACACAACGCAAATTAGTTTTGTTTTACATTTTTATTGTTCGACACTTCTCTTGTATACGAGATTAGTCGTATACCTAGTTGTTTATCGTGTAGAATGACAACATGCAATTTTCGATGAAAATTTTAAATGAAAAAAAATACGCAAACAATACCTATTACATTTTTACACGGCACATTATAAAAAAAATAGCAGTGCAGTCCATCTGATTAAACCTGTTGTCTACAATACTTAAGAACTGTGAGGTCGATCGATGTAAAAACCCTGTAAGGCAACTTCTAAAAAATTCTAAACTGTTAATGTTTGAGAAAACTGTGGCAAGGAGCTCATTTCACACAACTGCTTTTGTAAAATACTGCCACCTGCTTACAGGTTACAGCAAGAGAACTAAATGACAAGGATGCTTGGATCCTAATAAAAGAAACTGTATTACTTTTTAAGAGAAATTAATAAAGCTGAACTGAGTTTCTTGAGTTCTCCTCAGTCCCAATGTAGGTAATCATAATCTGAAACCCTCAGAAGAGTCACAAAACTCTTGACTTTTGTTTTTAAGCTATTGCATAGCTTCTATCGCGGGCCTTGCGTGGAGACCGAATCCAGAAATTCTGTCACGAAAACGAATCACACTCTCGGCTACCTTCGGCCACGTTCGTGTATCTTTCAAACAATGTAGTAAACAAACAGATTGGATCTCGACTCTCCATAATTACTTACATTTAAATATCAATCCTGATCATATTCGTTTTAAGGAACCATAGTTAGATTTATGCGGCCATTTCGACACTAATTTACCTTTAGAATATAGAATAATTTCATGAAAAATACTTCGATGATAAAAATTTAAACCTGTCATTCTTGCTTGTCATTAAATTATTTTTTCTCAGTCTTGTTTGTCTTTGGCATAGTGTTGTTTAACGGCTGTACTCGCTCTATTGATTATGAAAAGAGGTTTAATCTTAGTCAGTTTGACAACAATTAGTTTAATAGTGTAATAAATTATTTAAAAATGAACTTTAACTTTAAATAATTATAATCGGTAATCGTAAAACAGTACTGTGTGAGTGTGTATTGTTCTGAAGTTCTGCGAGGTTTTTCTATTATCTCTAATTAGGTATATCAACGACTTTGCTTCAAGTACTTTGGCTTTTGGACATTTTCTTTGCGATCTAATTAAAACTTTTTTATACATACTCATATAATTTCTGAGTATGCATACATACGGAGAATTTAAAACGGCAGTAACTGAGTGATTAAAACCAATGGAATATGAATCTGTGGAAGACCTTCTACAAGTTCTTTAAAATCAACTCACATAAACATACATGCAACAAACACACACACACACACCCACACACCCACACTCACACACACACACTCACACACACACTCACTTACACACACACTCACGCACACTCACACGCACACACACACACACACACACACACACACACACACACACACACACACACAATTTTAATAGTTCTGTGTAAACATATTGTCAAGTGTCAATATTTTGGGGGAGAACACTGATATCTGCAACACAGTTTGTACTAGCGCAGGTATCAAGGAATTCCAATTTCATGTATGTACACAATTAATGGCAATAAAGAATTTATCTATTTATTTATACATACCTATTATACTTAGAAAACACCAAATCTTCGAAACAAACATTGGTAGATCCCACGATTTTTTGGCCTGCCCGGGAATCGAACCCAGAAACCCAGCGCGACAGTCAGTTATATTACCGAATGCCACCGAGGCAGGCAAATAAGAATCTGGAGGGTAGGGGTAGGGTCAAGTGTTCAACAATGAAACAGTGGTACACAATAAAACATAGTAATATTTCCAAAACGCGTCGTTGGCAGTTAGTGCAATATATCGCGTAAGGACACTCAATAGATACCACCGGCGTATCCCAGTTTGCGGCGGCACCGCGTGAGAAAAGACGCGTCTGCGGCTCATTTTTACTATTTTCGTCAAAAATTGAAGTATTTCTGGCTATCTTTAAAGATTTTTCATTATTTAATGGTTAGGAATATTATAATTTTTATGATTATCCTGCATTCTACATGTTTTGTAGATTATTTTGGCATATATCATTTGTTTCAAAGTTACAATTTTGTGAACATAAATTAAAAGTTAGTTAGATAAACCCTAGGTAGTCAACAATGAAACAGTTTAACAATGGACACAATGAAACACTGTTTTATTGTGTACCATCATAAGATATCTATATAAAACTAGATTTTTATTGGTTGATATTGTGTAACCTTATCTATTAAAATTTGTTTTTATTTTAAGATGCCGCGTAACAAAGCTGTAAAAAGGACGAGGGGCGTATTGCTTACCAAATGGCAAAAATTAACAATATTCGATATTCTGTTAGCTGGGAAAATGGCTGGAATCGAATGTTTACGGTCTTATAAATCAGGGCATGCAGAACTGTCATAAAAAAAGCCTGAGACATGCAGCATGCATGGCACGTCGTGCCACTGCATTTAACGTAGAAACGGACTGCTCTTTCTTTAATAACTACCTACATTAAACAAAATTTGAATTAGGCACAGTTTATTTATGGTGTTTCATTGTTAAATATATGGTGTTTCATTGTGTACGCCTATATGGACACAATGACACAAATCCCATTTCTTAGTTTTTATTTCTTTGTCGATTCAAATCACTTTATTTAAAAAAATCTATAAATTACATTCGATACCCAATCATATTGACTACATGCCTGTAAAATTATAGACTTCTATTAGCAAAAACATAAGATGTACGAGGTTATGAACTTTTAGTGTTTCATTGTTGAACAGATATTGTTCTTCTCCTACATCAAAATTTCCTCCGATGAGGAGTTCGATTCGTCAATCCTATCCTGGTTATCCGTAACTGTTGTACGTTAGGATTGAAGAATCGAGGATGGGTACCTCTGAAGAAAGCCAATAACACCAGGATATTTTATAATTATTTTAAAGTTTTTAGGTATATTCAACAAAAAAAACAAGCCTTGCCGTGTACCTGCGATACGTCTCGATGGCGCAGTACTGAAGTGTTGCAGAATTTAAGCAAAGACTTTTGGGTCTTTTGGGACTTTTGGGACTTTTTGGGACTTTTGGGACTTTTGGGTCTTTTGGGACTTTTGGGTCTTTTGGGACTTTTGGGACTTTTGGGACTTTTTGGTCTTTTGGGATTTTTGGGTCTTTTGGGACTATTGGGATTTTTGAGACTTTTGGGACTTTTGGGACTTTTGGAACTTTTGGGACTATTGGGACTTTTGGTACGACTTTTAAGTCCAAAAAGGCCAAAAGGCCAAAAGTCCAAAAGTTCAAAAGTCCAAAGGTCCAAAAGTCCAAAAGTTCTAAAGTCCAAAAGTCCAAAAGTCCAAAAGTCCAAAAGTCTAAAAGTTCAAAGTCCAAAAGTCCAAAAGTCCAACAGTACAAAAGTACAAAAGTCCAAAGTACAAAAGTCCGAAAGTCCAAAAGTCCAAAAGTCCAAAAGTCCAAAAGTCCAAAAGTACAAAAGTACAAAAGTCCAAAGTACAAAAGTCCAAAAGTCCAAAAGTCCAAAAGTCCAAAAGTCCAAAAGTCCAAAAGTCCAAAAGTCCGAAAGTCCGAAAGTCCGAAAGTCCAAAAGTCCAAAAGTCCAAAAGCCCAAAAGTACAAAAGTCCAACAGTCCAACAGTCCAAAAGTCCAAAAGTTCAAAAGTCCAAAAGTACAAAAGTCCAAAAGTCCAAAAGTCCAAAAGTACAAAAGTCCTAAAGTCCAAAAGTCCAAAAGTCCAAAAGTCCAAAAGTCCAAAAGTCCAAAAGTCCAAAAGTCCAAAAGTCCAATAGTCCAAAAGTCCAACAGTCCAACAGTCCAAAAGTCCAAAAGTTCAAAAGTCCAACAGTCCAACAGTCCAAAAGTCCAAAAGCCCAAATGTCGACAGTCAAGTAGGTACTTGGTACTTTACTTTGTTGAACATAGGCCTGAAAATCTTACTTATATATAATATTATAAATGCGAAAGTTTGTGAGAGTGGATGTTTGTTACTCTTTCACGCTCAAACCGCTGAACGGATCGGGCTGAAATTTGGTACAGAGATAGGTACATTATAGTCTGGAATAACACATAGGCTACCTTTTATCCCGGGAATAACTTCCCGCGGGAACAAATTTTACGCGGGCGAAGCTGCGGGCATCAGCTAGTATTCTTATATAGAAATAATTATACTAGCATAGTTGATAAAAAATGCTATGTAATAGCTTTACCGCGGCAGTCCCCGAGTGCCACACGTCTTTTTTTTTTTTTAGATACAGACCCAAAACGTCATGTCTTGTCATGGTGGGGTCGTAGAAGATGCACATCATGGATGCTAAAGACTGCGTGAGGTAGAAGAGAAGAAACGTAAAATCGAGAAGCGAGGATTTCGGACACAAGTGACTGGAATTAGCGTTCGAACGATGACGAATATATAAAAATAAAAAGCAGATTACTCTTTTCAGAAAGCTCGTAAAATCCCCGAACGTCTGTTTCTTTACGAGTACAATTCAGTAATAATCTGAGCGCTATAACAGGAATAATAACTCTTAATATTGCCATAAGTATCCATAACTTTTATTATTTCTTTCAAAGTATCGCAATCTTCGCTACCATTGGGTACTGAATCGTCACAGTTATTATGAACTTTCTCTGGAGGAACTTTTTCGCTTATGAACTGAATGTCGTTATAATAGAACATTTCGTGTAGATTATAAAAGTTCTTAAGACAGTGAATACATTCGTCGTCTTATAAACGCTTTTCTAGTTTCGTACCGAAAGAGTAAGAACAAGACCATATTACCACAAATTAGAGATAGTACAGATGGAAACCTACATAGGTACTAAATTAGCTGAGGCTACGCACACATAGACACCGCTCACAGAGTTCACAGACACGAGGCACCAATTAGAGCTGTGTCTGTGAATGAGTTGTGTATGTGTGCGTAGCCTCAGCGAATTTAGTATGTAGGTTTCTATCTCTACTATCTCTAATTTGTGCACGAGGTCAATAGATTTGCATAGTAGTTTTTTTCACTATCTCTAATTTATGCTATTACTGAGACTCCCCTGTCTGTCTATCTGTCACTAGTGTTAAATACCCTTTTTTAAATAAAATAAAACTCAGCAAAGCCCATCTTTACATGTGACTATATTTGAGCAGCGATACACCCCAACTCCTATGCGATCAGTAACATAGAGACCTCACAATATGCTTACCCGCCCTTTTATACAATTTCGCTAAGGAGCTGTTAGATATTTCGAAGGTAACATTGAATATTCAAAAGTAACTAAATGTCCGTTTATTAATATCAATAATATTGTATACTTTTTGTACAAATCTACAAATCCGTTATTAAATTTATTAAAAGTTGTGCGCTGCGTAGTCAACGACCCGCGCCCATGAATTAAATTTTCTAACACTAGGCTGTATCACATTAACCGTGATAGCTAGACAGTGAAATATTTACAGATTTATTTGTATTATTTTACTATAGCTTTTTAAAAAGGTAAGGTCTTGATATCTTAAAAATACCTAAAGTATACCTAGTGATATAGGTATATTTTAAAGTGTAGTCTATGACTAATCTCACAACCAGTATTTTTGACTTATGTACGTTAATAACATTATTATAATGAATGTGTATCTGTTGGTATGTCTATATACATAAATAAAACATACACTTGCTTATTAATGTCGATAAACCTGACTCGATAATGAACCGATATTAGACGAGCATTGAGAACCTGATTAGTTAAATGACATATAGGTATAAATCTTATGTACAAAAATCAAAGCAATTTATCCCAAATAGGTAGGCAGCAGTAGTGTACTATGACCACAAATCACCATTTATATTAAGTCTTACGTAATAGGTGGTGAGCCTGTTGCCGAAATGAATAAAATGGACTACTCGGTAATGTAATTCTAAAACCACCTAATGTAATTCTAAAACCACCCATGACTACTACGAGAATGGCTGCCGGGTGCAACGGCATCACGTGCCTTCTGAAGCACGAAAGCGCCAGAGAACATCGCAACCGTTGAACCGATTATGTTAAAATTTTATACAGGGTTAGAGTAAAAAGTTAGAAAAGAACATAGGCTACTTTTTAGTTCAAGTGGGAAAAGGTTATGGAAAATCCTAACGGCAAGCCGAGCCGCGGGCATTAGCTAGTAATCTCATGTCTCGCTGCAAACTCGGGACATTTGGTACGTAACACATTATCGAAAGATGAAAAACGTGATAATTTTTTCATCTTTTAGCTTATGCGTGACCGTGTGGCCATAATAACAGCGATGTTTTGGAAAATCAATCTGGCAATGCGTTTTCAGAGATAAGAAACGTGTATGCAATGGATATTTTCTGCATACATACACATACAATAGTCACGTCGCGCTGTTATCCTACAAGGAGTAGGCAGAGGCTGAATGATGAGAGGGAGAATGATTTCCACAGCGTCCGGCAAATCGAATGCAGCTCGCATTCTGTGTTTATATCATTTACATGTTATATGTATTTCGTATAAATTTTTTATGTTATTATATTCTGACCTTGGTAGCATATATTAAGAATGTAGAAAACAAGCTGGGCAAGTGGTCGGTATGGTGATAAATTATTCGCTAATTGCCTCGTCAGATCACTAATCTGTTAGTATTTCTTCAGCAACGCTAAGTTAAATGTGGGTATAAATTTAAAAATGAACAATCTTTATAGGTCACAAAGTAAGACCACTTAGGAACGTTAAAATAATTGCTTCTATTTTTGCATTTACATATTCACAACGCTATAGGTAGAGCTGAAGAGAAAAGAACCTGGCAATAAAACTCATTTTTATTATTATTATTGTCTTTTTTCTTTGTCTATTTATTCGGGGAATGATGCTCAGATTTATGTCCTACTACGTAAACTGTGGTAAATTTGAGCTTATCCATTCTTCTGGACAGATATTTTCGTCAGAATAGTGTGAACTCATTGGCAGACATTTTCTACGTTAGGCCTATGTAGTATATCTACTACTAGGTACATATCAATGAGATTGACTTGTTGTTTGGCTGATGCGAGAACGTCAGATGGTAGAACGCTTTTAATAAATGCAATTAAAATTATATAATAATAATAATACAAAGGGCCTCTGTGTTCTGGACCAATATGTCCCGACGTAAGCCTACCAAAAGACCGGGTATCTTTATAAGAAAAAATAAGAAGATACCCGTGTAAAGATAGAGGCATAATAATAATAATACATATTTGTGGACATTCACACACAACATCATCTAGCCCAAATTAAGCTAATAAAAGCTTGTGCTATGGGATCTAGACGACTGATATACATACCTATATATTTCTAAATACATAGGTACCATAAATTATACATAGAAAACACCCAAACTCCGAATCAAACATTTGTGAATCACACAAATATTTGGACCGACCTAGGAATCGAATCCAGGACCTACAACGCCACAGAGGCCGTCAAACAATGATATTACAAATCAGTATAAAAAGAGGGTCAAATAAATATCAAAGGAAGTTGTTTTAGCTTATTTGAATATTGAAATTCTCTTACCTTATCTCGTTTTGAAGAGTCATCATAACCAACTTGTGTACATAAAACAACGAAACTATTCCTAAAGCGTTCTCTAGCAAGTTTTTTTTCAAGTAATTGTCTCTGACTGAATTTCGATAAAGTTACAAATTGTTGAAAATTTTCGTGGCAACCTTTGTAACTACCACACCCTACAGGTACAATCTGCAAAAACTAAACAGTGAAAGATTGCCATTAAAATTGAACACAATTTATTTATTAAACAATAATGTAAAGAGATACAATTCGAGACATTTGTTAAAAAGTGACTCAAATGTCTTAGGGTCCGTTCACACAGACCGGCTCGGAGAGGAGAGCAGATTCTTATCACGTTGAAAACAGAGTTTTTAGTATTTGAAGTAAGGTTTATTTTTGCATGTGCACTGCTTTTGTCATTACGAATGCTTGAACGCGCTTGGTGTGAAATAATAAGAGGAGCTGTCCGGCTCCGATCGCGTACTTTTTCTGGTTCGCGCAGCCGTTCGGCTCCGATTTCATGCTCTTTCTTGCTCGCGCAGCCGATCGGCTCCGATTGCATGCTCTTTATCGCTCGCGCAGCGAATCGGCTCCGATTGCGTGCTCTTTCCCGCTCGCGCAGCCGATCGGCTCCTATTGCGTGCTCTTTCCCGCTCGCGCAGCCGATCGGCTCCGATTGCGTGCGCGCCGCCCACGCCGACTGCCATTTTGATGGCACAATTTAAACAGAACAGTTGTGTGTACTTATACGAAAACATCACTGATGAAAACTTAATATATTTCTTCACCGGGGCTATCTAAAAGCATGTTCCGAAAAGTACACGATAACACCGAAAACAAAACTTGGACTGCGTGGATACTGGTACTGCCTTTGTAGTGAATCCACCCGGCTGCGAGCGCATCTGACCGGCTGCGAGAGATTCCGACCGGCTGCAAGGGCATCCGACCGGCTCCGAGCGCATCCGCTTCCAGCCGGTCTATGTGAAATAGTTGGGGGCTCCGCTCCGACCAGCTCCGAGCGTATACGATCCGGTCTGTGTGAAAAGAAAAGTGCGCGCCGATGCTCTCCGAGCCGGTCTGTGTGAACGGACCCTTAAATGTGTATGCAAAAACAATTGTAACTTTTATGATTATAAAATAACAAATTAAACAACAAAATTTTAATTAAAGACTAAATTTAGACATTTAAACAGTATAATTAGGCACTTTATTATTATTTACTCTTTTTATATAATTTCGGTGATAAAAGCTAACTATAAAGTGTACTACATGATGTATGTGTGTAATACGAGTATAACAGTTTATTATGATTTCAAAGTTTTAGTCTTAAAGTAATAATCGGCTTTGTAATCATACCAATCCAGTACTTTTCTATCATACCAGACATATGCACCTCTAAGGCTTTCGGCAGCATCTAATACCAAATAAATAGGAGTTTCAGCTGCTTGATCAGTATCAAAGAAACCAACACCCAGGGTCAAATCAGTTTTCACCAGACCCGGATGCATTGAGTTTATCGAAATATTTCTCGACTCCAGTTCTTTTTGCTGCAGCATAGTTCTTGCACTTAGTGCCATCTTTGCTACTCGATAAGCTGCAAAAGTACCTTCATCAGCTAAATCATCTAAATAGAATGTTCCGTTTTTGGTACCTTCCAAATACCAAGCAACGAACTCATCAATATCAGTTTTGGTCAGATCTTTCTTTGACAGTCTCCCAATCCAGTATTCGTTTTTAAGATTGCTCAGATGACCACAATTGCTAGAAATATTCAAGATCCGTCCATTATCTCTTACCAAAGGAAACAACAACTCTTCAACGATCAAAATACTGTAGTAGTTGATGTCAACGATATATTTGCCCTCTTCATAAGCATTGTATAAAGATCTGGGGTTTCCAACAGCTGCATTATTTATGAGGATATCAATGCCACCATATTTCTCTTTTAAGTGATCTTTGAATTTAGTGACACTTTCTCTATCAGTGACATCGAGTTGATGATATTCAGGTTTCAACCCTATCTTGTTTAGCTCAGCCACTGCAGCATGACCTCTTCCTTCATCTCTTGAAGTAAGGTACACTACGCCATCAAATCTCTTAAGCAAACCTTTGACGATAGCTAAGCCGATTCCTTTATTTGCTCCGGTGACCACAGCAACTTTGACCATCTTTTTTGTGGATATCTGTGGAAGAGATGACGTTGTTTAAGTATTTATGATTATATTTTTAAGTTTGCAGTAATAATGCATGCGGAAGCAACAGGGCAACGAGTCACGCATGATTTTTACAGAATATAATATACTCTTACAGTCTACACGTGTGCTCATAGCAGCCAGTGCGTCATCTGAACAAAACGCATATAAACTAAATGTTGTCGTGTGTTAAGAATCGGACCCGTTCCCAACATCGCTGTGCCTACGCGCGTCTCACCGTGCCATTACTGCGGCGGAGTGGAGCGGAGAGGAGCGGGGGCACCGCATTCAAGTACATCGTCCATTGAGTGCACTACCGACAAGCACTACTTACGCACCGGTCCACCGCTCGACATACACTCATTATATTGTAGCTTGTTCTTGCTTCTAAATACATCAGCGAACCTATGCATACAGTCCACAGCCCTTTTCTTTATTGACCACCTGAGATCCTCAACATTTTGGCCCTTCGAGCCGGATAAATTGCTACAAACTTGTACATTTTTTTAGTTTAATGGCAATGGCTTGCATTCATTTATTTAACTGCCTCATTGGTCTACAGGTGGTTAAATGCAAGTGCGGATCACGAGTGGGTTCGATTCCCACCATGGAATGAACATTTGTGTTGTTTATAAATTTTTGTTTTGAGGGTCAGGTGATTCTATGTAAGTATTTTATGTAATTATTTATTAAAAAAAGGATATAACTATTAATATCCTTTGTCTGATGACCATAGAGCAACGCAATCAGTATCTAGAAGAGGAAATCGTATTCATTTACACCACTACAAAATCAATCGGCTGTCATTGTGGAACTGACACAGTACGTAAAATCGACCGCAGCCATTAACAAAGGACTACCTATGTAACCTATGACTTATATAATATTTAGCTGTAAGTATAAGTTGGTTGATTGAATAAATAAATAAATAAAATAAAATAAAAAAAGAAAAAAAACAAAAGTCGGAACTACATTTTTGCGATTTTCGTTTTATTGCACCAAAAAGCTTAAAATAACTATATCTATTACCTCACAAAATTTCAAATTCCAAACAGCCTCCATCACAGTTTTTTTAGAATGACAAAGTCGGATTTATTAAGAGCATCCGTTTACTAATGTAGAAAGGTATGTAACTACGGTGTTCGCGGACTGAGGAAGAGGCATGAGCGCCCGCAAACTGGTAGGATCTACCATTTCGATCGTTGTTAACCGGTCTGCGGCAAAGTATTAAACGGTAATTGTAGTATGTGTCTAATCCTACACTGTTAACTGATTTTTATAGTAATGTTTATGTCGGATGTACCACATCCTACATTGTTGGGCGCTTTAAATTCGTACACTTTTGTCGGACATGGTACTACCGATTTTGTTACTCGTTCTTTTCTTACACGTTATTGTCGTATATGGTACTGCTGACATTGTTAAACGAAATTATTTTGAAAGTATTCTTCGTATATGGTAATATCAACGTTGTTAATTAGTAAATTACTTTTAGCTCACCATTCGGATTTACTGCCTCCCCAAACGACTCATGAATGTTCATGATAGCCTGCACCAACATATCGTGCTGGTGTAAGGTACGGATATCTTTTGAGTGCTTGACTTCAGACATTTCAAGATTTTTTATCAGAAAACCCCTGAAACCACTTTACTGGCGCCTGGGTCTAAGCCAGCATCACCTGCGTGTCTTGCACCAGTTATTTAACGGATGAGGCAAAGAAAAGGAATCTCGATTAAATCATTGTTGGACGAAGGACTCACAGGCACCGGCACCTCTGCTATTCCCAGTGATGGTCATTACCTACCATTCGCATCAGCGGTAGTTCCTACCATTTTAGGAACTTCGGCTAATGCGAAAGCTCTCTAAAGCTGGACGTAATTCTCACCGAAATTTAACTAGGTTGCCTAAACCGGCACACACTAAGTTTGTGCATAGTTAAAAGAAAAGGGGAGGACATGCTAACACTTGCGTTAGGCGACTCATCTTTTTTCGAGAGGGTAATGGAAGGAAGGAAAGGGTAATGTTGGTTTTTCCGTATTATGGTGAAAAAATCAACAATGTTATGAAGGTCAGCAGTGCCTCGGCGCGTGTTGTTTGTACTGAGAAGCTCACCGACAGGTATTCCCTAAAGAGGATACAGTTATATGACTCTAGCTTGAGAAGAAGGAACGAGACTGTCAAGATAGTCTACAGGGACTTTCCGGAAGACGAAAGGATTATACGGCATTGTAATCCTTTTGGCTTAGGGTGCAGGAATGACCGGAGCACATGCATTTAAGCTTTCTCGATTCAGAGGGACTCTTTTTAGAAAATTATTTCTTTAAGAAGAGGTTACCTAGAAAATGAACTTAACGAAACCTCGATAAGGTCACAAGAAACAAAACAGACTTTATTATTACGGACAGGGTGTCTGATTGACAGGTTTAATACCTGCAGTGATCATCGACTCATCCAAGCATCTCTAAACTTAGGCTTTGGCACTGAAAGGGACCGGTTAGTGAAGCCTACTTTACAACCTGCTGTTACTGACTGCTTTTCAAATAGAATTGACTGACCAAAGAGACTTAGGATCGCAGACGTCCCAATTGTTTCGAACTACTGAAAACAACTGAAAACGTTTACGATTATCCCGATACTGTATTCATAACACTACAACCAGTGTCTTGACCGGGAAAGGCAAAAACAGACGTCTGCGACGTCACAATCGTTTCGATCTACTGGAAACTATTGAAAACATTAGCATCATGAAATTATGTTTACCTGTTTTTGTTTATAAAATATTAGACACGTATATCTTTGATTTGCTAAATTGTACCAATAAGTAGGTAAACGAGTCGTTGTAAGTTTGTATTGGCGTTTTTACAGGCGATAAATGAGGACTTGGCTCAGATTCGGGGACAGAGCAGGCAAGTGCGACTCTTTTGGTTAAGAGCACATGTAGGTACGCCGGGAAACGAGTTTTCAGTCTACACTGATGACAAGCAAGGTTATCTTTATGTCGGGTATTTACACTGTGTATATCGCTTAACTTAACGAAACTAGATAGATTCTTCTGCACATACATAAGATTTTCAAAAATATATTGTGATGCTACGGTCAGAATATTTACCTCTTTGAATTTTTCGCGCAGAGAGACCCTTGGACCTAATCTATATATGGCTCTTATGGCCCGTTTTTGTAAAACAAAAATTGAATTTATATCTGCGGCATTACCCCACAGTAGAATACTGTAAGACATAACACTGTGGAAGTAACTGAAATAAACTATTCTAGCCGTATCTACATCAGTCAAATGTCTAATCTTTTGTACCGCAAATGCTGCTGAACTTAACCTGCCCGCTAGCTTTTCAATATGTGGACCCCATCGCAATCCAGCATCGACCGTCAACCCTAGGAACGCCGTAGATTTCACAAGTTCCAACTCTCGGCCATTAAGTTGAACATTGGTTTCTGCCTGTGTTACATTGGGCAAGGTAAATTTCATACATTTAGTTTTGTTATCGTTCAGGCTAAGATTATTAGTATTAAACCAATGTACTACTTTCAGGATTTCATTGTTGACATCGTCGTAGTTATCTAATTGTCTTTTAATTTTGAAAATTATGGAAGTGTCATCTGCAAACAAAACAATCCCGTTGGTGTCCCCTACGTAATAGGGTAGGTCATTTATATAAATTAAAAATAAAAATGGTCCGAGTATCGAACCCTGCGGAACGCCCATAGTAACCACCGATCCCTCTGATCGTGTGCCACCAACATCGACCCTCTGAGTTCTATTGCTCAAATATGAAGTCAGAAGATCGAGAGCCTTGTTCCTTATCCCATAGTGATGCAGTTTCCTGATCAATGTTTCATGTTGAACACAATCAAAAGCCTTAGACAAATCGCAGAACACACCAAGCGCATCATGTTTATCTTCCCAGGCCTCATACTCTTCATCAAATCTACACCAGCATCGGTAGTCGACCGTGCTTTAGTGAAGCCAAATTGTTTATCATGAAATAATTTGTGATTGTTAAAATAGGTCAACATCTGCTCAAGTATTAATTTTTCAAATATCTTGCTCAAAGTCGGCAATACCGAGACATGTCTGAAATTACCTGGATCAGAAGCACTGCCAGCCTTGAACAAGGGTATAACTTTACTATGTTTCATTAAATCAGGAAATACACCACCTGAAACGCAATCGTTAAGCACAGCTGCCAAGTGGGGGGCAATGACATCAATGACACTAGACACAGATTTTACTGATATCCCCAATAGGTCTGCAGTTTTTTTAACATTAATAGCCTTAAAAGCTTTCAAACTGCCATTACAGTTAACGGCCGTGAATCCGAACGCGTCTTGACAGCTATCTACACATTCTGATAATAATTGCTCAGCGGAAGTGGAAGACGACCGAAGAGTATTCGTTATACCTATAGGTATATTACTGAAAAAAATTTTGAACTCAGTCGCTACCAAAGAGAATACAATACTACGTAAGAAGAGACGGGACTTCCATAGTGCGAAATAGTCTTACGAAATGTCAAACCATGATCAACTGACAGTAGCCAACCTAACAACTTTAACACATACAGTTGCCAACATTAGGGAAAAATAGTGATGTATACTATATTTATCGATATCGATACTATATTTATCGATATCGATAAATGCAGTGGTCTTTACTTCTTTAAAAATATTTTGTATTTTCACAGAGATGCTATACTCCATTTTTCAACTAAAGTACTGCGTCATACAAGTTACATTTTGAAAATGAATAAGCATTTTAATTCCCGGAGGCAGTACATTTAATTTAAAAAAACAGAGTATAGGCTCAGTTTTGGTTGTGAAATGATAAGTTCATAAAATATTATTATATTTATTTAAAAAAACAATATTTGTAATTTCAGCGCCTTATTTCTTATTCTGACTTCTGACTGTGTATCATAATGACCCTTTTTAATTACTAATATTAGGACGCTTGCTTCATTATTTAATTTGAATTTGAATTTGAATTATTGCCTTCGTCTTTAATCACTAAAGTACAGTAATTAGTTGAAACAAAATAATGAGATAATTACAATATTTTTGTGTTATTTTTAATATTTTTATCGCACGAGTTATAGATATGTAATCATGATTTCTGAAGTGGCACCAACCTTTTGTTATGGTGATGGTGATTATTTAGCTGAATCCATTAATCAAGCAATTTTATTTTGAATTGAATTTGTCTGTTCAATCAATTCTGCAGCTCGCTGTAGTGACTGTATATAATATTGACCCTTTTGAATACTAAATATTAGGATGCTTGCTTCATTATTGCCTTCGTCTTTAATCACTTTGTACCACTCACTTTATACACATGGTAATTGGCTGAAACAAAAATAATGTCAATTATTCTTGTTTTTTTAACATATTTTTGTGTTAAGTGGCTTGGCAGTGAGTCTTATTGATGGAACTGCAAATTTCTTTAACTGCGTCCTTTTTTTCCTAAAATCTTTGTCAGTAAAATGTTTTCCGCAAACAAATTTTAACTGGTGGAGTTTCTCTATGGGTATATATGCTAAATCCTCGTTTCCTGTTTTCTTCACCCATTCCTTAAAACTAAAAATAAAACATCGATAATTATATAAGTAATTGCAAAACTACTACCACACTATTTTCCTAACGATTATACAATATATAATTTTCATTGTTTTCACTCATATAACCTATGAACCATTGATAGATTTACTAATATACTACTCACCGAAACTCATCCATAGGAAATCTGGTCATGAAAAACCGTTTTGTGCCGTCTTTTCTTCCAGATTTTAAACTGCATATTTCACACTTTTTATAATGCATAATTCGATAAACTATGTAGAACAAACACAAGAGAATATAATATAGAGAACGAATTGATAGCAAAAATAAACTATTATTTCAATTATTTCAATAATATCTTTCAGAGAAAAATAAATTGAAAATATCGAATAACAACTTGACATCCACAGTGACAGACAGATGATATTTTCTCAAGGAACGAGCGAGGCAGATAGAGTAATTGAGTGAGACACATATAGTCGCCATTACAATTTGATCAATTTTCATACATTTTTTTGCTTGTACGTAGTTGCGACAGACTGGTCGCTACTTCCAGATCCCCTGTAACGTGGCGACCGTTTATCTTTAAATGAAAGCTTCGTTCACTTGTTTTAGACCTACCGCATTCAGAAATTCTAATGAAATTTTACTTTGCCAAGGAACAGACCTGTCTAAATGTCTTTGAATATTTTTTAACATATTCCTGAAAATAAGGGTTTAAATTAAACGAATAAAGTTCATAAAGTCTCTTACGACTTTTATAAATACCGGGTGTTGCCCAGTCACTGAAAACAAAACTGCTTCCGAACGATACTGTTTTTGGTGTAAAGATTTTCCCAAACACATCATGGATTAAGTTGAATAAATCAGCGTAAGATTTATCTACAGTAGTGTAATCGGGCAATTCTGTTATCTTATTTACTATATTTTCTCGGAGAATTTCTAAGCGTTTTGAGTTGACTGGTACAACACTGATTACATTCTTATTTCTGGTAATATTTTTAGAGTACAGAGCCGATTGTCCTCGAAGATCAGATTTTACAGGGTCCACAATACAATTCTTAACAGGGTGTATATTACTAAAAATGTTATCAATACAAGTAGCACTAGTGGCAGTTATACGAGTAGGTTCTAGAAATACGTTATATAAACCAAAGGATTTCAATAAGTTTAACATTTTCCGTCTCTTTGTTGGTTCCAGCGAAGAATCTAAAATATCTACGTTGAAATCTCCACTAACTACTACTGATTTTTTAGAGCTCTGGCATTTAAACAAAGCTTCTTCCAGCTTCTCTTCAAACTGTATGTATGGAGCATCCGGGGGACTGTATACGCTTAATACAATGAACTGCTCGAACTCAATACTAGCTATTTCAATAACTCGTTCAAGAGAGAGGCTTACTATATCTTTACGTTCTTTAAATTTTATAGACTTGATAATAAGAATTAATGAGCCTCCTCGTATACATTTTGTCCTACAGAACGAGCTAGCAACCTGGTGATTTTTTAAGTTGAACATGACCTCATGACGCCTTAACCAATGTTCTGTGACACAAAAAATATCAATGTCATTCAAGTTCATGTACAACTCTAATACCAATTCTTTCCCATTAATAAGACCCTCTACATTTTGGTGCACCAGGTGTAAACCATAATTTTTATGATTAGTAGATTCAATGGCCTGAAAGCAGTCAGATTCAAAATTTTGCTGTGGCTGATGTAAAACTAAATGGCCAGATTTAACATTCATTGATTCGTACATTATGTTAAGCTTAGTGCAAGAACGTTGCTCTTTTGTCCCATAATCTAATTTAAATTACTTGGATATAAACAGCTATCCATAGTTCTATTATCAGTAATGTCATATTTCTGCTTAAAAGGAGCAGGTTGGGTAGCCAGATGTTTGGCTAGTATATATATAAAATAATGTAGCGAAAATGCTACCTGTCTTTTAAAATAATCCAGAAGCTTATGCTTTCTTTTAGTCAAGTAAAAATAATAATTCTTCCTAACAATAGTGTTAGTGTCAATTAAATGAAACTTTTTATGGTGACATGTTAATGTGTCCAATGATAAATTTAAATGGTACCTAGTCCTATTTTCCGCAACTGGCATACCCTGACAATAAGGCAGTGTGTAAATAATAATATTATTTAAATCTAATGAGCTTAATCTATATATATAAAAATCAATGCCACTTTTCGTTGTAATTTTATAATTCAAGAACGGGCTCACCTATCCAAACCAAATGTTAAGGCTTTGTTTGGACTATTTAGTAGATGGTTTATGTGAAATTTGCACAAAATCGGTCGAGCGGTTCTTCATTTATCACGCAAACGAAGTTGCGCGGGTCAGCTAGTTTACTATATTATTCAATGAGTTTTTGTTTGGTTATACCTGCCCTGTTTCCTATGAAAATAACCAGATTATCTTGCCTTTGGAATTTATAACTAAATATGGACTTCATTATTTGGGCATAAGATGCAGAAGGCATGCAGTGATTTATAAAACACTGCCCTGGTGTACATAAGCTTAATTTCGACCCCATATCTCTCCCAATTTCATCACTGAACATAATCCATTGATTCTTTGTTTCATTATAACTTTTTAAACTAAGATTGCCCTGTAATTTAATAAGACTACCACCTTGCTGGTCACTAGGTAGGGTTTGTATATTCCCTGGCTCAGGTTGACTGCAGTTACATTGGGTTTTATCTGCTAACGAGTTGAAACGATCAGCATAATGAGATGTTGAATTTAAGAGTGTATCCATCGCCAAAGAATATTCTTTGATAATTAGCTGTGATTTATCATACATGGACTTTACAGACTCCAGGGACTCTTGAAGTTGTTGTATTTTAAAATTGAAGCCTTGTGTGTCAGCAGCATGCTGTTTTTGGCTATGTTCTAATTTTGCAGTGCATAGACTTAATTCATTTAATATATATTCAGTCTATTTCTGCAATTTTTAATATTTTTGATAATTTTTTTATTGTTATTGATCACATTTTGTTTTTTCTAATCAACATTTATTTTTATATACTTTTTAATTTTTTTATTACTACAATGACCTTAACCCATTTTAGCTGACACTGCAGAGTGTTTGGGGGTATTATTGGTAAGGTCTATAATCTGTGTTTATCGGTTTTGCAGCAGTAACCAGCCGTGGGGACCTATCTATGAGTTCGTCGAACAAGGTTTGGTTTTGTTGTATACTGACTTGCAGAGAGGCTTCTTCTAGTTGTGTTATTTGTTGTTGGGAGTCCCTTAACTCATGTTCCAGATCAGATATACGGTTTAATGCTTGCTCATACTCTGCACTGCATTTATCAAAACTATTTCACCCCGTTCCCCAGTCATTTCATCTAACCGCATGTTTAGCAAGGACAACTGTTGCTTCAATTTGCCATTCTGTTTTACAACAGAGATAAGCTCTGTTTCATTGTCCTCGCGCTAATTGTTAAGCTGGACAACCTGCTCCTTGGTGGATTTCAGTTCCTCTAAAACTAGTTGAAGTTTAAATTGTTCTTGACGAGTCAGACCTCTTCGAGTCATCATTTTATAGTTTAAATAGTAATAATAAGTAGGTACTTGAAAAATCCAAATTAATAACACAAGGACAATACAAGGAGCAGCTTGCAAAGCAGGATAGCTATATTCAAGCTTTTGATATATTTAATGCAATCCAGTATTTAAGTATCAGGAGTTTATCTTGAGTGCACCACCTGTAAGCTTTCAACATAGAATATACTAATAAATACCTATATACAAGTGAAAAACAGGTGGACACACTCAAGTAAGTATTTAAAAACGGGATTTTGTTCAATTACCTGTCTAATATCAGCATTGAATATATTACGGCATATAATATTCAAGTGAACAACAGATAAACAAACTCACCCAGCTGACCTATCCACTGAGAATATCTTCTCGAGAAAAACTTTAACACTACTTTTTCGAATCTATTTCACTATGTGTATGATCACTATGTGTCTATCACTAGCTATACGCCAATGTTATTTATTTGATTTTGGCAGACTAGGGTGCCATCAGACGGACTGCATCGCAGCGACTGCATGAAGTTGCGATATTCAACTGCATACAGTTGTTTGCAGTCGAATCTGACTTCACGCAGTTGAAGCCAAGCATGTAGGCCAAGAGCTTTAGTGTAAGGTTTGACGTCGAAATGGAAGCACAGACGCTTCTCTTATATATTATTAGGGCGCCGCCGTCGCCGGCAGCGATGCAATCGAATTAAATAACAGCAGAGTGCAGCGCGGATGTGGATTGATTCTATGCTATTATTTTGCCATACGGAAGGTGATTTTTAGGGTTCCGTAGCCAAATGCCAAAAACGGAACCCTTATAGTTTCCTCATGTCTGTCAGTCTATCTGTCCGTCAGTATGTCACAGGCACTTTTCTCCGAAACTATAAGGCCTATGCTATTAAAACTAGGTAAGTAGATGTATTCTGTGAACCGAATTAAGATTTTCATATAAAACTAGAAAAAAAAGCAGTAAATTTTGGGGTCCCCAAACTCAGAACTGAAACTCAGAAATTATTTTTTCATCAAACTTATACGTGTGAGTATCTATAGATAGGTCTTCAAAAATGCTATTGAGGTTCCCAAATTTTTTTTTTAAAGTAAATAGTTTGCGCAAGAGACACTTCCAAAGTGGAATATTTGTGTCCCCCCTCTAACTTCTATACTACGTAATGAGGAAATCCATGTGAAATCCATTTTTTAAACCGTACTGACGACGCAACCAACACGCGCGGTCGGCTCCTTGACTAACTGCACACTAACTGTATGCGTTAGCGGTGGACAGCATGCGGCAACACTACACGACTGTAGCGAACTGCGCGAAGTTGACGGTACGACTGTATGCAGTTTATATTGACTTCACACGACTGCAGCCGAATGCGTGCAGTTGATATCATAACTGTATGAAGTCGAACATAAAACTGCATGCAGTTAAATATATCGACCGCGCGCAGTCGCTGCGATGCAGTCCGTGTGATTGCAGCCTAAGAGTACGTAAAAGCTTAACGGTTAGATGACTCATAACTTTTTCATAACAAAATTTCACACAATAACACAAAATTTGCTTGGAATTGTATAGATTAACACTTTCTGAGCAGTAATAATTTGATTTTAAGGAATTTTACTAGTTTTTATCGAGTTTTTGCATTAATTTTAATTATAATTTAGCAGAGTGTTGAGGATGATATAAAAAGAAGAAATGGTTCTTGAAAATAATATTTTATATTTGCAGCTAGTATGTACATGGTAGACTTGTTAGCCTTAAAATTAATATAAATAAATGGTTTAAAAAACCCTAGAAAAATACGCTTTTATAATGCACGAAAAAACCCAAAAATAAATTATGGATCGTTCAAGTTGCCTCTATTTCTGGGCTGAAGTGTAAACTATGTGCTTTTAGTTATAATATTTGATTGCAAAAGCGTGGGGCGCTGGAACAGGAAAGACTTTCCTGGCGGAAGCTGCATAAAGTCTTGTCAGATTAAGGATAAGGTCACATTTATAAAAGCGTGTTTTTCTCGGGTTTTTAAACTATTAATTTACACTGTCACGCTTTTATATATCTATTGTGACTTTTACTATTATTAATATCATTTTAAATTTCGGAAATGTATTAACGATGATAGGCTTTAATTGAAATACATAACATACTTACTTGAAAAGTAAAGTAGTTAATCACGTCTACGCATTTTCAACACCCACTTTTGCCAGTTTTTCGTGACGCCCGCGTAATAGGAGCAAACCTATTACCGTTACGGATCTCTATTAGACAATTCATTGGTAGGTCCTTAAAGTTTCGGCATTCCGAGATATTTAGTACAATATGTAGTAATCACGTAATAGGAATACAAACGCTCTTGTTCAAAGATATCTCGTTCTCGAACAAGAACTCTACATTTTGCCACTGTTAACGTATTCCCCTCATGTATCTACTTAATTGCCTGAAAGAAAAGGCGTTCCCTTTGGCAGCATAAACGTTATGCTCTTGTGCGACCTCATGCAGCTTTCGCCAGGATTTTTATTATAAGGATTAGTATTAATAGGAATATGCTTACAAAAAAGTCTTTCTTGTTCTAGCACCCCACGCTTTTATAATCAAATATTATAACAAAAAGCACATAGTTTACACTTCAGCCCAGAAATAGAGGCAACTTGAACGATCCATAATTTATTTTTGGGTTTTTTCGTGCATTATAAAAGCGTATTTTTCTAGGGTTTTTTAAACCATTTATTTATTTTATACTTTTTAGTCACAACACTTATACCTTAACCAGCTGTTCCCTGCGGCTTCATCCGCGTAGAAGTCGTTATCGCATAAAATCATTACCCTCCTTTCGCGCAGTCAGTTAAAAAGTAACCTATGTCCTTCTCTTAAACTCAAACTATCTTTATAACAAATTTCATCAAAATCGATTTAGTGGTTTAGGCATGAAAACGTAACAGACAGACAGACAGAGTTACTTTCGCATTCATTATATTAGTAGGGATTTCTGTATTACCTGGTGTTTTGTCTGAGTTCAACTAATGTGAAAATATTTCATTATTACTCTAATACATATACATTTTCTGCAGGTACCTATGTCAATATTTACACTCAATATTAACTTCAATATATAACAGGTTTGTTATAACCTTAAACCCTGATCGTGGTCTAAGCTCATTACACGACTTTTCTAACAAATCCGAACACAGCTATGATACGATGTTCAATCATGAAGTTACAGTTCATATCTTACGACTCCATCATCAGATCAGTTTGACAGCACCATATTATTGTATTGTTACCAGAACTACAAACATCTGCCAATTTTCATGACGCTACGATCCTTGGAAGATGCTTAAATTAGTTATCTGAGATTCCATTGCATAGTTTTACAAGTCAATTAAAAAAAGGTTTGTTATAACCTTGAAACCTAAACCTGGTCAAAGTTCATTACAAGACTTTTCTGACAAATCCAAAAACAGATATAATACGATATTATATCATGAAGTTCCAGTGCATATCTTCCGGCTCCATCATCAGATCAGTTCGACAGTACCATATTATTGTATTGTCATCAGAACTACATACAGCTGCCAATTTTCATGACGCTACGATCCTTGGAAGCTTGTTAAATTAGCTACCTTAGATTCCACTTTTTCCATCGAAGTTTCAGTGCCCATCTTCCGGCTCCATCATCATATCAGTTTGACCGTATCATATTATTATTGTATTGTCATCAGAACTACATACAGCTGCCAATTTTCATGACCCTACGATCCTTGGAAGCTGGTTAAATTAGCTACCTTAGATTCCACTTTTTTCTTTGTGCATATCTTCCAGTTCCATCATCATATCAGTTTGACAGTACCATATTATTGTATTGTCATCAGAACTACATACATCTGCCAATTTTCATGACGCTACAATCCTTGGAAGATGGTTAAATTAGTATCCTTAGATTCCACTTTTTCCATCGAAGTTTCAGTGCCTATCTTCCGGCTCCATCATCATATCAGTTTGACAGTACCATATTATTGTATTGTCATCAGAACTACATACAACTGCCAATTTTCATGACCCTACGATCCTTGGAAGCTGGTTAAATTAGCTACCTTAGATTCCACTTGTTTTCTGTGCCTATCTTCCGGCTCCATCATCATATTAGTTTGCCAGTACCATATTATTGTATTGTCATCAGAACTACATACATCTGCCAATTTTCATGACGCTACGATCCTTGGAAGATGGGTAAATTAGTATCCTTAGATTCCATTACATTGTTAGTTACATACACGACGACCTAATAAAAGCTTATTAATAAAAGTAATGAGGCGCGCGAGCCGCGCACCGCGTGGAGCCATGACTATAAAGGTTGTGAACCCGGCGCAATACAGAAGCTTCATAGCTGGTACACAACTGGCGTTCAGTACGGCTTCTTAATTTGCTTGCATAAACAATATGTCAGGTTGCAATACCCGGCGGAATACAGAGGCTTCATAGCTGGTACACAACTGGCGTTAAGTATGGCTTCTTAATTTGTTTGCATAAACACAGAGATTTAAAAATTTTGACAACTCGAAAGTGTTGCCAGTTGCGGAATCCTGGTGTCGGCTCCAGCTACTGTAGGATTGTTGGAAATTCACCATTAAGGTGGTAAAATAAGGTATATACAGGGTGAATTTTTCAAAAGGGATTGGATGGCCAAATCCTAAACTATAAGGAAAAGCGAAAAATGCTCAAAGGAGTCACGAGCCCGATTTTGATGAAACTTAAAACCTCATCATTAGATTTTTGAAAAACCTATAATCCTAGCTGGGAATCGAACCCATTGATTTTGAAAAAAAAAACACACCCTATATTATTACACCATACGATAGTGTTGCTATTAAGGATCTTATTCTGGAAAGTAATGACATACGGCAAACTAAAGAAAAGTGCTCATCTTTAACAAAATACAATTTATTTCTCTTACGTTAACTGATTAATTGTTCAAAATGTAGACTGGTGTTGTATTACATAGCTGGATTCGAAACCTCAAGGATCGTACTGCATTCAATATTATTAATTCCGTTTAGAATATTCTCCAAAGAATCATTCGGAGCATGATTTAAAACACGGAATAGTTACGATCTATTCTGGAATTTCGAACGAAACAAATTATGATACAAAATTTAGTTACATGAAATATGAATTCTATTAAAATTCCAAACTTTCCTTAAATTTGCCGTATATCATTACTTCGCAGAATTTGATCCTTATCAGTGACACTATCGTATGGTGTAATAATAAAGGGTGTGTTTTTTTTTTCAAAATCAATGGGTTCGATTCCCGGCTAGGATTACTGGTTTTTCGAAAATCTAATGATGAGGTTTTAAGTTTTATCAAAATCGGGCTCGTGACTCCTTTGAGCATTTTTAGCTATTCCTTATAGTTTCGGATTTGGCCATCCAAGCCCTTTTCATAAATTCACCTGTATACAGTTGTAAGAAAATTCGTCTATTTCAAAGTTAGCATCATGAAATTAGGTATATCGGTTTCTGGTTACAAAATAATAGACAAGTATACATTGGATTTGCAAATTTTACCAACAAGGAAGTAAACTAGAGGTTGAAGTTTGTATGGGAATTTCTTTATTTTTAATGAAAACTACTTCAAAATTCGTAAACCTGCATCTAATTAAAAATAAATGGACACATGTTTCAGGATTTTTCAAAATTCTACCTCTTAGTATATAAATCATAAACCCATCAACATCCAGCCGAAACCCTTAGACCTAGAAACTTAATTTTTTTATGGTAGATCACCCTCATACTGTCGGCACCAGCTACTAATAGGACTGTTGGAAATTCCCCTATGAAGGTGGTAAAATAAGGTATAAGTAAACAGTTGTATGGAAATTCGTCATCTTCACAGTTAGTATCATGAAAAGGTTTGACGGTTTCAGGTTACAAAATAATACACAACTAGGTATATTTTGTATTGCAGAATTTTACAAAAAAGTAAGTGAAATTGGGGTTTTAAGTTTCTATGGGAAATTCTTTATTTTCAAAGATAAATATTTCGAAATTCTGAAAGACTTTTAATGTGATGTTATATACAGGATGGAATTTAAAGACGGTAGTTGGAGGGAAAGTACCCTTAATATTGATAATGGCAAGTTTTGCTGAAAGGAAACATTCCTTTATTTTCAAAAGTAAGTAAAACTGAATTTAAAGATTTTTGAAAAATCACCTGCTTGAGCCGGGAACCGAACCAGGGAGATGTGAAAAAAAAATCCTGTATTTTATGATACCAACCAAAACAGTCTTTAATAGGGATAAATTTCTTTTAAACTACATAGTATCTTAAATTAAAGGAAGATCAAGTAAAACATGTTTTTATTGTGAAGCTTACTCACTATCTGGAGAAAAAAAAAACAGTCTAATTGAGACTTCCTACTTTTTTTTTAATTGCTTGGTTAAGTGACCAGAAAGAATATTCCCATTCACAGAAACTAGAACATATTTTTAACCAACTTCAAAAAAATGAGATGAATCTCAATTAGACTGTTTTTTTTTCAGATAGTGAGTAAGCTTCACAATAAAACAAATTTACTTGGATTTCGGTTAATTTAAGATACTATGGTGTTTAAAGGAAATTGTTCCAAAGACTCTTTCGGTTTGTATCATAAAATACAGGATGCTTTTTTTATTACATCTCCCAGGTTCGATTCCCGGCTTAAACAGATGATTTTTCAAAAATCTATAAAAGCAGTTTTACTTACTTTTGAAAATACCGGAATATTTGCTTTTAGCAAAACTTGCCATTATCAATATTAAGAGTACTTTCCCTCCAACTACCGCCTTTAAATTCCACCCTGTATAAACACATTCGTTACAGACGCTGGGTGAATCCTATAAGATAGATTAAAATAAAGTTTTACAGTATTGCTCCTTAAAAAGTCTACCTACAGAAAAAATTGCGAGAGCTTAAGTCTATCTTTTAAGCCATAACATAGGTAGCCTACATATCTAAAAATATGTATCGTAATATTTTGAAAAATTGGCAATTGACAAGCTAAGTATTTCTTGATTTATACCGTATAGTCTATGAGCGTTTGCAACACCAGAGTCGCTACGCCCACGCTGCTGACCCTGCAAAAGCCCTTTGAAGAACCCCATACTGTAGGCGTTTGTAGGAACCGAGACAGGAAGGTAGTTCCACAATCAAAGTCTGCCACGTTGGGCGCCAAATTTATAACCACTTTATTGCTCAGTATGTTACTCACCAACTAGCGCGAGGAAGCTATGCAGAGAACTCTTTCCCAGGGCGCCTTACTACAGAGTTTCTAGTGTGTGTGCAAGGGCAGGCTAGGGCTCTGACGAAAACAGCCAGGTAGGGTGTACACACATATATTTATCTAGCACACAGTACACTACAGAGACAGAGAAAAGTTATTCACTAATAGACACACATATCACTGAAATACACAAGAGTACCACCGATTACTGCACTAATAATACGGAGGCGGTCTATTGATACTTATTACAAAATTGCTTAGGCTGATACTTAGCGAGGTGTTAATGTAACGGGTACTGGCCTGCGGTGTGCGCTGAGAGCGACTCCGGATGTTGTTGTGCAGTCCACTCTACCACGCCTTCGTATCACGTGCAGTCCGCGTGCTTGTGGGTGTGGCACCAAACTTCCACAACCGGTCACTCTTAACCCAACTAAGAACCCTGTTCATGAGAGAGAAACGACTAATTAAGTTACTGATAGCGTGACCGACGAAGATCGAACCACCTTGCAAATAATAAAGCACAACTTACCAGTTTCCTGGGTATAAGTTAGCACAGAAACTTATTCTTACTGAGGAAGGTAGAACCTAGGCCACATTCTCAGCAAATCCTCAGGTTAGCACAAGTGTCTGAGTGAAATTTTTCACTACATTAAGATAAGGTGCTGACGAGATGCTAAAGACCTTTGGAACTTCCTAGCAAGGCTTTATCCCCTCTCTAACGTGGAATCGTCTCGAATTCTATCTAAAACCTGTTTTCCTTTTAATGCAAAATCGACTCGTCACCGATTCTCATGACATCCTGTCATCCTGACAGCAAATGTCACCACAGACAACCGAGTAAAAAAACGATAGATCGATTAGGGCGCCTTCACACGCTCAATGCTGCATCTACAGAAAATAAATGCTACAAGTTTGCCCAGAAGAAAACCCCTATCGTACCTTACCTACCCGGTTGCAAGGTGTGAGGATAAGCACCTATATGACATACGTTAAATACGTTGGTAAGCTTAAGCGTTACATGATTTCCTTTTTTTTAAACCATGCAAATTAAAAAAAAAGTATTAGAAGATACAGAAAAATCAAAATAACGCGCAATAAAATTAATTTCGTGTCGCTGTGATTGGACGGTGTCACCTCTAAATCGGTTTAACAAACTTAGCTGAAATATGATAGGTACTGGGATAGATCATAGTCTGGAATAACACATATTCTACTTTTTATCACTGGAGTGGGTTTGTATGTATGTTTCAATTAATGATATAAAAACTATCGATACGTTATAGACACTTGAAAATGGCAACACGTAAAGTAGGTAATTACCGGAAAAATCTGTGACGCGGATAGCGAATAGCGAAAGTTCTATTAGCACTGTTTTAAATTCTGTTAGTAAAGAAAACTCAAAAAAAACATGCCTTCATGTATCTTCAGATGATGCACAAGCTACACAGCAACTGTTCAATATAAAAACGTGTCATTTCATGCGTAAGTACAATAGAAATAATAATATTATTTCATTTTCTCGGATCGATAAAATGGCGGCAAGCATAATGAATGCACAAGGAAACTGTACCGTATAGTCTGTGGTTTGGCGCCCGCGACCCGTAAGGGGATGTCGGGGAGATTTTGTACTAATGTTTTATTTTGCTGTTTGAATATTTTTTTTTATTTGCTTATATAATTAATTATATTTCTTTAAAAAATTATTAAACAATAATAATATATTAAGATTATTAAAATTATTTAAATTACAAATATTTGGATTACTTACTAGGTACTAAATTATTACTTATTAAATAAATGTTTCTGTATGATATTGTTATATTTTTATTTCATGACTTATATTACGTTAATAATTACTAATCCGATAATCTACATTAAAATTTTATAAATTTAAATATTACGTACTTTACCCGTAAATACATTAACCATATATTATTATGTCTCAGAAAGTGAAATTCAAGTTTCCCTTTTTCCCCACATTCCTCTGATGTTGACTTCATGCACTGCTACCACAGATAATTTATAGAATTCTTTTTTCAGATTTAAAAAAGTTTAGCTGTTTTTGAAAGCCGCAATGTTCGTGTATAACGTTCCTATATATGATACGTCTTTGGTTTCAATAGGATGCGGCCCGGGATCAAAATTTCACGCGAGAGACGCCGCGGGCAACAGCTAGTACCTATATATTTTTCTTATACCCTTTAAGTCTGCATTTGCCGAGGGGAAAGCCGTAGTTCGTGATACTCTATGTCTTATCCATCCATACTAATATTATAAAGCTGAAGAGTTTGTTTGTTTGAACGCTAGGGTCTCAGGAACTACTAGTTGGGTTTCAAAAATTCTTTTACAGTTTGATAGTCCATTTATCAAGGATGGCTATAGGCTATATAACATCACGCTAATGAATAGGAGAGGATCAAGAATGTTTTGAAAACGGGGAATAGTTTTTACCGTATGAGAGCTTCCGAGGCGTACGCTGGGTAAATGGCAGAGATGTACAAAATGGTTTTAAAAAAGCATTTAAATACAAAATGCAAAATACTTTTCAGATTTACTATTTCAAATGCAAAATACCAAATAGTTTTGCGTTTTGTATTTCAAATGCTAAATGCAAAATAGGTATTTTCAAAATACTTTTTTAATATAAAATACTTTTTTACCAAATTTCACATATTTTTATTTATTTTAGGTATTTATCATGAGAAATAGAGACACAATGCCGAGCCGAATAAAATCGTCTAATATCATGTCACCTCATGAGCATGACCATTTGGTCATATTTATCAGTACGCGTATCAATGAATTCTGTTTAATAATAATACTCACTCAAAATAATGAAAAACCCTGGCCTAACAAAAAGAGAGCCATGGCTCCATTTTGTGACTTGTGTGGCCATTTATTTCGGTTGATTGTGTATCTAGTTCTTATTTTATTATTATTATACTTTTCTTTTATAACAACTGGTGGTTTCGTTTAAAACAACTGGTAATAACAACTGGACTGGTATTGTTAATAAGTGAAAAAAATAAACATCAATATTTATTTATTACGCTTTTTAGCAATACCGGTTGTTCGAATACATCATCACTCATTTTTCTTCTGTGATGTCTCATAATCATTCGACCGTTTCTTTTTAACGTGAGGGAAAAGCCATCATGGATGCTATGCCGGACTCCTACCGACTAAAAAACCTTACGTAACGCCCAACAGTCCATGGCTGGAAGCCACGGGTAGCCCTCGGAAGGATGTCCCAGGACTTGGAGTCTTCAGACCCACGGCCACCATTGCGGCTTCGCCTTGGGTGTAGTTCGGATGCTATCCCGCGTCTTTGGTGGGTTTCGGGTGTGATCCCGCTTTTAGGGGGGCGTGAGTGAATTTCTCACGTCACCCTGCCGTCATGGGCCTGCTTTTGTAAGGACGGTGAGCAGCCCTCTCACCGTCCTCAGGCCCCCGGTCATGGAGGCCGACAGTCTTCTGCGAAGACACGTTGGCGGCGCCCAAGCCGGACTGCGGAACTCGGGTGGGAAAGTTCTCTCGCGTTCCCGCCCGCCGCCTCCTTCAGCATGACCTGTTCGCAGAAAGAGGCGGCGCAGTCCCACTTACTCCCGCTGGAGATCACGGCTAGCACCATGGTCTCGAGCGAGAGAGTAATCATCCCACCGTACGAACAATTTCGTTCATTTCATTTTGTTTGGCTGGTGATGTTGGCTGAACTTAAGGGTCGGTTATAGCGCACAAGTAGGCATTTGGCGCTCCCCTCGCCCCGGACGCGAGACACACCGCGCGCTGGCAGCGGCAGTGAACTCTCATGCCACAGTATACAGTAGAGTAGAAAGAAACAGCATGCTAACTTTGTTTGACGTAGTAAATGCATCTAACTTTAATATGTGTAGTGATTTATTAGAGTTTCGTAAATAAATGAGTTAATTATATATATTATACTATTATTTTTAAGCTAAAGAGTTTGTTTGTTTGTTTAGTTGTTTGAACTATAGAGTCTAAGAGACTGCTAGTTGAATTTCAAAAGTTCCTTAACAGAATGTCTATTTTTCAAAAATATCAAAATATATAACATCACGCTAAGGCGAATGAGAGCTGAGCAGCAACGAAACATTTTTCGAAAACTAGGATATTTCATTTTTTTTGAGAGTTTCCGTTGCGTACGTTTGCTAGATGGTTACAGTTGCGTAAAAAATGAAAATTACATAATAGCTGGTCATAAAAATATCTAAAGTTTTCTAAAGTTGGTATGCTAAGTATGAATCACGTGATCATTTTGCAATTCAATATGGGCGCCGCGCCATAATCACAAAATTTCATGATGGGTATCGTTTAAGCTCGGCGCTCGTAGCCCCGCGGACTCAGTGTTCTTTAAACGATCACTGCAGTAAGCAACTTTCACTATGGCCAGTCCATGGATGGGTGACCATCCATGTGATCACTTCGTGATATTTATTTGAGCGTTTCCGTGCTTCGGAAGGCGCGTTAAGTCGTTGGTCCCGGTTGCCAGTAAAATGGCAGTCGTTAAGCTTAATTAAAGGCTGTATTTCAACAGCAGGCAGTCATAACCTGCGCCAGTCCATTTAAACACGGCAATACGGCTCACCACCTATTACGTGGGACAAATTATACAAAGGTAAAATGTGGACATATAATATGACTCTGCCTACCCCTTCGGGGATAAAGGCGTGACCATATGTATCGTTTAAGGGGTTTCTTGGTGTGCTGAGTACAAATCACGTGATAATTTCGCAATCCAAAATGGCCACCGCGGTGTAATCACAAAATTTCATGATGGGTATCGTTTAAAGGGGTTTTTGGTATGCTGAGTACGAATTACGTGTTAATTTTGCAATCCAATATGACCGCCGCGCCGTAATCTCAAAAAATCATGATGGGTATCGTTTAAGCGGTTTTTTGGTATGCTGAGTACGAATCACGCGATAATTTTGCAATCCAATATGGCCACCGCGCCGTAATCACAAAATTTCATGATGGGTATCGTTTAAGGGGTTTTTTGGTATGCTGAGTACGAATTACGTGTTAATTTTGCAATCCAATATGACCGCCGCGCCGTAATCTCAAAAAATCATGATGGGTATCGTTTAAGCGGTTTTTTGGTATGCTGAGTACGAATCACGTGATAATTTTGCATGCACGTGATAATGTGACCATATGTATCGTTCAAGGGGTTTCTTGGTGTGCTGAGTACAAATCACGTGATAATTTCGCAATCCAAAATGGCCACCGCGGTGTAATCACAAAATTTCATGATGGGTATCGTTTAAAGGGGTTTTTGGTATGCTGAGTACGAATTACGGGATAATTTTGCAATCCAATATGGTCGCCTCGCCGTAATCACAAAATTTTATGATGGGTATCGTTTAAGGGGTGTTTGGTATGCTGAGTACGAATCACGTGATAATTTTACAATTTAATATGGTCGCCGCGCCTAAATCGCAAAATTCCATGATATGTATCGTTTAAGTGGTTTTTCGGTATGCTGAGTACGAATCACGGGATAATTTTGCAATCCAATATGGCCGCCGCGCCGTAATCGCAAAACTCCATGATGGGTATCGTTTAAGTGTTTTTTTGGTATGCTGAGTACGAATCACGGGATAATTTTGCAATCCAAAATGGCCACCGCGCCGTAATCATATAATTTCGTGATGGATATCTTTTAATGGGTTTTTTCGAATGCTGAGTACAAATAACATGATAATTTTGGAATTCAATTTGGCCGCCTAAGCTATTTACAGTAGTAAATTAAAAAGATTTGCTTATTAAGTTTAGGCCTAGCAATGCGAAAATGCTATGACAACAGGATTTTTGTAAAATTAAGGCCAATGACATTAAATTGGTACCTAGCATACAAAAGAATCCCTTAATCGGTACCCATCATGAAATTTTGTGATTACGCCGCGGCGGCCATATTGGATTGAAAAATTGTCACGTGATTCGTACTCAGCATTCCAAAAAAACCCCTTAAACGATACCCATCATGAAATTTTGTGATTACGGCGCGGCGGGCATATTGGATTGCAAAATTATCACGTGATTTGTACTCAGCATAACAAAAAACCCCTTAATCGATACCCAACATGAAATTTTATGATTATGGCGCAGCAGCCATATTGGATTGCAAAATTATCACGTGATTCGTACTCAGCATACCAAAAAACCCCTTAAACGATACCCATCATGAAATTTTGTGATAACGGCGCGGCGGCCATCTTGTATTGCAAAATTAGTACGTGATTCGTACTCAGCATACCAAAAAACCGCTTACACGATACCCATCATGATTTTTTGAGATTACGGCGCGGCGGCCATATTGGATTGCAAAATTATCACGTGATTCGTACTCAGCATACCAAAAAACCGCTTAAACGATACCCATCATGATTTTTTGAGATTACGGCGCGGCGGTCATATTGGATTGCAAAATTAACACGTAATTCGTACTCAGCATACCAAAAAACCCCTTAAACGATACCCATCATGAAATTTTGTGATAACGGCGCGGCGGCCATCTTGTATTGCAAAATTAGTACGTGATTCGTAGTCAGAATACCAAAAAACCGCTTAAACGATACCCATCATGAAATTTTGTGATTACGGCGTGGCCGCCATGTTGGATTGCGAAATTATTATGTAATTCGTAGACATTTTAATGCATTAGGTAGCTGGTTACCATGTCGTGAAAACACTTAAAAAGTAAAAGATCACCACATTTTTACCATGAGTCGCGTATGTATTTGTAACGGTTAATCTAATTACATTTTGCCCATTACTGATATTTTCATACTGTGGCGCGATTTCAACGTAATTTGGCATAATAATTACGAAATAGTTGCGAAAAAAACTGACACAGGTCCTGCCTCCACAAGCGCCAGGGAGAGACTGATCGGCCGTCAGCGGCGCAATTCTATTGCGTTTGGTAGATATTCGTACATGATAACTATGTAAATAGTTGTTTATAGAAAAACGCTCGGAAAATGTGTATAAAAACTTAATACCTTTAATTGAGTGCAAAAAAAATATATAAAATGTTAATAGTTTAGCCACAGTTTTGAAAAAACTTTTCTGAGAGAGTCAACTTTGGGATTTTTTTCTATCTAGTGAAATTAATTGGATCGTGTAACGGGCTCGGAATATGTTTAGCTTATATCCTTAACTATTATATATATTTTTTTTTCAGATTTAAAAACCCTTTACTTTTTGACTAGGATTGTTTCAAAATACTCAAAATCTGACCCACGCGGCCTTAATCACAAAGTATTTTGCATTTTGAAATGAATGTTAAAAATGCAAAATACATCTCGAAAGGTATTTCAAATAAAATACAAAATGCTTTTTAAAAAAAGGCATTTATATTCAAAATACAAAATAGGTATTTTGCATTTTGTATTTGCATTTTAAATAGAAGTATTTCAAATAAATCACATCTCTGGTAAATGGTTACAGTTAGGTAAAAATTGTGTATTACAAAATTGTTTCTCTTAAAACGTTCTAAAAAAAAGTCCGCTGCAGCATATATCTATCTTTTAAGGTTCGCTCACAATAACCTAATTTGTCTATCTCTTAAGGTTCGCTTACGATATAATGAAACTGAAGAGTTTGTTTGTGCTAGGATCTTAGAAACTACTGGTTGCATTTCAAAAATTATTTTACAGTTTAATAGTCCATTTATTGAGGCTGGCTGATGGCAATATAACATCACGCTAAGACGAATAGGAACGGAGCAGCCATGAATAATGTTTCGAGAACGGGGATTATTTCTTTCTTTTGAGAGCTTCCATTGTGTACGCTGCATATAATAGTTAAAGTTACGTAAAAAATGTGTGTTTTAAATTGTTCCTCTTAAAAAGTTATAAAATAAAGTGTTTTTAAGGTTCACTTACAATAACCCTCTTATTATGTTTTAAAGTATGAGCGACGCCACGGGAGTAAACTTGGTCTGCAGTGGCAGTCAGTCAACTGAACGATAAAAATCGGCGGACTCGCACACGATAAGTTCCATACTGAAAAACGGATGGGCGGAAGTAAAAGCGACGAGAAACATTATATCACTTTAACACTTCTTTCCTTCTCACTCTCATGTGACGCAAACGAAGATATATGCGGTTCAGCTCTAATGAATATAAGCGACGCGACGGGAATAAGCGCGACGCACGGGGGTAAATGCAACGGAAAACATTACTCGAAATATTAATACCATACCTCTCTTTTTCTCACTCTCATGTGACGCAAACGAAGTTGCGCGGGTCAGCTAGTACTTAATATTATAAAGCTGAAGAGTTTGTTTGTTTGTTTGTTTGAACGCTAGGATCTCAGGAACTACTGGTTGGATTTCGGAAATTCTTTTACAATTTGATAGTCCGTCTATTGAGGATGGCTATAGGCTATAAAACATCACGCTAAGGCGAATAGGAGCGGAGCGGTAGTCAGTAATGTTTTGAAAACGGGCAATATTTTTTTCCGTTTGAGAGCTTTCGAGGCGTACGCTACGTAAATGGTTAAAGTTACGTAAAAATTGAGTATTACAAAATTGTTTCTCTTAAAAAGTGTTAAAAAAAGTCCTTAACAGCATATGCCTATCACATAAGGTTCGCTCATAATAACCTAATTTGTCTATCTCTTAAGGTCCGCTCACAATATTTTAACACTGAAAAGTTTGTTTGTGCTAGGGTCTCAAAAACTACTGGATGCATTTTAAAACTTATTTTACAGTTTAATAGTCAATTTATTGAGGATGGTTAATGACAGTACAACATCACGCTAAGACGAATAGGAGCGGAGCAGCCATGAATAATGTTTCGAGAACGGAGAAAATTTCTTTCTTTTCAGAGCTTCCATTGTGTACTGCGCAAATGGTAAAAGTTACGTAAAAATAATATATTAAAAAATTGTTTCTCTTAAAAAGTGTTAAAAAAGTCCTTAACAGCTTATGCCTTTCTTTTAAGGTTCGCTTACAATAACCCTCTTAATAAGTTTTAAAATATGAGCGAGGCGACGACGACGGCAGTAATCGTGGTCTGCAGTGGTAGCCAGTCAACTGAACGATAAAAACCGGCCAAGTGCGAGTCGGACCCGTACCAAAAAAAAGGACGGGGGAAACTTTCATGTGACGCAAACGAAGTTGTGCGGGTCAACTTTAATGAAAATAAGCGACGCGACGGGAGTAAATGTGACGGGAAACATTATATCACTAAATATAATATTTAAACTACACTTCTCTTTTTTACACTCCCATGTGACGCAAACGAAGTTGCGCGGGTCAGCTAGTGACTCATAAAACACAAGCAGGTTAATCCTAGCTTACCGGGATCGGATAGCGATGCGTAGTGTCGGTGTATCCGTACTAATATTATGAAGCTCAAGAGTTTGTTTGTTTGTTTGAACCATTCCATAAAAGTTAATTTATAAAACGTAATGTTCTTACCAAAGCCTACGTAATATATTATTTCATGGTGTAATCTTAAGTATTCAAATCTAAAGTGTGTTTGTGTTGTGATTTTTATTATAATGCTATAAGTTTCGAATGGGCTAAACGCTCGCGAAATAACTATGTAAGTACCTACTTATAATAAGGTTGTGCTACTATGTTAAGTTACACTAGTATTGTACATAAATGTAAAGTATTATGACTTAATAAAGATATTTTAAAACTAACTAACTGTTTGTTTGAAAGCTAGGATCTCAGGAACTACTGGTTGGATTTCAAAAATTCTTTTACAGTGTGATAGTCCATTTATTGAGGATGGCTATTATAGCCATCCTCAATAAATGGACTCGGTGATGCTATGACCGTTTTTGATTGAACTGTATAATGCTAGACTCCCGCCACTAGCGTAGAATATAAACACAATATTTTAGAAAATATTTGTCATTGACCTTTCCTGTTAGACCGCGAGATTGTTTACTTACATGTGGAAGTTTGTTATCGGCAAAAATAGCCTCTATGACTTTGTGGTTTTCACCGAATATAAATATTTTACAGAAATGTAATATGTAGAAGACCTATTTAGATTAAGCTTGGGTAATTAATTTGCTGTGTTTATTTTACTTTGTGATCATCATTGTTTATCAACTAGAAACTAAATCATTAAAAATGTTGAATATGCGATTAAAAAAGTGACGTGTTAAATAAAACACAAATACTTAATAGTTATTGCAACTGTGGTATAATGAGGGGTATTAAAACATGAATGTGGGTTTATCACACGAAGCGAAGCTGAGTGTGATAATAGTATCACATGAGTGTTTTAATACCTAATTATACAGTTGCATACAAGACTTTATCTACACCCATGATGTGTCCTCTATAAAATATTCTGAAACCATGAGGCGATCTAAGCAGTTAAAAATAGCGGGAAATCGAATTCGCTTTAATTTTTTTTTGCGGCGCGCTTTGGTAGTGCAATGCAACGCGCGTGAATGAAATGATAGTTTTTTTTTAATACAGTTGCTCAAAAAGTGGCGTATTACAGGGACGTATAGCGTTCGGGATGTGGGCTATTACACACTCGTGCTTTTTCTTTACCATTCCCGCACTCGTGCGTTTTCTTTCCCAATTTTCAAAATAATGTCTGTGTTTCATGCAAATATTTCTAAAAAAAGATACTAACTTGTTTCAATATCAGATTAAATTAAAATTAATTTTAATTTAATCTGAATGATCTGAACTAATTTTATTTTAATTTAATCTCTAAAAATTAATCTTAATAATTTTAATTAAAATTTAAGCATAAATATTAATTTAAGTATCGGCCAAATTAAATTTATAAATATAAAAAAGTTGGCTGTATGAAGTGCACTGCCATAGTCTCTGCTTAGCAAGGTATATATTCTTTTACGGTTGGCGCCATTTTGGATATTCAGGTTTATTGTGTTTTTATTATTTTATTAAATTGCTTAATTTTTTCGCAACTGTATTAAAAATAGTTGTTCAATACAACGTGTGGGACTGGTATTTAAACTCGTTGCGACTGTCAACCCTCGCCTTCGGCTCGGGTCAACACCTCTCGGAACTCATTGTAATAACAGAAATCCCACACTTGTATCGAAAACTACTATTTTTGAAACTCATACAGATTCCACGGATCGAGCGGTAAGAATTTGGCTGTCTGATGAGTAACCCTTTGCGCGGAAGAGATTGAATATGCGAAAGGAGTGTTATTATGAAATTTCATACAACATATATCACCTGTTCAGATGATATTATGGTTATTAGGACATTTAATGTATTAATGTTGGCAATAAGCTAACTGTTTCAGAATCTTTTATAGAGGACTAGCTGTCCAGTGCAACTTCGTTTGCGTGATAAATAAAGAACCGCTCGACCGAATTTGTGCAAACTTCACATAAACCATCTACTAAATAGTTCGAACAAAGCCTAAACATTTGGTTTGGATAGGTGAGGCCCGTTCTTGAGTTATAAAATTACAACGAAAAGTGGCATTGATTTTTATATATACTATATAGATTTAAATCATGGGTGTCAATGATATAAAAACTATAGATACGTTATAGACACTTGAAAATGGCAACATGTAAAGTAGGTAATTACCAGAAAATCTGTGACGCGGCTGTGGGTTAGCGAAAGTTCTATTAGCACTGTTTTAAATTCTGTTAGTAAAGAAAACTCGAAAAAAACATGCCTTCATGTATCTTTAGATGATACACAAGCTACACAGCAACTGTTCAATATAAAAACGTGTCATTTCATGCGTAAGTACAATAGAAATAATAATATTATTTCATTTTCTCGGATCGACAAAATGGCGGCAAGCATATTAAGGAAATTGTACTCTATAGTCTGTGGTTTGGCACCCGCGACCCGTAAGGGGATGTCGAGGAGATTTTGTACTACATAACGTTTTATTTTGCTATTTGAATTTTTTTTTTATTAGGTAATCATATTTCTTTAAAAAAATAATGAAACATAATAATAATATATTAAGATTATTAATAGTTATTTATGATACAAGTGAGGTATGTTGGTCATTACACTCGAGGTGATATTGCACAGACCGAGCTGAAGGCGAGGGCTGCAAGGAAACCGAGAGTGTAATGACCAAACCTCACGTGTGTCATACGACGTTTTTCAACACACTTACGAGTAAAACAACAAATTTTATAATTATTCATACTCAATTAAACAATGCTCACGCCTCACAGCACAGAGTCACAGACGGAAAGTTTGTCAAAAAGGCGCGCTCCGCGCTGATATTTTTTTTCCTGCGCTCGGGATGTTAGCTGTTGGAGCTAAACAGCCAAAGCGCTAAATGTTCAAAATTTATTTTTTATATATTTATAAATTAGTTTCACGTTGAATTATTAATTAAAGTAAATAAGTTGTTGAAAATTTATCATATTCAAGGTGGTATGTACACTTCTTATTATTTACAAAAATTGTGTTATTTCTAGTCATAATGTTGAAACGAAACGTATATAGGTCAATACTTTTTCCGAGATTTCAAAAAAAAAACTATAACCCATAAATTAAGAGCAAATAGAATGCATAAATAATATCTTTCAGCGAGGTACCAACTTAATTTCATGGCATATAAAATAAAACACTAGTGCGATAAAGAAAAAAAAGCACAAGTGTTTAATACCATGGTTTATGAGTGTAAAAGCCATGTGATAAAAAATTTTTCAATAAAAAATACAACCGACTTCCAAGAAATCCTGAAAAATAAAATTTACTTAGCACAAAGTAATATGTATTTTGATTTATCAGATTTTTTATTCAATATCATATTGAAGTCGGCGCCAAGTAAATTCATAGGTTTAGGGAGTTATTATTCATGGCACCAACTTCAATATTATATTGAATAAATCTGATAAATCAACTACATATTACTTTGTGCTAAGTAAATTTTATTTTTCAGGATTTCTTGGAAGTCGGTTGTATTTTTTATTGAAAAATTTTTTTTCATTATTTTAAGTGACGGGTGAACCGAGAAATATATCTATCTAGGTGAAAGTTCTCATCCATACAAATTAATCAAGCCCCAACACAAGGTAGCTGCTGTAAATCGTTAAGGAATTCCCTCGAATCTCTTTTGGTTCCATCAGCAGATCGACTCCAGACATTTATAAATGGTAGTACATTAAAGCACTGAATCAAAAAGTTAACAAACGCACTATTTGTGCCTATAATTTTCGGTGGTTGCCCTCGATTTCTCCAGGATCCCATCATCAGATCCTAACCTGGTTATAATAGGACCACCTCAGAAGTTAACCCTATTCAACAAAAAAAATTGAAATCCGTCTATAATTGACGGTGAACATACATAAAACATTGAGACCTTTCTTTTTTTTTTTGAAGTTGGATCTATCAATCTAGGTGTAAAGTTCTCATCAATACAAATCAATCAAGCCCAAACACAAGATAACTGCTGTAAATTGTTTAGGAATGCCCTCGACTGTCTTTCGACTCTATCATCAGATCGACGCCATACCTTCATTAAAGTGTAGAACATTAAAGCACTTAATTAAAAAGTTAACAAGCACACTAGTTGTCCCAACAATTTTCGGTGGTTGCCCTCGTTTTCTCCTAGATCCCTTCATCAGATCCTGATCTGGTGAAAATGGGACCACCTCAGAAGTAACCCCTATTCAACAAAAGAAAAATTTTTGAAATCCGTCTATAATTGACGGAATTATCGCTTGACATACATAAAAAAAAATACATACAGACGAATTGAGAACCTCCTCCTTTTTTTGAAGTCGGTTAAAAAACCACTTTATAAGCAAGGGTGTTGAAAAATGATTTAAATTTCAAATATTTGGATTACTTACTAGGTAGTAAATTATTACTTATTATTAATAAGTAATAATTTTAAATAAATGTTTCTGTATGATATTGTTATACTTTTATTTTGTGACTTAAATTACGTTAATAATTACTAATCCGATAAACTACATTAAAATTTTATAAATTTAAATATTACGTAAATACCCGTAAATTGGTACATTAATCATATTATGTCTGAGTAAGTGAAATTCAAGTTTCCCTTTTTTCCCACATTCCTCTGATATTGACTTCATGCATGCTACCACAGATACTTCTTACAATTCTTTTTTTAAATTTATAAAAGTTTAGCTGTTTTTAGAGAAACATAATTATTACATATCTATATTTACATTATTACTATCTAAACTAAACCTAAATAAGGCCCCCGCGGCATTGTGCCCAAAAGACTAGCAGCATTCCCCCTTTGAATAGCAATGCCTATTCGTTGAGCGAGAAAACTGCCAGCCCTTGGGTCACCAGTTGACTCCACAAGGCGCTTTTTCAAATTCTTGAAAAATTTTTGCGCATTGGGACCCCATGGACCTAGGGTCTCGACACCGACTGGACAAAAACGATACGATGAGTCGAGACCCTTATATTTATCAATTTTAATATTTTCAGCCGCTTCCGCTGCTGCACTGGCTTTTAATTTTGTTTTAGGAAGATGGGACGGGGCTAGAGTGTCAACACAAGTTGCATCCCACACCAGGACCCGACCCAGGCTGTTTTTGAAAGCCGCAATGTTCGTGTATAACGTGTCTATATATGATACGTCTTTGATGGGTGTAGATTAAATCATTTTAAAAATATATTAAATCACCAAAAATCGAATTAGGCAAGCATACTAACAATAAGACCTGTAAAATTAACCTGTGTTTACGAATTATAGAATCAGAATCTGATACTAAAAGCGACGTAACGGTGTCATGTAAAACAGTGATTATCGTGTTAAAAAGGAACTAAATCAACAAAAATGTTGAATAGGGAATCAAAACAAAAGTGACATTTTATAACTAAAATGTCACTTTTATATATTTTATATTTGATCCCTAAAACTAAAATGCCACTTTTATTTTCATTGCATATTCAACCTTTTTGTTAATTTATTTACTTTCTGAAAAATAAAGGAAGTTGATCACGTACAAAAGAGACATTTTAAAGCACAGTAAAAATATTTCTTACCAAGTGTTTTGTTTCAAGTGCAAAAAACGAGTGTGTTCTAGTGAGCACGAAGTGACGGATACTAATCTATTTTCGATGTAAATAAATACTTACGAATGTTAATTACCATACCATCACGGTGAACCAGTTTACTGTGTATGTATTGTTTTATATTAAAGGCGTGTATTGCTTATAGTGTACGTTATAGTTATAAATAGTCTAATGCTATTCAATAACTCACACGGAAGCACTGGAAGATTTCTGTGGTAATTTCTGTCTATTTTGAAAAATAGCATAGCAAGATTTAGGATGAAGGTTTAGGATGAAATTGGACACAATTATAACCGACTTCAAAAATAGAGTAGGTAGATTACTCAATTTAACCGTACCTATGTGTAGGTATTTTTTTGTGTGAACTTCTTTGATAATTAATATAGCCGAATAAAGTTTAACGCATCACTAATAAAATTATTATTAAAATTTAAATATTAACAGAAATAAAACCGGCTAAGTGCGAGTCGGACTCGCGCACGGAGGGTTCCGTACCATAAAACAACAAAAAGGCTTATTTGTTGCATGGGAGCCCCCTTTATTTTTTTTTTATTTGACGTGAGGGAAAATCCTTCATGGATGCTATTCCGGGTTCCTACCGGCTAAAAACCTCACATAACGCCTAACAGCCCACGGTTGGGAGCCTCGGGTTAGCCCTCGGAAAGATGTCCCATTAAATGTCCATTTTGTTTTAATTATATTTATTTTTTATGTTAATAGACAGCTCGATATTCTGTAAGTATTTCAAACGTCTACTGGTTGCCCTTATAACATAATATCACTACATATTATAAAACAAGTATTGCTCTATGGCATGGGTTCCCAACCAGTGGTCCGCAGGAGCGAAAATATGGTCCCTGAAGGATTTTAAATTTATCGGGTGGTGAGCCGTTAGTCGCCGTGCAATGAGCGAGAAGAGCGCGGGTAGTGGGGGCGGTTGGTACGCCCATTGGCTCGGCGAGCAAAGACAACACGAAGTCTGCGATTTGCCCACGATTGAATGTATTTCCAGGCCGAGCGTGGATCCTGACTCAAGACCAGTTTCCTAAAGCCTAAAGTGTGGGAAACTGGTTCTGATCCGAAAGGCCGGGCGGACGGTGGACACGCCATCGGGGTACCGACCGATGGTGTTCCTCGTCGAGGTTTGCAAGCTCTTTGAGCGTATCATTACAGAGCGACACCATTTCCGAAGTTAAGTCTTAAAACAGAGGGGGCAACAGCTGCGCTCTCGCGGTTGGTACCCAACATAAGAGTACCCAACGCTCCCTGCAAGAAACCTTCGGAGTCATGCGGAGTATGGCACTATACGGGACTACATACGCGTATGGGCGGAGGCCCTGACGACCGGCAACGTGGCTAGACTGCATAGCCCGCTAAAGACGATGGCCGTCAGGAGAGGGTACCGCACGATATCCGTTAAGGTGTCATGTCTCCTAGCCAGGCCCTCCATGGGACCTGGAAAACTGGGCTCTTGCGTCGTTGTATCAATGGTGCATGAAGGCGCTGGATCGGGACCACAGGCCTGTGCCCAAAGAAATAGAGGCATAATGATCCCTGTTTCGCCAGAAGCTCATGGAGACATGGAAGGTACGACTTGAGCTACCAAAGTGAGGACTCACCACTAATTAGGCGAGCGCCATGGCAGCCTCACCTACCGAGTGACACAGATGTTTACCGGGCACGGGTGCTTCGATAAGTATCTACAGCGGGGACACGGCACTACATGGGCATAGCAGCGACAAGATCTCGTTGCGGGCCTGGGCGTGAATATTCTCACGCTGGAGACCATGTTAAGGGCTCTGGTCTCCAACGGGAGAAAGTGTGACGTAACTGTGTCTTTCTGCGAGCAAGTCATGCTCGCGAAGAATGCAGCGGGAGAGAAATCTCCATTCCGAGTTCCGTAGTCGGTGGCGTGGTCGTCCACCATGACCGAGGGTCTGAGAGCGGCGAGTTGGCTGCTCACCGCTCTTTCGCAGAAGCCGGCCTTGACGGTGGCGTGCCTCTTCACCTCTCGAAGAAGTGGAATAGTAACCCCCCCCCCCCCCCTCGTTATCCTTTTAGCACGGACGCTGGTAAAATTAATGAAGGAATCCAGGAAGAACACAACAAATTCACTTGAGTGGTTTGGTATTTAAAAGCAATTTCTAATACGAAACTCCGATAAATCGCCTTGCGAGTAACAATATTAGTCCTAGGTTAGCAGATCTCATGAAGAAGATGCAAGCCAGAAATCACATTGATACAAAAATACGAAAGTTTCCTGTTTATGCAATTTCCTACCGCGTTTTTTTAAGTTTCAGATTGGTTTTCACAGTTTGTTTAAATTATGCCTTTATAGTGGTCCCTGTTAACAAGAAAAATATAAAAGTGGTCCCTGACCACGACAAGGTTGGGAACCCCTGCTCTATGGTGTTTGTTAACCACAGAGCAACGCGCGCCTTAGACAGTTTGCGTTGCTCTATGTTGTTAACTATCCTGTTATCCTCATATAGATCCTCTACGGTGGGTACAGTATGTAATTCTCTATGTTTAATTTATTTTTCAGAATATTGATGACATTCGAATGATGACATTATTAACACGATAAGTCTACAACATCGATGCATGTATAGTCCGTTCATAGTTAATTTACCTCTAGCTGTAAGGATGAAGCGCTCGTGGCCCCGCGGACTCAGTGTTCTGTAAACGATCACTGCAGTAAGCAACTTTCACTATGGCCGGTCCATGGATGGGTGACCATCCATGTGATCACTTTGTGACATTTATTTGAGCGTTTCCGTGCTTCGGAAGGTACGTTAAGCCGTTGGTCCCGGTTGCCAGTAAAATGGCAGTCGTTAAGCCAAGTTGAAGGCTTTATTTCAACAGCAGGCAGTCACAACCTGCGCCCGTCCATTTTAAACACGGCAATACGGCTCACAACGTATTACGTGGGACAAATTATAAAAAGGTGAAATGTGGGCATATAATATGCCTCTGCCTACCCCTTCGGGGATAAAGGCGTGATGATGAACCTGTTAGGATGACTTCCCTGATTTTCGTGTTACCATACTAAGATTTTTTTTCTCCCATGTACTCCACCTTAAGTCGAAACTTATTTTCTTCTTTTGCTGCCGTTTTTTCGGGCGTGGAAATTATTTGAGATGTGGAAGCAGCACCTTTGCCCTCCTTGGTGATGGTGATGAGTGTCTTTTTTGAATTACATATCCATTTTATGTAAATAAAAATGAAACTTAAGAAAAATCTTGTAGTAACAGAACTACGTTTTTAGTAATGTTAATTGTACTGACTAATGTATATTTATATTTAAAAAAACTCTCAGTCTTACCGGTTCCATCTTATAATCTCCCCTAATATGTGGTAAAATGTCTGAAGCTGGCACTCAACGGGGGACTTTACTGCAATACCAACTTACAGAAAACGATCTGTCAGAGGTAAATTAACTGTGAACGGACTGTAATTGAATTGTGTATTTGTACGTAAATTGTTTCTATACAATTTACGTACAAACATACAATTCAATTACATGCACAGATGTTGTATAGGTACTATAGACTAAAAAAAAATTATAAATATGGGCTCTTTGTTTTCTATTTCCTATGAAATTGCTCTATCTGAGATATTATAATTACCTTAAGTAATCTTCTGAAAGCGATGTTAACTTTTTAAAGAAAAAAGTATTTACTATGAAAGTCGAAAAATAAAATAGTATGTGAGCCGTTTAATGTTCAATCATGGCGACACGAAATTAATTTCCTTGCGCAAAATTTGACTTTGCTATACCTCCTAAAGTATTCATTTAATTTGCCTGGTGTAAAGGGAAGAAATAATCTTAATGATATCGCTTGCTTATTGCAAGAATGTCATAACAAAAAAAATGAAGTTTTACAGGAGAGCGGTTTTAAAGTATCAATTTGATTTATTCGTCTATATTACAAATAAAATACTGGGAAATCATATGTCATGTGTTAGTGTTTTACTGTACTTTAAAAATCGTATATTAAAAAGTAAATAAATATTACCTATTATAAGTAGTTTTAAAACATAGTTGTATAGTCCTCACATGTGTCATTGTTGCAGAAAAACGCTAAATATTAAAAGTATTTTCTCAAAATAAGTCATTATTGCACCACAAAATACGCAAGAATTCGCGATCTAAAACAAATAATGACGGTGTAGCAAAAAAGGTTGAATTCGTTACCTTGAAATAAGACAGCCTCTGCAGGTTTAAACTTTTATCTTCAAATACAAAAATAACAAAATTAAATCAACTTTCAATAAAACTTCTTTACTTACTAACTACTTATTGCAAATACCTTAGGCACATTCTTTGTAATATTTAAAAACATTATAAAATCAGCATAATCAAATCTTTGAAATATAAAAAATATTCGAAAAAGAAAGTAACATAGACACTTTAAGCTTAAACTTAAAAACACAATTCTTAACACAAATGTGAACCATATCTCAGGTACTCATTATTAATAGTCTCGTAATTTCAGTCTATAATCAGTTAGAGACCTTATTCTTATCATTCCATGGATTCTAAGTGCGGGCGCCGGGTCCATAGCGTGGCACAGGGGGGAACACCCTGACGGCGTCTGGAACTTGCGACCCATTTGAGTAGGTTAAGGGTGGTCACCTTACTATTCCCTCCCCTGCCCAACCAGATTTGGTAAGACCCTATCAATGCCGCTTTGGATATTGGTTTAGTAAAGAGCTTACTGAAGCTCTTGGCAATCCAAGGTCTTAAAATAAATTATACAGGGCTTTAGCTGGAATTCCATTTGCTCCTACTTCTAAGGAATAGAGTTTAACCGCATAGCCATTTTTGTTAACTCATTGGTCAAGTCAAAGTATTTATTTATCTTCATGGCGTTGTCCTTCGGTATGTTGGTCTCCCACGGCACCGTGAGCTCTACGAGCACTGCTCGCTTATGTATCCTTGAAAACAGGAATATGTCGGGTCTGGATGGCGAGGTACATACATCCTCCAGGATTTTGTAGTGTTTTTCATACGTGTCTGCGATACTCGCAGACACGTATATGAGGTCCAATCGGCGGCAGCCATCAAAACTGAGTATGGCTTTTGAGGTACTTTCTTTGAACAGCCTTCCTTTACAAACGCAATTTTATTTCTTATGTTTGTGGCTCTAGCTACCGCCAAACTGACAGCCTCACGTATGATTTCCAATACCCATGTCTAATAGCGTCCTACAACCCACCAGCAGTTGCCTAGCAGTTCCAATTGCTTCTAAAGTTTTATCTGTGGCTTTCCCCCACCTGACCAGATTACTTTGGTTAGAGATGGTCAACTGAAACGCGTTCAGATAGAATCTAAGCAAACCCGGCGACCAGTCGTAGAACAAGGTACGCCACTGCAAGGCCATGGGAATACAAAACTCGCCTAGAGTAAGCCACTCGTTCTGCATCTCTAGGTTCATCGCGTGCACCTTATAGGCGTCATTCGCATCCTGCTCCAGAAAGGATTTTGTAACGACTTTATCTGTTTGTCCCCGGATTCTACTCAAACCCACTCTACCAGTTTGCGAACCCATCATGAATTTCTTGTATAATTGGAGGCGTGACTCAAGTTCTGCTATATTTTTGTACTTTGGAAGAGTTTGAACGATTTCGTGTCTTGATTTTGCCAGACGTGCATTTTAGTAACTCTTAGATGATTATAGAATTCCGACGGCTTCTTAAACGTCATTCCGAAGTTATTAGAGGCTCTGTATAGAGCCGACGGGTCGGCTGATTGAGCTAACCCTAGCCATGACTTCAACGTCTTCGTAACATTCGCATCCAATCTTAAACAGTTTTAAAAACAAATGAAAGAATTTTATATATTTCTGGCTTTTGTCAAAATATTTTGCCTCCATTGATCCTCTCTCCTAGCGCGCTTCCTTACCTTCTTTTCAGGACTAATAGAAATTGTCGTTGGTGGTGTAGTGTTGAGAACTGTAGTTGTTTGCGAGACGCCTAGAATGAAAAAAGAACAATAAGAAACTGAAAAAAACACTTTTCGTTTCTTGCTATAGTAACATATTTTTACATAATACTTATAAAATCTGAATATTTTCTGCTAGGACGGTTTAATTTCAAATGTGACACTTCGTTTTAAATTACAAAATGCAATGTCATAGTCACAATAATGACTTAACATAAAATATTACAAACACATGCTTAGTTTTACAAGCAATAACGTCATATTGTTTAATAATACAAATATTTAAACTTATTTCTTTATTGTAATAACGTCATAACCCAAAATAATTATATATTGTACTAAAGGATTAATCGGAAAATAGTTCCTACCATTTGTTGCAAGAACATTTTAACTCCAAATATGACATCCTTGAGGAACAAGACGCGTCGACCACTTTGGCGTAACTGAGATAGCACTATATTGAAACAAGCCGATGCCGCCACCAACAGCGTGCAAAAACGACATTTGTCGCCACCTAGCGGCATCGAGTAAAATTATCTTTCTGACGTTCTAGTACTGAAAAATATGCTAATAAAAGACTTCTTTTTTATTGTAATCTGAAAATCTTGTGATTTTGAGATATGTCGGTCTTGCAGTAAGCAAGCGATATGTTCAAGCCAACTAACGTATTTAAATTGAGAAGGATACCTTATTACCTAATATATAAGATAAAATGGCGAAAAAACACGTTTGTTGTCTGGGAGCCCCCCTTTAATATTATTATGTTTGTGTTTTTAGTAATTGTTGTTATAGCGGCAACAAAAACACATAATCTGTGAAAATTTCAACTCTCTAGCTATAACCGTTCATGAGATACAGCCTCGTGATGGACAGACAGACAGACAGACGGACGGACAGCAAAGTCCCGTTCTTTACCCTTTGGGCACGGAACCTTAAAAAGGAGGCAGTAAATTGAAGGTGGATGTTAAGACTGTCGAAAGATTCCCAAAAGGATGAAATTTGAATAAGAATCCGTCCCGTCGAAATCTACTGGTAAGATTCATAAAAAAGCTGGCCGCACTTTGGATGGCAATGCTATATAACTGAGTGATTAAGAGGCCAGCCGGTCACGAGAGACATTGATATATTAATAATACTGTATTAAATTCGTGCACAGTCCAATATTATTCAAATTACACAAACCACATAAATTCAGGGTACAGGGCAGACTGCTCAATCAAACGCAAACTAGTTTAGGTAATAGATGACAGGCGTTTGATATGTCAACATTTCGTTATACCTTACAGACATAATATATCTGTACAGAATAATCAAACACGAACTTAATACACCTAATAGGGGTTCCTAGTTCACATACTTTGTACAACATGATTAACATACACAATATATGCACTCCTTTATCCCCGAAGGGTTAAATCCTTAGCTGCTGCAGCTGACTGTACTTTTCGACATCAAGACAAACACACAAACCTCTAAATAAAAATGTTAGATCAGTAGATACAGGGAGCAATACTGCCGATTTGATCAAACAAGTTAGAAAACGCTTTCAGTGCAGCCTATTTCGACCTACCTCCGTAACGATGCTTCACGATTCAATGTAATGGAGCTAGTTTGTGCTCTCCGAATGTTGGCTATCCAGTATGAACCTGCTATGATCTACTAATTCTTTGTAGACATTCCTATAAAAAAGCCGACCCATTTTTTATAACTAAAGTTTTTTTCAGTAATTTTCATACCGTGATAATTTTTACCAAACAGAAAGTGGCACCTACATTTTTTGTTTAGAAACTATGCAATGAATAAAAAATATTTGCAGATGTACTAGCAACTAAATTACATTAGAAGTGGAGGAAATTGGTAGGGGTACACGACATCCAAATATTTACTTCTTGTAGGTAAATACATATTTAGAGCTACCCATACATAATAATTTAAAGTTTGTTATTAATCTGATAATTTAATAATGTAAGTAGGTACCCAACAATTATTTTTACATTGTTAAAAGTAAGATTGTGTCACCTTTGTACACCCCCAGTCATAACATAAAACAGATTTTTCCTTACAATTTTTTATTTTTATTATCTCAGAATCTTAAAAGGGACAGCCCCATTAAAATGACTTTCACTAGTAAATTTTTTCTGTCTTTATTAAATGTAATATCACATCAGGGGTATAAAACATTTTACTACAGACATTCTGTCTTTTGGCTAGAGTTGATGAGTAATAAACCTGTTTACGTGATGAACACAGGGACGGACTTAGGCGTACTAAAGTGTGCAATTCTGTTGTAAAATAATGTGTGCTATTAACCCGTTTTATTGTGCGTGTCATAAAGTTATGAACTGCCATTTAATTTAAACTGCCTTCTATATGATTTTATGTAAATTTTGTAGCATTATTATACCTACTCGACTTTCTCCTAATTTTCAATTTTTCTAAAACGTGTTTTTAAAACTAGGTAGATAAGTGCGTTTATACATATAGAGTTAAATTAAGATACGAGAGATCTTTAATCTATTGGTACTTAATAGGTAGTGCTTATAGCAAATTTTAAAATATAAAAGCGTTGGTAGCCCTGAGGTTATGCTTCCGAGGGAGTACCCGATACTCCTGGCCTTACTTAAATAGATGGCACGGCACCGTGTAGATTCAGTTGGTTGGAGATACAGCATCCACGAGGATTTCTCAACAATAAAACTAAAAGATGCTTCTTGTAAAAATACCTACTAATATTTTAAATGCGAAAGTAACTCTGTCTGTCTGTCTGTTACGCTTTCACGCTTGAATCGCTGAAGATGAATGAAGATGAAATTTGGGATAACGGTAGGGTGAGTGAGTCCTCGGCAAGGACATATGCTACTTTTTACCGACTGCGCAAAAGGAGGGTTATGATTTTACACGATTACGACTTTTACGAAACTGAAGCCGCGGGAAACAGTTAGTTATTTTATAATCAGATGGCCAATTTGTCCTCACAATTTATACATTGACTAAACAATCCTTGCTATAACCAAAGATATCTTTAGCCATATTAACTCTATAACTACATGTCAATTCCAATTTACTCTACTTGTAATTTTTACTAACTTAAATATGTAGTACAGTAATGACAGCGTATCAAAGTAAATTAATTAAAGTTAAAATGAACTTCTTACCGTCATCTGTCATTAATTAATCTGTGTAATGGCCTTTGCCTCAAAAGCGAACATTAATATGATTTCCAACGAAATATGAAGGTGGCTGTGTACGAGCAAAGAGATTTCCATCGAGTACTTTGTTATTCGGTCCGTGAGTGAATTCATTTATGAATATTGTTAATTAATGTTCCTTGCGAGCAAGCTTTATCATTATCATGCTTGGTTTGATGCAACTTTCGAGCTTGAAATGTAACTAAATGTTATTGAATATTATAGTAAAGCTAAAAAACCGGTGAAGTGCAAGTCGGAGTTGCGCATAGAGGGTTCCGTACCAAATAACGGCAAAAATCTCGTTTGCTTGTATTGGAGACTCCTTTATTCTTGATTTTAGTATTCGTTGTTATAGCGACTAAGAGAATTACATCATTTGTAAAAATTTCAGCTCTCTAGCAATCACGGTTCCTGAGATACAACAACAGGCAGACAGAAAGACAGATAGTCAGATAGACAAACAGAAGGACCGCGAAGTCTTATAAATAGGGTACCGTTTTTTACCCTTTGGGTACGGAAGGCTAAAAACCAGGCAAATTTTGTACCACCACCTAAATCTTCATAGAAATTTAATTCTAAAAACAGAATTAAATCTAATACGAAGAGTGATTAGTAATCATTATTTAGTATCTAGAATAACTTTTCATAGTTACATAAGACCTACTCTGTCGTAAATTTAACTTAAGTAGGATCGAAATTTAATTTACTCTACTTTTTTCATTTTCGAACCCACCTGTGAAGCTCGTCCCCATAAAGTGTTCAATATCATACATACGTAAGGTCACGTCTTTATCCCCGAAGGGGTCGTCATTTAGAATTTGTCCGTAATAAATAGTTTGGTAAAGTGGGTGTTTGTATTTTACCATCTTACTATTACTAGTACACCTTGTCATAACAACTAGATAAGTTACTTATTCTGTGGAATCAAGATTTTCCTTGATTAACAATTCGAATTACCGTTTACCAAAAGTATGCATGAAAAGCATACATACATATACATACATATAATCACGCTTGTTTCCCATCGGGGTAAGCAGAGACTATGGCTTTCCACTTGCTACGATCCTGACATACAACTTTCGCTTCTTCTACTTTCATAACTGTTTTCATACACGCTCGCCGGTTAAGGGTACTCTTGACCTTGCCTTTTTCCAGAACGTCTCTGATTTGATCGGCATGCGTACGCCGAGGTTTACCCCTACCAGTTTGCCCATTCATTCTCGCCTCATAAATCTGCTTTGTCAGTCTATTCTCATCCATTCTCTCCACGTGTCCAAACCATCTAAGCATCCCTTTTTCGATCTTAGTCACTACATCTTCTGTTATACCACATTTTTCCCTTATCACGCTATTTCTTTTTTTGTCCATTAAAGTCACTCCAGCTATACTTCGCAGACTTCTCATTTCCACTGCATTAATTTTGCTTTCATGCTTCTTCTACCATACCCAACTTTCACTACCATACATAAGTGTAGGGATGAGCACTCCCCTATGTACAGCCAACCTGGCCTTCTCAGACACATTTTGACTGCTCATAAAGGTGTACATAGCCCCATTCACTTGATTTCCTGCCAAAACTCTTCGCTCAATATCCTGGTCACACTTTCCATCCCTTACAAATTTGGAACCCAAGTATACAAATTCTTTCACCTGTTCCACTCTTTGCCCTTCAATGAAGATTGAGCAATTCGTCATACTTTCTTCTCTTTCAAAAACCATAACTTTCGTCTTGTTTACATTAACTTTCATTCCTCTACTTTTTAGAGCCTCATTCATACTATTAACCATCAGCTGCAATTCCTCCGCTGATGATGCTAATATCACCTGATCATCAGCGTATAGGAGGCATTTGACGGTCAGTTCATTCATTTTTAAGCCATACATACTCTCTTGCAGTTCTTTCAGACAACTATCCATGTATAGATTAAACAGCCACGGAGACGCTACACAGCCCTGTCTCACACCCTTTTCAATGTGAAAGAAGTCCGTGCAGGCCCCGTTGATCCTGACACAAGCACTGGAACCCTCATAGAGAGACCTCAGTGCCCGTATCAAGTTGCTGTTCACTCCATACATGGACAATATTGACCACAGTTCATTCCTCACCACTCTGTCATAGGCCTTTTCCAAGTCCACGAATATGCAATAGACCTTTTGACTTTTAGCCAAAACTTTCTCAGCTACGCATCGTAAGGAAAAGACCTGATCCGTACATCCCCTTCCTTTCATAAATCCTGCTTGCACATCCCACATTTTTCCTTCAGTTTCATTCATCACTCTTTTTATCAACACTTTTGCATACAATTTGCCAACGATGCTGAGCAAGCTTATGCCGCGGTAGTTTTTGCACTCTTGCTGCGACCCTTTTCCTTTGTAAAGCGGCACAATGACAGCTTTACACCATTCTGCTGGTACTCTGCCACTTCGCCAACAAAAGTTAAAAAGGCGGTACAGCTGGCAAGCTACCACGCCACGTCCAGCTTTCAGCATTTCGACAGAAATCCGATCTATTCCAGCAGCCTTTCCTACTTTCATACAATTCAACGCTTCCACTATTTCTCCCATACTTAACTCGCTTTCATCGCCAAATTCATTCAGTTCTAAAACACGCGTATCGCCTTGTATATCTTCTTTTTCGAATAAACTCTCAAAATATTCCTTCCATCTCTTTAGCACACATTCTTCTCCTCTTACAAAACTTCCATCCTGGTTTCTGATGTGATTGAGCGGCGACATTGTTTGCTGACTCCTCACTGTTCTTATGGACTTCCAAAAAAATTTAATATTCCGTTGGAAGTCTTCAGATAACCTTTTATCAAATTTTTCTCTATCATTCTCTTTCTTTCTCATCATCGTCTCTTTTGCAACACGTTTATACTTTTTATATTCATCCTTTGCCATTTTTACATCCTCATCCGTTGCCTTTTGCATTCTTTGATTGGCCTTTGTAGCCAACTAGTCCAACCATGCTTTCTTCTTGCCAGTCAACGCATTAAGAACTTCCGCACTCATTCCCTTTGCCATACATCCTTGTCGTCTTTTGCTAACCCCACACACTTCAATCGCAACTTCCACAAGTCCTTCCTTAAACGGCTTCCATAATTCTTCAATCTCACATATTTCATCTAGGTTTTCAAATTTTTCACTCAGTTTACTCACAAATGCCTCTTTTATGCCTAACTCTTGTAAATTCTCAACTTTTATTCGCTCTAGTACACTAACGGGTTCATGCACACGATGTCGCCACCGCTGAAACAGACCCCTTACCCGGCTAATTACCAAGAAGTGATCTGTGTCGATCCCGGTGCCACGGTACGCCCGAGTGTCTAGCACTTTCTTTCTCAGTCTTGCGTCTACTATCACAAAGTCAATCATGCTTCTCTGATCTCTCTCCTCTCTTGTATACAAGTGGATATCCTTGTGGTTGAATATGGTATTAGTTACCACAAGATTCCTTTCCAAACATACTTCTAGCAAGCTTTCTCCATTTACATTCACTCGTTCATCACCAAACTTTCCTAATACACTTTCGTATCCATCGCGCTTCACTCCCACCCAACCATTAAAATCACCTAACATCACTATTCTCTCGTTTCGTTTACATTTATCCAGAATATCACTCATACTCTCCCAAAATGCCTGCCTCTCGCTTTGGTCTTTTGAAGACCGGTGCCACCGCGCATCCTGCGGAGCATACACTCCCAAAACAAAGATGCGGGTAAGTCCAACCTTCAGTCTTAGAAAAAGTCTTCTGAAAAGCATCACCGTATCCAAACAACACAATTCACAAATCACGAAGCCAAAGACATAATAAAACCGCATATTTTTCAACATGTTCACAAAAACAAGTAATCCTCATACAATATGCACTAACAGACAGCCATAACCTTTTACACTGCTGGTGTGCTTAAATAATTTATAGTGTTTAATTTTTCACCACAACATCTATAGGGTGAGTGCAAAAAGAATAATAATAAGACTATTATTAACTAGCGGACGTCACGCAGTTTTACCCGCGCGTAGCTCCCGTTCCCGTGGGAATAGTCGAATAAAATATAACCTATGTTCACCGCGAAGAGTGTAGCATCCCAACATTAGAATAATTTTTAAATCGGTTCTGTAGTTCCGGAACCTATTCGATGCAAACAAATAAACAATCAAATCTTTCCTCTTTATAATATTTGTTTAGATAATATTGGGTACTTATGATGAGTAAAGATTATTTAGTTTGTAATCCCTAAAGTTTAAAATTTTTCAAACCGTTTTATAATTTTCTTTCACTAATAGAGATTCCAATTCTTCTGAATTTACTTAGGCTATATGTCATCGAGCTGCTGTCCAAGGGAGCGGGACGGCAAAAATAAATCTCAAAAAGTAAAGCATAATTCCGGACATTATTGTAAATACGGGCACGTATGAGTTAAATGATTGCTAAGGGATAGTCTGCCACAAGCAAAATCGTTTGTATCAACTAGTATGTAATATTTTGCAAATATTGAACTACAATTAGGGGTCCCACCAAAAGACGATGGGGCCCAAGAAGAGTAAAAAACTCTTAACGAAAAAGTAAGTTTCTAATTTCTGGGGAGAATTTTCAAAATAATGTCAACTATAATTGAAGAAGAACGCGGCGATCAAATTGTAGAACTTTAAAAAATTCAGTTGATTACACATTATCGACCCCTACTTGTAAATCTTGGGTACCAAATGGCTCTATGCAGGTACTTAACACGCAATCGTCTTCGTCTACAAAGGTTGGAAAGAGAGTAAAATAATTATTAAAATTAAAAATCAGACCTATTGGTAAAATCTGTACACCATAAACATTTACTATTTTACATGAACAGACCCTCCCAATAACCGTATTATTTATCTTTGCATTCCAAATTACGTGATGTGCAGAGAATTTCCTTCATTGTGTGTTAAGCTTAACAATTTAGACTGCACGTAAATATTTTATCATACGTCTGGCGACGCTCCTAATATGACTTATTCGTGGTACTTATAATGTTGAAATGCATTCAGAGTTTTTTTTTGTAAGTACAACTAAGGTGGCAGACGTGATGAAAAGCCCTGTTTTCACGTGTTCCTACTATTTCTTCCCACTAGTGGGTCCACGAAGGAGGACTGTTTCGCGTAGTCCCACTACGATAGAATGGCTGTAAAATTTTTACATAAAATCGATCTTCATTTGTTTTACCGATCTTCATTTATACTGTATTTCAATAGCTTTGCGCAAAAATGTAAACAAACACATTTGATCCTATATATCCATAGTTACTTGCAATTGAGTATTCACTCTGATTATATTTCAGTATCCAGGAGTCATACAGTGTTCTTACAATCATTTCGACACCAAATAACTTCTTTATGATAGTTTATTTTCATTTAAAATACCTACTCAGGATAATAAAAAATTCAATGATTTGTCATACTATATTTTTCTACTCATCTGTCTTAGACAACGTTTGTCAAAACATAACATGTTTACGTTATTGCCAGATCGGGCAGGATTGGACTATACCTATATTTTCAGTCGTCATTTGTGCTTTTATTGATTGTTTCAATAATTTTATGTTGTGTCTACGTACATTATAATACTTATAACCAGTCTCTACCAGAAAAAATAGTTCTAACGTTTGATAAATATGTCATTGAAAAGAATCAACGTAATGTCTAGGTTGTTACCATGTGTCAAAGAATGTTCCCGAAAACTTGATATATCAGAAATACGATAAGCTTTCAATATACAAAGAAACATTACCTTCAACAATGTGATTCTATTGTGGATAGTACGAGTATGTCACTCCTTTCAAATCCTTGTTTGTTTCTAGAATAGGAGCTATTGTATTGTTCTTGTTATATTTTCCTTACATCTGATCGCTGAGACAACTAATCAATACTTGTATAGTTGACTCTTCAATAAATAATAGTCACAAGCATTCCATGTAACTTTGCTTCTTTATGAGTATTTTCTTTAATAGGAACATAATAAGGCTTAATATTTCCAGTATAATATCGCATTTATATTATGAGTAACCAAAAAAATTTTACACACTTATATCGCTTCTATTGAAGCAACAGCCGTTGGCTTCGAACATTAACCTTTTTACAACTACGCTCATAATATTTACAGTAAAACATTGTACCGTTTATGGCCCTACTAAGTATAACGGCGTACCTTATGTTCCTCCATATCACGGAAATGGCTAGAAAGTATTTTAATACTTATTTTAAACCAACTGTTGCCGACAGCGCCATTGTCTACAATGCGGACAACCACTATTTCATTTCAAAAACAAGTTTTTTTTAATACAACATTCGGAGCATGAGATTCGGATGGAATAATGGTTTTCACTTTGAACATGTAAGTCATCAACTAAATTAAAGAACATGAAATGCAATGCATTCTATTTATTTTAGCTATCATGTTTCATAGTAAGTAACATTTACTGCACAATTATGACCTACGCAATCGATGTTCATATACCTAGAAATAATGAGAGTTTTATTTTTCAAAATGGCCGTGTTCTATTCCCAAACTGTGCTTTTTGAAATCTATATAATATGCAGATCTTTTTTACATTACATTTACAGACTTGCCCATACCACAAATTAGAGATAGTACAGATGGAAAACTCATGTATGTACTTTTTTCACACCTACCCTCTGCTACACACACTCGCGCACAACTCAGTATCGAAAATTCGGTTGAGAATCGGTTGAGACCGCTTGACCTCGTATCTGTGAATGAGTTGTCTATGTGTGCGTAGCCTCAGCGAATTTACTATGTAGGTTTCCATCTGTACTATCTCAAATTTGTGCCCACACTGAGCGCTCCGAATGTTACACCCTGTATGTACCAGTGCCTATTCTACCGTCATTGTATACATAGCCTAATTTATTTCAAAATAGATAAAAGTGTTTTCATTTGATAGTCCACTAACAATGAATTTATTTGTTACTAGCTGACCCGGCGAACTTTGTTCCGCCATATCAAACTGACCCGATATGAGATATAATTTTTTTTATGTATACAAACCTCGCCCCGTGTTGCGGGTAAGAGTACAAAATGTCGCCACCCCAATACATCCCAAGGGTGTCGTTTTTAAGATCCATTGCATGTAAAATTTGATACCCCATCCTAAACAAACACATAGAATTAAGCTACATACGAGGCAAATTTACACCAAGTTCTTACTTTTTAGTGGCGAACGCGTTCTTGAAAAACAACGTAACTTTGTTTAAAAAACAAATATGCATTCACATAGTCAGCCTTTTTCCCAGAAACTATAGTGGTGGCGCTTAGGACTATCGGCCTCCTACCTATCCTACCTAGGGTCCAATAACTGCGATTAAGTAAATGGAACAAAGAAATGAAATTAAAGTACCCAGTTAATAGCATAAGTAGTAGGTACTTAGTACAGTTATTGCACCTACTATTTTGTTCTGGTAAAGAATCGATTAATAATGACTGGCGGGGTCGTGAACGATGAAACGTCAACTCGATTACATCTTTTGTTTTCTTTATGTTTAAACATTCTTTGTGTTAGTTTAAGTCTGTGTTTAGTAATAGGTATACTAAAGTTTTAGTTTTTTTTTTTTTATTTTATTTGTAACATCATGCAATCAGTCTTAAAACTATACGTGGCTCCCAACGGAACCCGCCCTTTCCTTATTTTGCCTGGATTTACTTTATAAACCCTTTAGTCGTCAAATATATCCGGCCGCTTTTTGAGCCGACGCATGGTTTCTGGAATAGTGAGCTGTCCCGCTAGTTGGTTTGGGTGCTTTGATAGCCTTAACCTGTAGGTGACTCCATGGGCTTCTACCACCTCCCTGATCATTGGTATGTGGAGAATTTCGTGGACCACTACTGGTGTTCTTATAAACCAGGGCGCATTAGATAGTTGCTTTATTATGTAGTTTTGTACTCTTTGCATGATCATTATGTTGGAGGCGCTGGCGTAGCCCCACAGCTGCACTCCATATGTCCATATGGGTTTCAGAATCGACTCGTATATGAGTAGTTTATTATCCAAGGATTATTTGGGGTTACGTCCTAGTAGCCAATAGAGACCCTTGTATTTCAGGTTGATTTCCTCTCGTTTGGTTTCGATATGCTTCCTCCAGGTAAGTCTACGGTCCAAATGCATGCCAAGATACTTCACCGTCTGCTGGTGGGGTAGTTGTATGCCGTTTAAGTAGACTGGGGAACAATCTTCCCTTCGTAGAGTGAACGTTACATGAACAGATTTGGACACGTTGACGGCAATTCGCCAGTCAGCTAGCCATTTTTCGATTTCATTCAGGCTGTTTTGTGTAATACCTGAGAGGCTTTAATAGGGCATCTGTTCGAGGAGAGTAAGGCTGTATCGTCAGCAAATATTGCAACGGTTACTTCTGGAATCTGCGGTAGGTCATATGTATACAATGTATACAGGACAGGTCCCAGCACGGAACCTTGAGGGATTCCTGCCAATACTTCATAGAAGTTGGAGGTACAGTCTTTCTCGCTCACCTGAAAGATCCTGTCAGTTAAGTAGGACTTCAGGAAATCATGGAATGTATGTGGAAATATCGATTTTATTTTGTACAAAAGGCCCTTGTGCCAGACTCGGTCGAAAGCTTGTTGGATGTCGAGAAAGACTGATGAACGATATTCTTCTTTTTCCATTGCCCTCCTAATCTCTCTACATACTCTGTGCACCTGTTCAACCGTCGCGTGTTCTTGCCTAAACCCAAATTGATGTTCTGGGATGATTTGTTTGTCCTTTATGACAATCATCATTCTGTGCAGAAGCAACCTCTCAAATAGCTTAGAAATTATCGGCAGAAGACTGATTGGCCTGTACGATGTGATTTCATGGATTGATTTTTCTGACTTGTGAATCGTTATAATATTTGAAACTTTTCACTGATCAGGAAAATACCCAATTCTCATAATTGCGTTAAATAACATTGTTAAGTACACGGCTACCTTACGAGGTGACTCTTCAAGTACTCTTTTGTCAATAAGGTCAAATCCTGGAGCTTTGTTGTCTTTGAGTGTCTTGAGGCTCTTAGTCACTTCTTTCGGTGTCACCAGTTTTAAAGGTGTCTCCATTTGATGGTTCTGGTTTAGAGTAGAGTCGATGTATGTTTCATCTCTATTCAGTGTTAACTCGTTTGGAGTAAAGACCTGACTGAGATGCTTTGCGAAGGCTTCAGCTTTGTCTCGAGCTGTTCTGATCCACTTGCCATCATGAGCACGTAGAGGTGGTTTCTGATGCGACATCTATTAAGGTTTTTACAAGCTTTCCATAGTGAGTAGTACTACTAAAGTTTTAGTAAAGACTGGGAATTCCGCACATGCCGATTAGTTTATTGTGTATTTGTGATATTAAGTAAAAATAAGCTTAAATTCAATGTTGTGTGTTTCATTCCTAGCCCTTTACACTGGCATTATTTAAGAACTCGTAGATGACAACATACGAAACCATATTGTGAACAGAGACGGACAGGCCTGGCAATAAATAAAAAAATTAAACGTGGAAAAAAGAATAGGTTTCGAAACTGCGTCTTCTTGTAAAAACGAAAATTCTTACATAGAGGTATTTACAAATGTGAAAGTATGTGAGTATGGATGTTTGTTACTCTTTGTATGGATGTTTGCAAAGGATTGCAAAGGAACTGCCTAGCCAGCGCCGAGTGTAATATTACACGAACTACTTGGTGCCACTTTTGACCCTTCTATAACTCAAAACCTCTTTAACGTAAAGACATAAAACTTCGTGTGCCTACAGCCCACAGCCAAGCATAATTTTTGCATTGAACTTGGCTCTCCTTTTTTACATTTATGTTTTTGAGTCAAATTAAAGTTTCATGTGTTTCCATTCTCAACTTGACTGGTGCGGTAAGTGGGATCCTTGTGATTTACGACGCTATTCAGCACTTTCTCAACTCAATTACTCTGCGTTTAATATACTTTGATGCAACAGATTTTATTAGTGTTTTAAAATGTATTTTCAACATTTTTATTGCGAGTTTGTTCGTAAGTTTTGTTTTGATTATCGACTATACTGCATTGGATTTACCGAAAGAAAAAACTTAAGGGGGGACAGAGGGAGCACTTATTCTTGTTTTTCCATCTCCTAAGCTCCGGGGTTAAGGCCTTAAAGATAATACAGTACCTGCCAATAATATTGGGCTAATAGCTGAAAAAGACAGGGAGTTCATCCTCACACTCTACGTCCGGAGCGTTTCAGCACGGTTACATCCGATAGGGGTTTTCTTCCGCGTACGCTTAGGTTGTGGAATGATCTTCCTGCCTCGGTTTTCCCAAACGCCAATAGTATGGGGTTCTTCAAAAGGGATCTTAAAAGGTTTTTACAGGGTCGGCAGCGCGAGAGTAGCGCCTCTGGTGTTGCAAACGTTCATAGGCTGCGGTGACCACCGGTCCTTCTGGTGGGCCGTATGCTTGCTACCTTAGTGGTAAAAAAAAAGTGCCACAGATAACATAATATATATTATAACTCATATAGGTATCTATAATACCCCAGAGTCCGTAACATACATACTACCACAGATAACACTACGGTCAAGGTCTACGAAGGTAATCATTAGCTTATACTCGTATACTGTGTGTGTTCACTGTATTCGATTAATATCACGTAATTATCTTCCAGGTCACTTGCGTGTCACCCCAACTAGTGAAATATCGACTACCTCTAATAGGTATGTATAACTAGAACACGCTCTCTGCTCCCCCGCTGAGGGAATAAGATGTTTTTCCGCGTTAAAAAATGGCCTATGGGACTCTCCAGACCCAAAACTATCTTCACAAATCAAATAATAAACTACCGTACCGTGGTCTATCGGCGTTAATAGGCTAAATGTTATCCATTGCTTGAAACGTGAAAGAAGGGATTTTTTGCGCGCCAAACTTACAGACAAACGTTTGTCCTCAGTTTTATAATTTTTGAAAACTTGTGTATTTTTGAGTGTTTATGTGTAATTTATGGTGGATTCTCAAACATAAAGGTTCGACAACGTGCACAAGTGTTGGAAAGGGGGACACCCAAAAATTACGAAATATGTTTTTCCGAATTTTAATATTCCGTTGTTCAAAATTCCTAAAAAACAAAGCTCCGAATATTCAAAAGGACGATATTCATTTATCCAAAAGTCATAAGTACGAATTTATATTTTTCCGAATTTTATTAGTACGAATGATCAAAAGTCCGTACTGGTATTTTCCCGAAAAACATTATTCCGAATTTCAAATTTCCGAAAATTAATTGTTAAAGTTATAACTGTCTACAAAAAATAGGTTAAAGTTAAAATTGATATTATCCAGTTTTATAAATAAAGCGAGCGAGAGAAGTGAGCGCGTGTAACATAAAAATGAAGCGGAAACCCGACTAGCTGTGGTCCTTACCCGGAGTGACAAGAGTAAAATTACATTTAATTAGGTTAGGTTAAGTTATAACTGTGACCCCCTGTGCTTTGAAATACCAGTTAAAAGCGTGGAGGGAGGACATTCCTCGATTGCAGTCACAAAGCTTGTTACGTCACTCACAACTCGTCACGTAATTTTGGAAAGCTAATGAATGCTTGCAAGCATGTCTGCCTGTCTGCTTGCTTGCACATGGTTAAGGTCTCGTGTAATTTATAATCAATAGATTACGTTGCAGTCAAAACAAAAGTAGCTTACTGACAGTGATCGTTTACAGAAACTCAAGCGGGGCTACGAGCCCTTCAATGCGAGTTTTACAAGGCTTTTAAATTACGGATATATGTTTTTATTTCGAATTTTCGATAAATGGAGTTCGTATTTATGATATTTCGAATATTTGATAATCGGAGTTCGTATTTATAATATGGCGGACTTTTAATGATTCGAAATTATACGGTTCGGTTTCTTGAAATTCGGCATTCTGACAGTCGGAATTGTAAACATTCGGAATTTAGAAATTCTAACTTTTATTAAAACGGATTTATGGAACATTGAATTTTTTGACTTTCAGGATTTCGAATCATTCGGAATTATGAAAATCGGAATTATGAAATTCGTGATTTTGACTTTCAGAATTAAGTTTTTCGTATTACTGTAGTGTACCCGTTGGAAAGTGATTTACCGCAGTGATACGCGAGTTTTTTAGGTTTATCGACAAATTCCACAGCTAGCTCTAGTAAAGTACCACCGCTTTACTAGAGTAGAACTTAGTCCAAATTTGGATAATCCTACACCTACACGAATTCACTGTTGATAATTTGAGGAATATAGATTTGGCATATATCTATGTAACCAAAGCCAGTATAAATGAAATGAAAAAAATAATAAAGAAGGAAAACAAACAAAAATATTTTCTTTTCTTTGTGGTTACAGACAGGTATTCCATCCACCGAGGCATTCCATCAACACGGCAATACGGCTCACCACCTATTACGTGGGACAAATTCTTAAAAAAGGTGAAATGTGGGCATATTATAATAAGCCTTTGCTTAGCCTCTTCGGGAATAAAGGCGTGACCATATGTATGTATGTACGAAAAAATTAGGGGGGTACTTCGGAAGTTTCGCAAATGTTGTAAAACTGAATTGGGCATTGTTTCCAATATGTTTCCTTGATGGCGCTGTACCCTAAATCTAAACCGCGATATGGTTTCGTTACATAGGAGTACTTAAAGTAGATTCTGTCACAACACAAGTCGAGGCATTGACATGAATTCTATTTAATTGTGTACATATAGATCAATAAATTGATAAATTTTTGTAATTTGTCTTCATCTCAAAGGCAAATTAAAATGCATAGATGTTTTGTATATTGAAAATCTTCACTTGTACTGTTCCACAACATTCATTATTGTAAATGTAATACCTAACCGGTTTCGCCTTTCGGCATTCTCAAAGGCTATTTACTTATTTAGATCATAATTACACTTCGAACGCATGAACAATGACAATCATTTTCATGTAGGTATGCCAACAGACAAGGTTGTACCCCAAAAATTAGAAAGAATACAAAGGAATAAAATTTTTTGAAAAATATTTTTTTTCTATTCATATTTACAATACTTAACCAATGTTAAGGGTTGCCAGCTTACAATTTGCCAGTCAATCGCTTCACCATTAAATCGTGAAAGCGTAATAGACAGACAGACAGAAAGACAGACAGAGCATTTTATAGTATTAGTAGGGATAGGGACGGGAAATTTAAGCAGATTTAACGAAGTATCAGCCTTTATTAAAATGCTTTAAAATAAATTCTCTTTCACGGCCACCAAACACGAGGATTATTAATCAACTTTCTATGCGATGGCAAAGATTAAAGAATTTGCGTCCCTGTCGTGGTAAAGAACTTGAGCTTTTTATATCGTTGTAGTACCTACCGCTTGATTAACGTTTCGGCAAGATGCGGTAATTAAAATCTTTGAATTTTTTTTAAGACTAATAGCATTGTAGTGATTTATGGATATCCGAGGTTCTATTATAAGGTTTTATAAGAAAAAAATATGAATGGTAGTCTTCTTCTTCTATCGTGTCAATGATTCACTAAATTGACCTTCTTCTAGTCTGCATCTGCCATCTTAACCGCATTGTCAGTGGCCTCGTTAAGATCCTTCTTAGTGCAGGAGACGGGGCACAGGGGACACGAAAGCAAATGCAACATGGACTGCATTGGGGCTCCGCAGTCACATCCGGTCAAGCCCGGGTCCCGCATTCCCCACCTGCATAAGTTCTGTCTAGACCGGCCCACCTGAGTGTGCAAGCGGTTGAGCGACCTCCACACCGGCCATCGGTGGTCGTGTCCGGGAGGTAGTTTTTCCTGAGGCGGTAAGAAATCAGTCGGTGGTGGGAGTCTCTGTTTCCACGGAGAAGTCATCACCTCAGGGTGCTCACTTGCGGCGATGGTAGTACAAATTCATCAGTTCATCAGTCGCTCCGCTAACTCTGTGTTCTAAAACGGTCACTGCGTTAAGCATCTTACGCTGCAGACGGTCCTGAGATGGGTGGCAGTTTACGGGCGTTTTAATGCTTCAGAAGGCCGGCTGCTTAGGACAAGGGATATTACATTACTGTTTTAGTAACTTAGTATGTTCAAAATCACTATCACCACGGACGTATCGACTGTTACCATGTAGTAAAATTAAATGCGTGATAAGATTTTTGGATATTTTCACACAACGTCATCTAGCTCAAAATAAACTAATACAAGCCTCTGCTGTAGAATCAAGACTACTAATAACACTTGCTTATATTTATTTCTAAACATACTTTATTAATTTATTATACCTACAAAGAAAACACCCAAACTCCGAATCAAACATTTGCCAATATCACAAATATATTTGATTGGAAACCGAGAATCCAAGACAGGACTAAGGTCTGTCTGTCTAATAAGTCACGGAAATAGTATACACTTCCTAGGACATCCTTTCTAGGGCTTACCCAGGGCTCCCAACCGTAGGCTGTTGGGCGTTACGTGAGGTTTTTAGGTCGGTAGGAGCCCGGCATAGCATCCATGAAGGATTTTCCCTCACGTTAAAAAAATATATAAAGCACACTTAACTGTGCCGCAGAGGCAGTCTTGTATATTGAGTAATGTAAATACTGTGAAAGAAAATAAACCAGCTCTTTAGGTAATCTTTTATAACAAACATAGCAGGAGGGATCAATAAGAAGAGACAAAACACTTACCGTGGTAGAAACAGCAAAATGTAGAGTAGTTGTTATGCTGTATGATTTGCAATAAGTTATGAATAAAGTCTTATCTATTGTTAAATTTTATCAGTAACTTGTTGTTTTTAGGGTTCCCTACCCAAAGGGTAAAATCGGGACCCTATTTTTTAAAGCGAGGAAAGTCCTACAGGGATGCTATGCCGGACTCCTACCGACTAAAAACCACTCGTATCCTACCTAACAGCCTACGGTTGGGAGCCCTGGGTAAGCCCTCCGAAGAATGTCCCAGGCAAAAACGGGACTCTATTACTAAGACTTCGCTTCTGTCTGTCTGTCACAAGGCTGTTTCTCAGGAACCGTGATAGCAGAGTGATAGATAGAGAGCTGAAATTTTCGCCGATGATGTATTTCTGTTGCCGCTATAACAACAAATACGAGTACAAAAAACAGAATTGAGTGGAGCCCCCAAATTTGAGAGTAGGTACTACAAAGTGATTTATTTGCAACTTGTTGATGCTCGCGGCTTCGCTCGCGTGAAATTTAGTTCCCGTTCCCGCTTCCCATGGGAACATATTCCCGGAATGTGCCTAGTGTTATTCTAGACTATAATCTACTCCGGTACCAAATTTCAGTCTGATCTGTTCAGCCGTTAGAGCGTGATTGAGTAACAAACATCTAAACATCCAAACATCTTCACAAACTTTCACATTTATAATTTTAGTAGGATTTTAGGTACAGAACCCGTGCATGAGTCCGACTTGCACTTGGCCGGTTTTTTATCTACACTTATAAACAACAGCATTTATGTTTGTGCTCGTCAGTCACCAATTTATTCATAAACAATCCGTATTGATATCACTGGTGTTAGCAAATAATATTGGACGATGTTTATATTGGCGTTTAAACAACAAATACTTAGGTACTAATATCATATCAGAGAAAAAAAATTAATGGGGTCTCCCAAAAACAAACGTCGTCTAGATCCCATAGCACAAGCTTATAATAATATTAGCTTAATTTGGGCTAGATGATGTTGTGTGAGATTGTCCACAAATATTTTTTAAATATTTTTAAATCAGACATTTTACCTTTGAGACGTTAAAAAAAGTGATAATTTTTACAACATTTTATTTTTCTTGTGGAAATCTCTTGTGGATGATATGCTGGAATCTTACCGCCTAAAATCACACGTCCCTACGGTCGGAAGACCTGGGTAAGCCCTCGGAAGGATGTCCCAGAATTTGCCACAGCAACAAGAGTCATAGTAATAATTTTTGAAGCAATAACAGAAAGATGGTCCCTATAATCTTTCGCTTTTTTCTTTTTTTTTTTTAACGTGAGGGAAAATCCTCGTCGGATGCTATGCCGGACTCTTACCGACTAAAAGCCCTCACGTAACACCCAACAGCATATGGTTGAGATCCCCGGGTAAACCCTCAGGAAGGATGTCCCGTGACTCCCAACAGAACTGCGGCCGCCGATGCGGCCTCGCCCAGGGGGTGGTTCGGGTGCAATCCCGCGTCTATGGGGGGTTTCGGGTGTGACCCCGCTTCTAAGGGGGGGCGTGCGTGAGTTGCTCACGTCACGCTGCCGTCATGGGCCTGCTTCTGTAAGGACGGTGAGCGGCCCTCTCACCGTCCTCAGACCCCGGTCATGGAGGCCGATAGTCCTCGGCGAAGACACGTCGGCGGCGCCCAGGGCGCCGACTGCGGAACTCGGGTGGGAGAGTTCTCTCCCGCACCCGGCCCGCCGCCTCCTTCGCGAGCATGACCTGCTCGCAGAAAGAGGCGGCGCAGTCCCACTTACTCCCGCTGGAGAGCATGGCTCGCACCATGGCCTCGGGCGAGAGAGTGTCCACGCCCAGACCCACTACGAGGACCTGGCGCTGTTGTGCCCACGCCGTGCACTCCACCAGCGTGTGGAGCGCCGTGTCATCGCTGCGGTCCTCGCAGTGCTGACACTCGGCCGTGGTTTCCCGGTGTTTTCGCCACAGATACCTTCCGAAGCTACCGTGCCCGGCAAGCATCTGTGTCAACCGGTACGAGAGAGCACCGTGTCTTCTCTCCAGCCACTCGTCCATGACCGGTCTGACGGCCGCGATTGTGGCGAATCCCACCTTTGGTTGCTCAAGTCGCACCTTCCATGTCTCCACGGTTTCCTGGTGGAGCAGGGTCCGCTGGGCCTCGATTTCTCGAGACGCAGGCATTTGGCCCCGCTCCAGCGCCTCCTTGCGCCATCTGAACAGTGACGCAAGGGCTCTCGCTTCCAGGTCCCATAGAGGGATCCCGGCTAGGAGACATATCGGATCGGATCCCGCCTCACCGGAGATCGTGCGGTATCCCTTATCATTCTGACGGCCATCACTCTCTGCGGGCTCAGCAGTCTAGCCTCATTGCTGGCCGTATAAACTTTCGCTTTCAACGAGTACCTAAATGATATAATATTATTAGCAACATGATATTAGATTGAAAGGTAGGTATGTACCCACTTTTTTTAACGTGAGGGAAAAACCATCGTGGATGCTATGCCGGACTCCTACCGACTAAAACGCTTCGCGTAACGCCCAACAGCCTATGGTTGGGAGCCTCGGGTAAGCCCTCAGAAGGATGTCCCAGGACTCCCAACAGACAGGTAGGTACCCATTCTAAATCTGTTAAAACGATAAATAAAAACGTAGAGTATGTTCATGCTCTGTTATATTCCATAGGTGGCCTAAGCGGCTTAAGTGACTACGTTATCATGTAAGTATTTTGATTTACAAAAGCTTTATAATAAAAATATAATTTCGAACAAGTACTCGTAACGGCTTTAAAACATTTTAGCCAGAAAAATTAATAACACAGTACTGCGTAAGATGTTCACATTCAAAATTTGGGAAAGTTAAATAGCCTGAAATAATAAGGTACCTACCATAATTTTAACACCTAATTACAAGCTTATTACCTATACCCTCAAATATTCTGTAAAAGTGTACTACAGTAAGTACAGTATAAGTAATAAAAATAAAAGAGAGTTGTTTGAGTAATGAGAATCTGTTTGAAACAATATTTTTACACACTGTCATCTAGATAGTTTCCTTCAATTTATTGCCGGAGAAACTTTTACCTTTCTATGAATGCTTTTTCTTTTAAAGGCTATATCAATAGCACGATCACAACATCCCAATCTAAAAGAGAGCCATACAGATGCACAAAAGCGTTGCCAGCTATCAAAGCAATGCATCCAAATGCGGAAACCACTCTGTATTCCGACGGGGATCGATCCCGTAGCCCTTGAGATGCAAATATGGTGGCAAGATTGGAACTCACAAAGTGACTGCACACCATTCGTTACGGAGCCAATTTGTTGAACCTACGTTTGTTAGAACCTAGCTATTGCAGTTCCAAATAAAATCTCTTTGAGTTGTTAGAACACTGGCTGACGATGTTGTTCTGACATATAAATTATCATAGAATAGGTACTAGGTGAGTGAGCAGGTGAGTGAAACATACTTTATCATCTATTCTACCAATTATATGAAAATAAAATACCTGAAGCGGAAAAATATGACCATTACTTTTGATTTCGTGGTAGTTTTAGCAAAGATAATACAATAGTATAACATACAGATCGGCAACTCCCTGCCTCCCACTGAGTAAGCTTCCCCATCCCCCCGCCAAAGTTGATGTGTCTATTGCCGTGTTAGTACTTGAGAGTGTCACTGCGTTACATTACGTATTACTACCTAAGTACTTTGTGCTATTGCTTTGGTTTAATTTGTGCTTAGCCGAGAGTAGATTTAAAAAAAAGTACCTACATAGGTACATGAGATTGCGTTCTGTTCCTTATTATTTTGTTTCCACAGCTAGTGTCCCTAGTAAACTCACACACACATTCAAGCTTGATTCAAGCATTCACATTACGTGTATATTGGTGTGGGTGAAAACGAACATTTTTGTATGGAGTTTCCGCCCAGTGGTTTTAGCTTACTTTAATTTTTATTATCAGTTTAATTTTAATTGTAAGTTAAAATATAAAAATCTAGTTTAGTTATATTTATTCTGTAAATATTTAAGTAGTTTAATCTTCAACAAATAAATAATTACATTAGAGTGTATTTTTACAAATTAAAAAAAACGTAAGTAATATAAATTAAACACTTATGTACCCTGGATTTTCCATGAACTCTAAACAGTGAAAAATATGGTTTACGGAGTCATAAATCCATAAATACCTTGTAAGTATAAAACAGTTAAAAAGTTCAAAGGGCTTTTTAGCGTTCCACACAACAAACCTGTTTTTGCCGTTTTTCGGTTTTCGGAACCCTGCGTGCGCGTTCCAACTCGCACTTGGCCACCTTTTTTTCACTACGACTGATCATTGTTCCGTAGAATGCTAAGCTGTCTTTTTGCTGTGTAGTGCTCAGCTTTACAGGTCTGGGAGAATATGTAGAAATCAATAAAAGCTGTATATTAAGCCCACCTACGGTGCTAGACATAATAATCATTTCCTACCCTACAATCTTACTTAAAACTCTTTCTTGAAGACAATATGACGCGTAACAATACGGATTCATCGAAGTATAAAGCGCATAGCTTTTGTTGTGAGCATCTTTTAAGAAACGGAGCCTTCGCCTCTGCTAATGAGACCGTCGCAATAACTTCTCACTCTAGTTACAGTTGTAGTTTACTTTGCAAAGGAATTTTCATCATTTTTCAGAACATCCGAGATACCGCCTTTCATTGTGACAATTAGTTCAAGGAAAAGTTCTTTTTATCGTCTGATATACGGTTTTATATTATAATGTATAATACAAGCAGGTTAACTCTAGCTTACTTTGGAAACATAATTATGATGACGTTGTGTGACAATGTCCATAATTTAAAAAAAAGGATCCCAATAAAGCTGATCTGTGATGTGACCTTTGATCGGTCCCACCCTCTAAGGATGATGTAGGTCATAGCAAAATTTGGAATACATGTGCCGTCTACATGGATGGCAGTACAAAATGTCATCCTGGTTGGGGCGCTGGATTACCACCGTGTGGTATAAGGTAAGGGTCACTGTCAACAGTCTATGCAACTGTAATAGTAGATTGTTAACCAAGGATGGAAAGAATCAATTCCCGAGGTATTTAGACTAGGCTATAGTCCGAGCGATGATATAAAATATAGAACGGCGATGGGCTCACCACCTGTCACGTGGGACCGAATTGTACACGGTGAAATGTGGGCCGGTATAGGCCTCTGCCTACCCCTTCGGGGATAAAGGCGTGAGTATATGTATGTATGTATGTATGTATAGTCCGAGTCGGAATTGATTCTTTTACCCGTGTAAAACACTCTACTTTTCATTTCGAATAATGAGGAAAATAAAACTAGCAATAATACCTATTCAAACCTTAACATAAAAATTATTACCAATTTTTTTGAATTCTGTCACAGATAAAATAACAGATAAAAATATTCCGTTAGTTTAAGTCGACCTTTTTTAATTTTAAATACGGAACTCACCGCGTAATTGTTGCAGAGATTCCGCTTTAAGAAATTTTTGCTAAGTTCACACTGGCTGTTTGGAACGTCCCATAGATTTAGAATGTACAAGATGAACAGTGTCAAACTGAAGACGAGACCAAAAATGAAAGATCTATGTGTGGGTTAAATAGTGTTGTTGAATGGTCACACCTATGTTATCGATAAAAGTATCTGTATAAATGGATGGAATGGAAATGAAACTTCTAAGCACACATAGTGCTTAGAAGTTTCATCTCCAACTTCTTGTTTTGGGGAATAAATTGTTAATTTGAATGTAATCGACTATGAAAAAGTAAAAATGGCATTATATGGGGTAACTCGTAATATTAGAAATTCTGTAGTGATTTTACGAATTTTGATTCAGTGTGTGAATGTGAAAATACACTTTTAACATGTAATTTATGGCATCGTACATTGCATTGTTGCCGTATATATATATTTAGCCAATTGATTTTGAAATTTTACTAAAAATCCAACTCTTATCGTAATACTAAACCTAGAAACTCATTTATTATTGAACCCTAGTAACAATAAAAGATATTACTCGTAGTTTTTTTTAAATATATTAACCTCGCCAAATTGACGTCGCCACTGATGGAAACTAATGGAAAGCCGTGGCGCATCTAGCGAATGGGGGCCATGCTTACAGCACTCAAGACTTCTGACAGTAGTCCTCAAGTTGGCGGCCCTATGATGTGCCTCTTCACGCTCCGCTTGTAGAACCCGGGATTGTAAAATGAGGGAAACACATGTGTGGGCAGGTCGTTCCAGGATTTTGTAGTTCGACAGAGGAACGATCTTTTGAAACGCTCAGTTCTGGCGAAGATTCTCTCCGCTATATATGAGTAGCACCTCTGCCCGACGTGTTGTTCGGAATCGGAAAGGAGATGGTGGGATCAGGTTGAAGAGCTCTTCAGAACATTCGCCGTGATACATTCAGTAGAAGGCAGCCAAGGACGCTATGGTTCTTTGCTGCGCTAACGGCTCGAGGCTTACCGTCATCTTAGGACAACCTATAATTGAAATCGGATAACACGTCTTTGCATAGCGCCAAGCGCGTCCAGTAAGTACCTCGCACAGTCATCCCAAAGGTGAGAACAGTATTCGACGCAGAGGCTAATCTGCGCCTTGCACAGCAAACATCCCGGTGTGGCGTGGAGTACCTTAAGTGAAGTAAAATTATAAAAATTCAACTCAAAATGGATCACAAATTTTGGAAATATTATATTAAAATAGGCACAAAACCCTAAAAAAAAAGGTTAAATAACACAGTTAGAGTAAAAATCAATCATATTTATAGTAAACTAGCGACCCGCCCCGGCTTCGCACGGGTGCAATGCTGATACTAAATACACTAAGTACCAAAAAACTGTGAACTTTAAAGCATTGTGGATCCCAAACCCGCAGGGATACGCGGAAAATTTTTATGTTGTCGTATTAAAGACCATAGTTGTTTATCAAAATATAAGATGCGACCTTTATACTTTGATACCGAACTGACAAATAATTTTTCCACTATTTATTGGATGTTATTATACATATAAACCTTCCTCTTGAATCACTCTATCTATTAAAAAAAACCGCATCAAAATCCGTTGCGTAGTTTAGAAGATTTAAGCATACAAAGGGACATAGGGACAGAAAAAGCGACTTTGTTTTATACTATGTAGGTACTTAGTGATACTATGTAGTGATTAAATCCAGATAAGTTTGTTTGTAGCAATGCCACTATAATGAACTATCGACATCCTTATCGATACCTACCCATGACTATTTTACTGTAAACAGCCCTTTCTATTTCTGCCTTATAAAGGCTGTTTTTTTAGAGGTATAGAACTTTGAAATGGAATAAAACGAAGGTGATTGTTTTTATTGATATGAAAATGACTTTATTCGAAAGAAAATTTTCAAAATAAATTTGCACAATTTGGAAGCATTGTTCAGGCGTCAATCTATTCATGTTGAAATGCCAAACCAAACTTAACATAAATCACTTTTCAGCTGACAAAAATACCGCCAGTTAAAACAGTTATGCCAACTTAAAGTTCTATACCTCTAAAAAAAACACCCGTTATATCCTCCAAAAATGCATTTACACATTAAATTTTGTGTTGTTTATGAAGGAAAATGCATAATCTACGTTATGAGTTGGACTTTCAGTGAAATTTTACATCCAATTTGGCAAAATATGTACGTCAAAAATGGAATGAACGAAGTCACAAATTACCTGTTAAACGAGTCTTTCTTCGTATAATTGCGTTTTGTAATATCCTATTCACACACTAAACACGACAATATTGTTGAAAATATAAAATTTTCTATTTTAATCGTAAGATCACTACAGATTATTGGATATTATAAATAACATAGAGCCGCCATAGGATCCCAGCGGGCTCAGCGATTCAAAATACTGACATATGAGTACACAATTTGCTTTCTCTTTTCCTCTCGAGCTAAGTGCTATGGATAATGAGGTCTCGCTCGCACGCTTTGTATATCTATTGAGAGTAGCGAAAAAATCTAAATCTATGGAACGTCCCATGGCCGCAACATTTTTTTAATTCGTTTTTTTTTAACCCCAGACGGAAACCCGGATGGGGATAAGTTTGACGTGTGTGTGTGTGTGTGTGTGTGTGTGTGTGTGTGCGTAAGTCTGTCTGTGGTATCGTAGCTCCCAAACGGATGAACCGATTTCGATTCTGTTTCTTTTGTTTGAAAGATGGGTTAGGGGAGAGTATTCTTAGCTATGTTTTATAAAAATCGGATAAGCCATTTCAGAGATATGAGCGGTGAAAGTGGTGATGTATTCAAATATACCCGTGTTAGGTATCAAATGAAAGGTCATAATTTATACATCACGATACCGCAAGTTTTATGAAAATCAGTTTAGTCATTCGAAAGATATGAGGAGTGGAATGTATTTCTAATTCTGTAACCACACTCCGCGCAATTCACATTAGCTCTGAATAATTGTTGATAGACTATACGTATGTATACGTATGTTGATATGATATTAAAAACCCCTATAAAATCCCTATAAAAAGCATGAAATAAAAAATTAAATTAAAAATTTAAAAAACCCCCGACTCACAAAAAAAGAAAAATAACAAAACCTGTAAAAATTTGAAAAATAACTATTATTATGACCTATCTACGCTAAGTATTGAACATTTATTATTATTATAGGTAGCTTGTAGCAGGAGGTTGGAGGCTGGATGTTGTCACAAGAAACACGGAGAGAAGGCTTGACTATTTTATTGTCATCAAAGATGTACATATAATGAATACAGAACCAATCCCTTATAAAATCGGTTCTCTAATACAAAAAGGGAACCATAGAGGTCACTCCGTGCAGTGTTCTTAGCGACTATTCCAATTAGGATGTAGCCCTTAGAAGCGCTGCGAGTGACAGTCTTGATTCCACAAAAATTAGATTAGAACTGGTCATCTCACGACTTCCCTAAGGAAATCGGGGGGTAACTGTAGCTAGGCAACGCCTATTCCAGTAGGGTAACCGCCGCCTGCGAATACAGGCGGGTCGCTGGGTGGGTGGCACGGTGGCCACCGTGGTGTCTTTTCCGGTCTTCAAGTCCGGGAGGGTCATAACGCCGCCAGCGAGACCTGACACCGCCGGCGAGGATATCTCAAGCGAGGAGAGCCAGTGAGCGGTCTACGAGCCGGCGACGACTTGGCAGTGATAGCACACATGACATCAGCGAGGTCGAACCTGTACGAGGAGTTCTCGTAAGGTGCCCGTCAGCTGATGTCAGTGGGGTTCCAGCTAGGTGTAGTTGCCGCGGGGATTAAATCCCGCGGCAGTGGTCGGTCTGGTGGGCGGCGATGGTATGGCGCAAGTTCCCGCAAATAGCGGAATGTGGACCCCTCAGTGCGGGTGAACAGGTTGGAGCTCAGTCGGCCGATGAAGTCGTCGAGACTCTCTATGCGTAGGTCCCTGGAGATGGTACTATTCCTCACGTAACGAGGGGCGCCTACAATAGTGCGTAGGGCGAGCGACTGCTGCGCACTCAGCTTTCGGCGGTGGCTTTCTGCGACCAGCGCGTACCAGCCTGGGGAGGCATACGTAAGGCGCGGTCGTATGTATGCCTTGTAGACGCCCAGCTTCGCACGCAAGGGGAGGCGGGACGACAGAACCGGACGCAGAAGGGCTCGAGCGGCTCGTGTTTGGCCAACAATGTTCTTAACATGAGGGGCCATTGTAAGACGACGGTCTATGGTCACGCCTAGGTATTTTAACGTGGGAGACCAGTCGACGTGGCTTCCGAGCATGGTGAGAGGCGAGGGTAATCTCCTTCCACCCAAGGAGATCGCCTGGGTCTTCGACACGTTGACCGTCAGTCTCCAGTCTTCCAACCAGGGCGGGAGTGCATCCAATGCACGCTGCATCTTTACTGCCGCGTGTTTGGGGTTGAGAGAGGTAGTAATAAAAGCGGCATCATCAGCGTACAGTGCCAACATGGCGCCTCCAGCTACAGGGATGTCATCTGTGTATCTGCTGTAACAGATGGGAGACAGACAACTTCCCTGGGGCACGCCAGCCTGGACAGGGCGTTCCGTAGACAGGACACCATCGACTGCCACGTGAAAGCGACGGTCCTGGAGAAAGGTGGCCACAGTCTTAACTACTCGACGGGGAGTAGTAGACGTGGCCAGCTTGTAAATCAGGCCGGAGTGCCACACGCGATCAAAAGCCTTCTCCATGTCGAGGAGCACCGCGACGGCACTCTCCCTCTTGTTGAGGGCGACAGTCGCGTGGTGCAGAACTCTCACGAGCTGGTGTGTCGTGGAGTGCTCGGCACGGAAGCCGAACTGTTCATCGCGTGGCTGAATGTGAGGCACCAGGTGCAGCAGCAGAAGCTTCTCGAACACCTTCGAGATGGTCGACAGCAGCGTGATAGGCCTATAGCTTTCGGGTTTCAGTATATTTTTCCCGGGTTTTGGCGGCATGATGACTCGGCCGAGTCTCCACGACGCAGGAAAGTGGCTTGTGCGGAGAATACCGTTGAATAACGGCGTCAACGTGGCGATTGTTCGCGGGGGTAAGTGACGCAGGGCTTCATTCGGTATCTGGTCGGGGCCAGGAGCTTTCCGTAGTGGGGTGCGGCGAATCGTTCGCTGCACTTGTCCCGGGGAAAACACTACTGGATCTTCCGTGGGTGCTATTGGCGCTTGGAAGTAAAATTCCAAATGCTGCTGGATAGCTACTACGTGATGCATGTTGGAAGCTGGGTTTGGCTGGAATTGACTCTCCAGGTGGTTGGCAAATATCTCCGCTCGGTCCTCGGCACGGTAACGTGGGGTTCCGTCGCCGGCCAAGAGGGGCCTAATCGGAGATGGTTTCCCGGAGAGCTGGCGGCAAAGGCGGTGAATACCGGACCAGTCGTCTCCAGCTCGCTCTATGGTGCGTTGCCACGATTCGGTTGCAGCCGTCTCTAGCGCAGCCGAGATCTTCGCAGCCAGAGCGTTGAGCTGGGATTTCATAATCGGGCATCGGTTTCGCTGCCAATTTCGTCTCAGCTTCCTTTTTCTCTCGATCATCGCCAGGATGTTCGCTGGGGTTTGTGGTGGTCTCCGTGCTGATGCAGCATCTAGCCTTGACTCTCAAACGTTGATGACAGCACTGAGGTCTTCTGCGAGCATATCGACGTCAGCGTGGGACTTAATACGGCGATAAGGCGAGTTCTCTACCATGTAGTCGGCAAAGGCTCGCCAGTCCTGGCGGTATCGAGGGGGCTTTAAGGCTGTTCGGGCTGGCACATTTGAGAGTGAAAGTAGGACAGCTTGGTGGTCCGAGAGGAGGTGGTCGTCCAGGACATCAATTGACGACGCGGTCGGAAACCCACAAATAATCGACAGGTCGATGACATCCGGTGAGAAGGCTGCCTGGTACGGGTAGTGCGTCGGGACCTCTGGTCCAAGCACCTCGTATCCGTGGCGGTCTGCATGATCCAACAGGCGGCGGCCGCTTGGGCAGATTGTGGTTGAGTTCCACGCCGTATGTTTTGCATTGAAGTCGCCCGCGATTACGGTTGCGACCGGTGAGTCCAGCAGGATGTGGACATCAGCCACGGCAAACCGAACCGCAGGCGGCCTGTAAAAGGCGTACAAACGTGTGGGCTGGTTCTCAATGCAGACCTCCACGCCGAGGGCATACGACGACTGCAGAGTAGGTACTGGCAGCGGTTGGTGGACGATCCTTCTCTTCACTAGAACTGCTAATCCCCTATACGCAGTTCCATATGGGGAGATGTGGTCCTCTCGGTATACATGGTACCCTGACATTTTCAGTCTTGTGCTGGGCTTGAGGTGCGTCTCGTTGATGAGAGCAAAAGCCTGACCGACCGAAACGACTTCAAAAGCCTGACCTTTAGGGGAGACAGTCCGTCGGCGTTCCAATAGACAATGCGTAGGGGACTACCGGCCATACGCGCAAAGATCCCCTACGCACTTAAGGATGAGAGGGACTGGATCCCGCCCCTCCTGAATGGCTACGAGCACTTGATTAAGTACTCCGATAGACAGGGTAACAACTGGGTCTACTTTTAACTTTGCCGAAGAGGCATCCCGCTTCGCCGTTTTGCAGTAGACGATTTCGGTTTGCTGTCTGGTTGTGCTGTCGCCGCAACCTTCTTGCTCCGGGGTTTCCGATGTCTTTTCTTCTTGCTGCCTTTCCTGGCCTGGGCTGGGTTGGCAGCAGCCATCAAAGAGCCGGGAGCATTTACTTCGGCGTAATTTGTGGCGGTTTCGAGTTTGGTGTTGGAATAGGTAGCGGTACGGGCAACTGTGCCGGCCTTCTTGTTCCGCGCTTCCTTGCGGAACACCGGGCAAGTTGTGTTGTTCGCAGTGTGAGGCCCACCGCAATTCGCGCAAGTCGGTGGAGTCTCGAGAGGCCGTGGGCAGTCCCGTGCAATATGCTCCTCACCACAACGAACACAGGCGGGCGGCCTGTGGCAATTGTGGGAGGAGTGTCGAAATTGTTGGCAGCGATGGCATTGTGCTGGGCCTCGTTTACCGCGCCATGCCTCAATCTTTACACCGGGCATACAGATCAGCTCTGTCACATCGTATATGCCCGGTGTAAGATCTGGGGTGCGCTGGAGTTGCACGAAGAATAGGCACCCGGGACGACCCGGCCTAGCCCGGATTGCACGGACATACTCGGGCACGTATCCAAGGTCTTGCAGCTCTTGTTGGATATCCTCTGGAGCAGTATTTGCTGGAAGCCCGCGGATAGCTACTTTTAAGCTTCGTTCCGCAGGTAGGGAGTAGGAGAACCAAGATAGGTTGGTCTCCTTCTCCAACCTGGTAAGATACCGCTGGGTGATACGGTATTCATCCTCGGTCTTAGGCATAAAGCGGACACCTTTCCCAAAAGGTCGTCCGTTGGGTGCATGGTGGAGCAGCTTTTTCAGCTCCCTAAAGTGCACCGGCCATTCCGGCAATACCTCCACCACTAGTGGCGGGTATTTCGTAGTGGCTTTTGGGGCTGAAGCAGCCAGCGTAGCTGTCTTAGGGAGCACTCCACAAAAATTAAAATTATACATGGTAAGGTCATTCCCTTATGGACAATTTTGATAGCGCGATTTAGAAAATAGTGAGGTGATATCTAGGAAACATTACTAACACTAAATGCTATGTTTACATAATGATACAATAATGTTAAAATTAGGTCTGTTATAGTAGCTATATTATTTACGTATTCATATTTTTTACTAACAGTTTGTCTCGTCGGGGACCGCTCACCTAACCATCATAACCTAATCGTGCGTCAGTCTCTGTTTAGGTACAGAGCGGTCCCCGACGAGACCAACTGTTAGTTAAAAATATGAATACGTAAATAATATAGCTACCTATAATAATAATAAATGTTCAATACTTAGCGTAGATAGGTCATAATATAATAGTTATTTTTTTTAATTTTTACAGGTTTTGTTATTGTTCTTTAGTTGTGAGTCGGGGGTTTTTTAAATTTTTACATAAATCTCTTTACAGCTGGCAGCAGTTCTATTTTTAAAGTTCATTCCGGCCCTTAGGTGGGAAGTAATTTGTATGAGTTTTTCCCTCTCTAGGGAGGGAAACAGTATTTTCCACCCAATAATCAGAACAAGAAAACACTACTTTAAGAGTATGAGAAATGAAAAAGTGAATTTCAATATCTGGTTGACGTCATGACTTTCGCACCAAACAAGGGTTCGGAATTATGAAGGAATGAAAGAATAAAATTATATTGGAAACCAGTATGAGCTAAAGCCGAAAATATCAGCTATACTCATTGAGTAATATTAACTCAATGGCTATACTGTATTTATTTAGCCGTGAGACAAAACATAAACAAAGAAAACAGTAGCTGTCGAACTAGATTAGCTGAGTGGGGCGACAAATGTATTGTGTATTTAGTAGACAAATTGTGAAACTAAGACTAATTAGACATCTTCGACATGCCGTCAATATTTAGTTTAGTTTAAGAAGTAATAAAAATGTAAAAAAATAAGTAATAAAATGTTGTTTACATTTTGTCTCACGTCCATGTAAATACGGTATAGTTAGTAAAATATCCCTGTAAAGGTAAACATAATATAGACGCATTTCGCTATGAGGTTACCTGATGAACATCCTGTTTGTTCCGACACAAAAATAAGTGCTAAGTCAACATGATATGAACAAAGTATTCCTTATATTCTCTTTCTCTCCCCTCTTACGTGTCCCATACTCGAGTGAATCCTCACAATGACATAATAAATATTGTAAAACGTTCGCGGCTGCTTGACTATGAATAGGGATTCGTTTGGAGTTTTAACTTTGAATAATGCTAGGGGAGCGAGTATTGAAATGGTAGACAGCATTTTTGTAAAAAGAATAATAGACTAATTGTCTATCTTATATGCAATATTAGATAGTCTATCTTATGCAAAAGGGCATATACAGTTTTATCCTGGCCAAAATAGGTGCCACGTATTTCATACTATTTGCTAACTATTTCAAGATTTTCGGTGAAAAATTAGTATTTAAAAGAGTATTGTTATTGGCGATACAAATAGTAGGTACCTACTTTGAATTATGATTTCAACAACGTATTTTCGAGGTTTCACGTCTGCCAGGCATCCCGTGATGACGTTTTTAGGGTTTCATACCAAAAGAGTAAAAAACAGAACTCTATTATGATGCTTTGCCGACCGTCTGTCTGTCTATTTGACTGACTGTCTGTCTATGTGTCTGTCTGCCGTCGTGAGGCTGTATCTCAGGAACCGTGATAGCTAGATAATAAAAATTTTCACAGATGATGTAGGTATTTCTGTTGTAGCCACAAATCTGAAAGAAAAGTGGGATTAAGGAGGGCTCTCATACAACAAATGTTCTTTTTGCCTTTTTTTGGTACGAAACTCTTTATGCGTGAGTCCGACTGGCACTTGGCTGGGATTTTTCTTAGAATAACGATTTAGTTAATAATTTTTAAATGAAGCTCTTTTCGTAATCCGTTCACAAGTAGATATTTATACATATACAAATATATTCTTATCTTAAAATATTAAATACAAAATACTTACAGAGATAATATCCGAACCCGTTATTATACAACACTTAAGCCTAAGGCAAGAACCCATATTCCCCGGGATTACTACCGCCCACCGGATGTGACGCACAAAAACCTCACATTAGTGTATAATGTGACGTATCATTGGCACATTAGTGGCCACATCGGCATCCTATATTGAGAAACACATTTATCACAGAGGGCGGTGATTAGTGGGGGGACATCGGTTTGGTACTTACAGAGAAAATATGAAGGTTTCTTTTTAATATTTGTAGAGTGTGTGAGTGAGCTTAGCGCCTCTGGTGTTGCAAACGTTCGTAGCTTAGAGCATATATTAGAAGGTACCTTCTAAAATATAAAAACTCTAAGGTCCTAAGGTTCCACTTTCCATCAGTTGATGTATGTTTGTCTGCTGCCATAGTAGATTTCAGCAGACGACTCATGTAATGAGATGGAAATCGGACGCGGAGGTACAACCTTCCACATGTTATCTGCGATAGGTGCTATGGCAAAGATTACATTTTTATGATGACTTTGGTCCTTGGTAAAAGAATAATCCCTACTTATAATGCGAAAGTATTGTTACGCTTTCACGAATGAACCAATAAACGATTTTGACGTAAATTGGTATAGAGATTATACAGGGTCTGTCGTAATGAATGGATAACCCGTAACCTGGAGTTGGTACGGATGTGGAACTGTAAGAAAATCGAATCTTCTTGCCAGGTTTCTCAACTATATGAAAATGGCGTAGACTTTTATACTTTTTCACAAATTTCCCCGATTTTTTTATTCATTCCGTGGCCATTTCATCAAATTTAGGTATTCCTGTGTTATTTTTTTAGTATTACACTCCTCATGGCGTGTATTATTTAATTTTAGTACAATTTTAGATGTTCTCAACTTTGAACATGTTCAAAATCGTTATTTTAAGTTTTTATTTTAATTATTTTTTTCTCAATGTCACGTTTTGATCTCTTACTGTAAAAAAAAAAGTATGGCGCTATAGCTGCCCATGATCTTAATAAATTGTCTAGTATGTGTAGATTCTAAAAAGGTACAATAATGTGTACTTTACAAGCAATACTAAGTTACAGGAGCAAGATCAAATATCAAGGTCAGAATTTTAATTTTTCAAGTAAGGATATTAGACGGTTATAAAACTTCGTCATAATGGTTTTATTCTACCAAGATACTTTACAAAACACTATCAGGCCACTAATAACGATATTTAGAAGATAACCAGGTTGTTTTTAGTAAAAAAAATGTTTATAACTAAATACTCGAAGTGTCCTCCGCCGGCAGCAATAAGTAGACATGCTCTACATCGCCTAATAAAAGATATTTTCCGGCGCGCATAACCGGCTTCTTCAATTTTTCTTGCTGCTAGTTGAATGCGAGAAGCGTTCATGACCCCGCGGACTCAGTGTTCTGTAAACGATCACTGCAGTAAGCAACTTTCACTATGGCCAGTCCTTGGATGGGTGACCATCCATGTGACCACTTTGTAACATTTTTTTGAGTGTTTCCGTGCTTCGGCACGTTAAGTCGTTGGTCCCGGTTGCCAGTAAAATGGCAATCGTTAAGTCAAGTTGAAGGTCTTTATAGCTTGAAATTTTCAACAGCGGGTAGTCACAACATGCGCCTGTCCATCTCAACACGGCAATACGGCTCACCGCCTATTATGTGGGACATATTCTAAAAAAAAGGTGAAATGTGGGCATTTAATATGCCTCTGCCTACCCCTTAGGAGATAAAGGCGTGCCCATATGTATGTATTTGAATGCGCGCACGCAATTTATGGACTGGCATTATTAACGGACATATCATTGGTCCATTTGAGTTGCCGGAAATATTAAATGCGGATATGTATTTGCATTTTTTAGTAAATACTTTACCTGGATTACTTTTAGGAGATAAAAATGAGATGTGGCTACAAAATGGTGGGTACCCAGCTGTTCGTGTAAGGGAAAACTTAAATAATACGTATCCAGGTAGATGGATAGGGCGATTGGGTCCAATTTTATGGCCGCTAGTCCTTAACCCGTTGGGCTTTTTTTACTTGGGCTGTATTAAAGAAAAAGCGTACAGCGCAGCAATAAGTTCTGTGGAAGAATTGCGTGCGCGCCATTGACGTGTGCGCGCATTCAAGTAGCAGCAAGAAAATTGAAGAAGCCGGTTATGCGCGCCGGATTTAAAGATCTTTTATTAGGCGATGAGCATGTATTGCTGCCGGCGGAGGACATTTCAAGCATTTAGTTTAAGTTTTTAATTTTTTTTTTACTGAGAACAACCTGGTTATCTTCTAAATATCCTTATTAATAGCCCGATAGTGTTTGTGTACAGTATCTTGGTAGAATAAAACCATTATGACGAAGTTTTATAACCGTCTAATAACCTTAATTGAAAAATTAAAATTCTGACCTCGATATTTGATCTCGCTCCTGTAACTTAGTACCTATTGCTTGTAAAGTACACATTCTTATACCTTTTTAGAATCTACACATACTAGACAATTTATTAAGATTATGGGCAGCTATAGCGCCATACTTTTTTTTTCACAGTAAGAGATCAAAACTTGACATTGACAAAAAAAAATAATTAAAAAAAAACTTAAAATAACGATTTTGAACATGTTCAAAGTTGAGAACATCTAAAATTGTACTAAAATTAAATAATACACGCCACGAGGAGTGTAATACTAAAAAAATAACACAGGAATATCTAAATTTGATGAAATGGCCACGGAATGAATAAAAAAATCGGGAAAATTTATGAAAAAGTATAAAAGTCTACGCCATTTTCATATAGTTGAGAAACCTGGCAAGAAGATTCGATTTTCTTACAGTTCCACAGTCGTACCAACTCCAGGTTACAGGTTATCCATTCATTACGACAGACCCTGTATAGAGCTTGAGAATTAGGCTACGTTTTAGGAAACCTAGCCTGACAGGCGGAGCGGGGCGTTAGCTACTTTTAGATATTAAACACACAGGCATTCAACATTTCACGTATAGTTCTACTATGGAATATATTATATAATCTGTGGTTCTACTAAGCTAAATTCCAAATGAAAACGCGAAATATTAAACACACAAGCATTTTAGTTTTCCGCGTATAGTTATAAAGCTACACTCGAAATAAAAACACGAATAGGAAATCACACAAAAACGTATTACCAAGAAATGTAGGCACATTTTCAGTAATAAAGCAATAAATCACACTTAACCCACAACCCTATATAGAAGTCTAAAGCTTAACCATAAACATATTTACGCTCACACTCGCAGTATAATTTCCCTACAATACGTACAAATTGAAAAGGTTTTTATTGACAAATTATTTTGGTACACGGCAAAGAAATATTCACCAGCAATTTATCTGGTACCTATAGTAACATTTCATTCGAAGAAATCCACAGTAAAGTTTATTTCCATTGAGAAGGAGTTTGAATAAATCACTTGGGAGTAATGGAAGACATATACAATTTTATTTCAATGCTTTAATCACAATATACTGTATTTATTTGGCCGTGAGATAAAACATAAACAAAGAAAACAGTAGTTGTCAAACTTTTTTATCTGAGTGGGGCGACAAATATATTGCGTGTTTAATGGATGAAAATTAATGTTAAAGTAAAATAAGGCTAAGTAGGCATTTTCAACATGCCGTCTGTAGGTATTTAGTTTAGTGTGAAAAGGCGCGCGTTGCTCTGTGGAGTGAAAGTAATAAAAATGTTAAAAAGTAATAAAATGTTGTTTTTTCTCACATTTTTTCTCACGGCCTAGTTAATTCGGTCTAAAGTCTGCTATTGCATTTGCGTCAGATCAAAATCGTAATCGTAGTTCAATTGCTACGAAAACTGTCAAGTCGTACCGTAGCCGACGCGTAGGCTTTATATTGAGCTACTATTGAAATATTACGCTTTAGCCCCTGATCTATAGATCACTAAGTAAGGGGAGGTTTGGATTGGAGGAATGGCCGCAGATAAATTCCTAAAATTTGTTTATAACTCATGTCTTTTTTTTTTTTTTTTTTTTGATGTGATTGAAAATCCTCGTAGGATGCTATGCCGGACTCTTACCGACTAAAAACCCTCACGTAACGCCCAACAGCCTATGGTTGAGAGCCCCGGGTAAGCCCTCAGGAAGGATGTCCCGTGACTCCCAACAGACCTACGGCCGCCAATGCGGCCTGTCCCAGGGGGGTGGTTCGGGTGCAATCCCGCGTCTATGGGGGGTTTCGGGTGTGACCCGCTTCTAAGGGGGGGCGTGCGTGAGTTGCTCACGTCACGCTGCCGTCATGGGTCATAACTCATGTCTTATCTATAAAACTGGTAAGTTTGTACGTAGTTTCTTTGACTTAATGATTCAACAACGTGAAATGTAAAGGAAATTCATTTAATATCACATTTTCTGTACATGAGCAAACTTTTTGAATAACAGCCATTTAAACTTATAATGATGCTTTCAAACAAGCTGATAAAACCGATGTGTTCGCGAAAATTTCCGAGTAAATTTCTTACTTAAACAATGCGTGGAACATTCTCGCGTAGGTTACTTTCATGTAGGTACAGTCAACAAAGCAAAAAGACACAGATTCCCGCAGGAAGGGTTCCGTACCAAAAAAACACCAAATAACTTACGTTAGTTATACCGGAAATCCGGTTATTCCTTTGTGTACGGAACCCTGATAAGGTGCCACGGACGCTACAAGGACTGATTAGGAGAGGCCCAGGTCCTACGTTTAGCTGTAGACTGCCATAGGCTGATTTTATTGATTGATTGAAATGACGTCACCCGCCTGATGGCAAGCAATGACGACTTCAAGCGAATAATTGAGGTCCACTTTCACTGTCCTCAAGACTACTTAGAATGGCCCTCAAGTTGATTCATATTTCACAAAAACTTCTCAAATATAAGGCACACAAGTATTCGTCACATTTATTTTCCACAAATACATTTATATTAATTTTTTCATTATTTTCAGTGACTATACCTAACTTTCGTGTCGTGTTTGCATTCACTTTCAAAACTTTTACATTAATAGCTTCCGTCACGTTGTTCGCCATTTCAAAGACAAAGTCGTGTTAATTTATTTCAATTAAAATCGCTGCTATTTCGTTTTGAAAGTGACAACGAATACGATAAGATTAAACAATGAAATACAAGAATATATCTTCACTATAAATAATAATTACTGTTCTTACTATTATTTTAGAGTGGTAAGATAGGTTTGTTCGATAAACTCTTTGAAGTCTGAAACTACTGATCTGATTTTAACAATTCTATCGCAATTAGCAAGCCTAATCAATTCGAAGTAACATTATAGACTATGTGTAACTACGCAAAGGAGCCGAGCGTTAATATTTAAGTGACAACTTACAAACCTTTATTATTATTATGAACCTCTCCCAGCGATAAAGACTGCAGAACCATTTCAACAAGATGTTCTAAAAGAAATCCGCATCAAACTACAACAAAAGTTTAGTTTGAGAGTAGCCTGAAGTTTGGTGCGAGTAATTAATTGTAGTTTTTGTGTTACTTTACAAAAGTTTCCCTCACTTAAATAGGTACGCGTCTAACTTAACTACTTTGTTTCCCAACAAGTTGATAAACGAGCTTGACTGAAAGTTCTGTTCCGGGAATATTGTCTGGATTCATTCAATTGTAGTTTTGATACTAAGTTTTTTTTACAATCTTATTACAAGTAAATTATGTTGCCAGTTAAATGGCGGCCGTTAAGCCAAGTTAAAGGCCTTTATGGGCGGCCTGAAAAAAATGTTGCAGCGGCAGTCATAAGCTGCGTCTGTCCATATCAACACGGCAATAACCAATACGTCTCACCACGGGACAAACTCTAAAAGGTGAAATGTGGACGTATAATATGCCTCTTCATGTCTTTAAAGTCAAGTTACCAGTACTAACCACTTAGGTGCTCATACATTACGAAGAAATTTTTGATGCATGTGTCAAAACTTCATAGACGTGCACGAGTCAAAATTTACGTACCTACTCGTAGAAAAAAGTAAATTCTCATAGGGCATAATGACGTAATGTGTACATGGAGCAAATATATGACAATTTGTAAGTTAAAATGTTATTTTATACTCTTTAATTCAACTTTTAGAATGACACCAGTGTAATGTAAAACGAATCAAGCTCATTCGTTTGATTTTATATATATGTATCTACTATCTACCTACTTAATTAAATGTACATGATCCTACAGAAATCTGCTTCCGTGCTTTTACCCATACCAATTTCTAATAACGCTGGAGCCTCGGGTTGTTATCTTAACTAAACAACATTGTAGTTGAAAACAATTGTTTCTCAAGTAAATTCAAACAAGACTATTGAAATATCGATTTGGCGAGAAACTTGCTGCACTGCCAAAACCCAAAACCATCAAACTGTATTCACAACAAAATAAACAAACTGTTATTTTCTACAATCGATCTGTGCCTCTAATTCTATTAAGGATTTTAGTCACTGTAATGCTACTGTTAATCTAAAAAATAATTTTAAAGCGAAAATGGTAAGATGACATTTATCTACTTCGATAATCAATTAGTCGGTAAGTACTTCAATCAACCATAATACAACAATTGTGAATTTCGGCACATTTCAGTTCCACAGCGTCAGTCTCATAATATATAAATGTACTCTGTGAGCGTCAGTCAGCAGTTATGTACTCGTAACATGCATTAGTTTTATTGGATTGCTGCGAGGCTCGCCCCAAACGGTATAATGTGGCACTGTCAAGCTGGAGTTGAATTAAATAGACATTTATTTAATTCAACTCCAGCTTGACAGTTTATTTAGCAATTTATTTTACTATTGAAATCGTTTTCAATTCAATTCAAATCAGTCTATGGCAGTCGACTGCTGGACGTAGTCCTCTCCCAACCCAAATTACTCGATACCTGGGATCTTCTTTAGATCGTCGGTCCATCTGGGGCACTTGCGGGGGGTCGTCCTACGCCATGTGTAGATACCTACTCAGTGAAATCTTATCAAATAAAAATGCAACTGTATTGATCTTATTGACATAAGTTCCATTTCAAGACTTTTTTGCCAACCCTGCATAAAAACACGTTGCCAAAGCCGCCACTTTAAAAAAAGCAAAAATAACATAAGTTCTCACAACATTCTGCTACATATTTATAATTGCGGTTATGCTGTGAACCCTCGGTGTATCCACATCACAGACTGCATAACATTTTCACCTGACAACAGACATCATACCGCTCTTAAAGGAGATTTTCAACGCCATGTCATTTTTCCCCGTAGGTTTTTTTGCTTGGATTATTCACATTCTTCCACCTTCGCACGTATTTAAGGATGGCTTTTCAAGACTGTCTACTAAAACATTTTTAATTAAATTTTCCTTCATAAAGTGCCTAGGTACCTTAACATGTGTACTAATCCCCCGTAAAAGGGCTCACGTTCCCTCACTACGGATCTCTAGAAATATAATTCTAGTTGAGAGGCTCTTTCAATTTAATTAAAAATACTTTTCTCGTTATGGCGGTGGGCTCATGGTTTATGCATTTCCTTTTAAAACAGTTTTCCTACGTTTTATTAAATGGTGTTATGTTGATGTAATCTGTGTCTGAACTATGAAAGTTTAAGTAGTTTTTTTAAGGGTTTCGCATCCAAAGGGTAAAAACGGGGGACCCCATTAATGAGACTTCGCGGTCTGTCTATCTATCTGTCTGTGTGTTGGTCACGAGGCTGTATCTCAGGAACCGTGATAGCTAGAGAGCTCTAATTTTCAGATAATGTATTTCTGTAGCCGCTATAACCTAAAATAAAAAAGGAGGATTAAGGGGGACTCGATCCCCTTTTTGCCATTTTTTGGTACGGAACCCTCTGTGCGCGAGTCCCACTAGCACTTGGCAGGTTCTTTTATCAGCATGCCATGCCGTACCCGCGCGTTTTTTCGTGAATGTATCTAACCTTGAAGGGTGGGGGGTGACCGAGAGTTAGGTACAGAATTTACAGAATGGATGGATTAATGATGTTACTAGTTAGTAGACTTACACTTCTGCTACCAGTTACTTTGTAGGAGTGTAGGTACGTATTAGATTGAAGTGTACCTACCCATACCTAACGATGTGCTATGCATCTCCTTTACCTCTTGTGGAGCTCTTTTGCACACATCACTCCATCACAAAACAAGGAGCCAAAATACCACGCAACTCACTGCGGACCGTAGGCAGTTTATAGGGCAACGTGTGGTTTAGACGGTAGGTCCAAAACAGCATCCAGGAGGATTATTACACGTAGGTCTGTATCAAATTCGTCTATGCCAGGCATTTTTTTTTTTTTTTTTTTTTAATTATGCCTGGTCTTACCATCTCTTGTGCCCTTAGCCCTTACATAAGTGGCATGGCAGCCCAACTTGTCCATTTGAGTTTGTGAATGGTCTTGAGTTGTGTGACTTAGGTAAATCTATGCTAAATCATATTATTTTATCCTTAATATTGTACTTGAAATAGCTGAATTGTTTATTTTTCTCAGGAATTACCTCGGTACCTATGGGCATCGACTAAATAATAGTTACTACGTAAGTAGGTATGGGTTGGAATTCAACAATTCTTTGAGTTTTATTGCCCACTAGCTGAGCCCGCAACTTCGTTTACGTCACATAAGGTGTATGAAAGGAAAGGTATTTCTTCATCAGAGTCATCAAGCAGCGTCTGAAACTGCCCTGTTTGCTTAATCATAAAAGAGCTTAATGATTAAGTCTATTTTAAAACAATTCAGTCCGCGCCGAAGGCGCGGACTGAATTGTTTAATAATAGTCTTAATCATTAAGCTCTTTTATGATTAAGCCAACACGCCAGTTTAGGATCACTCGCATTCAAAGAAACCCCTACAATTAAAATTTTCAAAATATCTAATTCTTAAAAGTGTTATAACTCTTTTATTTCTAAACCGATTTACATAAAACAAACGCTAAATGTTAACTGGAGCAAACCTCAACACAATAAAAAAAACCGCATTGCAGTCGGTTGAGCGGTTGCTGAGATTAGCGTGCACAACCGTACAGACAAACAGATATACAGACATACAGACATACAGACAAACAGACAAAAATTCTAAAAATCATTGTTTTGGGTTCTATTGCGTTCATAAAGCCCCCCTATAATATTTTTTCTTATTTATCTTCCATGTACAGACAGCGACCTGTTACGATTTTATTATATGTATTGATGATTGATGATATTGATTTACTGAGGAAATTAAAAATTCACACAATGCCTTACAACAGTCTATGACCCGGAGTCCCGGGTAAGCCCTCGGAAGGATGTCCCAGGATTCACGGCATACTTTGGCCTACCACCGCGACCTCGCCTAAATGGTTAATTTATTTTGTTCAAACCAGTTCAAACATTTTTAAATTTTGTTCCCTTACGCCATCTACAAGATTTATATGTAACTACTAATTAAACCAATTGCCTAGTTAGTTAAAAGGTCCATGGATAGAGGGCGCAAACATACGAAACGTTGGTTACAAGTTCTGCCATGAGATGTCACTATCGATAAATTATTTTTTATGTGCGAACAATGTACTCCAATTTTGTATAGGTGCGTACAGCTTGGCAAAAAAGAGAAGAAAATAATGAAGGAGCCACTGTGCTGTTCATATGGCAACCCGTTCAAAAGAACCACTAATCAAGTTGTATACCGTCATTGACTGATACATATGTGACGTTATTGGCAGCTTTTTGACAATGTAGCCAGTCAGCAACATAGTTTCGTTTCTAGACTTTCTAGACTTTTTTGCCAAGCTGTACAGTCGCCCTCGTTTTTAGTTGAAAACATCCAAATCTCCATCTCTTTTCCGATCCTGAACAACGCGTGCCGGGCAGAGAAGCCACTCATACACAGTGGAGAGAATTTTCGCCAGAACCGAGCGTTTCAAAAGATCGTTCCTCTGTCGATCTATAAAAACGTGGAACGACCACTGTCGAAAGTCTTAAGGACTGTGAGACTGGCCCCCAATCGCTAGATGCGCCACGGCTTACCATTAGGCTGGTGGCGACGTCAATTTGGCGAGCTCAATATAAAAAAATAGATTATCGTTACTTGCGTTTAGCTTCATACGGGGTCTACGTTGTATAGCGGTTATGGAAATTTGGATGTGTTCAGCTACATTTGAGGGCGACTGTACAAATCCATAATACAAACATGGCATTAGGCCAAATTTTCTGCCAATTTTAAAAGATAGAACTACAAATATTCAAATGTATGTAAGCTACTCACTGATCTGTATTATAGCTACTCAAATGTACTTCCTGGTGTGCAATAAAGAGTTTTTATGTTATGTTAATATTCATGTCTATTTTTAGGACACTTTAAGAGGAACAACTTCGTTATTGCTGCTCTGCTGCTATTCGTCGTAGCGAGATAGCCTTCCTCAGCACCTAAATATGCTATCGATTCTATCGTACTCCATAATTCCAACTCGTACTTCTTGAAATAATTTTCAAGTTTCAAACAAACAAACCAAATAATACTTATAAATTTTTATTTTATATTAGTCACAATATATCAATATTGCTTTCATAAAATTCAGTATATTATAAACCTAACAATACACTTAAAAATATTTTTCCAACGGTTCCCCCAAGATCAGTTCCAGTTTTCTAATGGCGTCCTTGGTAGCATTCTCTATCCTGGAATCGCCGTCTTCCAGTAGTTCAGCCAAGAATGGTACACTCTCGGCCAAAAGAGGCAGCCAACTGGTTCCTAGTTGTGTTGCCATGGCGACAAGGCAGTCCAGAGATATTAATCTGTGAAAAATAGAAACGATTAGAGATTTTCCTTGAAAGATTTTTTCTTTCCTTCGACAGAAAGGACCTTAATTTAGTACTATCAAAAGAAAAACGTACATCGCAAACGCCACGAAATATGTATACTTTAGGTTACGTCCGCACAGGCAGGCGGCTTGCTTGGCGCCTAGCGCCTAGTGGCTTGCATCCTGGCTACTTGCTAGGATACACGGTGGCCGCACTAAGGTGGTTTGCGTGGTGGGTCGCTAGGTGCTTTGGTCATTTGCTTATCGGCACGTTGAAGAGATTTCACTTTCAAAAAAAGATATATACTGCTCTATATTGGGTTCATACATATGATCACGCCTTTTATCCACGAAGGGGTAGACAGAGGCATTTTAGATGCCCACATTTCACCTTTGAGATTTTGTTCCACGTAATAGGTGGTGAGCCGTATTGCCATGTTGATATGGACAGGCGCAGGCAAGGACTGCCAGCAGTGCCAGCTGTTAAAAATTTTCAAGCCGCCTAAAAAGGCCCTCAACTTGGCTTAGGTACTGCCTCGACTGCTATTTTACTGGCAACCGGGACCAAGGACTTTTCGAAGCACGGAAAATAAATGTCACACAGTGGTCACGAGACGGTCACCCATCCATGAACGGCCACAGTAACCCCCAGTTTCTGAAAGGCTGATCAACGCAAAAATTAACTAATCGGCTGTTAAAGGCGGATCCCCACCAGACGATCCAAAATGGATCGCCAATTGCTGCGATCCACGATCCGGGAGCATGAGGCATGGATCATGTAGCCTGACGAAGAAAACTTTTCTTGCGATCCCGCCGCGTTGCACCGACACGCTCTACACTGATCCGCCTAAGTATAGTACAGTTGAACTTTCGGTCGCTATGGAGTCACATGTGCAGCACTACATGATCCATGCCTCATGCTCCCGGATCGTGGATCGCAGGAATTGGCGATCCATTTTGGATCGTCCGGTGGGGATCCGCCCTTAAAAGCCGATTAGTTAATTTTAGCGTTGATCAGCCTTTCGGAAACTGGGGGTGAATGTTGCTTACTACAGTGATCGTTTACACAACACTGAGTCCGCGGGGCCACGAGCGCTTCATATTGGGTTCATGACATAAATAAGACACGGTCAAGTCATGGGGATTTTTTTGTTCTATATAAGCAATTGCATAATTTTTACTAAAAAATTACGAAGATTTGCGTATGGCCAGAGACACATTTGACCTACTTCTCAGTAAAGTTAAAGGAAAATTAACTCATTCGGATACTCATCTATTTATGACTACCTAGCTGTGTCCGCGACTTCGTCCGCGTAGAATGTAATGAAAAAATTTAGTTTATTTAGTTTTTTTTCTAAAATAAAAGAATTTTTCTAAAATAAAAGTAGCCTAAGTCACTACTTATTACATAAGCTATCTGCCAGTGAAAGTCTCGTCCAAATCGGTCCAGCCGTTCCAGAGATTAGCCGGAGGCCTGAACAAACAGACAGACAAAAATTTTAAAAGTATATATTTTGGTATGTGTACCGTAATACATTCATATGCATGCAGTAGAAAGCGGTTATTTTAATATTACAAACAGACACTCCAATTGAATTTATTTGTATGTATGGATGCGATCAATATTTCGTATATTTTTTTCTTCAAAATGCCTCGCGCCTGGCGACAAAAAACCAACATGTTTGTTTACTTGGATACACGCTAAGCTACTCGCTAGGCTATGTCCGTTTTACTAAGCGACTCGCTAGGTGACTCGCTAGGCGCTAGGCACCAAGCCTGTGCGGACGTAACCTTAGAAAGAAAAGGCTTCATGCAGTATTTAGTAGCAAGCAAACAAAATGAGAAACTTTTTTTTACGATATTCGATTATAAAAGTACCTATAGTCATAGTTAGAAAATTGATAATTTTAGTTCTGGGTCATATTCGGACGCTTCCAGAGCGCTATGGTTCATCCAGTTTAGATGCAATTTCATAATACTTGTTTAAATAGAGGGACCTTGTTTGGACCCCGTACATTTTACTGTAAATACGAAAAAAATACAGTTGATAAATTTTAAAACATGTAAAAAATAATTCTCACCTAATATCCGCATCATTATGCCTTGTCTTCAACAGTATCTGATAGTTCAGCAGCTTCCACAACGAATCGTCAGCCGTCGCCACAGCAAACTGAGATATGCAAGGGATAATATACTCTGTGACCCTCGATTTAAGGCTTACAATACCTCCCAATGTATTCTCAAGTTGGTCGACAATCGGTTGCATTAGGATCTCAAATCTGTCTTTATTCACAAAGCTTTGGCTATCGTATAGAAAGACTGTTTGAAGAGTTTTAATAATATGCTTGATAAGGGTGAGGCATTTTTCTTCAGAGTTAAAGTATAGGTCCTCAGTTTTGCTATTATTGCAAGCATCTAAGAGGTCCGATGCGTTCTTGATGAACAGTCCAGCGAAAAGCACGAATAATCCTTTTAGTTTGTCAGCGATTACACAGCTTAGTCTGAAAGGAGAAAATTGTATTTAATTTTCAAAGACGATCTACGCCATTGTCAATGACCTGATCGTACCACCGAAGGAGAGGTGAATATTAACACAAATTCTGCAACATACATACAAACATACAGTCACACCTTAAGCCCCGAAGGGATAGACAGGGGCATTTTGCACGCCCGCCTTTCATCATTAGCTTTTGTCCCACGTGATAAGCCTATTGCCGTGTTGAAATGGATAAGTGCAGGTTGTGACTGTCTGCTGTTGTGCAGATAAGACCTTCAATTTGGCTTAACAATTGCCATATATTGACAACAAATTCCGTAAATAAGTATTTGCAGATCGTAAAAAAAACGACCAAACCTCTGTATAATAAGTCGGAATGCCCGTAGTAGTGCCGAAATAAACCAAACTTTAAAATAAAATGTACACTCACCTGTAGAAAGTAATCGTTTTATCTTTATGTCCATCATTAGCTCTTATCGCCCAATCATAAATCTTCAAATAGAATGGTCTGAAATTGGTCTCAGACAGTTTCAGTACCAAACTAACTAATGCATTTACAACTTCATCTTCGGCACAGTCAATAACTTCACCATCAACATCTATTTCCACAGCATCGCTTCGCAGTTGCAATGCGGTTAGGAAGAATGCTGTCAAATCGTCTCGCAAAGCTGTAAAATCTGCTGTCGTCACATTCTTAAAACTGTCAGCTAAGACAGTCATTATAGGACCGACAGCACCGAAGTCTCCCTTCTCAAGTAATAGTTGATGTGTCTGACTAATAACTGGTATTAAAACTCTTGGTGGAATTGATCCAGCTATTTTCTTCTTGATATTCAACAATTTGGCAACTATAGCAGATACTTTACTGCACTCTTGATCTTGACTCTGCCATTTTGCCAATAAAATGGAATATTCGTACAATATCTTCTGTAAATATGGACTCAAAAACAGCGGCAGACTCTCAATAATCTTCGTGATCGCTGTGACTGTACTCAAGAGAACTAATTCTGGAGTTTCAGTCTTCCGTTGCTTCTTTAAAACCTTGATAAGTGCCGGCATGTACTTCCTAAGGCTGGCCAAGGCGTGTGCTTTAAGATTGCTACACAATTCTGCCAGACATAGCACCACAGAAGCCATGACATTGCCAGATATGCTAGAATTACAAGTGTATTCTGTCACTGTCTCCAGAACCATCTTAAATTGTTCAGGGTTTTCAGAAGCAAGCATTTTGGTTAGCAATTTCAAGGATAATAAGGCTGTTTGTTGGTTTAACTCCAACTCCTGCGCAGCAATTTCGCTCAGTTGGTTGTCTTTTACTTCTATTGTCCTTACTATATCTAATAAAGGAGGCAAAAGTGAAAACAACAGCTCCTTGTCTACATCTTGGAAGAATTCCGAACTGTATTGTATTTTGGAATTAAGGAGCTCCATGGATTTTCTTCTAACAGTCTGCAATGTGTGCTTCATCAACCCTCTTACTACAGACAAGAACATAGGCGCTGATAATAAGTTGTTTGTATGGTCTAACAAGTCGTAACTGTGGTGCAACATTACACGCCAGTATTTAACAGTTTTCTCATCAGTCACTTTCGAAATTGTCTGGATAAATGTCAATATATTGATAATGAAGGACTTGTAATGAGCTTCCATGGTCTTAATATCTACTGCTTGGCTGCAGTGCTGAATAAATCTTGGCGAAGCTAAGCAGGTATTCATGAATGTAATGATGACATATTTATAATGTCGTAGCTGGATCGGAGTGTGTCCATTAACACTGAATATATCTTCAGAATTCACATCCGTTTCCATTGAATTTTCATCTTTATACAAAGGTAAAGATTTAATATAAATAACCAGTTTTATGAAGTTTTCTAGAGCAATTTCTGGTGGGAATTCCAAAAGAATGCTTTGTCCAAAATCTAATCGGTTGATAGGAGATTCTTGTTCTGCCAATGATCGATTACTTTGTTGAGGTTTGTCTTTCTTCTTGTTTTCATTGAAATGTGCGACGTGAGTTTCCAACAGCAAGGCCAGGAATACCCAAAGGAACTGTCCGGGTCCAAGTGTCTCTATCAGCTTTTGAAACAGTGGTAGCCTTCTATGTTCCGGTACATGTAAAACGACATCGGCAAAGATCCTCAAGACAGGCACAACGCGACTTTGCAGCTGTTGCAATTCCTTCTCAGAGTAATCATTAATATCTCTATCTAGGGTCACTAGAATCGGTACCAAGGTTTCTATGATTTTAGTTATAATCTGGAAGCTGTAAGCGTCATCATGCCTCAATACTGAGGATCCCATAAAAGTGAATATTTCCATAGTGTGGTGAAGGACTTGTTCCGGTAACATAAAGGCTGCATGCGATAGTAGAATCAAAGCATGATGATGTGTCTGTGGGTTCTGAGTACCTCTGATGCATTGTACAACCAATTCTACATCAAAAATGGGCTTGAGTGATTTTATTTGATCCTTATCACTTTCATTCACAAACTTCTTACAGAAGTACCAAAGCGAAGACAAAATCAGCTGTTTTGTATACTCTACGTATGATTGTTCCTCGAATCGTAAGCATTTGTTCAGTATTTGAAAAAGTAGTGTCACAAAGGAATTATCTAACTCCATTTTCTTTTTGCTTTGTACATATTCAAGGAATGCTACGCCCAGTCTCCATTCATCGGTCTCAGTCAGTTGATAAGACAGCATTGTCACAGTTTGTTTCTTTTTCCGAGGGATGTTCGAAGCAGGATCGACAGCATTCAACATACTTTGCAGAATAGGCCTGAAATGGTCGAATTTCAAATGGATCTTCTTCATGACTTTCGAAGCTACGCTTGATATAGTAGGATTATTACTAACTGCGCCTGCAGAAGCGATTAAATGTACCAATGAATTTGCTTTTTCTTCAGGCACTTTATTAAAAACATTCTCATCGATCTGTTTCATTATGAGGCTTGCAGGACTCACGTATTGTTGGTCTTCTAAAATACATGCCCTATATTCTTTCATACCCATTTCTATAGATTTCCAAATATCTTCTCTCGCGAATGTCGAAACAGTAGCTTCGTTTATGTGACTGTATACGATTTTAAACATGTTTGACTCATAGATGTCGAAATATATCTTTGAATTTGAATCACTTTCCTTGAAAGTTTTCTGCAAGCTTTTTAGTGTTTGCACGAAATGTGGGAAGGTGTTAGCGTTGCTGACTTCGCTTAAAATTTGAAGAAAAGCCGATTTAATATGCGAGGGCGTATCTGAAGAAAGTATGCCCATAAGCTTTAAAAGACAATTGCGGCTAAAAACTTTCTTTTGACTTTTTTGTGTCAATATTGTGTTCAGAACTTGTTTTATCTGATTATGATCTAGCATCAATTCTTCTTTATGTTCAATCAATTCTTCAAAGAGCTGTACGTAAAGACTTCTTTTATCAGGTTCCTCTCTGAGCAATTTACTGACAATGTCAAGAACATATTGGCGAATTACAGTAATGGGATTGTTCAGGTTAAACAAAATTGTCAAGACAACAACATCCGAATCGTAAAGCCAATTTTCACGCTCCTGAGCTGCAATGAAATTGGACAGCATTTTTAGGCTTCTAAGCTGAAGTTCTGGTCCTATAACATCCTTGGGATCAGTTGCATAAAGAATTTGTCCACAAGCGAAATTGGCAATGAACTCAAATTTCTCTTTAGGAGTTTTGAAGAACTTTTCCAATAACTTTTTAAGTAAAAGAATGTAGCTCTCACCATAAGTGGGAATAGCACAGCCAATCAAACAAATTTCGTAAAGCCTTTTTACAAGAATCGTTTCAGAAGTCTTACAAACATTACACCAAGGCTTAGTGATATCTTTGATACTCATATTGTCAATAACTCTGGAGAAAATATATTCAATAACTTGGAATAGCATCTTATTCTGACGCGATGATTTAACAAACTCAGGCATGATTTCGCTGGAAAATGTCTGAACTTCAGAGCTATGTTCGATTGATCTATGTTCAACCGATTCTAGAAGTAAATTCAATATGGCAGATACTTCTTCCACAGACGCATTCTTAGATGAACTGATTTTTAGCAGCATGTAGAAACAAACATCTAGAGTGCTACTCTTGTTTAACTGAAGTTCATCTAATATTTTATCAAAATCTATTGTACTGTCAACAAACAGTGAATCGAAAATTACTTCGCAAACTTTTTCAGGACTGTCTTTGAATGTGCCTTTAAGATTTTTCGCTTTCAATGCAAGCCCGAATTTTTTACCCCAATTAGAGTTTAATATTTGCCATGTGAGCCTTGCAGATTCTTGGTCATATGGGAAAAGAAACGGTATCAATGTTAAAACAGTTTCTTGGTTTACAGGCAAGATAGAAGTAAACTTCAGAATCGCCTTTGTCGCAATATTTCTCCATTTCTTAGAACTTTTGCCAACTATTGATACAAAAACATTTGTGGCATCCATCTGATCAAAAATTTCTTTCAGAGACTCCATTGGAATATCTAAAGCTGCATTGACCACTTCAGGATTATCATCCTTAAACCTATTTATGATAGAGTCCTTTACAAAATCTGAATCATCTGTTTTTAAAGACTCAAATTCTTTAGCAATGTATTTTACTGCTTCTGTTCTTAGTTTTGCATTCACATGGTTTAAATTCTCAAAGAGATATGTACCACCAACTTTGTGTGCAATTGCAGGTTTAAAACCTAATAATTTTGACAGCTGACTCTTTCGTTTATTTGAGTTTTTGCTATTGGAACTCATTTCTATTTTGACAACCTTATCAAAAGCTTCTGGGTACTGGCGTTCTAGAGTCTTTAAAAATTGAGCGTACCAGGTCACACTCTTGCCAGAGAAATCATCATTTTCTTCAATAATTTCAACATCACTCTCCTCATCCTGCACTGCGCTAGTGCTGATTGGCCGAAATTTGTCAAGAATACATCTGAAATAAGAAGTTAATCATTTTAATATTTTAGTAAGTACACAATAACAATTAGACAATGATGAAAATGATAATAATTTTATTCATTTAGGTCACAAAGTAACACTTACAAACCACAAGATTTTTAATTCTACATTTACTACCAGATTCGCAAGGCAATAGGTCCAGCATATGAGAAAGAACCTGGCAAGAAAACTCACAGCCACTCTTTTAAAATAGTCTGCAATTAGATTACATATATGAAATAAACGATTATTCCCAGTTGTTCCGTTGAAGTAGTTCCGTGGCGGAACTAGTGAGACTTTTTTTCCCAGTTGTCCCGCGGAACAAAGCATCAATAATTCAGTTCCCATTAGTTCCGCGGAACAAAGTAGAAATGAAATAATAATAAATTCATTCCCAGTAGTTCCGCGGAACAAAGCATAAATTAAAAACTAATAAATCAAGTCCCAGTAGTCCCGCGGGAGAAAGCATCGTTTACATACAAATATTTTATGTTCCCATTAGTTCCCTACGGTGTCTTACGGCTATTTTCTCATACAATTAAAAAAAATGAAGATCGACAAAACAAATGAAGATCGGTACAACAAATGAAGACTGACAAAACAAATGAAGATCGACAAAACAAATGAAGATTGACGACACAAACGAAGATCGATGAAACAAATGAAGATCAATGAAACAAAATATGAAGATCAACAAAACAATTGACGGTTGGAAAAACAAATCACGGTTGGAAAAACAAATGACGATCGAAAACAAAATTATGCAGATCAATAAAACAAAAGACTATAAGCAAGTTGATAAGGTCGAAAGTTTCTTGCAGCCATATTTTGTAAGCTAAATGCGATTACCATTCAAAAAACAGGTGCAAGCAATTCTCGACCTTAAGAATATGCATAATATCTATTTATTTTTTATATATTCGTGATCTGTGATGTCTATAAACGCCTAAAAGCACATTTTTAGGGAAGTGTCATTAAGGTCGAGAATTGCTTGCAGCTATTTTTTTGAATGGTTATTGCATCCAGATTACAAAAAAGGTCCATGCCAATTTCGACCTTATGAGCATGCATAATATTTATTTATTTTTTATATAATCGTGATCTGTGATGTCTATAAACGCCTAAAAGCACATTTTAAAATAAGTGCCATTAAGGTCGAGAATTGCTTGCATCTATTTTTTTTAATGCTAATCGCATTTTGATTACAAAACATGGCTGCAAGTAAGTTTTGACCTTATCAATTTGCTTATAGTCTTTTGTTTTATTGATCTGCATAATGTTTTTTGAATCGTTATTTGTTTTTCCAACTGTCATTTGTTTTGCTGATCTTCATTTGTTTCGGCGATCTTCATTTGCTTTTGTAGATCTTTATTTGTTTTGAAAATTACTTAACTACTTTATACTTTTAAACTAGATGTTCTTCGTATAATGGATCTTTTTCCACTCGCATGTCCTAAAAGATCCATATTCATAAAAAATAAAATACTTTAAGGCTTTAAGATATTAAAGTGGACATAATATAATGTCCATAAAGATCCATGATAGTTCCGCTACGGAACTATTGGGAATAGAAAAGTCTCACTAGTTCCGCTACGGAACTACTGGGAATAGAAAAGTCTCACTAGTTCCGCCACGGAACTACTGAGAATAAAAATGTCTCAGTAGTTCCGTGGTGCGGAACTACTGGGAAAAAAAAGTCTCACTAGTTCCGCCACGGAACTATTGGGACAAAAAGTCTCACTAGTTCCGTCGCGGAACAACTGCCGCGGAACTACTGGGAATGAAGGGAAATAAAAGCCACAGTTGTTTTGAAATACAAAACAAGAAAGCCGTGAGATCGTTCTCACCAGACTGCCCCTCTCTAACACGTTTATTATTGTGAAAGTGAAAGTTCAATCCGATTGACGTTGTCGTTTTGTTTTATTTCAAACTTTTAACAGATGATCCACGTGACGTAGTGGCGTAGTTCAATGCAACAGAGTCACGGACTACAGACAAAGTCTCGCCATAAGTCCCTCTGCACTCTATTTTATAGAGAGGGGCTAAAAGGAATGAACAATTTAATCTATCTAAGCGACATTTAAAATCGCGTGAGGAGCATTAGCAATTAAAGCCTAAAGGTACTATTATTTAATCTGTGCTGAAATACAGGTGCCATTGCAAATCCACTGTGTATGAATGGTTAACAAAGTTGCTGATCAACTAGACTAGGCACCTGGTGTACTTAACAAAGTAAAATAGTAGTGACTATTTGGACACAGAAGAATAAATTACTATGATTTCGAGGATTATACAGACATCACAATGGGCAAATCCATGATCTAATCCTCCATAAAAACTTTCTCAGAGATCAGTATCCTCAGATACAAGTATCCTACTTCCTATCCTACTAATATTATAAATGTGAAAGTTTGTGAAGATGTTTGGATGTTCAGATGTTTGGATGTTTGTTACTCAATCACGTTCTAACGACTGAACGGATTGGACTGAAATTCGGTACAGAGGTAGCTTATAGTTTGGAATAACACATAGGCTACTTTTCATCTCGGGAATTTGTTCCCACGGGAAGCGGGAACGGGTACCAAATTTCACGCGGGCGAAGGCGCGAGCATCGTCTAGTAGAGAATAAATTGAAATGACACATTTAATGGTTTCCCTGAACTTATCTTTTGATTCATTGTGATGTGAGTTTTATTTATAAAAACAAGTATCTATACTAATATTATAAAAAGGAAAGATTTGTTTTTTTGTTTGTTTGTTTGTTTGTAACGAATAGGCTCCGGAACTACTGGACCGATTTGAAAAATTCTTTCACTGTTGGGAAGCCACACTCCTTGCGGTGAACATAGGCTATATTTTATTCCCGTATTCCCACGGGAACGGGAACTAAGCGGGTGAAACCGCGTGACGTCCGCTAGTTATTTATAAAACCACAAAGAAATGTAGACTTACTTGATAACAATTTCAGGTTTCTGCTTTTTCAAATCCACTTCTTTTAGAAGTATTTCCGGTAACTCCCAGTATCTCCAAAATTCCTCTGTGAGTGTTAATGGCAAGACACTTGACAAGAATGCTAGTACAAACGCTCGAACAGTAATACCTCTTTCTACCACTTTTTTCAAATGTTCACATATAGAATTCATTATATCCACAGACATGTCATTTAGAATATCTTCAGACATCTTCGTCACGTGTTTCTGGTTCTCATAAAGCAGGTTTATCAGTAGTACCACATCATAAGATAGGCTAAATTCTGTAGTGAGTAGCTTATGAACAATTTCATTAAGAGTCTTTTCTTTCAAACTTGTCTTAGTGAACAAGTATCCAAAGGCAATATATGCTGAAGCCCTAAAGTCTGATATTGGCGACTCGATAGCTTCCAACAGTGTCGGTAACAAGGCATTGACAATACCTTCCGTAACTTTTTTACTTGTGTCAATAGTACCAATGGCTGTCTGGCAGAAAAAAGCATACACCGTGTTTAGTTGAGTTGCTCTCCCACCAAATTCATTCACATATTTTAATGTAGCCTTTGCTATAAAATGTAACGTGGAAGTATTTGATACACACTGGTTAAACAAAACTTGTTTAGCCAATGCAATTCCATGTTTGTGAATTGGCTCAAGCCAGTTCCATCGATTATTGATCGAAGATATATCCATAAGCTGAATGAAACGGATAAATATATTTGTACAATGATATGGTAAAATCAGTGTGATGATAGCATCTTGATTGTACTCATGTATATGGTATTTATAAACTAACCATTCCAAGGCTTTATGAGATGATTGCAAAAGGATATATGGTGATAACTGGAGTAGAAATTTTTCTATGGTTTGGTCAAGATTTTGATTGACATCCTTGGTTTCCACTGCTCTTGAAAATTCCTTGGAGGATAAACTGTACAATGTGTCTTCGAAGACATGAAAGCCTTCATATAATGCGATAAGTTCTTTGAGACCACTTAAACCAATATCATAGAAGGTATCAGCATCTTTTAGTGCGGCCTCCTTTGGGTCAAAGAGTAGTGACACAATCTTATTGTCATCCTTGTGTTCTGATGCTTGTGGTGTGGATAACTTTTTTAGCTGTTCAGCTAAAGATGTAATAGGCATTTTGAGTTGAAATCTGGAATTAAACAGGAGAATGTTGAAGAGATTATCAGAAATTGGAATAAGTTGACAGTGACTCATGTTAAAATTATTGAATTCAAGAAATTTTGGAGATTGAGTCTGTGAGGAGACAGACAATAAAATCCATATTGAAAGGGAGATGCTAGGAGGATTATAGTTATTAGAAATATTTCAAGACAAATTTCAATCTTTGAATGGCTAATCTATACTAATATTATAAAGAGCAAAATTTTGTTTTTTTGTGTGTTTGTAACGAATAGGCTCCGGCTCCGGAACTACTGAACCGATTTGAAAAATTCTTTAACTGTTGGGAAGCTACACTCTTTGTGGTGAACATAGGCTATATTTTATTCCCGTATTCCTACGGGAACGAGAACTACGCGGGTGAAACCGCGTGACGTCTGCTAGTACTGGATAACCACGAAGCAATATACATTTCTAACCTAACATGTTCAAATCTGGCAATAAAAATCATGGTAAAAGAAAAGTTAGGCATAACTTGTTTCCTCAAAAACTACACATGTCCACTTTGTAAAATTATGCACAAAAATTCCTTGTGGGAAGAAATTTCGAACCTAACCATGAAAATGTGGTTGATAAATTTAGCGGTTCATTTGCTATACACTTCAGCAGTTGTTGCCTGTTTGACTGAATATAATTCCAGCAAATAGGATAAGCAGTGAATTAAACAGTAAAATAAGCTACTTAGGTACTAACTTTACTCTATAAAATACAATGTAAACAACCGATCAGAAAGACAATGTACAACAATCGCAAATTCGTCTTCGTTAACACTAAAAACCACGAAATAAAATAAAGAATATATAATTACCACTCCAATAAAACACTGTCTTTTAAATTACAAGAAATAGTCTAGTAACAACACATAATATTATGTCCGTAGAAAGGAAACCGAGCAACAAAACAATACGGTCAACACACGTGCTGGCTGTGGGCTTCAAATTCAAATTGAGTCTGAGTGATGTTTATAATGACATGACGATACTAATGACAGTGACATGACATTGACGTGGTCTTTTAAAAAAATAATGGAAACTTTTCTTTTTAGGAGGTCAAGACACGTTCAATAATATTGAGCCGAGACTGTGATAAATATGAATCACAGACTTATAAGAATAAGGAAACGAATCATATTATTCTAGTTATAGTTACGGAAGTATAGGAATACTTTATCCTTTTCATTTCTTCTAAATTATTGTATAGCGCTATATTTGTTTTCTGTGTAGCAACATCTAACTCACACTTTGACACAGAATGTTGACTATGATGGCGAGGCGGTATCTGTGATTGATCAAAATGTACGACAAGTTCAAAAGTAAAAATATAGTTCTTTGTGTTAAAAAGGGAAGTAAGGTTCAAAATAAAAGTGGTTAAGTGTTAAGTATGTAAGCAATGGTCAAAATCAAAATCAAAATCAAAAATCATTTATTTACTTAGGCATATACAAATGCACTTGTAAACGTCACTTATATAAACCAAAAAGTTACCACCAGTTCACAACGCGACCCACCTGAGAAGAACTGGCAAGAAACTCAGCGGGTTATTCTTTTAACTACTCTATTTACAACTTTATTAATGAATCTAAAAACTATGCATTTTAACAGTTTTTTGAGAATCTAGCAGAGCAGGTCATTTCCAGGCTTCCTTATCCATCAAGTAATCACCAACCGTATAGTAGCCCTTGCTGTATAATTTAACTTTAACAAACTTTTTGAATTTATTTTGGGACATACTCTTAATTTCGTTAGGTAACCTGTTGTAAAAGCGTATACAGTTACCCCTGAAAGAATTACTGATTTTATGCAATCTGCTATGATAAACAGCGAGGTTATTTTTATTTCTAGTGTTGACATTGTGTCTATCACTTAACTTATGGAAACTATGTACCTAGGTAAATTTCTTTGTTCATACATAAAATTTTCAAAAATGTATTGAGATGCTACTGTAAGAATATTAACCTCTTTGAATGTTTCGCGCAGAGAGATCCTTGGACCTAATCTATAATATAGCTCTTATGGCTCGCTTTTGTAAAATAAAAATAGAATTTATATCTGCAGCATTGCCCCACAGTAGAATACCGTAAGACATTATACTGTGAAAGTAACTGAAATAAACTATTCTAGCCGTATCTACATCAGTCAAGTGCCTTATTTTTTGCACAGCAAATGCTGCTGAACTTAATCTACTAGCTAGTTTTACAATATGTGGACCCCATTGTAAACCAGCATCGACCGTTAACCCTAGGAACGTCGTTGATTCCACAAGTTCCAACTCTCGACCATTAAGTTGAACATTGGTGTCTGACTGTGTTACATTCGGCAAGGTAAACTTAATACATTTAGTTTTATTATCATTCAGTCTAAGATTGTTAATGTTAAACCAATGAACCACTTTCAAGATTGCATTGTTTACATCGTCATAGTTATCTATTTGTCGTTTGACTTTGAAAATCAAAGAAGTATCATCAGCAAACAAAACAATCCTGTTGTTGTCCCCCATGTAAAAGGGTAGGTCATTAAAATATATAAGGAATAAAAATGGGCCGAGTATTGAACCCTGCGGGACGCCCATAGTAACTACTGATCCTTCTGAACGTGTACCATTAACATCGACTCTCTGAATTCTATTGTTGAAATATGAAGTCAGAAGATCGAGAGCCTTGCTCCTTATGCCGTAATGGTGTAATTTCCTGATTAATGTTTCATGTTGGACTCAATCAAAAACCTTAGACAGATCGCAAAATACACCAATTGCATCTTGTTTCCTCCCTCCCAGGCCTCATAAATACATTTCAATAACTCTACACCAGCATCGGTAGTCGAACGTCCCTTAGTGAAGCCAAATTGTTTCTCATGAAACAATTTGTGACTGTTAAAATAAATCAGCATCTGCTCTAGTATTAATTTATCAAATATCTTGCTCAAGGTCGGCAACACCGAAATAGGTCTGAAATTACCCGGATCTGAAGTGCCGCCAGCCTTGAACAGTGGTAATACTTTACTGTGTTTCATCAAATCAGGAAATACACCACTTGAGACGCAATCGTTAAACACAGTTGCCAAGTAGGGGGCAATGACATCTATAATACTTGAAACGGATTTCACTGATAATCCCCAAAGGTCAGCGGTTTTTTTAACATTAATACATAGATTTAAACGCTTTTATGATGTCGTTGCAGTTGACAACGGTGAATTCGAACGCGCCTTCACAGGCAGCAACGGATTCTGCTAATAATAGCTCGGCGGAGGTAGAAGACGACCGAAGAGTGTTAGTTATATCTATTGGTACATTACTGAAGAATTTTTCGAACTCGGTCGCTACTTCCATATCCTCCGAGACGTGGCGATTGTTTATATTTAAATCGAACTTTCTTTCATTCACTGTACACCTACCACATTCCGCATTTATTATGTTCCAGGTAGTTTTAATTACATTCGCAGAGGTGAAAGTTTTGGTCACAATATATCACCAGGTTTTTCACAGGTAATTTACGTTGTAGTTACAGTTTGTCTATAAAGTCGTGAAATGAATGTTTGAGGAACTAAAAATAGTTATGTGTGCGGCAACACTGGCAACACGAAACATAAGTACGTCAGTTGTCAATGCTATCGTCAAATTTCGTTTACTCTCTCACGTAACTTTAATGTTTGGATTAAACTGCAACAAATTGAAACCAAACTACGCATAAAGGTTTGAGAAATGAGTAAAGAAAATCGGAGTGGTGCGCAGGAAGTGATTTTTAAAGTTTTCCAGTGATGTTTCGCGGAGTACCAAGCTGGACAATTGTTGTAGGATTTTGAGGATGTTTATGAGCGAACAGCATCTTTGGTGGGTATGTATGTAATCGTGTTATTGTTTGTTTTAAATCTGTCTGAAGTTACAAAACTGAATTTACGATTTGGAGACAAAAAAAGGCATTGTTTACGTTGCATATTTTTAGGTTAGAATCACAGACTTACAATCTACCTATAATGTAAGTCAGTGGTTAGAATAACATTGTTAGTAGGTTATTTTATAGTACGACCTACATTTTTGATACTCAGTTCAATCTGGTTTTCTACCAATTTTTTATTTTGAATTATTTGCTTCATGTCAATAGTTTGTTACCATTAGGTAATTAATTTTCTTTTTTTACTCTTTTCAGGAAAAATCAGAGAGTACAGTTTGGCGAATAGTTAACGAAGGTTTTAATAATGAAGGAAAGTTTAAACTCCTGGGAAACACAGAAAAGGTCGGCAAAGAAAGAAATAGACGATTTTAATATTTGTGCACTGCGCCAAAAAAATCCTTGTCGGATGGGGGAAAGTTACAGATAAAACATGTAATTACATGATTGTGGCGAAGCAATTGGGACTGCTAGGCACCTGCTGGTGGGTTGTAAGACGCTATTAGACGTGGGCTTCTGGATCTGGTTCAATAACTTTATTCTGGATCTGATTCAATAAAACAGAAACAAAATTAAAAATGTATAATGTGTTTTATTTATTAACTCACTAGCTGATGCCCGCAGCTTCGCCCGTGTCGAATTTGTTCTCGTTCCCGCTTCCCGTAGGAACTTATTCCCGGGATTAAAAGTAGCCTATGTATTATTTCAGACTATAATGTATTCCTATACCAAATTTCAGCCAGATCAGTTCAACTGTTCGAGCGTGAAAGAGTCTCACATCCACACTCATAAGCTTTCGCATTTATAATATTTGTATTGTTCCCGTTCCCGCTTCCCTTAAGAACTTATTCCCGGAATAAAAAGTAGCTATGGTTATTCCAGATTATAATGTATCCCTGTACCAAATTTCAGCCAGATCCCTTTATCCGTTCGAGCGTGTAAGAGTAATAAACATCCACACTCACAAACTGCCGCATTTATAATATTAGTAAGATTTTACTCGGAACGAACTCCTCGTATCAAAATCATTTTGGTCGTACTATATAGAGTTGCTACATGCATTCAGCAGCGCCCTCATTTAATTTCACGACTTTATAGACAAACTGTACGACTACGTTATATTACCCAATTGTATATCAATTCTGTAGTGATATATGAATGAAACGATAATTCAGCAGAATCAATACTATTTAATGTGCACTTCAGTATCAGCCATCTTAGAATGACCAACGCCCCACCCATAGACAATCATACCATAGACATAAGTCTGACACAGATAATCTATATCATAACAAATTCGATGAATCAGCATAATGATAGAAATACCCAAATCTGTCAATTCGATGAATCAGCTTACCGGTTTCGGCCAATTCCTGCCGTGTTCATAGAATTCCACTCACTGTGTCTATCTTGCTCAAACTTATACCAATCTTTAGAGGAAAGAACAAGCTATCTTGTCTCTCATTTAAAGAAGCGCGCGGCGCGCGCCGTCCACTTGAGACAGTCACTCGCAGTGCAAAGATAATGGTCGACTATTATGTACGTAATAAATGTTTTCCTAAAAGAAATTTAATGTGCTAATCGATCAGTGACGTTATTTATTCAAAAAGTAATCACTAAGTGTATAAAAAACACGTGTCAAGGATCGAGAGTAGCTATAAAAAATGTCGGTGTGAAATGATGTGAAGTGTTTTGATAACAATCTCATATTTTATAAGCAACCAAAGTCAAAGTCAAAGTCAAAAAACATTTATTTCGCATAATCCTAATACATGGACACTTGCGACACGTCAATGAATACAATGCAAATAGTACCACCAGTTCGGAACGCGGCCCGCTTGAGAAGAACTGGCAAGAAACTCGGCGGGCTATTCTTTTTGTGCACTACATATTTACACTTAAGTACTATAAACTAAAACTCTATCAGTAGAGCAAGCAGATCACTTCCAGGCTTCCTTATCAATCAAATAATCGTCAACTGTATAGTAGTCCCTGCAGCACAATTTACTTTTTATACACTTTTTAACCTTAATTAGGGCCATGCTTTTTGTTTCGCTTCGAAGCCTGTTGTAAAATCGTATACAGTTACCCAGGAAAGAATTACTGACTTTGTTCAGTCTACAATGATAAACGGCAAGGTTGTTTTTATGTCTGGTGTTCACATTTCATTTTCAAAAAGCCGATTATGATGTAGTAACAAAGCGCTTAAAACCGTCAACAGTTCCTAACTTAGTGTCCAATAATCCTGTTCCTAATTTATTGTCCAATAATCAAATTAAAAACACATACATAAAAATAAAATAAATAGATTAAATAACTAAACTACTAAACTATTAGACCCGTGCAGATAGCTACAATATAAAAAAAAATGTAGTAGAATGAGACCTATTGCAAAAGGTAGAGAATGTGACAAAAATAACAGGAAAAATAATTTACGGGCGATCTGAGGTCGGGAAGTAAAAAAAAATGGGGGTTTATGGGGGAAAAATGATTTTCTCGACTTCCGACAAAACCACAAGTCCTATGGAAAAATGTTTGATGACAAAGTTGTAGGAAATAACCACACGCTGGTGGAGTGCACGGCGTGGGCACAACAGCGACAGGTCCTCGTAGTGGGTCTGGGCGTGGACACTCTCTCGCTTGAGGCCATGGTGCGAGCCATGCTCTCCAGCGGGAGTAAGTGGGACTGCGCCGCCTCTTTCTGCGAGCAGGTCATGCTCGCGAAGGAGGCGGCGGGCCGGGTGCGGGAGAGAACTCTCCCACCCGAGTTCCGCAGTCGGCGCCCTGGGCGCCGCCGACGTGTCTTCGCCGAGGACTATCGGCCTCCATGACTGGGGGTCTGAGAACGGTGAGAGGGCCGCTCACCGTCCTTACAGAAGCAGGCCCATGACGGCAGCGTGACGTGAGCACTCACGCACGCCCCCCCTTAGAAGCGGGGTCACACCCGAAACCCCCCATAGTCGCGGGATTGCACCCGAACCACCCCCTGGGCGAGGCCGCATTGGCGGCCGTAGGTCTGTTGGGAGTCACGGGACATCCTTCCTGAGGGCTTACCCGGGGCTCTCAACCATAGGCTGTTGGGCGTTACGTGAGGTTTTTTAGTCGGTAAGAGTCCGGCATAGCATCCTACGAGGATTTTCCCTCACGTTAAAAAAAAAAAAAAAAAAAGTTGTAGGAAATAAAAAAAATCTACAACTTTTGTATTTAAACTTTTATGACCTAACCTCAAAAAGTATGTCAAGAACTCAAAAACCCAGATTTTGAGTTTTTGATTTGTTTCTATTACAAAAATGTTTGTTTTTTCATGAAATTTGGCAGAAACCTTAATTTTTATGTCCCTAATGCACTGTAATTTTTTTGATCCAAAATTTCTTTTTTTCTCTTTTTATTGACTTAATATCGCAAAAGCATTGAAATTTTCAATCGAATAATCACCTGTCAAAATATCAGATATTTTTAAAAAATTGGTGGGTTTTTTGTTACCTAAAATCTCTTCTTTCTGATGATGTAAAAATATTTATACATCACGATGGTAAATTTTCTCAGAAAATGCAAAAGAACTCCAATCATATTTTTCTATTTTAAAAAAGAAAGGTTTCTGCCAAATTTCATGACAAAACGAACATTTTTGTAAAAGAAAAAAACCAAAAACTGAAAATCTGGGTTTTTTTATTTATTTTATTTATTTATTAGTTTATGTACACACAAATTACAATAGACAGAGAAAACATATTAAAGAAAACAGTATTGTACAAGGTTTTGTGTTTTTGACATACTTTTTGCGGTTATGTCACAAAAGTGTAAATCCAAAAGTAGATTTTTTCTTTTCTACAACTTTGCCATTAAACATTTTTCCATTGGACTTGTAGTTTTGTCGGAAATCGAGAAACCCCTTTTTCCCCCTTAGAACCCCCATTTTTTTCACTTCCCGACCTCAGATCGCCCGTAAATTATTTTTCCTGTTATTTTTGTCACATTCTCTTCCTTTTGCAATAGGTTTTATTTTACTACTAATTTTTTACATTTTTCATCATTTTCAGAGCTATCTGCACTGGTCTTTATTGCCTACTGAACATTACACCACTGATCATACCAGGCGCAAAGATGCCCAATACACTAGCAGCGTTGCCGCGCTGCATAGCTATCCTTTGTACCAGGTACGACCAGGCGTGGGAGTCATGCGTCTTGTCCTGTAGCCTACGGCCGATCTCCTAGATCAGAGCCTTAGCATCACTCCCGCAACAGCCCATCGTTTCTACAGCTACTGGTAAGACCAGATAACGCAACTCCATCTCCGCGTACTTTTGGCGTTTCCTGTAAGCAGCATCTTCCGCTGCGGCCGCCGGCGCCGGTGAATGGACGGTACGAGCCAAGTTGTCGAGCATGTTGCGTCCCACACTAAGCACCTGCCGTTCTTCCATGGCACAAGGGTCAGACCATCCGGTCTCTTGCCGACTGCGCGGGACGAACCTCGTGGTTCAAGGATACAGGAGACCTCAGCCGACACCAGAGCCCGCCAGATTAACTAATTAAGAGCGTGGTTACGCGGATGCCTACTGGTGCAGCGACGACAACTCAAAGCATGATGACCATCGCTCTCCACCATGGCACCGCAGATACATACGCGAGGTTAACACACCTTGCAGCCTAAGCGGAAAGCTACACGATCAAAATATTTAAAATCTTATTCCAATGACTTTAGCACTAACATTTCTTTATTTTGACACGAAGAGACATCGGCAGACTGCGAACTACCACGAGCTGCTGCGGCAGACTGTGAGTTACCACAAGCTGCAGCGGCAGCTTACGTCACAGCCTGCTACGAGAAGCCGCAGCGCGCGAGACGTACAGTTGATTAACCTAGAAGATAACCCACTTGGATGAATAGCTTCGTTATTCGCAATGTACCTATGCAACCTGCAGAGAATACTACCTACCTATCAGTCTTCGTAAAAACCAGAGAAAATAGTTAATCTTGCCTTTGTACATCTACATCTATATAATAAATTTTCACCACCTATTCCGTGGGACCAATTCTTAAAAAGGTGAAATGATAATATAGCTCTGCCTACCCCTTCGGGGATAAAGGCGTGACCTTATGTATGTATGTATTGTACATCTAATTGTATTATGAATATATATTGTCTTTATTGTGTACAATAAAGAATATATAGAAAACGAAATATCCTGGCAAAAATAAAAATAGGGCTACCCTACTCCGAAAGAGACGTAGAGCCCACACAGAGCAAGACAGTAATATACAGACTACGCTTCAAGTAGGTATTCGAAGTGTGGCCTCCATGTTTATCTATATCTATAGCTTTATGAATTTAACTGTGAACGGACTTTATGTGCACATGATATTTACGAGGCATGACAATTGATAATTGAACGTGTCGCGAGCCCATTAGGGAAACACAAGGCCATAAAAAGAAATTAACGTCGAACTGTCTACTGTCAGTCAATGTCATTGTCAAATCAAAAAAATTGTTGCTCTTTTCTTGTGTTGTTGTGGTGCAGCAGCAGCAGTCAGCTTGTATTGTATGTAATCGTAATCTCTTTGTTTTGTTATTGACTTGCGTTTAAATATAGCACTGAAGTGAAGCAAGTCGGACAGTATTCTGTGAATATAAATAGAGGTCACTGGTCTGGGAAGTATAATAAACCGAGAATTCTTACCTAAAATAGTTCTTACATAGACGATAAGTTTCCGTCGAAACTTTGTACTTTCTATCTATTTGAAAAATGACATTGAAAATAGGAATTTTATTTCTTCTTACTACATATTTTACGCCTATGTTTTCCTACAAACCTGTGGTTTTGATTCATGGAGTCATGACTGGGAGTACAAGTATGGAAATTATTAAATTGAGAATACAAGAGGTAAGTCTTAAGTGATCGTTTAGTTAGTCGCAATTTTTATTGTTTAAATCAGTCACTTCTGCGATTGACCGCTACGTGATAATATTTGTTATGTTAATCCACTATACAGTTGTGATTTATCATACTGCTTAGAGTCTATAGCATTGTTATTTTAGATGAAGGGCAACTAAAAATCTGATTGCTTTCTGATCTCTTAGCCTTCTACTTGTGCCTAAATGTTCCTTGCTGTAATGAAATATTTAAATTCAGTAAAATTTGTATACACACTGTCATAAAAACTTTTAAATCTTTAAATATTAAGAAAACTGCTGACCTCTGGGGAATTTCTGTACATTTAGTTAATTCGTTAATTGAAATGGTTGCCCCTGAATTATCAATAATATTTAATAATTGTGTTGATAGTGGTGTGTTTCCTGACTTAATGAAGTTTAGTAAAATAACTCCTCTGTTTAAATCGGGTAGCACCTCAGATCCGTCCAATTTTCGTCCTATTTCTGTACTACCCACGTTTAGTAAAATCTTTGAAAAGGTAATGCTTAATCAAATGCAAAATCATTTTAATACAAATAAACTATTCCATACTAAACAATTCGGTTTCACGCGAGGTCGGTCTACCACGGATGCTGGCATCAAATTGTTAGAGTGTATATATGAGGCCTGGGAGGAGTCGTATGATGCTTATGGTGTATTCTGCGACTTATCTAAGGCCTTCGATTGTGTCCAGCATCAGACTTTAATTCAAAAACTTGATCATTATGGAATCCGGGGGACGGCCTTGGATTTAATTAGTTCTTACCTTAGAGATAGAGTACAGAGAGTAGTTATAAATGGTAAACAGTCAAATGGTTCTGCTGTAACAATGGGGGTGCCTCAGGGTTCAATTCTGGGACCTTTTCTATTTTTAGTGTACATAAATGATCTCCCTCACCTTATAAGAGACGATCACGAGGTAGTTTTGTTTGCTGATGACACATCTTTAATATTTAAAGTTGAACGTGGACAACGCGATCTTGACGAAGTAAACAATGCCCTCTCTAGGGTAGTCCACTGGTTTAACGCTAATAATTTATTGTTAAACGAAACTAAAACAAAATGTATTAGATTCACCTTGCCAAATGTTAGGCTCGTTAACACCAGTATTAGGATTAGGGATGATCAAGTAGAATTGGTCGATGAAACTGTCTTTCTGGGCATAAAGTTAGACTCCAACTTGCAGTGGGGGCCTCATATCGAGAAAGTCTCGGGCAGACTGAGCTCTGCAGCCTATGCCGTTAAAAAGATCCGACAACTGACAGACATTAGAACAGCGCGTCTTGTCTACTTTAGCTACTTCCACAGTGTCATGACCTATGGCATACTATTATGGGGTAACGCTGCCGACATCGAATGTATCTTTGTGTTGCAGAAAAGGGCTGTCCGGGCTATCTATGGTATGGGGTTTCGGGAGTCATTAAAAGAAAAGTTTAAGGATATCAACATCCTTACTGTGTATTCACAGTACATATATTATATGAAAACTTATTATATACTCATAAAAATAACAGTAAATTTATTAAAAATAGTGATATCCTTAACCTAAACTTAAGAAATAAGAATAAATTGGCTGTACCTAGATTTAGGCTTAATAAAATAAGCAATTCTTTTGCGGGTAATTGTATTCGAATGTACAATACATTGCCGACAGCCATAACAGGTTTGTCAGTTAATAAATTTAAAAAACTAGTAAAGCTTAAATTGTGCCAGAAAGCTTATTATAGCATTAAAGACTTTCTAGAAGACAAGACTGCCTGGCAGTGACACGAATTGCTCCTTTCTACATTTAAAAAAAAACTGTATTAGATACTAAGATGAATAAGAGGGACCGGACTGAGTTTCTTGGGGTGTTCTTCTCAGTCTGTAGCATTTCCGAACCCCCGGTAGAGTCACAAAAATTTTGACAAACCTAAATAATTTTTTAAAAATTTCAAAGGGAATAAATTTTATTTTATTTTATTTTATTTTATTTTTGCCTACATCAGAATCTAGTTAGCAGGTGATAGTCGCTTCTATTCTGTAGATCGACATGTATTTTAGTGAATTTGCATAGTGGATTTCTTAGAGAATCTACCAGGCAGGATATACAGGATCTTTCAATTGTTTATAAATTTATTTACAAAAACCAAAACCATAAACTCTGCCTCTCCTCTAACAATGATCTCCCATAAAAAATCTGCCGAAGGCTTATGGGCATAAAGAAAAACAAAATTTGGAACAGGCTGCCAAAAGCTATGATCTCAACACAAAACATAAACCTATTTAAAATCAATATAGATCAACAACTGCCTGCCTAATTTTAAAATAATAATATTATGCAAGTAAAACACCCAAACCCTGAAACTAACATTCACTGATCACAGCGAATCATGGGACTTACACTGAGCCTACTTCGAGAAAAGATTGTAAAATAAAACGGACCAAGTGCGAGTCGAACTCGTGCACAAAGGGTTCATTGTATGAAAGCCCCCTTATTACTCCCTTTTCTTCCAATTTTAGTTTTTGTTGTTATAGCCGTTTAACATTATCTGTGAAAATTTCAGCCCTCTAGCTATCACGGTTCCTGAGATACAGCTGTGACGGATAGACAGACAGACAGACGGACAGTAAAATCTAATGAATAGGGTCCTGTTTTTACCCTATGGGTATGGAACCCTAAAAACCATCACCATTCATGAGGCAAATCTCAATCACCTTAATGGACACTACAGATGCTACTGGGATTTGTGTAAATAATGGATGGGAAGACTGGTTGTGCTACAGAATTGGCTCATTATCCAGTGAGCAGGGCAGTCCCGCAGGGTTCAATTCTCGGGCCATTGCTCTTTATTCTGTATTTTGGTGACATCACTAGAGCTGTCACTCACTGTGGGTCTAACTCTTTGGAGATGATGATTGACCAAACCTGAATGTTACATTATGTTCACTTTCACAAGCTTATTGCAAATCAACTGATCATCTGCTGGACATTTGCCTGTAGGTACCTGTAGAATCAGGATGCTGTTTACTGCATCCAGCCCTGTAACCTTTTTATGGTCATCTGTAGCTTAGGCTTCATGAATCATGATACACATAAAAATTAAAGTCTCATATTTAATGCTATGAGTGTTTTGATTCATGATATTTCTCATGTTATTATGATTGAATAGCAAAAATAATGTATGATTCACTGGTAATTTTAAATCCCTGCCAATAATATAAATGCGAAAGTAATTCTGTCTGTCTGTTAACTTTCACACCTAAACCAGTAAACTGAATCTAAAGAAATTTGGGACAGAGATGAAATAGAGCTTGGAAAAGGACATAGGCTATTTTTCTATCGCAGGACATATTCCTGTGCGAAATGGGTATGAGAAAATTGAACCACATCAATGTAGACAACAAAACGAAAATAAAAAAAAATTATGCCTGTTACAAAGTTGCATTGTTCAATTTTGATGAATTGTCAAATGTTACCTATTAAAGTAACTCCACTATAACACAGCCGACAGATCATAGTTCTCTTTATGGCGCAATTTCATTAGTCTATAGGGACCGCATGCGGGGTGCGGGAGTCCGGGAGTATTTTGGAACGCATGCCACAGGGCCCGCATTCGGGGAACCGTTTTCATTGGTCGATAGGCGGACCCTATCGACCAATGAAAACGGTTTCCCGCATGCGGTGTAAAGCTGTGTGGCATAGCTTAGTATAGCATAACATTAATTATTGATACAAAGATCAATATAATGTTATGTGAAGCAATTTTGACTGTCTATGTCTTATCGTCTTTATCAGCCATTTCGCGCAGCGTCTTTTTAACCCAACAAGCACTCATGAATGATATTGAATAATGAAAGTATTTGACTCACTACGCGCAAGCCGTATATTGACCGATGGATTTCATTGGTCGATAACATGGTCGATATAAAGCATGCGGGGTACCCCAATACGTATCGACTTGTTTATTTTTATTGGTTGTTATCTCGCCTGCGGGGACTCTCCGTATGCTGTATACCGAACGATTTAATGACCAGTGAAATTGCGCCATTATGCTGTGACAATATTACTATAAGTTCTTTTTATGCTGGTCTTAATCGTAGTTCTCTGTACGCTGTGACTATAATGTCTATCTATAATAAATGGATGTTCAATGTTAAGTGTTATACTTACAGATACTGATTATTACTGAATTGATGAGAATATTTCTAGTTACTTAAAAACAATGTAGTAGAAGTTTTTCTATTTGTTTCCTAAACATTGTAACTTTATAGATACCTAAATATAAAGTTGAATGTGTGATAGTGTCTGTTTTAAAATAACATGGGTGTAATGAATGTGGGAATGGGAATTTATGTAAAGTACTCACCTATTTTTGTTTCTCAGTCAATATTGAGCCCTTTTGCTACACAGAGAGTGCCATCTATTTCTCAACATATCTAGCTTATCTCATCTAGCTTAAATAAAACTAATTTAGTAAGCCTAAATTACTTTTATTTAGGCTATGTGGGATGTTATGAGATCTACACAACTGTGTTTTTTGCACACATATTTTTAACTATAGTAGGTATAAGGACCTACATAATTTATACTTACACAAAAATACACTGCCAAAACCACAGCAATGCCAGCAAAGCGGAGAACCTGAAATAATTGTTTCACCTATTAACCTAGCTCTTACTGTCAATTCCAGCAACATCCAGGCACAATAGTGTATAACGTAGACAGGTTCGAAAGCTGGTCCAGCCTGGAGACCATGTGGCATCAAATCATGGAGATTGGCATGGATGTCGCAAATATCTCTGCAATGCATCCTGGTGGAATCAACCTTATTGGTGAGTCTCGTGCAAAGTGTCTAGGCTTATACTTTGTAAAGAAAAAAATCACATAAGTAAGTACAGTAGTTTGACTTTCTGATGGCTTGAAAATAGACATCAGCAGTCCAAACCAATAGCTTGTTTCATTGTTAGCGTAGGTCCCATAATACATAAGGCATGTTTGGATTTTATGGTGGTTTTGCTTATAATATCCCCATGTAAAGAAGAGATTAATTCTTTGAATTTAATTCCTATTTGAAGTCATTATTATTACTGATAGTATTAGATGCCGTATACAAGTCATACGACATAACTAATTATTATTAAACAAATTGATAACCTGAGGCCAAAATAATATAGTGTAAATATACATAGATTAATGACAATAATTATTATGATGAGCAATCACGTGGTGCGTTCGTTGACCGACGCCCGATTGGACATACCCACGTTTTGGGTAGTGTTATTTATTAAATTGAGACAGTAAGGCGCTTTGCAGACGACGGGGGCGGGCAAGTCTTTTTGACCGCGACGTAATAAAGACCGCGTCTGCCCGTCGATGAACGCGACTGCCCTCACCGCGAAAATGTGTGTCCGACGGGCACCAGCGGCGCGTTCTTTATGCCCGTCATGTGCGTTGGTAGTATAGGATTCCCTTAGCCGTAGCGCTATCGTTCGCAGTGAAATTGACTATCCTGGCCCGCCCCGTCGTATGTAAAGCGCCTAAGATGCAATAGGGCCTTCGATGAGATAATGCAATAGGGCCCAAGTCAGCCTCACCTGCAAGTTTAGGTTTGTTAAATATCAACATCAAGTAGCCACAACTTGCTTCTCTCAGTTTCAACACGGCAATAGGCTCACCATCTATTGCATCAATCAATCAAATCAGACTATGGCATCCCACTCCTGGACGTAAGCCTCTCCCAATTTACGCCACAACCAACGGTCCTGCGCCTTCTGCATCCTGTCCCAGCCTACGATCTTATCTATATTTAGGTATTTTCATTTTATTATCTACTGCATGCATGATACGAAATACTGCTTGTATAATATCTGATCTGTTTACCTCTTTTGGAAAAAAGACGTAGTTTATATTAATATGATGTAAATTATTATACATCATAGGATGATGATCAAGGAGTTTTCTTACTGAGTACCTACTTCTTTACTTCATCCATAATACACTCGAGAGCAATGAATCCGGGTCACTGAAAGAATGTTAAAAATCTCGGAAACTAAAAATGATAGGTTAATGCAATAAATTGTATTTAATAGACAATGTAATACTCCTTAAATGAAAGTAAAAAAAATATGAGTCACCATACATTTTATTAACACAAAATTACATAAAGAAAAAACTGCTGATCTCTCCTTAAAACAAAAATAGGAAACATGAAATTTTTGAACTTTATTACGATTTTCTTGAATTTTAATACTTCGTATTGCCTCCTCGTGCTTCCATTACTGCGTTTACGCGGTTTGGCATGCTGTACACCAAGTTCCTTATACGATTTTGGGGAATATTCTCCCATTCCTCTGTGAGAGCAATTTTGAGCTCACGAAGCGTGATTGGGGGAGGGTTTCGTTGTTTTTGCATCTGCCTAGCTCGTCCCAAGCATGCTCGATCGGGTTGATATCCGGGCTGCGCGCTGGCCACTCCATACGAGTAATGTTCATCTCTTGAAGGTAGTCATTCACAATCCTACCTGTATGAGGTCGGGCATTGTCATGCATAAATATAGCATCCTCACCTAAATTGACCATAAATGGACCAACGTGATCATTGAGGATTTCTTCCACATATCTTACGCTAGTTAAAGAGCCGTTTTCTATGATCACCAGCTCTGTGCGACTTTCAGAAGAAATTCCGGCCCACACAAGTACAGACCCACCACCGTAGGCTACTTTTTCTTCGATGCATGCTTGCTTGAATCTTTCCCCTGGTCTTCGATACACTCTGTGTCTTCCATCGTGCTTGTAGAGCATAAATTTTGATTCGTCGGAGAACATAACTTTTGACCAATCTTCAATACTCCAATTTACGTGGCTCTGGGCATACCTTAGTCTCGAAATACGATGCCCACGCTCCAGTTTAGGGCCGTTTGCAGGTCTAAGGGGTTTTAAGTTAGATTCAGCAAGCCGACGTCTTACTGTCCATGCACTTGGGTTACTTCCTCCGAGGCGTCGAAACTGATTGGTGAGTTCAGTTCCTGTGAGAAAGCGATTTCGAAGCATGGTGTTCACCAAGTATCGGTCTTCTCGTGCTGTGGTACACCTGGTTCTGCCCGTTCCTGGTCTGCGTAGGTTAGAACCAGTTTCTTCGTAACGTCGGAGAACTCTTTGTACTGTTGACAGCGACACACCGACAGTCCTGGCTGTATCGCGCTGACTCCGGCCGGTTTCCAGCATTGTAAGTATTCTGGTGCATTCTTCAGGCGTAAGCGACATAATTTCAGCTTGATTAATGAATATAGAGCACTATCAACATGGTTTATGTACCCACATAAATGACAGATTACAAACAAAAGCAACACCAAATGCTGTAATTTCGTAGTTCCATCTTCGAAAGTGGCCCTTTTTCAAATTTGATTTTTTTATGATATAACTTTACAATAACTAAGAAATTTTAATACCTTCATTTAAGGAGTATTACATTGTCTATTAAATACAATTTATTGCATTAACCTAGCATTTTTAGTTTCCGAGATTTTTAGGATTCTTTAAGTGACCCGGATTCATTGCTCTCGAGTGTATTATAAAGCTGAAGAGTTTGTTTGTTTGTTTGAACGCTAGGATCTCAGGAACTACTGGTTGGATTTCAAAAATTCTTTTACAGTTTGAAAGACCATTTATCGAAGATGGCTATAGGCTATATAACATCACGCTACGACGAATAGGAGCGGAGCAGCAATCAAGAACGTTCTGAAAACGGGAAATATTTTTTACTGTCTGAGAGCTTACGAGGCGTACGCTGCGTAAATGGTTAAAGTTACGTAAAAATTATGTATTACAAAATTGTTCCTCTTAAAAAGTTTAAAAAAAAAGTCCGCGACAGCATATGTCTTATCTTTTAAGGTTCGCACTCAATAAACCTAATTTGTCTATCTCTTAAGGTTCGCTCTCAATATTATAAAACTGAATAGTTTGTTTGTGCTAGGATCTCAGAAACTACTGGTTTCATTTCAAAAATTATTTTACAGTTTAATATTACATTTATTGAGGATGGCTAATGACGGTACAACATCACGCGAAGACGAATAGGAGCGGAGCAGCCATGACGGGGAAAATTTCTTTCTTTTGAGAGCTTCCATTGCGTACTCTGCGTTAATGGTTTAAGTTACGTTAAAATGTGTATTACAAAATTGTTCCTCTTAAAAAGTTATAAAATAAGTCCTCAACTGCATATGCCTATCTTTTAGTTTCACTTACAATAACCCTCTTATTAAGTTTTAAAGTATGAGCGACACGACGGCGACGCGGGAGTAATCGTGGTCTGCACTGGTAGCCAGTCAACTGAACGATAAAAACCGGTCAAGTGCGAGTCGGATTCGCACACGATGAGTTCCATGCCAAAAAACGGATGGGGGGAAGTAAATGCGACGGGAAACATTAGGTATATCGCTTTATCTCACTCTCATGTGACGCAACGAAGTTGTGCGGGTCAGCTTTAATGAATATAAGCGACGCGAAGGGAGTAAGTGCGACGGGAAATAAATGCGACGGGAAGCATTATACTCGTAATACTCAAAATATTAATACAATACCTCTCTCTTTCTTCCTCTCATGTAACGCAGCCGAAGTTGCGCGGGTCAGCTAGTAAGAAATAAAAACTAAACTGAAATGTTCCACTTCATCACATTTCAGGTTATTCTCAAGGAGGGCTGATAGCAAGAGGAATTGTTCAAACATTCCCCAATGTGTCTGTCAGCACGTTTATTTCGTTAAGCTCGCCACAGGCTGGGCAGTATGGAAGTGAGTATTACAAGTTTATTTTTGTTACATTATAATCTGCTCAATGAATGCACTTGTACTGTTGTTGTATGTTGATGTGTAGCATCTGTCCTGGCTATTGGGATTTTAGATTAAATAATGGTTATAGATTACTCCTGTATTAAATACTGCCTGGTGTTGGCAAAAGTTTCGTTCCCTATTACATGGGACCAACCATTGGAAAAGTCTGGGTGCATGTGATTGTCAGTTTTTTTAAAAAAATGTGAGCCGTCACGGGCTGCCTCACACCACTGCAAAAATCAATTTACCCTTCGGCTATAGATTTTACAACTTTAAATCGCCTTCATAATGGCAGCCGATGTTGAATCCCTGCCACTATCTGTTGGGAGTCCCGGGACATCCTTCTGAGGGCTTACCCGGGGTTCCCAACCACAGGCTGTTGGACGTTACGTGAGGTTTTTTAGTCGGTAAGAGTCCGGCATAACATCCTTTGAGGATTTTCCCTCACTTTAAAAAAAAATCCCTGCCACTGAGAGCTACTATAAACTAAATTACCATGCTCTGCTTTTTAATTTTTTTTTATTGGTCCCCAATCGCTTCAACATATTGTTACATACATTCATGCCTGTAGAAATAAGCATAGTCTACGCATACGCCCACATATTCTTAATCAACTTCTTAATCCCATTACAGCTGGCTTCCTCCACCTGGTGTTCCCAGACCTGGTCAAAGACACCGTTTGGCAGCTATTCTACTCGAAGGTCGGCCAACACACCTCTGTGGGCAACTATTGGAACGATCCTTACCATCAAGAACTGTATGAAACCTACAGTGTGTTTCTACCTTACATCAATAATGATATTATGTAAGTTTTCCAAAGGAATTGTTTCTAGTATGTATTTAAAATTGTTGGAATGACTTTGTTTTATGATTTTTGGTGGAATTTTGATACAATTGCAAGTTGCTGACCATTCAGATATTATCATCATCTCTGATAATTTGAGCCCCTCTGCTGGACATATAGGCCTCCCTTAAAGATTACCACAATGTTCGATCTTATGCCGCCTGCATCCAGCAGGGACATACAGAAAATTTTGAAGTAAGCTACCCTAAAAATGTAGGGTCTCACAAAGGGATTTTCAAAATTCCACGCCTAACGGATGAAAATTAGGTTGTAGAAGTTTTCGTTCGCGATCGTTCTCACCAGACTGCCCCTCTCTAACAAGTTTATTGTAAAAGTAAAAGTTCAATCCCATTGACGTTGTCGTTTTTGTTTTATTTCAAACTTTGAACAGATGATCCACGTGACCTAGTGACGTAGTTTAATGCAACAGAGTCACAGACTACAGACTAAGTCTCGCCATAAGCCCCTCTGCACTCTATTTTATAGAGAGGGGCTAATAAGATTTAAGTACTTACGTATTTTGAAAATCGAAATTATGTAACGGGCTAAGCAAGGGGGCATAGCATAACTATATTTGTGATACAACTCAGAGGAGCAGATAAGAATTCATAATTTCACCACTTACGTCAGTCGGTTCCATGGTGTAATGGTTAGCACTCTGGACTCTGAATCCAGCGATCCGAGTTCAAATCTCGGTGGAACCTGTACTTTTTGTCGTTTTTTATAGTACGCCTTTTTAAACCTTGTGTTTTATTATATTTTTTTTTAAATATTGTTATTACTGCATTATTTTTGTTTTCTTATATTTTTTACTGAGATTTTTTTTTATTTATTTGCCATTTTATTATTGCCATTGCCATTTGGTTATTGAGCCATTATCTGCGTAAATACATTACAAATTGCAATTTATTTAGATTTTTGTCATTATATCAATCTACGTAATACGCATATGGTATGGCTTAGGGGCAAGCAGAGGTACTCTGGTACTCGCAATATTGCCATTGAAGATCAGAACTTTGTGTCCGCAAATATTTTTGTTTTTTCTTTGTGTAGGTGGTAGGTATATTTGATACAATCAGAGTTACAGAGCAGAAAGATCGACTGTCGTAATGGTGACAACTTGACAAAGTTATTTGTACTTTCAAGTCGTACAAGTAATCATGTGTCTTACTCACGCTGTTGTTCCCAAAGGGGTAGGCAGAGGCATAATATAGTAGTGTATCATTACATTATGATTTTTTTTTATAATTTTCATAATAGTTACTTAGTTCTTCTAAGAGAATTTTTACTATTTTTAATGCGGTTCGATTATTTCAGCTGGTCCCATCCCAAATCGGTCTTGTCTATTTTCAATGATTAATTATTTTTCATTTTTCCAGTTCAGCCAAGTCTGAGGATTTCAAAGCGAATTTGCTAAAGCTGAAAAAACTAGTACTGATTGGTGGACCCGAGGACCAGGTCATCACTCCGTGGCAAAGCAGGTACTTAAAATATTAAATTCTCTAAATCTGTTATGGGCTGGTGAACTAATACTTACTGTATTTGACTATGAAATTAGATGTTACGGGTTTACTTCCCACCCAAAACGAATAACTTTTTGAAGAGTACGGCATGTTTTTGGGCGTCATGTAGGTATTTATATAAAAATTGTCTGCATCAAGTTAGTATAACAGTATATGCTAATTAATAGTGCTATACGGGTGAATTTTTGAAAAGGGCTTGGAAACTATAAGGAATAGCTAAAAATGTTCAAAGGAGTCACGAGCCCGATTTTGATGAAACTTTAAACCTCATCATTAGATTTTTGAAAAACCAATAATCCTAGCTAGAAATCGAACCCGTTGATTTTGAAAAAAAAAAAGATCACATCCTTTATTATTACACCTGTATATAAAATATAGGCATAAGGCAGGAAACGTGTGGTTTTTAGTCGGTAAGAGTCCGGCATAGCATCCATGTAGAATTTTTCTCTGCATCACAGCATTATGCTGAGAAACGACCTGCTTTCACCAGTTGCAGTGGCTATCGACTTGGTTTGTTGTAAAGTATGATACTGTATTTACGCCTATTATTGTTCTTGTAAGAGTATTATTTAATGTAGGCGGTAAGATTTAAAACTTATGTATAAAACTCTACAAATTTCTCTACATTTTGAGTGACGTATGTTGACAATATTGACAACTTTTGATGTGACAATGACAAGTTATGTAACACTGTTGACAGTCACAGTCAGTCATACTTTTATTTTTTTATTTTTTATGTACACTTTTGTTACTGCAGCTGGCAGAAATAAATTGATTTTTCTTTTTCTTTCTTTCTTTTCTTTCTCACGTTAAAAAACAAATGTTTTTTCTGGTTGCTTCCAATACTATCCTATATTTATTTTCGACTTTATTGGGAGTGATTGTTCCCAAACCCGTAAAGCGTTCCCTTATCCGTTTACAGTAATCATTACTGGCGCAGTGGCAATGTGTATGCCACTGTCGAGCCGTTCTCAAGTTTGATAAAATATTTCTGTGATCCACAAATGTTTGTTTCTGAGGATAGGTGTTTTCTATACTTATGTATTTAATATGAAATGCAAAATTTCCTACAACATTTATTTATGTATCTTTTTAAAACAGGCAAGTGAGGTCCCAAATTTATGTATTTGTTTATTTAAAATTCCAGTCAATTCGGCTACTACGATGCCAACGAAACTGTTATAGACATCCACGGTCAAGACATCTACAAGGAAGACAAAATCGGCCTCAAAACCCTGGACAAATCCGGGAGACTACACATAGTCACCGTGCCGGGAGTGAACCATTTCAACTGGCACATGAACGTGAGCATTATGGATAATTATTTGCTACCTTACTTGGACTAGAGGTACATAGTTGAATTTGAAATGAAATGTGATGTTAGATATAAGTATAATATGAACAGTGGGCAACGGATGTAAGTATACAGGGCCAATTTATACAAAATTAATTTATTTCAAAAATCTGATACTTATCATGTATGTTTTTATGAAATTTTGTCGTGTATTTATTTATTTTAAACTTTAGCACATAGTACAAGGCGGACTTAATGCCTTAGGCATTCTCTACCAGAAAATAATGGTATGTATAAATATACCAATAGGTATTATTTTATTAACAAAAATACTGCTTAATATAGATACTTATATCCTTTACCCACCGTTCCAGACGTATTTTATCCAGCGTCCTAACTAGGGTGACCTTACTTGCAGCCATAAATTGCATTTTGACCTTCATTGTTCATGGTGGAATTCAAAGATATTGAAAGAGACATATTTTGTGTAGCACACCTTTAGGGGGTTCTTCAAAGGGGGTCTTAAAAGGTTCTTACAGAGTCGGCAGCGCGAGTGTGGCGGTGACCTTAGTTTTAAATATAAAGAAAGTATGAATTGCATACGAATGTTGTGTTTCCAGATACGTTTCCACCAGTCAAAGGTCGCTTTTGTTAGGACGCTGGATTGTAACTGTTTAGCGGATGCTTAACTGTAGGATTTTAAGGATAATAAGTGATTGAACCAAATGATAAGATCTGACTTTTAAAAATATATCAATATTTGTTTTAGATAGGTACAGTAAATGCATAAATTGTTCTAAAATACAGGTTTATTAACTCAAGTTTAGCAACAGCAGTTTTAAAAGTGCCAAATATTATGATTTATGAAAATTAATGTTCAATGAAATACTTTCTAAAAACAATAGACATAATCTGACTGAATTCGTTTTTTTGGTGTGAATTTGTAAATTATTATACCATTCGATATAACTTTTACTAATAAACTAGTGCCATTAACAAAATATGAAAAGGTTTGAATTGGCCTTGAAAGACTTCATTACCAACAATAATTTGAATTCGAAATTTCGATTTAATGAATTCTTTTGTAAAAAATATTAGTTCCTAGTTGTAATCCTACTTCCTACTAATATTATAAATGTAAAAGTTTGTGAAGATGTTTGGATGTTTATTACTAAATCACGCTCTAACGGCTGAATGGATCGGGTTGAAATTTGGTACAAAGGATAAAGTATAGTCTGGAATAACACATAGGCTACTTTTTATCCCGGGAAAATGTTCCCACGGGAAGCGGGAACGGGTACCAAATTTCACGCGGGCGAAGTCGCGCGCATCAGCTAGTAATATTAATCAATTCTTATTTTTAAGTAGATAATTATAATAATTGTAATAATTTATTTGCTATCATTTGGACAGTGTTTGTCAATGAATTAGTTTTTTAACACTTTTTTGAATAGTAGAATATTTTGTTACTTTCATGTACTGACTTTATGCCTAGTCTACCAATAAAGCCTAAAGTTAAAATTATTTATTTATTTTACACTTTATTGTACGCCAAGTAAATAAAATTATGATATTATGTATACAGTGCCAGAAGACTAATTACCTTTTCAGGACCTAGAAAAAGGAACAGAATGTCCCTTTTTCTTATAAGTTGTTTATACTATCATTTACTTAGTACCTTTATGTTTTTGACATTGCCACGAAGCAGCTTTTTTTTTTCTTACATACAGTTTTTTTATTTATTTGACTTTTTACATGGCATGGCTACTTTCAAAAAGTAAGGGCTGTTATTGCTTCTAAGAGACCAGTAGTAACAGTGGCTCTTAATTCTATGGCTGAAATGCCTCTCGACGCTTTGCTTTTTGTACCAGGAGGTGTAAGTAAATTTATACATTTTATAAAACTTAGATTTAGACTCATAAGTCTAAATTTAAGTTTTATAAAATTATATCTGACTATTGGACACTCGGAAAAAAAATATCATATAGAATTGTAGTACTGTAATACTCAAAATGTAATTATTAATTTTGGAAATTAGATTAAGAATTTAGTTTCGTTTAATCTGTTAAGTGAAAGTTGTATGCAAGATTTATACATTACACCTATAGCTTGGCTAAATCGATTAGACTGTGCCTTCCAAGTTTTCAGCAACCCGCTAGATATTGTGGCGTAACTAACTATGAACTACCAAGGCACTGAATCGCGGCTTAGCCTGACTTTCTTAGCACGGAACATATAAAACATATAAAAATGCTACAAATGGTCACCCATCACAGGACAAACCGTAGCGTAAGTTCTTGAACGTAGGTAGTGATCGATTACAGAATGCAGAGTTATCGGTTATAGTGCTTCATTATTGAAAATGATATTCTTAAAATGTACCCAACATAAAAATATTAGTTTCATTTGAGAACTTTCTTGCCAAGCCGTGCCTTGCTTATTGGCAGCAGGTATCGTTATTTATTGTAAGAGGCTCGTGATTATACGTAAAAAGATGAAGGCAGAGGCATACAATATGCCCAAATTTCTGTAGTTTTATTTCGTCCCACGTAATGAGCCAGCCGTGTGTAGTGATTATGCCACTCAATAATTAATTATACTAGTTTTTATACATAGTGTGTAGTGCATGCTTTATACGAGTATTGTATAACTACTTTTTTATACACATTTTGATTTATATAATTGATTGATATTATTTTAATCTGCGAATAGACATTCTTTATTTTGAATTAGTGCGTTAATTCACCCATGAAAATTATTATTGTATCACGCATAACGGACAAGACCAAAATCAATGGCAGTTTTAGTGCATGCGAATGTTTTTACTAAGAAATTCGAGGAACAAATATTTGTATGATCCACCAATGTTTGTTTTTGATATTTAAGTATGTTTAGATCTTAAAGCACAAGTTTGTATTAGCTTTAGAAATGTCTCACGATGTTGCCAATTCGGTGTGAGATTTATAGGTTAGATAGAATTTTAGATTTTACTAATTTGCTACTGGAGGCTTATATACAGGGCTGCTTATACATATTATACAGTTGACTGTATTTGTATAAACCCACTCTGTATATAAGTTATGGGTTAACTATGCAACGCTTTCAAGTATATTGGCATTCTATTGGCGTGTCTTGCTTATGAAAATCTTTATAAAATTATACATTATGATAAGTATAATAAACGTCTAGGTATATATTTATATATTTGTATTCTAGTCGTGTCACGTAAATAATAAAATTTAATACAGAAAGAAAAGTGTTTCATTGTTAAAGTTCTGCGGCAAGCAGAGGTGGTAGCTCTCATGGATTCTCAAAAACTGTGCTGTTCTGCTGGATTCTCAAATAACATATTGTAAATAGAGCGCTAAACAGAATAACCCGCTGATTTTCTTGCCAGTTCTTCTTAGGTGGATCGCGTTGTGAACTGGTGGTACTTCTTTGGTGTATCAATCAAATCAGCCTATTGCTGTCCACTGCTGGACGTAGGCTCAATATAGGCACAATATAAGGTCTTGTGCCTTCCGCATCTAGTCCCAGCCTGCGACCTTTACCAGGCCGTCGGTCCATCAGGCGGGTGGAAGTCCTACCCCACGTTTGGCGACTTGCGGTCTTCTCTCTAGAACCCGTTACGTTTTACAAGTGAATATTATTATGTTTGTGCCTGTATACATACCTAAAGTCGAATTTTTAATCTCAGTCAGTAAAATGACAAGTGCAACTGTCACTCATACAAAAAAGGGTGACCCGCTACAATAGTGATGTTCGACAATCAATAGACTTAGACATTTTTTATTTTATTAGGCGTGAAAGTGTTTTTTATAGAATTTTAAATTTTATATTGTAAATATAAAATTTACGACTATAATACTACTGCCTCTGTGGCGCAGTCGGTAGTGATACCGCCTGGAGGTCGTGGGTTCGATTCCCACCGGAGACAAATATTTGTGTGACCCATAAATATTTATAAGTTTCAAGAGTCTGGGTGTTTCTATGTATTATATGTATGTATTTAAAAAGTATATAAGTATTAATATCCGTGGTCTGATACCCATAACACAAGCAGGTGATTCCTAGCTTACTTTGGGATCAGATAGTGTTGTGTGAAATGTCTGTGAATATTTATTTATTATATGTAATATCTATTACATATTTACAATACGTATTTTATGTGGGGTGCGATGGGGCCCTACCAACATCCCCGGGGTCCAAGCCAGCCTCACCTGCCAGTGGTGCACCTGCAGATTAACGGACGAGGTCGTGGCGTAGAGAAGGAATACTCGAAATGAAACCCTGTACCAACCCATTTGGCCAGCGTGGTACAGTAAGGCCAATGAAACCCTCCCAAATATGATAAGTCATACAAAGCAACGATCCTCAGTTCCCGGCACTTCCGCTGTCCCTGATTAAGGTCGCAGGGACTGACTGGAAGCGGAAGGCGCAGGACCGTGTGTTGTGGCGCAATTTAGGAGAGGCCCACGTCCAGCAGTGGACTAATATAGGCTGATTTGTTTAAATGTATATAAAATAAAATAAAATAAATATAAATATTCACGGACATTTCACACAACGCTATCTGATCCCAAAGTAAGCTAGGAATAACCTGCTTGAGTTATGGGTATCAGACCACGGATATTAATACTTATTTACTTTTTTTAAATACATACATATTATACATAGTAACTCCCAGACTCTTGAGACAAACATGGGTCACACAAATATTTGTCTCCAGTGGGAATCGAACCCACGACCTCCAGCGCCGCAAGCGGTATCACTACCGACTGCGCCACAGAGGCAGTCGATATAATATGATTGGAGAAATATGGACCTTACCAGCATATTAAATTTGCTTGCTATTACATTATTATAAAAGCTGATAAAAAAGCTTAAGAAGATATGACTTGTGGTTATGTATTATGCAAATTACCAAATGGTCGTAGAAAAAAATAATTTAAGGACAAGCTAAAATGACAGTTTTAATTTTTTGTCATCAAAGTATTTTTCATGAAATTATTTTCAAGGTAAATTGGTGTGAAATGTTTGTATAAAACAAACTATGGTTCCTAGTGAAGTGATTATATTTAAATGTAGCTAAATAATTTTGGAGCAATCGAGATCCAAATTGTTTGTTTACTGCATTGTTTGAATGGGTTGAAATACGATATAATGTGGTTTTATGTAATATTTAATTACTGTTTGATATTGGATAAAAAAATATAATCTCGAATAACTTGTTGTTGACTTAATTGTAAACCTCGATTCAACCACATCACTATTTATTTGTGACAAGAAACCCGCAACACTGAAAATGTCATTTTACTGACTCGAATTAATAATCGTAGTTTAACTACAATTTTTTTGTTTGTCTGGTAATGTATTGTTGTTTTAAAATTTGAGGTATTGATCTTAATTTTGGCAATTCGGTGTTTTCGAGTTAGGCATATGGGATGAGGACCTTTACTTCTTCCTTTCGAACAGAATGAATAGATGATGCATTGTTCTTGGTGTGTGACTGACAGTTACTAACATTTAATATTTGATACTATCAAGTATTAAAAATAGATTTTATCTAAATATTGAAATTTTCCTGTTATTGTTTTTCAGACATACCAACCTATCTCGTGAATGATATCAGTTGGTATTAACCCTTAAATTGGCAGAGAAAAAAAATCTTAAAATATGAATTCTTTCAATTTAACGAGACATTGTATGTATAAATAGGCCTAAAAAAATATATAAAAATATATATATATAATAGTATACGAAAAAGCCTATGTTTTTTCTGGCATACACTGCCAACTTCGTAGAAAATTACAAATATTTTTTGTGTAGGTATGCTATGGCATACTTTGCCAATATACGGATGCAAGAAGTAGGTCATAATAAAATTTAAGACTAACGAAAATAAGTACTTTAATTGACATAATGACAGCAGTACAATATTTTTTTTGCATACCATGCAAATAAATGACCAAGTTGACAGTTTCATAAGTTTTTACCAGTGACAAAACACAACCTTACCTGGCACTTCATACAAATTACTGTGGCCAATTTCGTGCAAAGCCGGCATCATCACTAGTCATATTCATGAAGTGACATAGGTACATTATCATACCTCACACTAGGGATCGGTTCATTTTCATTAGCCTGTCTCTTTTTTATATTTTCTCCATTATTGACGGTAGTTTCAAATCTGCCGGTTTTTCTCAACCTTAGTAAATTCCTGGATACCTCGGTGGAAATTTTGGCGAGATCATGTCTGTACATAATCCATGGATTATTTATGTAAATATCTAGCAAATGATTAATATACCCATTTTATAATATACCCATCATTATTTGAATGGCCAGGAAATCGCGAAAATCGTCTTCAGTTATAGCCTATTGGTCTTGAATTATTATTTAACGAATATGTAAAATGTCAGTTAGAATGTCTGACGAAAAGAAAAGAAAGAAATATTCTAAAGGAGATTGAACACTGAATATCTCGTGCTTGGTAGTATCTTCTATTGAAGCAGTATGCCGAAAGTTTCTGTTTTGCCATTCAAAGTTCTATGCAAACTTCTTTATTCTTCTAGCTCGGTTAACCGCCAACGTTGACTCTATACGTTGCCTTTTTGATCTGGTATTTCGAGTGTTAGTAGAAGTAGTTGCATTGCAGGTGTCGAAGTACATGCAGGTAGTTCAGGAATAATAGATGGCAGTGATGGTAAATCGCATATTATTGGAACATTGACGCAGTTCGGTTCTTGTTACGGGTTGGGATAAACTTCATGCATTATAGGTTTAAAACGAATGCCTTGCCCATGGTCATTGTAGCTGTCATCGTCGGACAATAGTATGCATCTTTCTAGAGAGCTATTAATAGGGGGAGCTGGCGAAGAAGAACAATGAGAAGCATGCACATGGAGCTCATCTTCAGGATCAGACGATTCGTTACACTCAGAAGGCGCATTTAAAGCTGGGACCAGTGCAATAATTCTACCACCGCGTGTTAGTAGCTTTTGCTGCAGGCAAAGAAAAACAAAAATCCTAAGCAATTGCGGGTAGGCCACATATATAAAAAATGTAATTAGCAAAAGAACACAACCTCAAATTGGCAGTGTATTTCACACTATACACACGAAAATGCTACTACTTTACTACGAAGTTGGCAGTGTATGTGGTGGAATACAACGAGTTAGATGTCAGATAAAAGTATAGTAAGTTTCGTCATATTGTATTTTTAGGTTGTATTAGTATTCACTGATATTTCAAGCACAAAATAACAGTGAAACCCACTCAAAATATCTACAAAGTAAAAAGAAAACACATGATTTTTACTTTGGTGACCGTCACTTGTTTCTGCATAGCTGCCATTTAGTAATTTTGTAAGGTCGAAGGTCTTGCTAGGTCTAAGATTATGTTTTATATTAAATATATAATAATGTTACCATCGTAATAATAAAAGAAAACCGTAAATAAACTTTATAATTAGGCCACAGATTTTTTTTGATATTGCGTAGGTACGTCCCGACAATACATTGTCAATTTAAGGGTTAAATATCAGTTTAGTAACAAGATGGCATATCATGGAGCAAATATCTATTACGATGAACAGCATAATATAACCATGTATGGAATTATTGGTAACTCTCGTTCATTGTTACTCTGTTATAGAATATGCCTCCATTCTAGACTTCGGATGGATCTAAGCGTTAAATATGATCCCAATTTATTCTAGGAAGTTCTTACTAAAATTTTTGGTTTTTCATCACCGAACTTTTGTCGGTAAAGTCAAGTCTCTCATTCTATAGTATCTATTGAACTTGGCTGTCATTCCACATTTATGTTTTTGATGGGATAAATCATAGAGCAACGCGCGTAAATCATAGAGCAACGCGCGCCTTTTCAGAAATCAGACCAGTTCGCGTTGCTCTATGGGATAAATGCACTGATCTGATAAATGACAAGCAATTCAGCCTACTTTTGAGATGATTGAGGTGTGAGGTGCCACGGGAGTTCGCAGTACGGGTGAGGTCGGGGCAACACTACAGATAATTATATCTACCTAGTTACAGTAAATTTTATCTAAGTATACTGTGCACTACTCATACTAATGAATGACTAAATAATGATTATCTAAACGCCTATGATAACAGGGAATTTACTATTAACTATTTACTTATCGATACGGAACTAAAACAACAATTTCTGCGTACGTTTGTAGAGTTGGAAATAACCTAATTGATACTCATTGACATATATTCTTTAAATAGCGGCCAGTTTTCGCCCACTCTTTCACTCAATTCGACTTCTTTGCAGTATTCAAAGTCCTCCGTCTTGTTGATGGAAATTCGATGAAAGTGAGCCGCGTGTACCGTTCTTGACCAAAACCCCGTTTGTTTTAGAGGTCCTCACTTCTGGACCTTATGTACATATTCCTGCAAATATCTTCTCTCTCACGTCACGACCTTCGAGACCTGTGGGGGCCAGTAGTAGATACTATTCGATAGTATTTGACAAACAAATATACGATTTGTATTACGAAATTTGTGAAAGAAAGCTGTAATTTGGCATGAGTAGGTATAGGTAGGTAGGTACCTACCTACCTATACCTACAGTTCTAATTTTTGTCAGAGGTAAGTTTACGCCCCTCCCCCACGAGATATGATGGAATTACTGGGATAAAAATATCCCAGTAGTTGGGATATTTTTTATACCTTACCTTATGCCCTTTCATTAAGTGCCCTGCCATGCATCACTTGTCTTGACCGATGCTTTTGCCAAACAATCCACATGTCTCCTTCCTCATAAAACTTCGGATCATGTAAACGGGACTTCAAATTGTAAGAATCTGTCAATATCGTCCAAGTAAATACCTACCACTATTTTATAGCGTCTCGTTTTACTTTAGCTGAAAACCAGGGATTCCCTCTTTCTGAAGCTGTGTGAAAATTCTAAATATAAATAATAATTGCATAGCAAATTAAATATTTTAATTGGTATAACTGTCAGGTACCGACCCGACGCTGCAATGTACTGACACGTGACGAAAGTATTTCCCCGAAAACTTGTTGTAGATAATGGTGCTGACAATTTTATCTACTTCATGTCTAAGTGAGATCGCTAGTATTTTTTTCAGGAGGAGATAGATGTTAAACCATGCGTAATAGTGTTACTCTCTATCTGACGAGCGGCGTCATTCGAAAAACTGAATAGGTATCACGATGTTCCTACGACACGCACGGCTGAGTGCTCGCTCGACTCAGTGGTAAATTTCTGGCCTGGATCACGTGGACGTAGTCGTAGTGGCTGTAAGATAAGACGTGTCACACGGACCATCATGAGAGGCGCGAGTGCTTAAAATTACCTTATTGTGTAAGGTGGTGCTGTGAGGAATAGAGGCGGTATAAACGGACCGGGCGGGATTGTTGGAAGATTCTAGAACAACATCTAGTAACTATGACCTTGATGCGAAAATTTCTAGCAGAAGCGTTCCCAGGATGTGCTTTCTCCATAGAGAAGGAAAATTATATTCCATCAACAACCAGAGGTTATCGGTTTGTAATCGATCCAGAAATTCTCCTTTCGGGAGCATGCCGGTTTCCTGGCCAAGGGAGCGTAATTTATTCTGACATAACCATCTTACTGTTGCGTCACGAGGCCTGTGGGTGTTTCCAAGCCTATCTACAAAAAAGTCACTCGTATCATGAGTAAGGCCAATGTTTATTTGAATTACCTCAATATTATGTAGATTTCAGTATGACTAGACACGCTATCTCGTGATAGATAAGAAAATTCAAACTCTGGCCATATATGGAGAAAACATCGTCGGTAGGTACAAGATATCTACCTATTTGTTTTTTGTAGCTAATTTATCAAATATGGTACTCAACAATCCTGTAGCTGCCGAGTGCCGAGTCACATTACTTGTAAGCTGTAATAGTTTCGTTTGTTTAGTAATGTTTACATGTATATGTGACGTCCATCATGTTATCAATAACTACCTATATGCTGAAAATGTAGAAATTTCGGTAGGTGCCTAATCGTTAAAATATGTTGTGACGTTTAATGCTGCATTCTTGAGTAGTGATATATAGGTTAGGTAGGTACAACACACAGGACAGGCAACACAATTTTATTGTTACAATTACTACACAACACATTACAACACAACACACTACAATACAACACATCCTATCACTACCATGGTATTTTCTAGAATGCTGAGACTCACAGCTTTGTATAGGTACAGTCAGTGAATTCATGAATTCTTGCAAGAAAGAGATAATATTAGTATTGCCAGATTTTATTTAACCTGGACAATGTAAGTACCTACCTATAAAGAACTTTTCAGCGAATTACAGTTCCACAACACTTCTATATCCATAAAAGGACGCCACCTCTAGGTAGGTACCTACTAGTTTTCTCCAGACGTAGATTAGAACCATGGTTTTATGTAGGTAAGTACAACTACTCCATTATAAACACGATCTTCTCCTTATTGCTTACCACAGTTTGACTAAGCATAAGCTTTGGTAAAATTGTGCTTATGACGTTTCAAATTCAAACGTTTCGCTTCCCTAATAATTAATCTATACTTAGACATGAATGGTTAATAAGTTTTGATTACAATTTATCACATTTTTACCTTGATCAAATTACAATCTATTATATAAAAATAAGTCGGGTTTTCCTTCCTGACGCTATAACTCCAGAACGCACGAACCGATTTCCACGGTTTTGCATTCGTTGGAAAGGTCTCGGGCTCCGTGAGGTTTATAGCAAAGAAAATTCAGGAAAAATTTCAACAGAAAAGCGGGAAAAGCATTTTTCACATACAGCGCCATCGCGGGCGAAGCTGCGGGCTTCAGCTAGTCTTTAATAAATATAATAACGTGATTCATTCAATGTAAATAATAATCATTATAGATTAGTTACACAAATATTAACATAGAATGACTCATTGCGCTGCTTGAAGCTAATTTCATCTTCTTATCTAACACGATAAGGTAATTGCCTGGATAATGTGTTACCGAAATACCGATATGATTTAATCCTTTGCACAATATTGATTACTGAAATTCAGCAGCTTTTTGTTATATTTTTCCTTAAAAGATAGATACTTTATATTATTTCCGTAGACGTAGACATCATCTAGATGATGATGATTCCTAAGCTTTAAATGGATATTTTATTGAGATGCATCTCAATAAAATATCCATTCAAAGGTTAAGAATTTGAAGACAGTTAAATTAACCAGAGATAGGATCTGCCGGGAATCCTGAGACATCCTTCTGAGAAGTAACTTAGGGCTAAATAGACACTGTGGTTTTAGTCGGGCATAGGCAGAATAAGAAAAGTCACCTCGGGGAGAGGATGGATGCAGAAGGTGGGGGACAGTGCGTTATTATAGCTTATATTGGGAGATGTCTTTGTCCAACAATTACCTAAATCAGTTTATCACAGGCCTCTGCCAAATTCATTTTTGAAAGGGTGATTTTCCTTTCTGTACCTGTACCTCGTTCGTGAGTCACCAAGACCTCGTCCGTCAATAAGCAGGTGCACCACATGCAGGTGAGACTGGCTTGGACCTGAAGATCTTGGTAGAGCCCAATCGCAGCCAAGTCCAGCTCATCTAAGTTCTGTAGCTAACTTCATTAAGGCCGATTTCACCGATTGATAACCGAGACCGATTACAAAATATTTTAAAGTTATTTCACCATCTTTTATAATATTTGCAACTGTTACCTAACTTGCCTAAAATGACCATAATGTTATAGGTAGATATATGATTGATTAATAGGTTGGCAACTAGATAACACTATATCAGTTCTAAACCTCCTGTATATCGTTTTATTAAGTAGTACCTACGTGTGTAAGTGCAGTCAAATTGATAAAGGCTGTTGAGTAATCCATGACGACGGGTATTTTTGTGCATCACTCCACTTGAGCACGGTGAGATAGATTTGGGATTATCTGACTGAATTCATGTTGACCAGTCATGTCTGCCAACTGTGGCTTAGCTTGAGTACCTTTCTCCTTATTAGGTATCAGTGTTTTATTACGTAGAACAAAGGCACTAATATTTAACATGTCATGAGGATTTCGGACGGTTGACTTTCAACATCAGACGTCCAACAACCAACTTTCTACTTCAGACTTACAAAACAATTTCAATGTTCCACATCTGCTTGGCGGTTGACAGCTGACTATTTAATAGGCTCTTGTGAAGAGTATAGGAGAACATTCTAATAGCAACCATAATAATTAGATATATTCTTTTAACTGTCTATGAAGTTACCGCTAGTAACGCCTTCGAATCGACAATAATTCATAAAAAAAATGCTATAGTGCACACAAATATCACGCGCTGCCACCGTTTTGTCAGCGTTTGCGCAATTTTCTTAAAACAAAGTTTTCGAATGTCGTTTCAATACAGATAACTTCGTGCATCCTGCCTGAATCATCCTTTCGAGGGTTTGCCCGGTAATCCCGACTACAGGCAGGCAGTTGCAGGGCACTGTGTAGTTTTAGCCATTAGGTACTTAAGAGTCCGGCATAGCATCCATGAGGATTTCTGCACGTAAAGAAAAAGATGTCTGTACCTATGTGGTACTTTTGTTAGAATTCCTGTTAATTTTTATTCAAAACACAATTTCAAGAATATTATTTGTACCTAAACAGAAGTTACAGCTAAACGCCTTACGTAAATATTGGCAAAAAGTCAAAACTATCATCACCTGTTCTACTGGGAACAGAGTCAATAAAACGCAAAACCATTCCGCGAAGTCCCGAAAGTGTCGCCCAGCTGTTGGCTATGAGCCATGTAATGTTCGGGATTCTCCGGAAGTAATCGTATATCTACTATACCTAGTTACAGAGTGTTGGCTGGTGTACATCCGTACGTTGTGTTTATTGGCGGTAATTCCAGGAAGCAGCTTGTTGTGAACCACGCAGAACATAAGTTAGCAATCTCAGGGAATGACATAGGTACATACCTACTATCATGATCATTAGAGTTGGTATAAATATCAACGTATCTTTAGAGATAAGACTGGTGCTTCTCACTTCAGGGTTGTAAGCTTTGCTAGGAGCTGGAGCAATAATATTGATACAGGCAGTAGACTTCATTATCAATAGAAGAGGTACCTACAAGTGATTTTGGTTTTCTTGATGTGAATACAACAACACATTATTCAAGCTCAATATTTGCTCCATGTGCTCAACCAAGTGTCTTCAATCGTGAAATTAAGTAAGTATAAATTATTATAACATCCTACGTTTATTGACCTTTTGTTGTCACTAAGGTGATTGCCCACTTGACGAAAAGTGGTATCCGTTTGTTTTCTTTACCAAGATAGAAAATAATTCTATATTGCTAGCTGAATTGCTACCTAAAATTTAAATTCGAACTTGGCTTTTTTATGAAGACCATATTTATAATCAATCAGCCGTTATCATAGGGCGCTGACTTTGTAGGAGAGCTAATTCCATGGTCATGAGTCATGTGGAATCGGGATTGGCATGACGGTTACAATTCTCAAGCTCGTTTGTTCGTTAACATTCAAGTTTTTAAAACCGAAGTCTGACTGGAGCCGGTTTTATTGACAGCTAGTCTCCCATAAGTAGTCGGTTAAGGTGCGGTAATGACTTCACCGTAAGCTTTGAGCTTTACCTAATAAGGTATCTAGATCTTTATTTGTAAAAATATTTCTTACTGACTAAGTCTATATTAGCTGTAGTACCTACTTAAAGAAAGCGGTTTCCAGACAATGGCTGGACCAGAGAGTTCCACGCACGCCTCACATCCCTAGATAAGGAGTTAAACATAACATAACATAACATAACATAAATATTCTTTATTGTACACCATTAAAAGAATACAAGTAAGGAAAATAAAAATTAAAATATATGTACAATAGGCGGCCTTATCGCTAAGAGCGATCTCTTCCAGGCAACCTTTGGATGGACTGATTAACAAGGATCTGATAAGGCAGTGTACAATCAAATATATTAAATTCACACATATAAACAAATATCAATAATATGCATAAACACATACATACAAGTATAAACACACTAGTACATACATAATACATTTATGTGAAACATCATAGATACATTTTAAAAGCTAGCAAAATAATATAAGTAATTATATAGTAGACCCATTCACACTTAATTATTAATCCATAAACTAACATACTTATGCGACGCAACACTAACCAGAGATAGATAAAAAATGTTGTTTTAGCATCCTCTTAAAAGATACCAGCGATTGCGCTCGTGTAATCGCAACCGGCAAAGAATTCCACAGGCGAACCGCCTGTACCGTGAACGACTTGCTCATGAAATTCGTGGAGTGCTGTGGCATTTCCATTCTCAAATTCTCCGATGACCTTAAAAATCTTGTATGTGTGTCATGAAGGAACTTGAAACGTTCTTTGAGATATTGGGGAGTACTAGGATTGAACATTATACTGTAGAATAAACATAATATGTGAGTATTCCGTCGAAGTCGAATTGGGAGCCAATTGAGCGTTTTTCTGAATTCAGACACATGATCATATTTGCGGAGGCCAAATATAAATCTAATACAAACATTTTGAAGACGCTCAAGTCTGTCAAGTTGCTCCTCAGTGAGATCAAGATAGCTGACATCTGCATAATCAAGGATAGGGAGTAAGAGAGATTGTGCCAGCGCAACTTTAGTGGCTGTGGGAAGAAAATTGCGCAATCTGCGCAACGACCCCGAAGCTGCAAATATTTTCCGTCCGACTTCTTGCAGTTGACAATCCCAGGACAACTTTCCATCAATGTGTATTCCCAAGTTTTTTACTGTTTCACTTAATGCGATAGGAGTACCATTAAAAATTACTTGGGGCAGCTGCGTGTAATCAATACGTGGTATTGTCCAAGGGCTGCCGACGATAATGACTTGAGTTTTGGAAGGATTAACCTGAAGTCCATAGTTATTGCTCCAATCACATACACGTTCCAAGTCAATATTCATTGACGAAATCGCTGCTGGCAACTGACTCAATGGCGCTTGTGTGTATATTTGTAAGTCATCTGCGTAAAGGTGGTAGGCTGAAACTAATTTATGAGAGATTGAATTTATAAATATAGCGAAGAGTAAGGGAGATAGAACGCCACCCTGCGGAACACCAGCTGTAATATTACACCAAGAAGAAAAAGAATCTTCTATACGTATACGTTGCCGGCGGCCAGACAGGTAACTTTGAAACCAGTCAATAACCGTAGGAGATATGTTAATAGAGCTAAGTATGCCAAGTAGAATCTCAAAATCTACAGTGTTGAAGGCATTGCTAAAATCAAGTAAAGACAACACTGTGAGCTTGCCCTCCTCCATGCCTGTTCTTATATCGTCCGTAACATTGACTAGAGCTGTCACAGTACTATGTCCAGGACGGAAACCGGACTGAAAAGGGTTTAGTAAAGAGTTAGAACAAAGGAACGTATTGAGTTGATTATAAACAAGACGCTCGAGTACTTTAGAAAGGAAAGGTAGTATAGATATAGGGCGAAAGTGGGAAAAAGAAGTTGGATTACCCTTTTTTGGTAAAGGAATAATTTGTGCCTCTTTCCATGCGGATGGAAAGAGACTTCGTACAATAGAAAAATTTAGGATGTGAGTTACGATAGGAAGAATTTGATCAAGGATAGGTACGATCATGTTACGGCTTACACAGTCATTCCCAACTGCACTCGATGTTATTGACATTATGCTCTTCTTAACATCACTAACAGTCAATGAATCAAAGAAGAAACGTGGAAAATTAGGAGTAGGAAGCGATGAAAGATAATTAAGTGTATTAATCTTTTTGGTCCCTCCGAAATTGGACGAAGAAGAAAAATGCAAATTGAGTGCTTCGAGGTCAACATTTTTAGGAATAGTGTTTTCTTTTGGCTTCCCGACTCCTATGGTTCTCAGGAATTTCCACACTTTAGATGGATCACTGTTTTCGATAGAGGAATGGATATATTGGCGTTGTGCATTTCTACACACCTTATTGCAGTGATTACGTATTGCCACATATCTTTCATAATTGCCTGCATTGGGTTTATACTTATATTTATATTTAGCTGCTGCTTTCTTGGCCATTACCTCCTTAATAGCGTCAGTCAACCAGGGAGCAGGTAGATGTTTAATTTTAACCGCTCGGGCAGGAGCATGTGTGTCATAAAATTTAATTATTTCTGTATTAAACATATTAACCTTAAACCTTTAAACGGACCCCAAAGAAGCGAAATAGCACCCGAAGCGTTACTCGAGGTCGCGGTGGTTCAAAAATCTGCCGGGTATAGTTTAAGAATCGGGTTTCGAAATCCAGGATTTCACGCTAACATGAAATTACTGACAAAGTCTCGAGTTAATGGATACCTAGGTATTATGCAACGCAGAATCATCTGGTCTGGCATCGAGTGACTAGAGATCATGTAATCAAATGACGTCATAGTCATATGTTACTCAGGTATACTTTCTGTTGATATTTAATTTGTGAGTGTTTCAAACGCTGCAGATTCGTCTGTCTGGCGAACAATGAGAGAGGCCTAGAATCAGCAGTGAATTGCCATATGTTGATTTGATTGCGTTGCGTGCCATCATTGAGGTTTGTTGGAATGCCTTACTGTCTACTTTCAGCTACAGGTTTCAGTTATTTTGGTAGGGACTGTGGTCTGACCGCTTAACCCAGTCAAGGAATACATTTTGGTGGGAAGAGGCTTTAATCGGGTTGATGTTATTGCATCACCGAGACCCTAGAATTTGCTAAATCGTTTGAACAACGACTTAGCCGGGCCCGTAAGCTGTTGACCTAGTCTTTAATCTCTCCCTCCTCCCTGGGTTTAATAGAGAACATCGGGTTCCTTAATGTAATGTCCCCAATAGATTTTGGACTTCGCAACGATCTCCGGGGCTTCTCGGTCAACCTTCTTTAAAACCTGGTGCACTAACTTACGAGATGATCAGGTCAGGATATATGTCAAATGACAGTCGTTTCGGTTTTACCACCGATTGTAGCCGAACGTAGAACAGGTAAAACTGCCACTAGGCTCCAAGATTGAAATATAGGATGCCACCGGAACTTAAGCTAATACGAGGTCATATTTCTCAACGAAATGCAATGTGGATTCAATCCTTGACCTAGCGACGTCATCCGTGTAGTAACAGTGTGAACTTCATCACCTACTTTTTTGAATATTCGAATCCGTTTTAGGCCTCGCCTTTGTGACTCATTATTGGCGGTTATAGACACGTGCTGTTTATAAATACGGTTATCTAACGATATTAGTAACCACGTTACAATTATTATAAAACATGTTTTGTGAAGAAATTAGCGGTAAATAAACGAAATTTTTATATATATAAGTGCTTACTAATATGATTTTTAAGATTCTCGGAGTGTTTATTTGTGGATGTATAACGTTCTTAACTAATTATAATGGACTTTTGCTTTAGGTTACAGATCGGTTACATATGTAGGTATGTATAGGTATGTATAGATTGTTTTCAAAAATATTGCCCTGTCACAGCAAATTCAAATAATATTATTTGATTCTGAGGCAAATATGAAGTATAGAAATAAAATATAGGTTACAAAGGATGCTAAAAACAGTAGGTAGACACCAAATCACGTTGTTTTCAAAATTAAAATAAATCTTATCAAATTGTTTCAAGCACCTCTCAAGCTTAACATCAATCAATATAATATAATCTGTGTCAATATCACACAAGTATTCTGAGGATGTAAATGTCATTATACTGTGACAATTTAATGCAAAAATTTCCTTAGTAGATATTAGATAATGTCCATTTTAACATATTGTTTGAATGATGGTGGGTGTGTGGACAATCAGTGGAGTGGGCCTGCAAATCACACATCTGCAGCTTACACGAGATGTTTAGTTTCACATGAGAGATAAGAATATTAGGTACTAGCGGACGGCACGCGGTTCCATCCACGTAGATCCCGTTCCCATGGGAATACGGGAATAAAATATAGTCTATGTTCAGCGCAAAGAGTGTAGCTTACCAACAGTGGAAGAATTTTTCAAATCGATCCAGTAGTTCCGGAGCCTATTCGTTATAAGCAAACAAACAAACAAAAAACAAATCTTTCCTCTTTATAATATTAGTATAGGTTAAGCCTAGATAGCTACTTAAATGGATTAAATTATCATCGCTATTCTCGTTATAACACGAGAACCGGGCCGATTTATTTACTTAAGTAACTAAAATATTTGGAAAAAATTAAGTATCTATGTAGGTAGGTACTTACCTGGTCTAAAATTGTAAATTATACACAATTTTACTTTATTAAACAAACTATTCAAACCCCCTTTTTTTTGTTTAACGTGAGGAAAAAATGGATGCTAGCTATGCCGGACTACTATCTACCGACTAAAAAACCTCACGTAACGCCCAACAGCCTATGGTTGAGAGCCCCGGGTAAGCCCTCGGAAGGATGTCCCAGGACACTATTCAAACCCCTTTTGCATTAAAATATGTGACTGCTTCAAAAAAGGAAAAACGCATCTAAATCCAAAACAGACATTATGTCGTGAGTTTCCTATGAAAATCAAAAACAATGCATAATAATATTAATTTGTATGAGGAAAACGTAAAATTGTGTGGTCTGGGTCTGATACGCTTTATTTGTTTTCTTACTAACGCGTGCGCATATGACTCATATAGTTCTCACGGGGGCGTGTGCCGACGACGATGTCCTGACGAGCCTCCGATTATGTTAGCTACAGATAGGTAGGAACTTACTTTTAGTTGAATCCTTTCTTATTTTTTGCCTACCTACTATGACTTTGAAAAACACCCCTTTCTTTTCACAAAGTTTCATTAGATATAGACAATTACCTACGTTATTTCTCGATCGATGCTATGAAAACATTTTTTACTTGCAAACATTTCCCATAAGAAATGTCATGTTCCATAGTCAAATGTAGTTTTGTTACTTCATACTCCTCCATTTACAAGCAAATTTTGACATTCAGTCGTGTTCCCACTGTATGGAACTAGAGATTCACCACTGCACTATTACTTTCACTTTCACTATTTACAATAAAACACCTTGTATATTCCGAGAGTCACGCTTTAATCGATAAAACCCATTGCTTATATGTACCTACTTGCAGACAAACGATAGCTTGAATTTAAACCGGCGACCGCCATCTAGTTACATTATATACAACTTTAACATAAATAAACAAACCCCTGACACCAAACCATGGTCGAAATTTAAATTAATCAACAATGACATCTAGACATAAACATGCCAGTACAGTACCTATAAAAACTATCAAAGAGTCCTTAACAAGTCGTGAATCTAGAGCTAGGGCTCTACAATCTTTGTGAAAGTATGATCTGTTTAATTTATGAAAATATCCTCCTACTTCTATAACTACAATCTGCCTTTTTCTCGTTTATGATTAGAGATTATAAACACGAATAGTAAGCATCAAGAGGGCTTTGAGGATCAGAAAATGAGCGTTTTGCATGTAACTAACAAGATTCAACAAAAAAGAAATGCTGTTATATTATAGAGGCTTGGAAATCGAACGAAATCGCTAGCAACATAAGCAGTATCGTTCGTATTACTTCTGTAAATGTAAATATCTGACGTCGCTACCAGTAAATCATAACAAATAAGTAGGTAAACGATTACTCTTCACAATAAGAATATAAACAAATTAATAAAGGAGATTGCCCATTATTTAATGGACCGCCGTTTCGTTACAAATAATTTTGTATGACAGCGAAAATTTGATATTAAATTGGATGGATATCGTGCTTTCATAGGAAATAAAAAATATTCTATTATTTTGTGGGGTTTTCTCTCATTCTTCGTTTTGCTGTTCAAATTAGAGGTTAGTTTCGAAGCAAATGTCCATCAATCTGTCCAATGAATTTTATCCAGAAAAGGCTAATCGTTACATGGATGAACATGGATTTAATTCAAATAAAATAGAAGTAATAGTTCCAACACTAATAAATAACCCTGAAAATGTAATACCTACCTAGTTGCCTACACATCAATGTTTGGTCGCGCGAATCTATTTAATGCATGGTCGCGCCGGTTCATCTAGTTGCGATAAAACTTTGTCAACCTATACCTTGCACTTGCGTGAAAGTCTTAGACATAATTTGAACCCGGCACGTAGCACTGCAATCTGGGTATAGGACTGTGCCGTGCGAAGCCGGCGTGGGTCAGCTAGTACTTATTAGGTTATGCAGGTTTATGAAGAAGAAGAAAATGAAAATGCTAGAACATTTTTAAGCAAGTTTTATTCATCTATGATGTCTATTTCATCACCCTCACTCATATTCATGAAATATGTTGTCCAAAAATGCAGCTGGCGGTTCAATGTATCTAAATCGAGCCCAACTTAGGTACCAAAATATAGTCACAATGTGGGCACAGCATCCCACCGTATGAAAGCCTACCAAACAAGAATTGTTTGGTAGGCTTTCGTACGGTGGGATGCTGTGCCATTTTCACATTGATGAAAAATACAATTCCGTGAAGTCGCAGCAGCCCTTTTGTATATATTTGACGATATTTTAGGAATATGTACAACATTTGGAACATGGTACACTTGATAAGTGGGTTGTGGTGGTATAGGTATAGGCCTTAAGGAAGTAGCAGATTCTGAAACACTGTCTAACTGTTGTCTTAAAGTTGTGAGGGACTTCTATATTCTCATGTGGTGTAACAGCACCTTCATGTATAACCTGCTGCCGCCTACTTTGATCATACTGGGTCTGTCTCCTTACAGTTCTATCCGCATTTGTCCAACAAGGCAGGCAAACTTTTTGAAGTCTGTGAACCTGTAAGCAAAGAAAATAAAGTTGAGACCGACTTTAATTTATGTCATTTAAAAAAGGCTCCGAAAATGTGTTCCGTGAATATTTACATTATATTTCGAACTAATATGTTAAGTGAAAGGAATTTTTAACCTGACAGTCACCACAGAATGTAGCCGCATCAACTAAGGTGATTTTACTGCATTTTATCTGCAACTAGAGGACGTCACGTGGTTTCACCCACGTAGCCCCCGTTTCCGTGACAATATGGAAATAAAATATAACCTATGTTAGCCGGGAAGAGTGTAGGTAGCTTCCCAACAGTGAAACATTATGAGATTTCCTTCAGGGCTATTAATTATTACTTTATGCGTCTTAACTCTCAGTATGGAAGACCCACAGGCTAAGCACACTTGCTGATGTCCATAAGCTCGTCGCTCTTTGTAATATTACTAAACATTCTTGACCAAGAAAATCCTCCACCAATATCTGCAAATAAATAAAATAAAATTATATACCCACTAGCCTAATACTTTCTGTTATGATATTGATTGGGAAAAATCTACTTTATTGTAACACATCACTGATATGGAAAACACAACATCAGGTAAAACCTTTAGCTTAGCACAATTGGTTATTGTCATGCTTCATTAGATATGTATTTACTTAACCATTTGAACATAACTTAATATACTAATTTACTTTTACAAATACATTTCAAGTATGTTACAAGTACAGAATACAAAACTTAATTGAATAAGATATAGGTACTAACCACTTCTGGATCAATCCAGAATCGTTAAATTCGAATCATGACATCTGTTGCCTCCACGACTCGACGTCGAGGTAGAGGATGTATTAAAGATAGTGAACAATTCACACACCGTGGCATTTTTATCTAATCTACTGCAAAACCGCACATTCGACACCGAAAAGACGTTTTGTTCAAAAGTTTTCAATTTTTGACAGTTCGTATTATAGGGGCCGCTCATTGATATTTGCGATTGGCGGCCATCTTCGTCACGTCAGTCCGCGGCGCGTAAAAAGATTACACCACGAATTATATCAAAGTTTGAACGCCACAAAATATATTATTCGAGTGAATGAAAAGATTGTTAAAAAAATATTAAATGATTTATCAATTTACTTAGGCAGCCATACACTTTTTACTTAGGTTTTTCAAAAAGAAACGAAGCCTGGGCGTTCTCCTTTGTACGAGTCTTTATTAAAAATAGGATACAGACTTTGAAATTGTTTTCTGTTGCAAACACGTAGTCTTACCTAAATTACACGAGAGAGGTAAAAATCCAAATAACTAGGTCAATCAGCAATAAATGTCAAATTTACATTAAAATAGTTGGCTTTCTCTGTCGCCTCTGAGTCATCATTTTTAATTCATCTATGGCCGTCGGCATATCTTATTCACATTACTATACATGACTCACTGCTCGGCTTACATCAATTTAGTAAGAGTTTGCGCTATGAATCACCTGCGTACTAGCTGATGTCTTCATCCCTTTCTTCTGTAGACAGGAGAGCGAGATAGTGATTGTTATGTTTTGAAAATCATTCATTATTGTATGTTTAAGTAATTGATCAGATTGATTCATTATTAGGCTTTATTTTAATCCAAATCACGGAACTAAACAATTCAATTGTGGGAAATGTAAATGACCGCATAGATAATTGAGGTAGGTAATGTACGTAAGGAAATTGGTAACGACTAAATTACTTAAGCAGTGCATCATATTCATGATAATATAGATAAAGAAAGTGAGCATGCGACAGGTACTTACATGCTTATTAAGGATACTTCGATATTAGTTGCTATCAGTAATATACTGTACCTACGTACTTACCTAAATCAATATTGATTTGGATGTTAAGGAAAGTGTATAACTAATAATGATTATGAATCATAAAAAATCAAGTCTTTTGGATTTCGGCCCAAGCCATCTTCATACATACAGTCATACTCATAGGTACAGCATGTCCCTGATGAGATAGCCAGAGGCGTACTGAGTACTATACGCCCAATTTCACAAATTCGCTTTTCACCAGCCGGCTAACGACGAGAAACGAAGTTAGTAGGGTTTGATAAAATCAAACATTTATCTTCTAAGTGTAAAGAGTTTTAATTGCATCCAAAATCATCGTTTTCTTGGACGCAAACTCAAGAGCTTACTCGTAAGTCATCAGATGTACGCGGAGCAGGGCGGTACACCACAAACACGCAAAATATTCTGTGATCAGGGGAGTTCCTCTTGCGGTTCTTCCGCAATACTTCATTATTGTAAATACGTACCTATCTATTGTAATCAGCAATCGGAAGATAGGTAATACAAATGACAGGTGATTCCCAGACATACTCGTAACTGCAAAGCAAGCAATTAAAATCTAATCATCATTGTCGTCAAACTGAATAAACCATACAAGGAGCCACTTGACATGCATTTATTTTAAACGTCTGTGTACCTACTCGCATTTATGAGTATGCTTACATCCTACATCGATTGGGTTAGGCAGAATTGCGATTTCGGCTTGGTAACAATATCTATACTTACATTATGATCCATCAGGTAATACCATTTACCACCACTTGTGATTGTATGCAACAGAATATACTACGATCCCACCAAGATATTTGGGGTCTAGTCTAGCCGAGCTCGCATGTAAATGGTGCGCCTTCTGAATAAAGGACGAAGCTCACGCAGACCAGGTCGGCAGTTGGTCAGCAGGCAATCGCCCTTGGCAATGTCAAAAATAACAAAAAGACATTAGGACTCCAGGTTACAAAGCTAGATAATATTTCTAAGCAACTAGAAAGACGCTAAGATGATTGAGTTTTGCAGCCACATAAAATCAATGTACAAAATAATGAATCTTATTTACAGGAGGAAGTTTAAAAAAGAAAATTTGACAAGTAGATCGAAACCAACTGAGCAAATATTGAAAGAATTGTCCCAATTACCACCAATGACGTCCAGACTGTTGGTTACTTTCTATCGACGCCATATCCTTTGTTTCAGTAAATACCGATTACACTTATTTAAAGTAGGATAGAGTAGAAAAGTGCATTATCATGCCTAACAGGATGAGACATCGTTAGATAGTATGGTAGTATGGATAATGCCAGCTGCTAAGATCGCTATCTCATTTACCTAAAGCGACGTATGATCTGGACTTTAAGAACCAACTACAGAGCGTTCAATAGTGACCAAGTTCTTACCCTAACTTGGTATGAAAAAGACATAAATTACTAAACTTTTTTAAGTAATTTATGTCTTCGGGTTGCCAATCAGATGATTAGCAACCCGAAGTCATAAATAATTTTCAGTATGCTTCATTTATAAAATTACCTCGTTGATGTAACATTTTTCTGTAAAGAAGATATTAACAGGTTAAGTTTCACGCACTGATTGCATTTCAAGGGTAGGTAGTGGCAATAATCGTGAACCAGTTTATTAGTGTTTTGTTGTAACAAGTCTAAATCGGTTATCTGTTGGCTCTCAGGCCCGCCCACCTTAATGCAAAGACATTAAATTGAGCTCGCAGCCGGGCCAGAGTCCGTTTTGTCCATATTGGGCTTTTCACTTGTTTGTAATGCCTTTTTAGACTACTTGGGTCCTTGACTGTTGGATTGTTGGCCAAGATTATGCACTTTTGGGGCGAATTGCTATGTACACTACTTATACGGCCGCAGTTACTTAAAACAACAGGTTCTGTTTCAAAAATGGAGTTGACACTGCCTAGTTAGATCGACTTCGACTTTTATGCTGTTAAATTTCGGTTTAACAAATATGTCTTCCATTTCGATGAAAGCGTCAGGTCATCATTTGTAAAAAGGTCTGGTCTACCAACCTACGCCTACGGTTGAGGGTCACTTGGACGTCATAAAAAAACAGAAAGTCCAATTTCCCCTTGGAATATTATTATGAGAATGACCATTGCCCCCTTTGTCATGTTTATATTTACGTCATCCCATTTGCGAACTTTGCATTTTCACAGATGAAAACAACTCACCTCTAGCAGAAGTCAATCTTAGTGATAATCAGAACTCACTGAAACTTTTGTAAAAACTGGTAGACCTCTAATTGAAGCTGAATGTGCCTATTGTTATTAAAGCACGCTCTAGCTAAAGTCTCTTTTGAGTTTTTAGCTTTAAAGAGGTAGACCGATTGGTGTCAGGGGTGTATAATCGTAAGTAATGGTATATTTTGTATTAAGTATATACAATAGAACTGGTAGGGGAACAAATAACTACAGTCTTTATCGTAGAGTGTCAATGAATCAGTAAATGGAAAAGTAGGAATAAAAATAGGGATTTCCCTGTACCTACAGTAGGTTATCCATACTAGGAAATGTACTGGTATTAAGGCTTTTAGTAGGTCAATGTCATGTTAAAGCCGTCGTTAATGTGAGTTGCTCAAATTTAAATATGTAACTGACAAAATTACAAGAGTGTGCCTCATCAACACCCAATTAAAATGTTACTTTCCGTATCCGTTTTAAATCTGCTTTTAAGATCCTTACATCACTTACATCACCTAAGTACCTGTTACAAATTCGTACCTAAAATTTCTTAACAAACATCGAAATTTTTATCATAATTATTACCAAACAGAGAACTAATTATCGGAGCCACAGATTTCCTCTATGTCATCGTACTAATAACATTTTACCAAGAATTAGCTTATTAATTACGTTTTATGTTGTTGGTTCTTTAGTTCTAATCAGCTACTCTATCACAGAGTAGATAATTAGAACAAGGTCATGACTTGTTTGGTCATTTTAAAGATGTGCGTAAAATCATATGCGTTTACGAAGTTAGTTAATCATAACACATATCACGATTTGTTTGCAAAGGCTGCCAAGGTCCACTTCATAAAGCGTTTCTTGCTTCTAGTATGAGCTTAGACCTATGGTCCTAGCTAGCAAAGGATCATTGTCACGTGTGATAAGCTACCCGTCAAGGTTGCCAAACGCAGGAAAAGATATTGCTGGCTGTCAAAAACTATTGCCAGTGTTAGCATAGCCACAATAGAAGTAGAAGAACATTATAGGAATCCGTCTGAAGCGGTAACTGTGCTAGTTTTTTACAAATACCACAAATACCTATAGTATGTTTAAAACATACAGCAAGTTTTTATTTACAAACACATTCAATGACCTTTGGTACCTACCTACTTGTGAAGCGCTACGTCACACAGTAGGTATCATTATGTATATCAAAAACAGGTGGTTAGAGAGGTACTGCCCCGTTGAGATTTACGTTATATAATACAGGTAAGCATAATGTTGTTTTTTTAACCTCAATTTGGTCTAAATTGTTTAATAACAGATGTAAAATGAGGCTTGTTTTGTGATAGATGTATAGCAATATGTAGTTGCAACGTAGTAATATTAGTTCAATATGTAGTTGCAAAGCAATAATTAAACTGTTTCGCATGTTAGGTAAAATTAAATTAAATGAGCATTAGGAAAGTAATACTGTTCGTAGTTCCGCTTAGTCAGTGTCATAAAGATCATCGCGTTAACATTTTACGCTAAGTCTAGTGTTAGGATGGGTGACCATTTTTCATGACTGTGCTTAGGAAGATAGGAAAGTTAAGCCATTGATTTCGATCAAGGTAGATTGCTTGTTGGAATGGGTTCAAATTGTCATGTAGTGTCAGGCCGCGAGAAGACATGTCCGGATACCTTAATCTTTGGGCTACCACCGCTTCAATACCGTGATAGTGCAGACATGATAAACATATTATTATGTTTGGATATAATAATTTATGATAAGCATTAACAAGTACAAACCTGCTCTGACCGATATCTACGCGTGTTATCTCTACAGCATCGAATATAGAGCTAATACCTATTAAGTACATTCTGGCGATATACCTACCTAATTTAAAGATAATAATTCAATTATGAGTAGAAAATGTACTTACCTACTACTTACTTATAAAATGATTTGAGATACATAAGTCAAATTTTAATAAAGAATAACTACTAGCCTTTATACGGCTCTACCACACGGATATCACCGGATATCTATGGGCTCTACCAACCGTGAGCTAATTTAATGGCACCCATTCTCTATCTTAGTGCATTGCGCGCGTGATTGTTTATTTATTACACGTGTAGCTCACAAACGGTTTCACTGATCCGGAAACTGTTCAGGTCAATTAGGAGAGGTACCTCCGGTTTCATAGGTGAACCGGAACGATGTTGTGTCTACAAAAAAAGCTAGTCTGATTTGACATTTTTGAAATTGTTTTGGAGATGTAGAGTGATGCAGTGGGTATGTGTCAAAATAACGTGTTTTCAGTGTATGATAATTTACTTCACCTGCCCGATATACCAGTCCCAGTAGTTCTATTGCCTCAGTAAGCGTATTAGCGCTTGTAGTTGAGGATATTTATTTAGGAACCTTATATGGTTTAGCAGGTGTGCACCCAGCTTGCAGCTGACCTTTCTACATCTGCACTTCATATTATTATGCCATAGGTATAGGTTAATAACAAAATTGTACCTAGTTTGTGGCATAATATCACTTTTCCGTGCCCTCTGATGATTTGTCTAGAAAAAAAAAAACAGAACACACAGCCCTTAGCGAGTTAATATAATTTAACATTATTTTTAAAATCTTCATATCTGCCTATACTTTCTCGAACAAATTCGAGTAATACGTTTAGTTACGGTTCTTTAGACTAAACATTTAAAAATATATGCACATTTTTTGTACAATACTCGTATGCCAAAGAAATTTCTTCCAGTGAAAAATTCTTAGGTATTTACTTACTTGTGATTTTTTTATCACAAGTCCTTATTCTGTTTTAAGAAAAAATCCTATCAATCATTAGAGATAAAGACATCTGAATGAACACACTAACAGGAAAAGTATTTAAAGAACTCGAAAATGTTACGGATATAAATACATTTAGGAAACCGCAAAGAATCCAAATGAAACGGCACTTATCCCTAACCCACTATGGGGAATAACAATTCATACAAATACAAAATAGCGGTAAGTTATTTGGCAGTGAACTAGAGAAGTCAATTGTTGAATGAGTGACGCATAGGGGACTCCCTATCAGACCACCTGAGTCCAAAGGCATGCGCGGGCGCTTCCTTTATAAAGAGCGCGTCGGCGCCATCTTACTCATTCGCACGCTACTCGCAGTGAAAAACAGACGTTCATAAAACAATCCGAATTTTTAAATAAAATTCCGACTTCGTAAATTAAAAATTGTAAATCAGACTCGATTGAGATTTTAGTTCAAGTTTAAAAATATATTAAATACTATATCAAAATGAAGAAGTACTCAGTTCTCGGTAACAAGAAGAAAGTGACCATGGAGGTTAACCCTACACAGCTGAAGGTGGTTGGCAACAATTGTATTATACTGGTTGCAGTGAACCAAGGAGAAATTGAAGTGATCGGAAACGATTGTCGTGTTGAAGTGACCGACAACTATGGAGTGATCAACTTAGTCGGTAGTAACGGTGCTGTGTCAGTTCAACAAAGAGCAAAAGGTGACAGTGTTCAGATGTTAGGCCCGAATTGTCGCCTAACTGTGGCCGGCAAGGAGAAGTCTACAGGAGGATACGAAGCCCAAATGTCTCCCTTCAGCAAGGACTTGGATGATGTTATCAACTCAATCTTCACATTCGTGATGCGATGAAGGAAAGTGTAGTGCTCAATTGGACTCAAGTGCTGTGAATATATCCGCTTTTGTTACAAGCTCTCGGATTCCGTCGGTACGCCTGAAGATGTGAAGTGAACTTGTTTTGTAATAAACGCCTTTGATTTGAATAGCATTTTTTGTTGAACATTCCTTGCCTGTAATCTCTCTCGTTCTAACTACTGTGGTCGAAAGAGATACTATATTCTAGAGTTGTTTCATTCAGCTTTTGAAAGGTGTGACCTACTTGTGGAGAGAAATGGATACGTAAGCGAATTATCTATCTTTTAGGCATAAAATGAGAGACCTTCTTCTGGATTCGAGGTCTGGGTTGTTTCACTTTTACCTATTGCTAGGAGCAGATGTGATTTGACCTTTTAATTTCGACTTGTTCGGAGCGAATGTCGTCAGACCTCCCAACTTCATAAGAGCTCCGTCCGTTGGTCAATAAAGTAAGTATAAAAAAGAAGGAATCGATATTTAGGTGAAAACCATCTTTTTACATAAGGTACGGTACAACAAGACAATATTGACACGTGTAGCTGAAAAAGATAAATTAAATACTGACCTAGGTCTACAAACTTCTCAGTTGCATAATAAAATGAACAATATTAAATAATGAATCAGTCCTCCACAATACAATCATCCAAAATAATTACTTACTTAGGTAATATTATTCAGTCCAGTTATGATCATTCATTTAAATATACATTTGATTAATAAAAATCTTGCCGCGCTGAATACTGAAACCCAATTACGACGCACATCGCCGTTCACCAGGATCAGTTGTATTTCAAACCATCTAAGAATCTGCTCAATTCTCACAAAATTTCCATCCAATTCGTAAAGTCAGTTAACAGATATACGTACAGGTATTGTTAAAAGAGTATTAAAGATATTATAAAATAGAAATAATATCATCATCTCAAAGTTGATTACAAACCGAAAGCTTAACCAATGTAAAAAAAATATGAGAGACAAGATATAAGTAGGTAGGGAAGTATTCAAAACAAAAACCGAACAATACTCTTCATCCATTTAGTGATAGCAACGCAATAAGAACATCATTATACAAATTTATTCTTTGAATGTACATTCAATAACCTCATGGTTGTCGGTCACTATTAGTGAACAAAAAGTTTCGTGTACGTGTCTTTAGAAAACGATATTTTATCTAATCTACAAGAGGCCCTGTGCGGGATGCGAAACTGTGCGTATTCTATAACAATAAAAAAACCACACGCTGATAATGTGTCACACAATTGAACACGTTCCATATTTTAATAACGTTCGAGCAATTGGTACCGGCATAGAGCAACGCGGGTCAGCGGCGCCAGATTTCGCGTTGCTCTATGACTACACAGGTCATCACTAGATTAGGCCGTTGGTCCGAGCACAGATTACTTCATAGCCGTGCCATGACCGTGCTAAGATAGATAAGAAGGCCTAGGTTATCATTATCATGAATTGTTGTATCAGATTGAATATACCTAAACACTAAACGTCACTACTAGGAAATTGAATATTCGTGCTCCATTTTCCTCGATAAAATAGGCAGAGATAATGTAGGTATATTTAATTTGATACGCCCACTTTCACTAGATCTAATTTTTCCTAGTTGATGAGTCTATTGCAGTGTTTAAATGTTTAATGGAACAGTATCATACTGTGGCTACCTAGCTACTTTCCGACCAAATCGTAATCGATTTTAGTAAAAATCTCTACATTGCGCCTGGCCCGCGAAACGCACTATACCGGTTTTTTAGGGTACCGCACCCAACGGGTAAAATCGGGGCCCTATTGATGAGACTTCACCGTCCGTCTGTTTGACTGTCTGTCTGTTCGTCTCGAGACTGTATCTCGGGAACCGTGATAGCTAGAGAGCTGAAATGTTCACACATGATATGTATTTTTGTAGCCGCTATTACAAATAGATACTAAAATCAGAAAAAAAGGGGGATTTAGGGGGCTCCCATAACAAATATACCTAGGGTACGAAACCCTCTGTGCACGAGTACGACTCGTTCTTGGCCGGTTTTTTATTAACTTCTGTAAACATTTCCTGACAAGACAACTCTTGAAATGAGTCCATATTTTTTTTATACTCACTGTTATTAAATTCCCCACATAATATCAATCATACACTTGTATAATATCTTTGTTTACCCATCAGAATTAAGTCATCACGTGATCACCGGCAATTTGACTACCATAGACTATAGTTAACGCAGTTACTATAATTACGGTTAACGGCACTGTGACAAATTATCGGTTGACAACGATTTGTGTAAGCAACGGACATTCCTATTTGTTTACATTTCAAGTATGCTTTAAAGATTTTTTTTTACTTTATTAAATATGTCTGCAAAAAATATATTTTCTTCATTTTATTAGTCACAATTTTATTGTATTAGGTATCACATACAATATAATACATAATATATTCTATGTATTAGCCTCAGTTCAGACACGGCGGGAACCGCGCGATTTCCATGCGATTCTAAGGTCATATTTATATGAGTTAGTTAGTAATCGTTCAGACATAACCGCGCGGTTACCGCGCGATTACCGCGCGATTCCCGCATGTCTGAACGAGCGCTTACCTATGTAAGACATCTTTACATTTATTCCGATCAGATATGTAATTAATGGGTTTAGAGACTTTAGAGACATAATTTGCACCCACGTAGCACATAAATTAGGTGGGACAAAAATTAATAGTGATATCAGCTTATCTCTGCCAACCCCTTCAGGAATAACGGTGTAACGATATTCGGAGGACTGCTTGATTTGTTGACTTTTATTATTACTGCTCCGCTTGCTAGTCTAAATGCACCTGGAAAAAGGTCTATATCTTGCATCTACACTTTTTCAATAAGAAGAACTTGAATAGACCTAAAACTTAATCACTTAAACTTCTTCGTCTGAGAAAAATAGTATAATTATTTAGCAAGATCTCTAAATTTCTTGCGAGGAGGAAAACATTGTACAAGTATTTTCTTCTTGTACTCAGAAATCATAAGAAGCGACGGATCTGTACATTTTTAACGTGACAAAAATAATTTACATACGTCATTATGTTGCTCACAAATGCGATTCGCTACATTTCTTTAAAGCAGTTTTTTATACTGGTTTGAAGAAAGAAAGAAAGAAAGAAATTTCTTCTCATATTCATTTCACAAAGGTAGTTGAAGCAATTAATAATTGCATTGATGCTCGTGACAAAAAAAAACAAACGTATGTGAGTCAAGACTTTTCTCCGCAAAACATGGACGTCAGTCATGAATGAAGTAGCAACAAGCCAACAGTAATGCATAAATCTTATCAGTGATCTAATGAATCATAATTTTCATTACATCCGCTTACATTTTCTCGTAGTTTATCATTCGGCTGCAATCAAGCGATGAGTTGTTTTAGGGTTTTCCTTTAATTAGTTTCGGATTGAGCTATACTACGAGTATAAAACTATAATATCAATGCATTTCTCTACTACATCTTACCTGGTACCTTGCTTGCTACATCATAAGCCTACATTTTTGGAGTCGATACGATTTCTAGACTCAACTGTCTTGTACCTATTTTTGGTATTGTTGGAACCGATGACCAATCATAATAAATGTGAAAATATTATAGTTGTATTGTTCATTTTATCCGATTTTTATGACGTTTTTATTGATAGACCATGACTTAATAGTAGATTATATATTTTTTCCAGTTATTCGACTACTGTGGTGAATCAGTAATGTTTAAACATAAATTGAAACAGTTTTTGGCAAGGGATCGATTTAATTCCCTAGATTCATAATATCGCAGAAAAATGTTGAGCTGAGTCCAACTTTAAGTAGTTTATATGATGATTAGTTATGTGAAAAAATTATAAACTCGTGCCAAGATTTGGACATTTGCCACTATAGAGCAACCCGGGAAAAAAGTCATCATTGTGCTGCAGACTAATACATATTATTTGGCAGCATTTGGTATGAATCAACACGCCTAGTTCACCACAAAATTTAATACAATTTTTTTTAGCAAATACCGTTATAATAAATACACATTGATTATAGTTTCAGAGCAGAGGCCTGTTGCCTGCAATTATGTTAGATTGTTGACAAAAATATCTGCGAAGACATGCGCTTGTCATCCCAACCGTAATTTAACGAATAAGCAGCGCGTGCTATTTATTTTGCATAGAACAAAAAAACCTATGTATTATTCTAGTCTACACTATAATCTATGTACCCCGTTACCAAATGTCAATTTCTTCAGCCGTAAGAGCGTGATTGAGTAACAAACACCCAAACATTTCACAACTAGCTGTTCCCCGCGGCTTCGCCCGCGTAGAAGTCGTTATCGCGTGAAAGCATCACCCTCCTTTTTCGCAATCACTTAAAAAGTAGCCGATGTCCTTTCTTTGAACTCAAACTATCTCTATACCAAATTTTATCAAAATCGGTTCAGCGGCTTAGGCGTGAAAAGGTAACAGACATACAGACATACATACAGATTACTTTCGCATTTATAATATTAGTAGGGATAGATATCTTTCACATTTTGACTGCCTCGGTGGCGCTGGAGGTCCTGGGTTCGATTCCCGGGTCGGTCCAAAAATGTGTGGTATTCACAAATGTTTGTTTCGGAGTTTGGGTGTTTTCTATGTTTATAAGTATATCTATCAGTCGTCTAGATGACATCGCTGTATATTTAGCTTAATTTGGGCTAGATGATTTTGTGTGAGAATGTCCACAAATATGTATTAAATATTATTTATTACTTATAACATTGGTAGAATTAGTTAACTACGTTGTCTAGTATCATGGTCAAGGGAATTCCCATAGAGCTGATACGCAGACAGGTCACGGTTGAAAGTAAACGGCTTTGTCTAGCCATTAAGATCAAAAAAAAAGTCACGTAATTAGTTCCGGATGGTTTCAGTTAGTGAACTGTTTATTTGAATTCTTGAAGTGAATAAAGTGAGTAGTCTGCGATTTTACTGGAGCGCTGAAATCGTTTTTCTGTCATTATCATGGCGATAGGCTTACCCCTTTAGGATAAAAATGGTACAGTACAGTCGTATAGAATGCCATTGCTTTGATATGTAAATATATGTAGGTACTTATGTAAATTTAAAACGATATTAGTCTCAACTTCAATAGAACATCTTAGATCAACATTTGAATTCGACTAGAACAAAAAAATAAACGTCTAAACAGAAAGTGATTCGTCTGCGGTTGCTGACATCAGCGACGCCACACGTCATATAACACCTTATTAATTATTTTAGAAAAACGTAGCATTATACTTATTTAGCGCTCGTGGCCCCGCGGACTCAGTGTTCTGTAAACGATTACTGCAGTAAGCAACTTTCACTATGGCCGGTCCATGGATGGGTGACCATCCATGTGATCACTTTGTGACATTTATTTGAGCGTTTCCGTGCTTCGGAAGGCACGTTAAGCCGTTAGTCCCGGTTGCCAGTAAAATGGCAGTAAGTTGAAGGCTTTATTTCAACAGCAGGCAGTCACAGCCTGCGCCTGTCCATTTAAACACGGCAATACGGGTCACCACTTATTACGTGGGACAAAAATATACAACCTCTGCCTACCCCTTCGGGGATAAAGGCGTGACCATACGTAACGTTATGTATACTTATTTAGATAACATTTTTCTTTCAATTATTACATTCTTTTATTATATGATATTGCTTAGCGAAATAGATCGACTATGTCGACTACAATACATTTTTTAATTTTCTACAATTGGCAGATATTTTTTTTGTGTAGCTAAACTTATCCTTACTTGAGATATAGTATCCTACGCATATAAAATACCCTACAGAGAGGACGCGGTGACAAACTTTGAGATGCAGATTCATGATCATCGGACATCCGGTTCTCGAGGCACTTTAAAATATTATCTAGCAGTCTCACCAGGCCTTAATCAGTATTCACACCATCTAGTGCTTGGTATACGTTACCGCAACGCCAAATTATCGCTACCACTATATTATAATGTTTTGTCCAATTAAAAGATTATTGTTCAGGTAGCAGGTACCTACCAAGATACCATTGATGAAACCCATACATTTTTTGTAGCATTATTATTGTTGTGGAATATACACACAAGCACTAACGATCTACTTTTGTAGAACTGGTAGATAACATTAAATGCGAATAGCAAGAAAAAAAATAACAAAAATACACTTTTAAAACACACTTTTTTTTTGTTTATAAATGATTATACATCACGTACGTTTATGATATTCAAAATTATATTTGAAAACGCAGCGTATACTCAAATCAATGTGAAGGAGCTCTTAGACGTCAAGCGTAATCTTATGCAAGACTAGCGGACGTCACGCGGTTTCACCCGCGTAGTTCCCGTTCCCGTGGGAATACGGGAATAAAATATAGCCTATGTTACCCGCAAAGAGTGTAGCTTTCCAACAGTGAAAGAATTTTTCAAATCGGTCCAGTGGTTCCGGAGCCTATTCGTTACAAACAAACAAACAAAAAAACAAATCTTTCCTCTTTATAATATTAGTATAGATGAATTGTGCAATTGGTAATGCCCTAAATAGGATGATACGACAGGGGATTTACCAGTTACCAGAGTATGTATTGTATCTTATAGTGAAAGGTGTAAAATAGAAAGTTGTTGATTACTGGGCAGGGTCGAGTTGGAGGAACCGTAATAAAATATTGATTGTGTACGTGAAAGTATTTGTGTAGAATAAAATAGAAATTGTATTTTCTTCTCCCGGTGAATATTACTGTAGAGCTATTGTAGAGTGGAAATAGATACTTATTTGAATGTAATCACCGCTCACACTGAACGTTACAATATCACACCTAACGTAAAGTCACGTAAAACTCTTGCAAGTAGCATGAGCATATTTCTCGAAATTGTGCCATTTCTATCCCAAAACTCGTTTAGTTTGAAAAGCGTTATTAATTAGCGGTTGTAGTTTTTCTTTAAATTTTAGCACATCCATGTCATCACAACTTTTAAGGAATATTATAACAGAACGGTAAGCCGTGAACGGGCAAACGGACGGACGGACATCACGAAACTATAAAGGTTTCGGAAGGTGAACTATGAAACCCTAAAAAGGCGCAAAAAAGTTTCACCAATAAAAACATCATTATCTATTCTGAAAAAAAGTTTTAAAATGTGAATAATACGGTAGAGAAGATAATGACTAGGTACTTTCAGTGTCTTGTGAATATCCCATCAATTCAGGATAGAATGGTGACAATAGTGTCTGCACACCACTTGTCACGGCAGTTATTAGGTAAATGGGTACAAAACCACTCGAACTCACACGATAACCCATAACTGCTCTGTACAGTCAGACAGACAAATTTGAATAAAATAAAATAGGCATGACTGAACATAGCACAGTGGCGAACATCTTTCAATATTGTTATCATATCGAGTAGTTAAAAATGAAATTTTTAAATGGAAAGGATTTATTGGTAAAAATGGAATTCGGAAAACCATGGTGAACTTCCAGCATTGAGAAGTTATATGTACCTATAGGTATCAAAGTATCTATACCAATTCGAGTCGACCCGTACTTTTATACAGTAGGAACATACCATACTTACCTTTAGAGCGGTACTTACTTTCCAAAATTCTTGAACGGTATTAGAAAATAAAAATTAAGAAAATACCAAAATTTAAAACAAAATCTTTTTAAGTAGACATTGAGAATAGAATAAAGATCACAGCTCATAAAATATCGCATAATAATTCCCAAGCAATAACCTTTTCTCTGAACTGTACTACTTTCAGTCAAATTCAAAATTGTCCATTTGGCATATGAATGTCGGTTATCAGCTAGTATGCAACCGATATAACGATTCTATGACTTTGTTTGGCCTTATAATTACTTACTTCAATTTGTAATCCATTTAGATTGAGTGCACATAGGAACATACGTAACGTATTGATCAAAATGGATTTTACAACTACCTCAATTAGACAAATAAATATATACCTAGTTGTTCCTGTCTAGCCTATGTCTAATCGTTAGTTTGAGGAATTTACAAAAAGAAATATCAAACACAAAATGCAAAACGTCAGGTTCCACCGAGATTTGAACTCGGATCGCTGGATTCAGAGTCCAGAGTGCTAACCGTTACACCATGGAACCGATGAGAGGTAGAGTCGAAATTAGCGATCTCTTTGATTGAACTACGCAATAAGTACCTACATACCTAATGATAATAAATTATTTTAATGGTAAAAGTTATTATAGGTAACAATAATCCGAATTTGACACAAGCGTTAAAAAAACGTAGGTAGGTATTTACATTTAATTTTGTGTAGACGGTCTCTACATACTTACATATAATTTTTGCGTAGAGTCTGTACGCTCATAGTTTTTATGTGGTAAATGTAAACTTAGCAAATTCGTGTGTATTATATTATTATCTAGATTAATCTAGAATACTAGGTACCTTATAAGTTTTATAGGGAATGGGAACTTATGTTTGGCTGATAAACTTTATGGATGGAATTATAGTAAGTACATATAAATCTATGACTTTATCTTAGTAAATCAGGCTTTATACTGGAAAAGCAATGTTATAAATAAAAATTGGTTTGAGTCTGTGTGGTCACCGTAGCCACAATGTGCCTCTGTCTATTTCAACATGGTTTTTTTAAGAACCTGAATATGTGGGTTGGGATCAATTTTATCTATTGCATGTAGAAAATGTACAGTAAAAAAGTTGCAAAACATTAATTAATTAATGCTACAGCTACAGACTACCTATCTTACTTCAACATGCAAAAAATATGCATGTCAAGATGAAATGCATTTTGAAAGAAAATACCTGGGAAAAACTTGTAATTACAGTTTTATTACGACTAACAAGAAGTCGTACAAAAATACAACTTTTTATTCGAGGCGAATGACTTCATCCAACTTTACTGATCAAAGTCTATAGAGAACGCACATCCTTCATAAGGTCATCGCGGTATAAAATAGAGGTGATTCTAACTTTCTTAAGGTCACACTTAAAGAATCCAGGAATCGAGGAGCAATGCACGTAGGTCAGTTAAGAATTCCAATATTTAACCTGGGTTTACCAGATGATGTGGTGTCGGTTATTTAGTAAGATCCTATTTCAAATAAGGCCACATAATAAATATGAAAGTCATTGTGCATAAAAAAGAACAAAATCCGTTCGTAATGTAGACGTAACCAAGGAGGTTAAATACGTAACCCTACGAACCACCTATGAGTCTGTCGACCACAAAATGCGTTGGAATTGGAATGCATTTGAAAAAGTAAAGTTCAAGACCACGCTGATGTGAATTCTATTTTTGGATGTGCCATGTTTGAATTTAATAAAAATCGGTCAAGTGCAAATCGGACTCCCCCACCAAGGTTCCGTACCAAAAACATTTGTTGTTTGTTATTATAGCTGTAATAGAAATACGTCATCTGTGAAGATTTTAGCCCTCTAATTATAGCACGGTTCATGAGATAAATACCTACAGCTTCGTGACGTACAGACGGACAACGAAGTCTCATGAATAAGGTCTTCTCTTTACCCTTTCGATACGGAACTCTAAAAACATGTGTAAAGAAATGCAAATTGTGAAAGTAAAACTCAACATTTTAATGTAATGTTTAATTTCGACAAGAATATCTTATCCGATCCGGTTCCATGGTGTAATGGTTAGCACTCTGGACTTTGAATCCAGCGATCCGAGTTCAAATCTCGGTGGAACCTACGATACACTTTTTGTTATTTAGAATTTTTTACTTAACAAATAAGCACCACCTTACAACTTTACAAGTTAATAATAATGTAAATAGGTATATTGATATGTAATAATTATGTTTCACTGTAATTTTTAATAATAAAACTTTACAAATAGCTGTGGTTTGGGATCCGGAACGTATTTTAGAATTGACTTTTATATCTCTTCTTATCTACTTCTAATATTAACGTCTGACTCTACAAAAACTCTATCAGTCATGTTTCAATATGAGACTTTTGTCGCAAATTATGATTCTACACTTAGAAGGTTATTGACGCAAGAATTCATCATGTTTTTGCATTTGAGGTAGGTATGACCAGTATGACGTTGAGAAAAATAATAGGTAAGCTGGTAATAAATGTTTAGTCTTCAGACTAAAATTACTTAATAAGGAGATAGCATTTTTAGGTGAGGCTTCATGGTTGTAACTAATTACTAACTCACGTAAAGCTTGGAGTCAATCAGAATGCACCAGAATGCAGGCAACTATGACTTAGCTTAGAAATCCCTCTAAACCCTCTCAAACTTCTTACTGCCCTATGATAGTATTTTTGGTTTGCGTTGTTTCTTTCTATATACCTGACCCTGAAGAATTTACGATATTTCATCATAATTTACGAAAATATGATGAAAGAAATTATGTTATTGACCAATATTTCAACACAATGGCAAATGATATGATAAAAACTTTTCAATAGATATCACAGAATATCATCGCATTGGATATTTCAAGGAAATCCAAGTACTCTAATCTGTACTTAACCACTACTCTAGGTCTTCTGAACTCTTCTGTCGTCTAAAAATCAACCTAATGCCTTGCTATAGCTAGTCATCGTCTTTCAAACTATAATATGTACTAAATACGATCCATAGGTACCTGTTATTTGGGGAAGGATCACACCCAACTAACCCAGTCCCGCCCATAGTCTCCGGGGGATCGTCTTACTTTAATGAAAAAGTATCAAATACCGTAATTGACGGTGCGACGGCGTGACACGGCTGAAAAGTGTTGCCAGTACGATAAAAAAAATGTGTTTTAAAATCGATTGGTTTAAAATCGAATATTTGGTTACCAAAATTTTATTACTGTCGACATTTGTGGGTAATCTGGTATGACACTCATGCATGTGCCGTGGAATTTTTACTACTTATCACCGTAGGCGACATCTATAACTGATAGGAAAATAATCTCATTTTGTAATATTTAACACCTATTTAAGGTTTCTGCGTGTCGGAGATCAGTAAAAATATTAATATACTTCATGCCTGTGACATTGTGACTTTATTTATGCCACAGGTCCTCCTAGTACAGCTACGTTTTGCGGTGTCTCTGGGCGACGTAATCTTTGCAGAGGATATCGATCTCTTCTACATATATAAAACATGTTATGTGAGTATGTGTATGGTTCAAAAACTCAAAATGTCGATTGAGCTCAAAAAGTTACAAGTTACAGGTTTTAGGGTACTTTTTACATCAATATCATTCCAAGACAAGAGTAAAACAGCTTCAAAAAGTGATTTTACTTAGAGAAGGAGCTATTTGCTTTTTATTAAATACTGCCAGCTACAGCTTACAACATTTTATAAACAGTCTACGTCATATCAGTTTTATAAACATTGTATTTTTTTAAAGAGAATAGTTGTGTCGTACTCCTTTGTGTATCCATCTGTCCATCGTGTCCACTTCGAACACACCTGGCCATTTACATAAATTGTTTGTTTGTTGTAACTTTTTGTAGGTATACTGGCAACACCATTCTGTCAAGTCACGAGGCGTGACCTTACTTCACGACTCGTCTCAAGGGACGCACAATTTATTAATCAGAAATAATAATTCACCAGTAATGTGGACAGCGCGTGAGTGCTGCACGATAAACATCGCTAGTAATCGGAAGGGTTAATTCGTTAGGGTTGAACATTATTTTGGTGAATTTATTTTTTATTAATCGCCTTGTATAAACAAGTCGCCCGGCACTCGTAGACTAGAATAGGTGTAGAACTCGAAAGGTCCGAAGACAATTACTCCCATCCCAATAATGCTTGCAAAAAAATTGCCAGATCACAATCTACTCTTAGCATTGTACCTATATCAGTCGTCTAGAACAACGTCTAGCACAAGCTTATATTAGCTTAATTAGGGCTAGATGATGTTGTGTGTGAATGTCCACAAATACTTATTTATTTATTTATTCTATCAAAATGGACTCCAATCAAGCTCCAAGATTGACATTTTGGATGCAAATCTACTATAAGATAAAATATGTAGGTACACAAAAGCTAAGGATTAAGAGATGGTTTGCTGATTGAATAAAATCGATTGCTGCTCGACATCATAGCTGAGGCTATAATGTCGAAAGATATTTGTTTTGATAACCACCACATTTACCAAATTTCTGGTATATCCTTGTCTGTAAATCCATATGGCAAGTATTGAAGCCATTTGGCTGTGATGCTGATGTGATGACGTACACCAGAGTGTACGTCATCACACTAACTACGAGTAGACGTCAGAACGTCTACTCGTAGTTACTGACACCGTGAGTCGAGTCACGCCAAAACCGCGACTTGTCGAGAACTACGTAGTACATGGGTTTCCTTCACCTCTAAGAAGTTCGGTGACCTTTTATGGAAAACCCCTCACAGGATCGAACTAACGCTAAGGTTGTTATGCTAAATTCGAATGGCATATAACCGGTAGACAAATTTACACGTACAAGTAAAATTTAAACAAAGTGAGTAAATAAGATTAGCTTAAGTACTTAGCCAACATCTGTATTTACATCACGTCACAATTTTTTTCATGTTTACTGAGGAACTATGAATCAATTAGTAGTTCCCATGTGTTCAGTTCTGTCATCCGGTGGTCTGAAGGCCAAAAAATATTTTTGATTCGTGTCAAATGTTTTTCGGGAACAGGATGCCCACTGTACTTTATCTGTTAGGTAGGTATCATTTAAATTATATTATGAAATTAATAGAAGTTCTTGGTAAGTAAGTAAGTAGGTAAGTACTCAATTTAAATTATTTACAAGTTTTCAGCAAGGTATGAAAAGCTAGAATAAACTCATTCCCCCTTTTTTTTTTCAAATCTTTCACAGTCAAAACCAGTTCATTATATAATGTCTAATCTGCAAATCAGTTCACTTAGAGATTATTGATAAACAGGTTATGGGCGCTTGCACATTGCACGATATCGTGGCACGATATCGTCCACGATATCGTACGATATCGTTCCACGATATTGTACGACATCGTTTCACGATATCGTACGATATCGTGGAACGATATAACCGAACGAAATTGACACAGTATAACCCACAGCTTGTTATTCGGTTAGCAGCTTTGCGCCAGGAAAGGTAACCGCGCGATTCTTAAAGCTAATTAAAATATTAGAAGCAATAATGGCAGCAGTAAACAAGTTACGTTTACTTTATCTTTTATATTTACGGAGAAAAAAACGATACTGTAGAAGAACATTTTGGGTTGATCCTCTTCTACAAGTGCGATATTTAGAAGGAACTTATTACCTTCTCTTCTATACACTGTGTGCGCGAAGTGAAATATTTAATATTTTTTTTCGAATGACCCAGAACACTTTCGAGTTCATACTGTGTCATTTGTTGGAGGTTTTAAAAAAACAAGACACTGACTTCCGGATGGCAATACCACCGCGGGAATGTTAGCAGTATCTATAAGTTACGAATCACGTGATAATTTTGCAATCCAAAAGGGCCGCCGCACCGTAATCACAAAATTTCGTGATGGATATCATTTAAGGGGTTTTTTCGAATGCTGAGTACGAATTACGTGATAATTTTGCAATCCAATATGGTCGCCGCGCCGTAATCACGAAATTTTATAATGGGTACCGTTAAAGGGGTTTTTTGGTATGCTGAGTACGAATCACGTGATGATTTTGCAATCCAATATGGCCGCCGCGCCGTAATCACAAAATTTCATGATGGGTATCGTTTAAGGGGTTTTTTGGTATGCTGAGTACGAATCACGTGATAATTTTACAATCCAATATGGTCGCCGCGCCGTAATAGATTGCAAAATTAGTACGTGATTCGTACTCAGCATACCAAACAACCCTATAAACGATACCCATCATGAAATTTTGTGATTACACCGTGGCGGCCATATTGGATTGCAAAATTATCACGTGATTCGTACTCAGCATTCCAAAAAACCCCTTAAACGATATCCATCATAGAATTTTGTGATTATGGCACGGCGGCCATATTGGATTGTAAAATTAGTACGTGATTCGTACTCAGCATACCAAAAAACCCCTAAAAACCCCTTAAACGATATCCATCATGAAATTTTGTGATTACGGCGCGGCGGCCATATTGGATTGCAAAATTATCACGTGATTCGTACTCAGCATACCAAAAAACCCCTTAAACGATACCTGGAGCATGACTTGTAGCTCACTAGAAGTCATGCTCCAGGAATGTCACGGGTCAGTAGATGCGCACGTCAGTGTGAGTGAGCCGTTTCGCACGTTTCTATGAAGTTACTCTACTGTTGTAAGTATCTGTATATTGTCACGACAGTAAATATCGTCCACGATATCGTGCGATATCGTGACGATATCGTGGCAGTGTGAAAGCGTGTAGTAGTAATTGTATCAAAACACCGCTCCTACGATATCGTACGATATCGTGTCGTTACGGTTATCGTGGCAGTGTGCAAGCGCCCTATGTAATATCTTCGTAATAAATAATAATAATTTGTAACCTTTATTAGTTAACCCTAGCTAGACCTATCCTTAGTCTGGTGTAGTGAACCACAAGTAGATTTTTAATCCGCATGCTAACGGTCTATATGCACTCCCAGAGGAACTCCACTATTGGAGCGAAAGAGTTCGCTTTTAATTAAAGCAATCAGTTAATTCGAAGGCGCGGCCTGACGATATGACTAAATATATGGTAATTAGTAAAGGCTTTTGTATATCGTTGGTTTATGGCCGTGATATATTGGAGGAGACCACCCTTCTTTTTTTGATTTTGGATTAATGTGTGTTTGCTGCATTGAGCTACATATGCTTTTTTAACGATATTGTTCCTTGAGGATTGTAGGGTTGGAATATTATTGCGCACATTTCTAAATACCTATTTCCCTACTGTTTGAGCAGGCAACTTCAAGGCTACTTAATATTATTTTACGTTTGTCAACTTCTGTTTTGAACATTGATGCGTGCTAAGTGCTAAGACACAGAGCAACTCGCGGCTTAGACAGTTCGCGTTGCTCTATGGTGCTAAGATGGATTATTCATGTAATTAGTTGATTATCAATAATTAATTTCACTTCCTCGAACTACATATAAAATCAAAAATAAATATTTGTGGGCATTCACACAAATATTTAAATATCATACTGCTAATAATACACATATCTACAATAATACACATACACATTATATCTACTTTTATTAATATTTTGCAAACGTATATTACAAAACATAGGTAGCGAACATTATGGGCATTTACAAAAGTAATATTAGATACCACTTATTTCTATTTTTAACGAACTCCGGATTGTCTATCGTTTTTATGATCAGGCATAATTTGAACCAGTAGCACTTTTTGCTACCACTGGCAGTTTTGATGATGGAATAATTGACTCATTAAATTACTATTTGTATTATGTATAAAAAGATGGCTGGCTAGAAAATGTATACATTGTAAAACTTCAATAAACTTCCTTACTGTTGAATTTATTTTAATACAATTCTGCATTCGACCGTAAAATTTTCATCGTTCTACCAGGATATGACACCGAGGATCCACTAGTAGATCTGGGAATATATTATTTATCCTCCTTGATCCAAGCTTTTAATACAAAAAGGGGATCCAAATAAGTCATACATTTTTTTAATCTGTGGGCTCCGGGACTATTTTTTTTCTATGAAAAACAAAAGTTCAGGTTCCACCGAGATTTGAACTCGGATCGCTGGATTCAGAGTCCAGAGTGCTAACCGTTACACCATGGAACCGATACGTTTCATATTAAAATACGAATCCACAAGCTTTAAAATATCTTTCTCTCACGTTATTTTTGTTTCAATAACCTTGTTCTACATTTCAGTTTAAAAGTTGAGCTCTGTAAAGTTATTTATGGATCCTTATCGACGATTTCGCAAGTGTGGGATATAGAGTAATAGCACCACACAAGATGATGAGTTAATGTGTAAGATCTGTATGCACATTGTATCTACCTATTTCTGTGCACCTGCGCTGTTCACTACCAACTTAGCTTGCATACTTAATAAAGGTATTTTCATTAACAATAACCAACTTCACCTTTACACCTTTGCACCAGATACGATGACTGGCGGGTTAATTGGTTACCAAGTTATAATATTGTAAATGAAATTAACGATTAAAAAAGCCATGCTCTATTTTTATTTTATTCTTTCTAAGTCGTGTTTAAGAGATTTTCTTCTAATTTCTAGTCCCTACAACTTATACCTAAAGTATATAGGCAGGTACTTATAAGTTAGTAGGGACCAGAAATTGGAAGAAAATATCTATTCATTTTTCGTAAGTACCTACATTTTAGAGAAATGGTGACCCTAAAACATCAATCATGCCTCTAAGAATTGGCATTTAAAACCATAAGTTCGATACATCTCTACTAGAGAAATTCAAAATAAATTATAAATGAGATATAAAAGTTAACCCTAAAACACGTGTCCATATTCGAAAAACTCAGCTCGCAAAGATCCAGTGCAGTGGCGACTGATCCCTAAGCGTTTATCCTTCATTGTAACCCTATAACATATTTATTGGCGGGCTAACATTCAGAAGTGGAATGGCTCCTTGGCGGTTACCGGTTACGGGCACGTCGTCCGACATTTTACATTTTTATTTTGTCAATATTTAATGTAATGTGGTCGGGTATACAAGGGATTTATAGTTCGATGTCAAATATCTTGGTATTTTCTTTTTACAGCTGGCTTATACCAAGGTGACCACTACCGCCCCGTAGCCTTAGTAAAAAGATAATGTAAGCTTGAGCTTGAGCTTGGTGGTTATAATAATATTTCACTAGTTTAAGTTTGAAAAGTGCCTTCACATTAAGGTCTATTAAGATGAGATGAGTAGCTGTTTGCTGTGTTTACCTAGAATCATAAGTATCTGCCCTCAAAAAGGACGGCAATGGGTTTCAACATGCTGAAAATGAAACGCCAATCACAGCTCTCTGCGTTTCGTAACTTACAGAGCGTTTAGACTCTTAAACGCTTCCAAATTTTAGAGAAATAGAACTGCATAAGAGCTCAAGTTATGTTACGAATATGCATTCAAGTAAAACTAGCTGTAAAATATAAGAACGAAAATTAAAAGTATTGAGACTTATCCTCCGATCTTAATCCCGTGTAGTCGAGCAACGCAACGCGACGTCCACGGGCATACGTTTGTAGAGTCGCTTAGCGACCGCTATAAAATATTGTTTTTTTACCAATATTCCAAACGGGCTACATACACTTACTGCATAGGCTAGGAGTTTGGTACAATGACATTGAGGGTAATTTTGATTTAATTCGAATTGAAGTACATTAGGTATTTTATTTGTTTTCAGAAACAAATAAAGACACGTTAGTAGGTAGAAAACAGTCACTATTTACGTCACTTAGAATACATATCTGCAATTCTTTCTGTAAATGACTCTAGGTTACGTACTAGAGAAGCCACAATATATGGGTGATTTTCGCCGCTTTTTATTGATCATCACTAAACATGGGTTATTATGGCCTAATCTCCAACGTTCGAGTTTAGGTTTTCGATTTTAATTTGTTTTGGTTTTATTCTCCTTAATTGAAAAACATAATCACAAACTTAATTCAATTTTTTTCATATTGAAAAATAACAGTTGGCTCCTATACTATGTACCTAAGTCCCTCTACGCCGAACCTGAGGTGGTAATATGAAATATGAAACCCTAGCCTCGCAACCGGAGCCGCAGAACACTCATATATTGATTGACGCGTGTGAATTTTTTATCACAACCCATTTCTAGTCACTTGGACTTCCATCTTTGAGTGAAGGAACTTTGGACAGTACGACAGGTGATTTTCGACAGCCATATTGGAAAAATGTTTTGGCAAGGTTTTTAAATTCACTGTGTATTCTTCTAAGCAAACAGTTTTTATTGTCATTGCCATTTGTACAAAGTTTGTTGCTATTTGTGAAGTTTGGTAACTCAGAAAATAAGGAGTGTTCACTCAACATAATTTAAATATTATTTAGTTTAATTAGAGAGTTTTCTTTTTAGAATGTTTTCATCCTTTGACTTATCAAAGGACATCACTCATTCGGTCCTAAACTGTAGCGAACGTTCTGATGGCTAACTGCCCCGGCAAGGAAGAATAGGTATTATTTCAGTAGGTTCATACCAGTAAACCTCTGATTTTAGATTCATTAGGTAACCTGTTGAATTATGTCGCCCTCCCCGGCGAATAGTATGGTATTGTGGTATAACGACAGTTTAGGTTTTATTGCATTTTCGGTTTTTAGAGCATCGAATACACATTGTAAATTTTTTTTGGAATTTTTCAGTAGATATTTTTGAAAATACAATAATTCCCATAGGTCCATAATGAACATAACAATTTTATTCAGTTAAATTAGTAATACAATTTGCACATGAATAATACCGTAAACGATAATGCAATAGTAGATTGTATAACAAGGGGGCAAAATAGTATTTTTACGGCGAGGGCGCTACTTTGAATCACGAGCGAAGCGAAGGATTCTAGAATAGAATCCCGAGCTCAGCGAGGGATTCTAACGTAGAATCCTGAGCGCAGTGAGGGATTCAAAGTACACCGCCCGAGAGAAAAATAATTTGCCCTCGAGTAATATACTCTACTTTTCATTCCCTTTCTATGAGAAAAACGTATAGGTACTAAGTTTTGTACGACGTAGTTACCTTCTATTTATTGTTCCAGGAGTTTATGGATTGTCACTTTCATAACTTGACGTAGAACTTATTATATTTGCAGAATACAATAAAATGTGTGATTACAAGAACATTAATAATGACGAACACGAACAGATAAATGGCGCTATTTAGTTTTTTTTTTAGTTAGCTCAGGACACCGCGCTGTGCAGCCAAGCCAACACTTACCAGCCAGTAATTCATACAATTTGCGTTCGATTTCTATGAAATTTTCGAGTTCCAAATTCAAATCTTTTGCCGCCCGCTAAAAAGCTCTTAACAGAAAAGAGCTATTTTGCGCCCCGTTATCGAGGTGCAAAGTGATTCTTTTCGAATAGAAGGAATGAAAAGTTATTTTGTCCCGTTAGTATCCGTAATGCCCTTTTACAATAAATTACAGATCTTAATAAAAAGGTAATGTTTCTTACCGTATCATATAGATAAAATTCTAAAAGTAATGGGTTTTACATTGAAATATTGCAATTATGTTGGAAGGCAATGCAATAACACACTACTATTTTCGGTAGTATTAGCGGAGCAAAAGTGCTCGCGTATTTATAGTGACCAACCGAAGTTTCGGTTTCGGTTTCGGCCAAAGTAGGCCGAAACACAGGTTTGTGTATTTTGAGACGATCGCTCTGCTTAATGAGCCTGTGACGGTTGTGTTTGTCTGTCAGCAAGCTGTACCTATCACAAACACCGTGATAGTTGAACAGTTAAAAGTTTCACACAACAAATAATAAAAACAGACAAAATAACAATATTAAAGGGGCCTCCCATACAAAAAACGTGACGTTCTTGTTCGAAACTCCACGTGCGCGAGTCAAAACCTTATTTGTCCATTCAAAGGTTGCTGCTGAAAGAAATTGCTTTGAGCGATAAGGCCGCCATTTGTACATTTTCATTTTATTTTATATTTATTTGTCAAATCTCATTGGTGTCTCTACAATGAAGTTTTACTTAAAACCGGCCAAGAGCGTTTTGACGTTTTTTTAAATATTTCTAAGCCCATCTTCGATTCGCCTGATGCAGTAATAAGAGGGTATAGTATTGTCTCCGTTGAGCAGCATATCTCCTTTTAGGGACCACTCAATGGAAAATACATAGCCTAATGAAATTTTAAAAATGGAAGAGAGTCCTTGCGATGTTATTTAAAAGGCGTTGGAGTAAGGCCATAGGTCAGCGCCCAGCGAAATCGAGATTTACCGGTCCCCGGTCTACCAGGAAGTCATGGACACTTGGAACGGATGCGATTTCAGCAACCAAGGCGGGGAAATGCTACAATCGAGGCATACAATCTCATTCCGCTAGTGACAGATAATATCGGGCACGAATAATTCGCTAAATATCTGTGGCAATACACCCGCAGACCACAGCGGAGTACCAGTAAGGTGAAGAAGCAGCTAGGACACAGAATTCCACTCATTGGTAGAGTGCTCAGCGTGGGATCAGCGACCTGGCAAGACCTGAGGCGGACATTCTCTCACTGAAGATAACAAAATAATATAAAATTTATTACCTTTGAAATTTTTAAAAAAAATATTTAGGTTTAAAAATTTTTTTGTGACTCTACTGGGGGTTCGGAAATGCTACAGACTGAGAAGAACACCCCAAGAAACTCAGCCCGGTCCCTCACAAAATTCATCTTATTATCTAATAAAGTTTATTTTAATATGTAGAAAGGAGCAATTCGTGTCACTGCCAGGCAGCCTTGTATTCTAAAGAGTCTTTAATGCTATAATAAGCTATCTGGCACAATTTAAATTTTACAATTTTTTTAAATTTATTAACTGACAAACCCGTTAAGGCTGTCCGCAATGTATAGTACATTCGAATACAATTGCCCGCAATAGAATTGCTTATTTTATTAAGCCTAAATCTAGGTACAGCCAATTTATTCTTATTTCTTAAGTTTAGGTTATGGATATCACTATTTTTAATAAATTTACTGTTATTTTTATTATGAGTATATAATAAGTTTTCATATATGTACTGTGAATACACAGTAAGGCTGTTGATATCCCTAAACTTTTCTCTTAATGACTCCCGAAACCTCATACCATAGATAGCTCGGACAGCCCTTTTCTGCAACACAAAGATACATTCGATGTCGGCAGCGTTACCCCATAATAGTATGCCATAGGTCATGACACTGTGAAAATAACTAAAGTAGACAAGACGCGCTGTTCTAATGTCTGTCAGTTGTCGGATCTTTTTAACGGCATAGGCTGCAGAGCTCAGTCTGCCCGAGACTTTCCCGATGTTGAGGCCCCCACTGCAAGTTGGAGTCTAATTTTATGCCCAGAAAGACAGTTTCATCGATCAATTCTACTTGATCATCCCTAATCTAAATACTGGTATTAACCAGCCTAACATTTGGCAAGGTGAATCTAATACATTTTGTTTTAGTTTCATTTAACAATAAATTATACATAGTGCGAACCATAAGCTCCAGCAGAAGTAAATAGGACGCCGACTCTTGTTTCTACGAGCAGGTCATGCTCGTGAGTGAGCACACTCACTAGCATGACCTGTCACCTGGCAGGGTGGGAGCGGAAGAGAAATACCGAGTTCCATAGTCTAGAGCGCATGCGCTGCATGATTGTCTTCTATCAGGACTATAGGTCTCCATGACCGGGGCCAGAGGACGGCGGAATAGTCGCTCGCCATCCTTACAGAAGCCGGCTCAAGACGGTGGAATGACGTAAGAGTTTCATGCACGCCTCACGCCCCAAATAGCGGGATAACACCGAAATCAACGCTTAAGACGCGGGATAGAAACCTTATTCGAAACGGCAGTGCTAGCCAAGGTCTGTCGGGATGCGATGAGATATGAACACGCCTTCATCTCCGAAGGGGTAGGTAGAGGCATATTGTAGGCCCACATTTCATCTTTTTTTTAAATTTATCCCACTTACTAGGTGGTGAGCCGTATTGCCGTGTTGAAATGATGATGATGAGCTTACTGTAGTGATCGTTTACAAAACACTGAGTTAGCGGGGTCACGATCGCTTCAAGTGCGGTTGGAAATCATGAGATATCCTTCCGAGGACTTACCAGGGACACCCTTCGTAGGCAGTAGCAGGGCAAAGTGTGGTTTTAATAAGTAAGAGCTGGCAATAGCATCCTCGAGTAATTAAACACGTAATAGAGAGAAAAAATAGAAATATCTCCACCTAAAGAAGTTAGGTGGAGATATTTCTATCAAATCCATGATAGATAGAGATCTTAATTTTTCACAAGTGATGTATGTCTGTGTTTGTATGTATGTACCAACTAAAAGCAGAAAAAAGAATCCCCACACAATAAACTGGGACCACTGGGGCCGAAAGTTCAGTTTCGGTTTCGGCTTAAAAACCAGTTTCGTTCGTACTCTATTTTTAACAAAGAAATATGCAGTTTTATTTATTTATTTTATTTGAGCAGAAAGAAACAGTCACTTATAACTATAATAACACAGAAACCCTTATTGAGTAAAAGACCTACGTTTCCTAAATTTCTAACATCATGAATAGGTACAGTAATCAAATTTAATGCATTGTATTTCTTAAATATTATTTATGATTATTATTTAAATAAAACATGTAGTACGAATATCAACTGCCTCTAATATTGCATATTATATGTAATTTTCTTAATTAGTACTGTATTATTTGATGAAATATTATATTTGCAATATAGTATTACTAATAATCAGTTGACACTATATATTGATGAATAGTTTGCAAAGTAATATTACCGTTGACACTATCACATGCATTTCCCCGAATAATACGGTAAAGTTCACGTGCCGTAAACGTTTTTAGCTCCATATTTACATGAACAATACTGTAATGCATTATTACTGACCACGACAGCAATGGGAATAACACGCGAATAATATGGTAATGATACATTGCGTACTATACTTTTTATCTACAATTTCAGTAAAATGTTTTTCTTAAATTACTTTATTCCAATATCCTTTTTAAAATAAAATTAACAAAGAAACTAGTCTGTACAAAAATTAGCTTTCTTTTGACATATAAATTATTGCCATACAATCTACCTGCACTGAGATATAAGCCCAAAACAGTTATTTCCTTCTCCTGTAAAATTTAGAATTTGCGATTACCATATTATTCGCCGGGGAGGGCGATGTGACTGTCATGTCAGTCATAGAGGGAAAATAATCTATACCTATAATAATCAACGCCACTTTTCGTTGTAATTTTATATCTCAAGCATGGGTGGACCGATTTCGCAAATTCTTATTTTTTGTTTAGCCCGGGCAAGGTACGTGACCAATAAAAATTCAGAAAATAATAAATAAAAATTATATATCCATATATCGGGTCAGCGTGATATGGCGGAACAAAGTTCGCCAGTTCAGCTAGTATTTTATAGCGAATGATCGAAGTTGCATGAGTTTTTGATAAAAGCAGACGTGCACATAAATGAGTTTAACCACATTTTCAATAACAAACATTATTTTAATAGTAAACATGTGAGTGCAAGTAGCTACGTAGCGTATACGTCACACACAGACGCTTTATTTGCTCAAGTGTACCTAAGAATGTTATAGAAATATTGAATGTACATAAACAAGATACGCTGTACATTTTACAGTAAACAAATTAAACCGGTTCCAAGAAGTCAAAATTTGGTAATATTAGCAGATGTTTGATGTCCAAGGATAAGTCACAACTTTAGCAAACAAGCGATATCCTGAACAGGCTAAAAGACCAATGGTGTATGGATATGAGCAAAAGTGAGTTTGCTATTGTTTAACTACCTACTAGGAACGCCAATAAAATTTTATCTACTACCTATATTGCGGTTTCGCTCAAAGACATGACATGTAGTATGCTAACTCAAGATTAGAAGAATGCAGACCCAGGGGCATTCTTTGATTTATTCTTCAGTAGTATTGTAAACAAAACGTTAATCGACAAGTTATTTATTGAGCCTTTACTTGTAGAGTCAATATTTTTAATCTTTATAATTTTTTATACTTAGTGGCATTTTCAGCGACGTAAGAACAAGGCAGTTTTGAATCCTAAAAAAACTTTTGCAATAAAATCGCTTTCAAAGAGCATCAGTAACAAAATTAGTAAACACAAAGCATACAGTGAAAGCAACTAATTTTGCACGACACCTAAAAGGGTTTTTTTGTTTCACAAACAAATCAGTCAACAAGGGTCTTCGAAACGGTTGTCACCCCGACAAGTATTTACGACGGAGGGATGGAAAAAACTTTACAAAATACCCGCAGTAATCTACGGGCAAAACGATAAATGAGATTTGGACATGACTCCGTTTTCACTTTACTTTGTCTCTGGGATACATTTGTACTTGTAGGTTTACTCGTCAACAGCTTAGTGAAATACTCTAGTTGCATAAAAAAATAACCTTCAGAAGCCATGGAATGTTTTTCTGTTCCATTTATTTGGATTATGAAGGCGACTGTCATCGAATCCAAGATAAAACTTGATCTGTCAGAACTTTTACATTCGAGCCCCTATCTCTGTACAAATAAGAATAATTGCATGTTGTACCTACTATGCATCTACTTCTTTGTCTTGATGGACTTGAGTTCCGAAATTTGGATACTTAGTTATTAGAGAATCATGCTTCTCCAAGCACTGAAGTACCACTGTCAGACATATCGCACAGTTGAAAGAATCGCCTCCGATTAAACCCACTTACTTTCTTGTAGTTCCCTTAATTCTGTTGGATACTGAAATACCAAGCTAATACAGTTGCTTACATCAGCAGCTAATGGTAACCTATGTACTTCTGTGCTTAACCGTTGAATGCCGCATGAAACCCGAGTTGCCAATCTCCCGCACAGTCGATTGCTTTGGCAACCAAGGCGGCCAACTTTTTTCCTTTGGTTCTCCTCGCACATTTTTCGATATCTATGGCTGTATGGTCGCGGGTCTAAGTCTTTCTGTATAAATTAATGTGTAGAATTGGTTATGGTACTGAATGAGATAGCTTGCCGAGTGAATGTAATGAAAAAAAAAGTCGAAATCACGATTTGATCGCTGTCATTATTTATTGTTTGTTTGGCGCCGTTCCTAGAAAGTAATAATACGATTAATTTTGAATATTTTCGTTTATTCTGTTTCAAATATTGTTGTTTTGCATTTAAAAGTATCCTGTCATGTTGTTTAACAGCTGTGATAAATATTTTCAGTGTAATTCGAAGTTAAATTTGTAAAATTTGATAAAATAACACGCGAAGGTCACCATTATTTTTTGTTGTTGTTTTTTTGTGCAGTGCTCGTATTTAACCGATATTTGTTGAGATTTTCTCAATAGAAACTATAATCTTTTGTCAAAATACCATTTAACATTTAACATATGAATAATTTATGTGAAAATCAATAATAAAAATGGAGGGGGTTTTTTTTAATAATTTAAATATTACATAGCCTCGATATCCCCAAAATAAACAAAAAAATAAACAAATAAATAGGCAGTAAGTAATATTTTATTTTATTTTCGGAGATTTTATATCTACAGATTATTATTTTTTTGGTGAAAGTGAATTGTTGATGTGTATATTTTGTAAATAAAATAATTTATGTTAGAAAACTGCTTTTTATTTTGAATTACATGGTAAAATCTGAGAGTACTCCTTCATTTTCCCCATCCTAATTTTCGGCCAAATATCATAAATCCATTACACATGGGGTGTTATCGGATTTAGTGTAGTTATTTTCGTCAGTTATCCAGCATGATGAAACAGTAAGTATTTATGTAGTACGACTCCTGTAAAAGAAATAAGGATATATTGTGTGACGTCCGGCGTGCAGCCGCCGCTCCCGCCAAGGGCGTGGGCACCGCCTATGGATACGACGGCGTGACCACGCCACCGGCGGGATTGAGCGGTTAAGAAAGAATATAAAAGTACCCTACACAGAATCGAAGTGGTACCAACCGTCACTTGTCTCAACAATCCACTTCAGGCATCAACCGCACAGAACGATTTGTCCCGCGTCTGGCGCGCGATATTGCGCGACAAGACTGATGATGCAACACACCGCCCTTTTAATAAAATATTTACTTTTAGTGATGGGAATGCAGTTCGATTTTTTAACCGCCGTTTTTCGGTTGAATGCATTTTCTAGTAGCCTCCCTATAGCAGGCTTTGTGTGAGAGTCTCGGCCCTGCAGAAGTGTCACACTTACGAGTACTTACTATATCAACATTCGGGCTTGCCCCTACTGAGTTGCAGTCATTATTATAAGGCTATTCTGCGAATCACTTCAGTTCAATATAAAGTAAGTTGCATTTTGCTCTACATTTTGGCAAAATTTTCGTCAATATTCAGTGTTTACACAACAATATCTTGACACAATCTTTTCGGTCTGTAGCATTTTGGAACCCTCAGTAAAGTCACGACAATTTTGCCATCTATTTTTTGTTTTTTTTTTTTTTTCACGAATGTTACATATTGTTATAGCGGCAACAGAAATGGATACTATAATCTGTGAAAATTTCAGCTCTCTAATTATCACCGTTAATGACATGTTTTTATCTAAGGGTACGGAAAGCGATTGCATTTTGTTAATTAGTTTTCAGGATAATCTGTATTATCTTTAAGTACTGCAGAGTACTGCTGGATGTTTGAAGCAATTTAATTGTTCCTATCATTTTGCTTAAAATAATTCCTACCTCACACCAAATAATTTGTAGGATAAAAACAAGACACCATGTTTTGGTCTGTGGTTCTGAATTTGGTGTATTTACTTTTACATTTTTATTATTTTCTAACTAAACGAGGTAAAGCCATTTTACTCATTAAATCTGCCACTCTCGGGAATATTCTTCTGATTTCTTGTATTACGTACAAGCCGTAGAGAATTGTCCCTCGAGTTAGTGGCCCTTAGACATCATTTCTTTTAGATTATCGATATCCTATAGTCAAACGTCACAGTCACATCACTAACAAAACGGATTATACAGAGACGATGTTGGGATGCGGTATCACAACTACTTGTGTACCCGGGGAGTAACTTTTTCGATTTCTTACTGTTCTCTGTTCTCAACTCCTTTCGCTTAATAGTTTAACAGTTATTTTAAACTTTGAACTATTTTTATCAAAATTTTAAAATGTCGGTTCTATTTCAGACGTATGGTTATTTTTGGGAGTTTGTCACAAAATCCTGACAAGTGTTTGTTGTTGCGCTGAGCTGACTATTAGAAAGAGTTATTGATTGTCTTGAGGTGAAGGAAAATTTAGAGCCGTTGCCGTTGGCGCAGCGAAGAACCTTAGCGTCTTAGCTGCGTTCTACCATATTTATTACCGCGTGTGTTCTGAAGAGGTCTTCAACATTATCCCAACCTCTCCTTTTCGATCCTGAATAACGCTTGTCGGGCAGAGATGCAACTCCTACACAGCGGAGAAAATATTTCCGAGAAGTGAGCGTTTCAAAAGATCGTTTCTCTAGGAATCAATATAACTTGGAACGACCTGCCAGCGAACGTGTTTTCCTCCTCTTACAAACCCGAGCTCTTCAACTTCAATAGGGCCGCCAACTTGAGTACCACCACAGATAATATAATATATTCTATGCACCACTATCAGAGCCTATCAACTACGAGAGTGGCCCCAATCGCTAGATGTCGCCATTGTTTTCCACCAGGTGGTTGGCGTAAATTTGGCGAGATGAATATATTTAAGTATTCCTTTGAAAATATATGAAATAAAACCGGCCGAGTTGAACACGCGCACGGAGAGTTTGTTTTATTCGAGCCTTAATCCCTTTTTTTTCTGATTCTAGTATTTGATTCTGTTAATATAGCGGCAATAGAAATACATCATCTGTGAAAACTACACCTCTAGCCGTTTTCAAGGTTTCGAAGATACAGCCATAGATATATAATAAAGTCTAGATTGAGAGTCAAGGCGCAGAAACGGCTCAAAAAAATGCATGTAGGTAACTGTTACATGAATTGATCTAACCCGCCGCTCAGTGCCGATCGTGTCGCTTTAACGTCACCACGTAAAACGCGCGCTAAGTAGTCTACGAAAATATGGCTAAAATGTCCTTTTGTGCAAATAAAATTTGTAAAAATTATAGTAGGAGATTAAAATCTTCTAAAAATGTCAGCTATCATCGGTAACAACCCAAAATAAAGCTTATTTTGATTTTTCTTTTCTTCATTATTAATCCCGCAATATTCATCAGTGTTGCCACTTTATTGTTTGATTCTCCCAACTTAACAATTGAGAAAGGAGTAAGTATAACTAGTTTGTCTAGGAAATAATTATATTCATTTCTTATTACACTATGTACTTATTATATTATTTACTAGCGGCCCGCCCGGCTTCGCGCGGGTATACAGTATCAGTATTTCTCCACTATTTAATGGAAGTTACATATAAAACCGGCCAAGTGCGAGTCGAACTCGCCCATGAAAGGTTCCGTAGCCGCAAGTAACATAGTATAAAAGTTCTTGTAGTTGGTTGTAACTTTGATTGATGTCTTAACACGTTCACTGTGGTAGGTAATGATTTTTTTAGGCGAAAATTGCGGTTTATGACGTAATAAAAAAACAACTTATTAGATCTCGTTCAAACCAATTTTCGTTGAAAGTTTTTATGCCAATGTACAACATTTTTTTTTTCAGTTTTGTCCGTCTTTTAGTTTAGAAGTGCGAGAGGGGGGGACACATTTTTCACTTTGGAAGTGTCTCTTGCGCAAACTATTCAGTTTAGGATAAAATGATGTTAGAAACCCAATAGCACTTTTGAAGACCTATCTATAGACACGTATGATGAATTTTTTTTTTTGAGTTTCATTTCTGAGTATAGGGAAATTTACTGCTTTTTTTTCTAGTTTTATACAAAAATCTTAAGGCGGTTCACAGAATACATCTACTTACCAAGTTTCAACAGCATAGGTCTTATAGTTTCGGAGAAAAGTGACTGTGACATCGGACGGACAGACAGACATGACGAATCTATAAGGGTTCCATTTTTTGCCATTTGGCTACGGAACCCTAAAAGGCCCAATAAAATCCATTGCGTAGTTTTAAAGATTTAAGCATACATAGGGATATAGGGACAGATAACCCGACTTTGTTTTAAATTTATACAATGTAGTGATTATAATGAATTGGGTCTAATAAATCAATTATGATATAAAAATTTGCATACAATAAATGAAGAATATGAAGCTACACAACTCCTACGAGTTTTTCGGTGCATCATTGTTACGTACATTATATTCGAATTCAGTAGATTCTAGGTATCCACCAAGTTAAGAAACAAAAAAGCAATAGAAAGTGTGTAACGGGCAGGTCATAGGTATACAAGATATTAATTTACCTACAACACTATGCCGTCAACGCGTGAACAATTTTATTACTTACACAAAAAAAATATTACAAGTATACACTTCAGTTTTATTTATTTGTATTAATACTCATACCCAATAAACAAATAAATATACAATATTGATAATAGTATATACATATAGTATAATAGTGACGTTCAGTTCCGCAGTCATTTGGAGGACAAGGCCAGGCTGGCGTCCAAGAAGCTCGGTGTGCTCAACAGGGCGCGGCGGTACTTTACTGCGGCGCAAACACTGCTTCTCTATAAGTCGCAAGTGCGGCCACACATGGAGTACTGCTGTCACCTCTGGGCGGGGGCACCTGAATATCAGCTTCGCCCATTTGACTCGGTGCAGAGGCGAGCTGTGAGAGTTGTCAACGATCCTATACTGACAGGTGGTGTGGAACCTCTTCGCGACAGGAGAGACTTTGCCTCCTTATGCGTGTTCTACCGCCTGTACAATGGTATGTGCTTTGAGGAATTGTTTGACATGATGCCCACGGCTACCTTCTATCATCGCACCGCTCGCCATAGACAGGGATTTCATCCTCACACCCTACGTCCGGAGCGTTCGAGCACGGTTAGATCTGGTAGGGGTTTTCTTCCGCGCACGCTTAGGTTGTGGAATGATCTTCCTGCCTCGGTTTTCCCAAACGCCTACAGTATGGGGTTCTTCAAAAGAGGTCTAAGAAGGTTTTTACAGGGTCGGCAGCGCGAGTGTGGCGCCTCTGGTGTTGCAAACGTTCATAGGCTGCGGTGACCACCAGTCCTTCTGGTGGGCCGTATGCTTGTCTGCCACCTTAGTGGTATAAAAAAAAATACATCCTTCATTAGGTATATTACATTAATTACATAAACTATAATAAGACTCAGTTTAATGCAATTTTAGGGAGAAGCTGGTATCATTATTTACGCACACATAAAAGCCGACGCGCAGTGTAAAGACACTGGCCGCTTGACAGCGCACGCACACATCTGCGAAATCGTAAGCCGTTTTGTTTATGTCGATTGTAGAGCGAGCGTCCATCTTGACTTTAAATAATCTAAGGATACAGCCTCGTGACGGACACACAGACGGACTGCGAAGTCTCATGAATTAATAAAAAATAAAAAGAAAGCATTGTTTGCTTCTCGATAGTTTTCAATGTAAAAACGATTTAAGCACAGAAGTCAATGGAAGTTCTCGGTGGGAGTAGACGAATTTATCGACATCGAAGTCATCTTAAAACCTAAACTAATTCTGATTTAGCTCACCAAAAGTCGATCATCACGGCTTTCTTTCGAAACCAATTTTATTCTTCTTTTGACGACATCCATCTTTTATTTGGATAAGACCAGTCTCATGAAAATTTTACCCTCCTGTGCTGTAAAATGACAAGGAAATGTGGCATTTATTCATCGATCTAGAATTCGCAATTAAAAATATCTTTAAAATACATACCTATACAAAAAACTTTTATATTTGAGCGGGCGATTTTTATTATTTTATTATTTATTTATTTAGTAACATTACATTTTAGTGACATAATTGGTACATTATTAGTCCCCCAAAACCGAGTTGATGGTTGATGACGACGCGATAATGTTTTTTTGGTTTCCTCCTTGATTTGAATTTGGAATCATGGAATATTACAATTTATAGGGTTCGGTACCTCAAATGGGAAAACGGAATTCTTATAGGATGGATAAAAATGTTCGGAACCGTCAGTGGGCGATTCTGACTCGCTCTTGTCCGGTTTTTATTTAAACATCTTTTTGTTTCTAAATCGGTGATTAAAACCTTTTTCTTAGTTTTTTTTTCAGACAAAAGATTCTTTTTCAGAGTGCAACCTGTTTGGACAACTGCATCTGCGAGTTGGAAAACCTAGATTTAGAATTTCGTTACATACACATTCCAAATCTATGAGTAAAATAGTGTGCTGATTATTTAAAAGCGTCAGTAACCGTGTAAAAATCATCTTATCAGATTTTTTTTTTTAATGCTTTGGAGGTAACCATGTATCTAAACTATAACTGGTAGTTGAATATCCCTTACTTCTAACTCCCAAACGCAACACATTTCAATACGTAATAAGTTAAAACATCAGCGCCATCTCCCGGGAAATTCATACATCAATGCTGTGACGTGACTCGCGAGATGAGCACCAATACATCGGAGCCGGGAAATCTTAATCCAATAGCAAGCGACAGCAGAATGATTTATATAGCGAGGAGATATGTGATGATCGGGAGCGGTAAGCTGCCGCTTTTTGGCGAACTTATTTTTAAAATGATATAATTATCTCTTTTACTTCTTCTAAGTATCGGTAATGGTGTTATTGCCTCAAGTCCCATCTCCAAAATGACCAAACGCGTAAAAAATTAATTATGTATCACGTTAAAAATCAACTTAACCCAACTAGACACACAGGGCCTGATTTAAGGTTCCGCTCGCCCTAGGCTAGCTATGAATATGCAACTACTTCAATCGCAAGTACCTACAAAAGAGAGTTTACGTAAGCGGATCCAAAGTAACTTATCTTTGAACAAGTGTTAATTTGAAATAAAAAAAAGACGAATCTGAGACTGTTCTCTCATGTTGACTTTGACTTTGACTTTGACTTTGACCCCAAACGCGGTTTACTGAGGATTTGGGTATCCCGCAGACTACTTGATGCATCAGCCAGGAACAGGTTACCGTGTAGTGAAAATACCATCAAAGTACCTAGTAGTACTACTAGGTACATCCAGTTTCTGATAAATCGGACCATGGAATTATAGTGAAATCCCTTCATCACTCAGAAAGTGAGCTGATGATCTGTAAAATTTATAGTTAAGAACAATCCCCGGCACATCGACTTTCGAGCATAGAATAACGCAAAATCTGCTGTTGGGCTGCTCGCTACGATGCCAGAGCAGACACACACGCACAGATACACGGATCATACTTATAACACTTCTCGTTTTTCGGCGGGGTAAAATAAACTGTCAGTAAATAGGTAGAGGTTGACGAAATACGAAAGGTACCTTATGTATGGTCGGCACCATGGCACTTATCCTTGACCGGTTTCACTGCCTCAACAGTGCCGTCTTAAACTTTGGTTCCGGGGTGTCTTGACTGCCTTGACCGCGACACGGGTGGAGCTGGCGTACTTATTGTGTTTGTGTTACGTTTATTAACTAATTTTGTTTATAATTAGTTAAACATTATTCTAACGTGAAAACATTTTATAACGTTGCGATCAAATGTTCGCTAATGTTAGTTTAATTAGTGATCCAATTATCACTATTTTTAGTAGTTAGAAACCGCGATAGTTTAAAAATAACAATTATCACTATTGTTATTTAAGATTTTGAAAAAAAAAGTCTAAGTCACAGCTCAGCGCCGAGCCCGACGCCAGGCACCCCCTCGATCCTGGCGCCCTAGGCTTCAGCCTAGTTAGCTTATGGGTAAATCAGGCCCTGGAGACACAAAATAAGATAAGATAAGATAAGATAAAACTTTATTGTCAAATAAAAAAAAAATACAACATGTATCCACTACAGTTCTAACACTTTTACTACGTCTAAGCCACAACAACCATCGAGACTAGCTCCCCCCATTCCCATGCTAGTAAGAACTGTGTTACAGGTGGGTAAGGATAATCACAGACAGCACTGTTGTAGCCAGCGTATCGTTAGCTTGAGTGGATTTTTGATCTTCTGAGTCCCCAAACTAGGTATTCCTGTCTCAACGGGGACCAGTAAGAAAAAGAAGAAAGAAACGGGAGGAAAAAAAACCGTTTCAAAAATAAAAGAAAATACACATTGCCACTTATCGGAGGTGTGTAAAGTGTGTGTGTGTGCGTGTGTTTTACGTGGCTGTGTATGTCTGTGTGTGGGTGGTTTGTTTCTGTAGAGGTGTGTGCGGGAGGGTGTGGGTGTGTGCAAAATGCAAACAGCGCGGCAGCGTGGCATTGTCAGCTTTTCGAACAAGACAAAATGTCTTTTGTAAAGTATTTATTAGGTACAAGACCTAATATCTGATAAATCATAATACTTTGTGTGAAGTAAATTTTATTTCTTAGTTTAAAATATTTGTTAGAAGTCGGATATTTGTAAAAAAAATCATTATTATAAGTGACGGGTAGATTGAAAAATCTATCTATCTAGGTGTAGCGTTATCATTATTACAAATCAATCAAACTCAAACACAAGGTAACTTCTATAAATCGTTAAGGACGTCCCTCAACTATCTTTCGGCTCCATCATCAGATCGACTCCAGAGCTTCATTAAATTGTATTGGTTAACAGTACTTATTTAAAAAGATAACAAACGCACTAGTTGTCCCTATAGTTTTTGAAAAAGTCCCTTGATTTATATAGAATGCCTTCATCAGATCCTGACTTCCTTGGAATGGGACCGCCTTGGGAATATCTACATTTCACCAGAAAAAAAAACTAAATCAGTTCATCAGTTCATGAACGATGAAGTTCTACGCGAACAAAGATAAAAAAACCTCCTTTTTAGAGACAATTAAAAAGAAGAATACATCTTCTATATATCTATATATATAAAAATCAATGCCACTTTTCGTTGTAATTTTATAACTCGAGATCGGGCTCACCTATCCAAACCAAATATTTAGGCTTTGTTCGAACTATTTAGTAGATGGTTTATGTGAAGTTTGCACAAAATCGGTCTAGCGGTTCTTGATTTATCACGCAAACGAAGTTGCGCGGGTCAGCTAGTATTTTATAAAAGTTCATGCCTTCCATGACCAGTCGCTTAGGTCTGCTGACAATCTTTGTCGTAAGGATTGAGCGTAGATGGTAACATGCTGTGTTATTTTATTGACCAGTGGATACTACCTGAAGCGTGGTCCTTCATTTTTCTGGCTAGCCATCTTAGAATTTTCTTCTTCTTTTCACAAATGTATTTTTGTGACACAATTTTTTTATAAATTAGCAATAATACTTCCATAAAGCATATTTGGTTAATATTATACCAAAATAGCGCTTTTTTATTTAACTTTATGGCTTTGTTGTAAAATTATCTGTTTGAAGTTTGAAATAAAACATAAATGAAAACGTCAATTGTATTGAACTTTCACAAATTATGTGTCAAAATAATAAAAAGTAATTTAAGTATAAAATAAGAGTATTTAAGGAGTATTGATATCAACTGCGGAGAAAATCAGCCCCAAAATAATTTACATTCCCTCTTTAGCTCGTTATAGTATAAATTTCAATAAAATACGAAACACGTCTTCCATCAATTATGTTAATGATGCTATATGCCAAATTATAAGTAGATCGGACCAAGGTATCACGTTGTCCCATACAAACTTTACGCTCCTTTTTTATACCTTTGGAGGTGGAATTTCCAAAAATGTCAAAATTACTTTTTTCAAATTGTAACAAACAACGCTCATGCTTAGTGTCATCATCGTACCATTAACTGTTTAAGCAACATTTGATAATAACTTTGGGTAAGTTTGGTTTGAATTCTATACACTTTTCCGGGATAAAAAGTACCCAGTGTGGTGCCCAGGCTATTAAAGAATTATTATACCAAGTTTCATCATAATCGAACCGGTAGTTTTTGCGTGATGCCTGAACAAACAGACAGACAGACAGACAAAAATTTTTTTAGTCACATTTTTGGGTTCGGTGTCGGTCTAGTAACACCCCCTGCTATTTTTTTTTTTTGATATTTTGAATGTACAGAATTTTCACTTCTGCAGATTTATTATAAGTATAGATATATAAAATTCTCGTGTCACAGTTTTCGTTGCCATACTCCTCCGAAACGGCTTGACCGATTCTCATGAAATTTTGTGAGCATAATGAGTAGGTCTGAGTATCTATTTTTCATACCCCTGTGACCGGGAATAACATTCCACGCGGGCGGAGCCGCGGGCATCAGCTAGTCTATATATATAAAAATCAATGCCACTTTTCGTTGTAATTTTATAACTCAAGAACGGGCTCACCTATCCAAACCAAATGTTTAGGCTTTGTTCGAACTGTACGTTCGACCGATACTCATTATTTGGATTTAGCATACAACTACGAGTATAGGTACTACATTTTAGCGCCCCTGACTATTCCGCAATATACTCAGCTTGCACCACACCTGAGCGCAATCACATTAGCTCTCCTATACACTAGGATTTTTTACATAGCTACCTATACCTACATACATAATGTAACCCTTGCGTATATTTTTCCTCTTGCTGAGAATATCAGAATTTAAGCAAAAACTTATGTATTGTAAAGTAAACACGGCCTATTAGGTATGGTTCTATCTTGGGAGGTATGCAGTAAAAACAAAAAAAAGTAAGTAAGTATTACAATGCGGTTCTATACAGTTGGCTGAGTCGGCGAATTGCCTAGAAGATTTTTTTCTAAATGAAATAAATAAAGAGAGAATTTTCAATAACAATTTAAGATTCCCAGCCAGCGCATTATGCTTTGAAAGGGACTCCTCAATCGACAAATGTCGCCATAACTTTTCATCCAGGCGGACATTGTCATAATGGCGAGCTAAATATGATTATAAAGAAAACTTTCCTATGTATTGTTAGTGATTACGCTGAAGTACATAGTGTACTTATTGAAGTAAGTATAGAGTTCGTTTTTTTTGTAGAGTTCGTTTTTTTTTTTACGTGAGGGAAGATCCTCAGAGACTCTTACCGACTAAAAAACCTCACGTAACGCCTAACAGCCTGTGGTTGGGAGTCCCGGGTAAGCCCTCGGAAGGATGTCCAGGGACTCACAACAGACCTACGGCCGCCACTGCGGCCTCACCCAGGGGGTGGTTCGGGTGCTATCCCGCGTCTATGGGGGGTGTAGAGTTCGTACTTCGACTTCTTCAGTTATAGAGAAATAGGAAATGTCTCTGTCTACTCGGTTTACTTCCAAACACTACCTGAATTTATATGGAACCGTTAGTTATCATTTACTGATAAGAGTAATTGTAATTTCAGATGCCAGGACCACATTTGTTGTGTACTAATTAATTGACCTGGGCCCCGAAGATCTTGATGGGGCGCCGATATACATTGACTTTACTACGGAAAACTAATAGACAATAAAGATTAACAATTTTCCTCTATCAATGTTCTAAGCCTTTACAGAAGGACGAAAACAGTCAAACACCACCACTCGACTAATCTTCGATTAATTTCAATCGTTTAGTGATCTATTTTAAAGCGCTTCTATATTTGAAATATTGCTGGCGGCAACCGGTTCAATTAACAGAGTACGGTTATTAATGGGACGTTCCCGGGCGTCCGATTATACTCAATCTCCTGTAATCCGTGGAGTGGTTGGTTCTATCAACTCTCGTTTAATACGTTTAACTGTAGTTCAGTTAGTAGTGCTATTGTATTTAGTGTTTATTTGTGGGTATATCTTCAACTTCATGTAAATACGCTTTACGGCGGGACCAATAAACAGATGATGTAGATTTTTCAAGATACATACCTTTGGACTTTCAGCCCGTGGATAGTTAAAACAATAAGAAACAAAATGATCATACATTTATCGTTGTCGTATTTCTCTGAGTAACTCGTAAAAGTATCCTGCCCAGTGACTAATAATTTTTGAATTTGGTATCAGGTATTTAATACCTGATGCCAAATTCAAAAATTACTAGCATTGAATTTCTGGTCAAGAGATAATAAGAATATAATAATAAAATACAGGGTAGATAAAGAACTGTGAGTCGCCCAGTTGTATAACGCAATCGTAATTCCTAACTACAGTTTAACCCTGTGCCATTCATCGCTGGGCACGTTGGAGGCACGCACTAATTACCGGCGAGAATTCGATGCTATAAATCAGAGACATAATATAACAGCCGGGAGTCGCTCGCGTCGCACTGGAATGCACGCCCCAAATCCAACCCTGTTTGAATTTCAACAGTACACAAATATAGTGTGGTAGAAGTACGTACTCGGTGATAGGCAAGAGTGGACCCTGTGACGATATGTGCTGATGAAATGCTAAATAAGTTTATCTAAAAAAAAATTGTATGCTAAACATAGGTAATAAGAAAAACGACAATAAATTATTGATTTCGCGAGTTTTCATTGTTCAGTTTATCAATCTAATTTTTTTTTAATTGTCTGACGATGAGCAATTTGACATGACCGTGATCAATGTATCAATGCAATAAAAAAAGTTAAAAGTCTTATTTTCTTTGATTTTTGTTTATAGGAGACACATGACGTAATGTAGAGCCCAAGCAAAACCCAAGACTTTGACATTTAATCCCTACTAATATTCAATATACACTCGAGAGCAATGAATCCGGGTCACTTAAAGAATGTTAAAAATCTCGGAAACTAAAAATGATAGGTTAATGCAATAAATTGTATTTAATAGACAATGTAATACTCCTTAAATGAAAGTAAAAAAAATATGAGTCACCATACATTTTATTAACACAAAATTACATAAAGAAAAAACTGCCGATCTCTCCTTAAAACAAAAATAGGAAACATGAAATTTTTGAACTTTATTACGATTTTCTTGAATTTTAATACTTCGTATTGCCTCCTCGTGCTTCCATTACTGCGTTTACGCGGTTTGGCATGCTGTACACCAAGTTCCTTATACGATTTTGGGGAATATTCTCCCATTCCTCTGTGAGAGCAATTTTGAGCTCACGAAGCGTGATTGGGGGAGGGTTTCGTTGTTTTACGCATCTGCCTAGCTCGTCCCAAGCATGCTCGATCGGGTTGATATCCGGGCTGCGCGCTGGCCACTCCATACGAGTAATGTTCATCTCTTGAAGGTAGTCATTCACAATCCTACCTGTATGAGGTCGGGCATTGTCATGCATAAATATAGCATCCTCACCTAAATTGACCATAAATGGACCAACGTGATCATTGAGGATTTCTTCCACTTATCTTACGCTAGTTAAAGAGCCGTTTTCTATGATCACCAGCTCTGTGCGACTTTCAGAAGAAATTCCGGCCCACACAAGTACAGACCCACCACCGTAGGCTACTTTTTCTTCGATGCATGCTTGCTTGAATCTTTCCCCTGGTCTTCGATACACTCTGTGTCTTCCATCGTGCTTGTAGAGCATAAATTTTGATTCGTCGGAGAACATAACTTTTGACCAATCTTCAATACTCCAATTTACGTGGCTCTGGGCATACCTTAGTCTCGAAATACGATGCCCACGCTCCAGTTTAGGGCCGTTTGCAGGTCTAAGGGGTTTTAAGTTAGATTCAGCAAGCCGACGTCTTACTGTCCATGCACTTGGGTTACTTCCTCCGAGGCGTCGAAACTGATTGGTGAGTTCAGTTTCTGTGAGAAAGCGATTTCGAAGCATGGTGTTCACCAAGTATCGGTCTTCTCGTGCTGTGGTACACCTGGTTCTGCCCGTTCCTGGTCTGCGTAGGTTAGAACCAGTTTCTTCGTAACGTCGGAGAACTCTTTGTACTGTTGACAGCGACACACCGACAGTCCTGGCTGTATCGCGCTGACTCCGGCCGGTTTCCAGCATTGTAAGTATTCTGGTGCATTCTTCAGGCGTAAGCAACATAATTTCAGCTTGATTAAGAGCGTTAATTCGGTTTTCAAATTTCTTTACGATCGTAAGAAATCAGCGCGGCGCGGAGCATATAGCCGTATAGTGCCAATTGTTGTTACCAACAAGTTTGATACTTTTGTTTTCCTTGATGTAGGTATTACCGGTGTCATATTCTTAGTCTAAGCGTTCAATATTTTAATTTAATTTTTATGTTAGTAATATTAGTTAATAATTATTGATTATTTTTATACAAAACGGGATTTCGCGTGGCACTATTTTATTATTAATTCAAGGTTTCGGTACCTTCACTTTCCTCGACGTTTCGACAGGGTTACACCTATCGTGGTCCCGAGGTCGCCTCGGAAAGTGAAGGTACCGAAACCTTTAATTAATAATAAAATAGTGCCACGCGAAATCCCGTTTTGTATAAAAATATGTGTTCAACGCGTGTTAGTTTAAAACAAATATTGATTATTTTATTGCAAATTTATTGATATTTAGTAGTGTGTGTGTGTGTGTCGAGACCCTAGGTTCATGGGCATATAGTTTTTTTAAATTTTGAAGAAGCGCCTTGTGGAGTCAACTAGTGACCTAAGGGCTGGCAGTTATTTCTCCCAACGAATAAGCATCGCCGTTCAAAAGGGGAATGCTGCCAGTTTTTTAGGCACAATGCCACTGGGGCCCTATTTAGATTTAGTTTAGTTTTATTCATATTGTAAATAGTTATTATGCTTTATTGTAAAATTTGTCTCAATAAATAAAAGAAATATTTCGACTCTAGTAGTGATAGATACTGACATCAATAAAATTAATAAAGTTGACATTTATTTACCCAACTAAAATCAATATTGAAATTACAAATACACACATACATGAAAACGGTTTCATAAGTTTATTTTTACATACATACATACATATGGTCACGCCTTTATCCCCGAAGGGGTAGGCAGAGGCATATTATATGCCCACATTTCACCTTTGTATAATTAGTCCCACGTAATAGGTGGTGAGCCGTATTGCCGTGTTTAAATGGACAGGCGCAGGTTGTGACTGCCTGCTGTTGAAAATAAAGCCTTCAACTTAGCTTAACGACTGCCATTTTACTGGCAACCGGGACCAACGGCTTAACGTGCCTTCCGAAGCACGGAAACGCTCAAATAAATGTCACACAAAAATGTGGAACGCTTCACGATTTTGCGTGTCATCCTTGCGCAGGGGCCATGCTAATCTTCTCTGTATCGTTCCAATTTTAGTATATGTACTGCCGAAGCAAGTACGTTAAGTAAAGTTAGTAAGTAGTTTATTTTTAAAGTATCTAAATATACGAAAATTGTAGAAAGTAATGGACAATATTCTATTTTACACTATAAATATTTAAATTTGACAATACACATGGTTAAAAACAAATAATATTTACGTAGCAATGCGCAGGCGCTTGGCATGCTCCGATGTTTTGCTGCCTACTACAGATTCAGTGCTGGCAGGAACATTAAAATATTTTTAATAAATAAATCATAAATATTGTTAGCTATAAGCTTGAGCTATGGGATCTAACTCTAATCTTAATATTGATAGTAGGTGTTTTTTATTTACAATAACCAAATATTTATTAAGAGGCATGTGCATAACAATGCACACCGCCAAGAAAAATGCTAATTAATTAGCCCTTCCGTATCGGCATTGATCGATTATTAGATACCTACTAAGATGACTTTTGGGAGGGACCGAACTGAGTTTCTTGGAGTGTTCTTCTCAGTCTGTAGCATTTCCGAACCCCCAGTAGAGTCACAAAAATGTTGACAAACCAATTTTTTTTTAAAATTTCAAAGGGAATAAATTTAATTTTATTTTATTTTATCGACTCTTTCTGGGGTTAATCATTTTGGGCAACAGACATTTGTCGTAAAAATTTAACAATTTAGGTTCCATCCTTGTAGTCCAGTACTCGTCGTCTTTCGAAATATTTACTGTGCTTTTGGGCAAATTAGTGTTCAGTCAAGCCAACATTTGTCGATTTGCGGTGTACGCAAATCGATAAATGTTGACTTGACTGAAAGTAATTTTAATACAATTCATTAAAAATATTTATTATATACACAAGATCACTAGAAGATTAATAAACGCAGCTTCTCACTTGAATTGAAGTCGGCCTTGGATTTTAAAATACCAGTCATGCTTTGTATTAACAGATCCGTATTTTCTCCATAATTTAATTTTACCATCTGCTTTGGCTTGTTCCACATCCATGTATATAGGGACAGTTCTAGGGTAAATTGATTGATTGATTGATTGGTTATTAGGTCGTCTACAACAAGATTTTTTAGCAGTGGTGAGACCCCGCCCCCTTCTGGACAACCTTTGGCCATGGCTGCGCACTGGTTTCTGCTTGTCTGTAGCTTTAAAATGAGTTATTTAGCATATTATCTATCTATTCACTGACATCGTGTATACTCGGTGTTTTGCCAGTGCCGTGGTTATGCTTCTTTTTTTGAAAGCTCCCTCTATGTTCATGAAAGTGCCGAGGCACATTGATTGATTGATTCTGGATGACCTCTTCTATTTTGTGTACCACTGCATGTAGTGCTGAGTCTGTAGACTTGCCGGGGGCAATATGCGCGTTGGTTGGAATGCAGTGTCTTATTTTGAAGGGCCGTCTCTCGATTGTCTCTGTCACACAATCTTTCCAGAGTTTTTAGCAGGAAAGGCGAAGGGCTTATCGGTCTGTATAACCAGAGGTCCGAATCACAAATATAAACCCTTTACCGGGTTTTGGTATAAAGATCACTTAGACCTTACTCCACAGTCAGGGTCACAGTCCCATTCATTGTCTGGCGTACAGATACTATGTAACTGACAATATCAACTTGTGTCCTCCCCCATTTTATCACTGCAGGGAAGACTTCATCCTGTCCTGGAGATTTGAAGGACTTGAAGTTGTTAATTACCCATTCAGATTTTTGTAAGTTGACAGAATAGATTAGAACAGGTCTTGCGAGCTCCCACCGGACTTCTTTTGTGGATACGTATTCCACCAGCCACATGAGTGTCTGCAGCAATTGGCATCCTGGGAAGTGCGTTTGTATCAAAATACTCTCGGCTTCTTTTCATGATAGTTTACGTTAGTAGAATGATGTAGTGGTAATTTATATGTTATTAATTTATTGTTTTCGAGTAATTTAGTGATGTAGTGGTCATTATATAATGTTAATTTGCCTTTGAAAATTGCCGAAAGGCGAAACCAGTCAGGTGTAAAATAAATAAATGTTGTGGAACAGTACAAGTGCCGTTAATGAATATGTGCAGCAGGTTCCACCAAGTGCCATCCATCAACAGTATAAAAAAATCTTTTCATGGGTTGGTCAGGCCGCCGCGCCGTCAGGTTTCTTTATAGATACGGACAGTTCGGTCTCTTGTTTGGCCAGTATTAGTCTGACTCTAGCAGAAGTTTCTCCAAGACTTGGTACTTCTGTATCTCAGTCGCTACTTGTATTTTGCTTTAGCGGCTTTATAGCCGTCCCAATCCTGGTCTGGTTCCTCACAGGTGTTCCATAATTACCACTTATGAAATGGGGTGTTAATATGTTATTATCAATAGCACACGAATAGTGACTACCTGCCTTGCGTATAATACCTACACCTACGCTGTTCGTGAAGAAAATAGTGCAACTGTAATAGCTTATAACTTGGTCAGTTTTCGTTAGATTCATTTAATTTTTTTTATACAGTATTTTGAAGCGAAACTCTAGTCGGGGTGTCTGAGCTTTGCACTATACAAAAGTTCACGTTGTATATCGACCATAAATATTTATATCCTACTATCCTACTAATATTATAAATGTGAAAGTTTGTGAAGATGTTTGGATGTTTAGATGTTTGGATGTTTGTTACTCAATCACGCTCTAACGGCTGAATGGATCCAGCTGAAATTTGGTATAGGGATAGAGTATAGTCTGGAATAACACATAGGCTTCTTATCCCAGAAAATTGTTTTCACGGGAAGCTGGAACGGGAACCAAAATTCACGCGGGCGAAGCCGCGCGCATCAGCTAGTATATTATATTATACGTCACAAAGTACTAAGATTGTTTGGTCACGCTAGAATTAGACTATTTTTGTTAATTTTTTCGTATTCAAAAATGGAACATCGAGCGACATGACCACTCTCTGAGAGCCTCTCGGCGGTACTAAATCGTATTTGTTCGCGTATCTGCATTTATAGGGGTTCACAAAATACTTTGTAAAAAAAAATCTGTATCTAGTTACTTATAAAGAAATATTTTTATTGTCAGAGGAGAAGTTCTGACATAATATTACATAATTATCATAATGATTTAAACTACAGAAGCTGGTGAAAAGACTACTTTATTGTGGTGAAAATTCTCAGTATTTGAGCAAACTTGACAGTCATTTTTCTCCAAAAAAAGGAACCTACCTGATATCAGGTTATTCTACAAACAGATAGCCTAGGCCTTTTGCAATTGCTTCGTATCTCTTGTTCATTAAATTTATCAGTTATTTGACATGAATTTAAGCATCGAAATCGATGCAAATCGTATGATTTGAAAAACCTTGTTCACTTTCGTTGATATTAACCATATGTAATCTGTTGTTAGGTAAAATATGTTTTATAAAACGTTTAGAGCGTTAAATTTACTAAGTATGTTAGTGAATACCATGTTTGTACGATAAATATTTAATGACTTTAAACGCAATGAAAAGTATGGTTTCTGAGCAAAACGTGGGGCGAAATTTGTTAGCCCTCTTAATGAATATAGAGCACTATCAACATGGTTTATGTACCCACATAAATGACAGATTACAAACAAAAGCAACACCAAATGCTGTAATTTCGTAGTTCCATCTTCGAAAGTGGCCCTTTTTCAAATTTGATTTTTTTATGATATAACTTTACAATAACTAAGAAGTTTTAATACCTTCATTTAAGGAGTATTACATTGTCTATTAAATACAATTTATTGCATTAACCTAGCATTTTTAGTTTCCGAGATTTTTAGGATTCTTTAAGTGACCCGGATTCATTGCTCTCGAGTGTAGATAGGTACATAATAAGCGAAAGTTTGTACCTATGCTAACGGCTGAACAAATCTGAATTTGTGTATAGATTGTACCTAATCTGGATCTCTGTAATAACAAATGGACTATATTTTATCTCTATAGAACAGATTCCACCCGGACGGAGCCGCGCGCTCCATCTAGTAGCCATAATATAATATTTTTTAAGCTATACAACATCTTTACATAATCATAGGATTTTAGAAAATACCAACCGAGACTGTGTAAACGTAAATTTTAAAAGAATCTTCATTCTAAATTCAAATATACCGCCATAGTAATGATCGCTTTGGTACATTTCTCGCATTCCTCCCTACGGGTTATTTATGAACAGTCACTTAGCTATGTAATAATCTCAGGCAGGATTTAATTTGTCGGACTGATATCACACTAGATTGTGAAAGTGAACAGTAAATATATGAATACATTAAAAGCAAAAAAGTGTCGACAAATTATATTGCTGAACGCGCTATGGTTGGATTGGATGGACAACAAGACAAGGTAAGTTATCAAAATTGAATTTTATTCGTAGGGAAAATAGAAAAATCTTAGTATTGTTAGCTTTTTTTGCTTTGGTTTATTGATTTGTTTTAAAGGGAGCTATAGAAAATAGTTCAAGCTTTTTGTGGCGTACGAGTACCTAGTGTTGAAGTAATAATCCTTCCGAGGTCAACAACAAACTTATTTATAAGCCCCGCAAGTTGGTAATGCGCTGGAACCTTGTCATAATGACAGCTAAGTGACGTCATTGTGACGTAGCGCAAGCGCGCGCCTGGCCTCGCGATGCTGCTACGGTATTTTTTTAGTACAGACTGCTCGACGGATATACGTCACCAAGTGGTCACCAAGATGGCCGCCAAGCGCAATATCAACGTGCGGGGCTTATACTACCCGTTCGCTCTAAGTTTGCCGGTCGCCTCCTATACATATACAACGCCTCTACACCAGCCTCTACGCCAGCAGAAAACTTAGAGCGAACAGGATATAATGTACATTTACATTGCGTTATTGTTTTAAGATACATTGAGTTATTATTACTACGTAGTAATAATAGTTATAAATAACTCAATGTTCAGATACGAGTACTTTTTTACCAATAGGAGGGAAGCTGAAAAAACGATTAAAGAACGGACCATGTGGCATAGCTAGACGTCGAAACTTAGATGAATTAAAAAGGGAAAAATCCTTTTTTAATTCATCTAAGCGTAGAACCAAAATTTGAACCAAGGAGCTCCCTTCTTCAAATAAACCGGCCAAGTGCGAGTTGGACTCGCCCATGAAGGGTTTCGTAGCAGCAAGTAACATAATATAAAAGTTCTTATAGTTCGTTGTAACTTTGATTGATGTTTTAACACGTTCCCAGTGGTAGTGATTTTTCTAACCGAAAATTGCGGTTTACGGCGTATTGAAAAAAAACTACCAGCTCTATCTCGTTCGAAATAATTTTCGCTGGTAGTTTTTATAGCAATGTACATCATATATTGTTTTTAGATTTATCAGTCTCTTAGTTTAGAAGTTAGAGGGGGGGGGGGACACACATTTTTCCACTTTGGAAGTGTCTCTTGCGCAAACTTTCACTTTTGAAAAAAATTATGTTAGAAACCTCAATAGCATTTTTGAAGACCTATCTATAGATACTGCACACGTATGGGTATGACGAAAAAAAAAATTTTGAGTTTCAGTTCTGAGTATGGGGACCCCCAAAATTTATTGCTATTTTTCTAGTTTTATATAAGAATCTTAATGCGGTTTACAGAATACATCTACTTACCAAGTTTCAATAGCATAGGCCTTATAGTTTCGGAGAAAAGTGGCTGTGACACACGGACGGACAGACAGACAGACAGACAGACAGACAGACAGACATGACGAATCTATAAGGGTTCCGTTTTTGCCATTTGGCTACGAAACCCTAAAAATGAAAAATGTAAATGCAAAAAAATGTAATGCAGAAGAACTGAGCTCCTTGGTTGAAATTTTTGTTCGGATCATCCCCCGTTACTGATATAGGAGAAACTCTTAGGTACATGTAAGAGTTTCTCCTAATTAGTGATGGGGTAATTTGTAAGTAAGTTAAACTTTATTGTAAACCAATAATATTTGAAGTAAAAATTATGAAAATGTTCAAATGGCGGCCTTATCGCTCAGAACATTTTTTTTCAGGGTTGGGTTATTGACTTGCGCCTATTACGTAGGACCTACAAAACTAGGTACTGGTCTGGTAGTATGTGTTTGATTCGCCACTGCCTACACCTCTATGTTATAGGCGCGTTTGTATGTTAAGTCATTATTATCTGAAAGGTCTATTTAAGATTATTTTTGAAAAGCAAATTAGTTTGCTAACTGATCATAAATTTTAAATATGGAAATGGTTTATGGTTTCGAGCAGGATTCAAACCTGCATCTTCTCGCATTCCGTGCAAGATGCTTAACCACTTAGCCACCGAAATCTACTCGGGACCAACCAAAATTTTCCACCTTAGGTATATACGTCTTGGGGCGACGACGTAGGCCTACGTCGCCCCAAGACTATACAGGCTGAATTTTTCAAAAGGGATTGGATGGCCAACTCTGAAACTATAAGGAATAGCGAGAAATGCTCAAAGGAGTCACGAGCCCGATTTTGATAAAACTTAAAACCTCATTATTAGATTTTTGAAAAACCAATAATCCTAGCTGGGAATGGAACCCGTTGATTTTGAAAAAATAACAACATCCTACATTATTACACCATATGATAGCGTTGCTATTTATTATAGGTTTTTCAAAAATCTAATGATGAGGTTTTAAGTTTCATCAAAATCGGGCTCGTGACTCCTTTGAGCATTTTTCGCTATTCCTTATAGTTTCGGATTTGGCCATCCAATCCCTTTTCAAAAATTCAAAATTTAAGGTCTATTTATTTAAAAGGTTTGCAAAGTTTATAAAGTTTACAATTTTTATAAAGTAATACAAAATGTTTTAGGGATAAATTGCAATCTTCAGATTCTCCATTAGAGACACTTAATCATTCCCAAAACGGCTTCAACTGTTACTAGTTTCATAGTTTCATTAACAGTCTTAATAGTGTTACCTTGTATGTAACATACAAATCATTACCAACATTGTTGCATACCTCTGCTTTCGCGTACCTGGTTCTAAATTGTTCTACAAATGAAGAAGTAAAGGACGGGCAGGAAGCTCTTCATAAAATGGTCGTTACCACCAGATTATATAGACCGATTTATCACGTACAACTTTGTGTAAAGTGGGAGATCTGTGTACACTGGTTTTGCATAGTGTTGTAAGGTAATTAATCAGACTAAATCGCCCTAGACGCACAGTGACAATAGGATTAAAAGATACAGCATTTGGTTTAATGTATGAATAAGTAGTTGGTGGGTTAGAATCATTAGCGCTAGAGTATTTTGTAAATGAATAGTACCAGAACATGGAAATTCTAATTTAGATTGTGTCTATTTTGATTCTGTTCTTTATTGAAATTGTGTTGAAGTGCTCTGAGGAATGCGTTCTATAAAAAAATGACATGGTAGGTATTCTCAGTGCTTTCCGACCACTAAAGTGATCATTTCTAATGTAGGTAGGTACCTATTTCATACGCAAACATGTGACTCAAAGCTAAACAGTGGGAAACATAATCCCGGAAAATTTCATTGTGCTGGAAACAGTCCTAACGCTTTCAAATTTTACAAAAAAATCGATCGATCGGAACCCTATTAGAGTTTCAGACCTTGGTTGATTTCAGACTACGCTAGGAACTTACGTATGAAATAGCCATCGTTCAAAGAATACTGGACGCTTCGTTTGATCGTTTAGCTTTTTTGTGTTTGATAATAATTAATCTTCAATCAACATAGGATTTCCATTCAAATGGGTCGCTCGAACTAAAATTCATGCTGTTACAATTTAAACCTGCTCAATTTTTTATACGACTGAGACATTTATGTGAATACATACGAGGTGACAGCTCGTAAAATACAAATAATGAGTCTCTATATGAAGACCCTGAGGACCTTTTCAACACGATCCCTTTCAACAATCATACCTTCATGCCACCTACCTACTAGATGAAATGTGGAGGTACAGTATGTCTCTGCCTATCCTTTCGAAGAGAAAAGCATGATGCAGATACTACTCAGCTATAAGTTGTACAATAAAAAAATGCTAAAAATTTCATTAGACAAACATTCGAAATTTGAACTCCCTATTAGCGACGCACTTGTTTCACCACTCGTTAGCCCGCCTCCATTTGTTTGCCGCAACACGACCTAATCCCGGGATTGTTCCTGGATAATCCGGGATCACGAATCATGACACTATTGTTGTAAGTGTGAAACCGACACAAATAGGCCTACGGCTTATGCGGTCCCCTGTTGTAAATACAACTTGTGTTTTGTAATGAATACTAAACCTTATTTTTAATGCACTACGGCGTAAATTCTAATAAGAGTAATGAGAGATGCAGTGACGCTGCAATAGTGAATATTTTTTTAAACTGTTCCTATTATGTTTACTGAGTTTACAGTTTTATTTTGTTACAATAGAGCTGATATTGTAATGATGATTATTAAATTGTAGCGCCTTGTTTGGGAGTGGTGTTCTTTTCTTGAACATTTGTTTGGAATCGTGCATTGAGAGTATTTAATAATGAGATTATTATGGAATGGACCCATATTATATGGGGCGAATTGTTCAAATATTGACCGTGTTTGTCAAATGAACTGCGCAGTTGCTCATAGGTAAATTGTGTTTGTGTTACTTACATGTTTATTTATTTTGTTTTTAGTAGAAATGTTATGCATGATTAGATAAACACGACTCGGTTATTGAGCAAGTATTTACCTACATATTTTCTTATCTGTATCATGTCTTTACCACGATGTAACAATCTTTGTAGAATCTGATCACCGAATATATTTTTAGAAGAATACCTACTTGCTCTATGTCCTTCAAAGGATACTGGAGTGAAAAAGTACTTTCTAGGATTTAAGCCTGTATGTCCTGCTAAACTACTAAATAAATTAATTTTAAAATATGTACCAACATTAGCATGGTCAACATTTTAGGCTACTTATTATTATCTATATACAGGATGAATTTTTCAAAAGGGATTGGATGGCCAAATCCGAAACTATAAGGAATAGCGAAAAATGCTCAAAGGAGTCACGAGCCCGATTTTGATGAAACTTAAAACCTCATCATTAGATTTTTGAAAAACCCATGATCCTAGCTGGGAATCGAACTTGTTGATTTTGAAAAAAAAAACACACCCTTTATTATTACACCATACGATAGTGTTGCTATTAAGGATCATATTCTAGGAAGTAATGATATACGGCAAACTACAGGAAAGAGCTCATCTTTAACAAAATACATTTTATTTTTCTTACGTTAACTGATTAATTGTTCAAAATCTTTGCAATACATAGCTGGATTCGAAACCTCAAGGAATAATTAAGGAATATTATTGATTCCGTTGAGAATATTCTCTAAAAAATCATTCTGAGCATAATTTAAAACACGGAATAGTTACGATCTATTCTGGGATTTCGAACGAAACAAATTATGATACAAAATTTAGGTACATGAAATATGCATTCTATTAAAATTCCAATTGTTCCTAAAATTTGGCGTATATCATTACTTTGCAAATTTTGATCCTTAACAGCGACTCTATCGTATTGTGTAATAATAAAGAGTGTGTTTTTTTTTTCAAAATCAACAAGTTCGATTCCCAGCTAGGATCATGGGTTTTTCAAAAATCTAATGATGAGGTTTTAAGTTTCATCAAAATCGGGCTCGTGACTCCTTTCAGCATTTTTCGCTATTCCTTATAGTTTCGGATTTGGCCATCCAATCCCTTTTCAAAAATTCACCCTGTATATAAAAACAAGAACTGACTGACTGACGATCAACGCACAGCCTAAACCGCTGGGTCTAGAACCATGAAATTTCGCACAAACGCTCCTTATGTCACGTAGGCGAGCAATAAGGAGGGATTTTTGAAAATTCAACTCCTAAGGGGGTAAACAAGGGTTGCAAAGTTTGTATGGGACAACGGGATTCCTTGGTCCGATCTTCTTCAAATTTGGCAGAAAACATCTTTAACTGAATTGATGAGGGACGTGTTTTGTATTTTATTGAAATTTTTCTTTTAACATGGTTAAAATGGGGTTAATAAATATTTTAGGGGGGATTTGCCTCATATTTCATATTAATACTCCGTAGTCGGTACTTTTTTAATTTTTTTTTTGACACATTGTCATGTTTGACAGCTCAATTCGATTTAAAAAAGATGGTCGCAGTTTTTGATAAATGTCAAAAAAACTTAATAATAATTATATTAAAACTGCATATTTTATTGATTTTGCCCTTCAATATGCGGAATTGCCTTTATATTTGTAAGTCAAAAATACATTTGTGAGAAGGAAAACCTGTACATGTTTGGCTAGGAATTATGAAAGAACAAGTTCTAGGTAAGGTGTACACGGTTCCGATTATCACAGAGTTTATTACATACCATCTTCGCTTACTTTCTTATTATATACAGGTTAAATCTACAGTAAATGTCTGGTTACAATAGAAGAAACTGTACTTATTAGTACGGGTTGCCTCAGCCTCGAAAGTCTGAAGACCTACACAATCCAGAAATACCAGAAAGAAAGAAGTTAAAATTTTAATTCCTTAGCAAAAGCAGAGAATGCTCTGTAAACCAATTAACACAGACAATTTATCGTATCAATTTTTACCAAAATATAGATTTACTTCGCTCAAAGTACGTATTTTGATTTATTTAGTCAGAATTATATCTATACATAGGTATAACAACAGTACTGTAAAGTGCCGCGGGCTGGCCACAGAAGACGACAGACGACGGCAGATGGAGCAAACGAGTTCCAAAGCGGGCATCGCGACTTAGTCCACCCGCTAGATGGACCGAGGACCTAGAAGAGGTCGCAGGCTGGAAGCTGAAGGCGCAGGACGTAAATTAGGAGAGGCCTACGTCCAGGAGCGCACATGCTGATTTGATTAATATATAAAAATTAAAACTGACTTAGATACCTGATCGAGATCTATGACTTTGGAATTAGATTAATGGCATAATTGCGCAAAAACGATTTCTAGGGTTCGTGCCCTTAAACGGGACCTTATTTATGAGACTTCGCTGTCTGTCTATCTGTCCGTCATGAGCCTGTATCTCAGGAATCGTGATAGCTAGAGAGCTAAAATTTTCAGATGATATATTTACGTAGCCACTATGACAACAAATACTAACGTCAGAAAAGGGGGGGGGGCGGGGATTAAGGGGGCTCCCATCCAACAAACGTGATGCTTTGCTGTGTTTTTGGTACGGAACCCTCTGTCTTTTCACTCCGACCAACTAAACCGGCCAACCGTCGCATTGTTCGGTATGGAACTCATTAAGGGACTATTCCTATCTATACTTTATTTCCTCTGTGCGCGAGTCCGCTTCGCACTTGGCCAGTTTTTTATACTACTACGATGGCAGACAAGCATACGGTCCACCTGATGGTTGGTTACTGTAGTTGCTGTAGTGAACTAATTCGAATAGTGAACGTTTGCAACACCAGTGGCGCTGCTGCATGTCGACCCATATTTCCGTTGGCATCCAGTAGAGTCACGGAAAAGTTAAATATCCCGTAACCCTGCTGATAGTGCTTAGGCGATTAGGTTCGTTTACAATAACCATTTTAATGAAAATCCAATTTGTGCCAAATGGGAATTCAACATTTTGAAAAATCAACCTTATGCAATGGTCCGAATGGCAAAATAATACAACGGGAATACACGCGGCAGAAAACCACGCGATAAGAATAGAAGCGACGGGGGACCTTTCTATTTCTCTCTCTCTCTCTCTTACGCAAACGAAGTTGCGCGGGTCAGCTAGTCACATATATACTGTGTTATTATGCTGCTAAGCCAAGGGACTAGGCTTAAAGCAATAAAATTTTCCATCTCTTCCCATAATTACCAATAGATTGCAGAGGGGCTTATGGAGAGACTTGTGTCTGTAGTCTGTGACTCTGTTGCCTTAAATTACGTCACTAGGTCACGTGGATCATTTGTTCAAAGTTTGAAATAAAACAAAAATGACAACGTCAATTGGATTGAACTTTCACTTTTACAATAAAACGTTAGAGGGGCAGTCGGCTGAGACAGTCTCCTGACTTCTTGTTTATATACCGTCTCAGAAAAGTCAGATTCTGACATAGCACTACAGATAGCAAAATATAAGTCCCATGTAGCATGTAATGGTTTAATTTTTGATGTGAGACATCTAAAGCCGAGGGAGAGCTTATTTTTAGAATTGCGAAAACATTCAGGAGGCAATAACAGAGCTATATGTATCGGAACTATGAATTTGGATTTTAGAGTTTGGTACCTATTTCACAAAATTATTTCATTGTTTCACGTCTGCCAGGAGTCCCGAGCCGGCTCACAAGATTTTCTGATAAGAAGGGAAACCTATTAAATATTAAATAAGGCTTTAGAGTCTATGCCAGGATTTATTTTGTTTTCTGTACCTGTAAAAACAAAGTGTGTGCGTGTACCCTTTACGCGCGATTGAAGTAAAACTTCTTTGCCATTGACGGCATCAAAATAATGTTGTAATAATATCATTCATCCGAATTTTGAATTGCGGAAACTACGTTTCCGTTATTCAAAATTCAATTAGTAAGCGTTACTTCCGTCAGAAAAAAAATCTGAGTTACTGCCTAGCCGCGCCTAAAGAAGTTTTACTTCAAAAATGTTGTTTTTGGAAATAAAATAAAAATATTTGCAAGGTAAGTATTCAAAAGCATATTCATCAATTCTATTTGACATAAACTAACATAGGTGCATTTGATAACTTCAAGTATACCTATGCATTCGGTTGCAACACGTACGCAAACGGGCGTTAAATGTTATGGGCCATAGCCTAATGCATAAACTGCACGTTTACGGCGAAAGCCTATGGGTTCCTGAAACTATTTTTTATTAACGATATTTGAATATTTTTAATAGTTAGTAAGTTTATTGGGGCTCTAGAGCTAATCAAGTTACCAATCTCGGGGGCCCACGCGATCTGACTCACCAACGAAAGAAGCAAATTTGTTACGAATATTAGTAGGTAATTTAAGTTTGTAGTGAAATAACTAATATAAAAGGAAATTTGTGATTTCACATTTGTGACAAGAAAAAGAAATTGTATACCTACCCTGAGTTTAATCGAGTAAGCGTTCCCGGGTATGTCCACAATTTACTAGCATTGAATTTGTGAAGGAATATTGTTTTTTTTTATGTGTACGACTTCTGTCTGACTGACCGATTGACGTCTTTGAATTATTGGTTTATACCATAGATTTAGAATTTTTCGCTACTCTCAATCTAAATCTATGGTTTATACTATGATTATTAATTTCAGTCAGTAAAATGACATTTCTTGAATGAAAATTCAGTACTAAATTCAGTATAAGCATACGTGTAAAAACTAATAGTGAATCATCTCCATTGTTAAATCGTACAATACCTACAACGCTATCTCGGCATAAAAATATGCTAGGGTTGTCACAAAAATACTTTCGTTGATTAACTAAGAGTTTGTGTAATTGTAGGTAAGTAAATAAAATAGTAGGTACTCATGTCACTATAATCTATCTATCTTTATTAGGTTTATTTTTATTGTGAGCTTCCGTTACTGCTCGTTCGCTCTAACTTTGCCGCTCGGCTCCATACTAAAGTCGAATTTTTAATTAGACGAAGTAAATTGACAGCAACTATTGTCACTTCTTCATACAATGTTGCATACTTTCTATGACGAAGTGACATTAGCTACTGTCAATTTACTTCGTCTAATTAACAATTCGGGTATACGCCTCTACGCCAGCGGCAAAGTTAGAGCGAACGGGTAGTACGTACGCTGCGTAACAGCGTAACTGATTAACGTTACGTAAAAATGTGTGGTAAGTACCTACAAAATTGTTCCTATATAAAGTTCGAAAATAAAGTCCTCAACAGCGTATGTCTATCAAGGTTCGCTTACAATAACCTTTTAGTTACTAAAATATTAGCGACGCAACGGTCGTAAATGCGACAGAAAACATTATATTAATACAACGACTCTCTCTTTCTATTATGTCGTCACTTAAGAGAAAGAGGGGTATTTTATAAATAATGAATTTGCCTGGGTTAGGTCTAACGAATATAAGCGACGCGACGGGAGTATATGCGGCGGGGATTCTCTCTCTTGTAACGCAAACGAAGTTGTGGCGGCCCAAGGAGTGGCGACATGTGTGGCACTACAAGTCAGCAGACTGGGATGGACTGCGAGAGTTCTATGCGTCGTACCCGTGGTGGCGGCTTTGTTTTGCCTCAGAGGATCTGGATTCTTGTGCTATAGCAGTCGCTGAGGGGATCTTGGAGGGTATGGAATGCTACATTCCCAACCGCTGGATCCCTGTAGGTGCAAAAAAGCGACCGTGGTTCAATCGGCTCTGCAGAGAAGCTCTAATGCAGAAAGAATCTGCCTACAGAGCTTGGACCACGGCTCGTGCAAATTCAGATCCAAACATCTCTGAGGTAAAACGCAAATTAAATGCCGCCTCGAGGTCCAGTAAAAGAGCAATTGTCAAGGCCAAGTTCGATTTCGTCGGCAGAATTGGCGAACGGCTAGCAGGCTACCCTTCAGGAAGTCGTGAATTTTGGTCGCTTGCCAAAGCTGCCGAGGGAAACTTCTGTCGGTCAGGATTACCACCCTTGCTTAAACCCGACGGTAGTTTGGCCCAGAGTGCCAAGGAGAAAGCCGACCTTTTGGGTAATCTCTTTGCCTCTAACTCGACCATGAGCGACGGGGGTGCAATACCGCCGTGCATTCCGAGTTGTGGCACTTCCATGCCGGAAGTTAAATTTACACAGCGGAATGTCCGGCGGGAGCTTCAATCCCTGGACGTTCATAAGTCAAGTGGGCCAGACGGCATTCCCGCGGTGGTACTAAAGCATTGTGGTCCAGAGTTGTGTCCGGTACTTACACGTCTTTTCGCACTTTCCTATTCCATGCGACAAGTCCCGGCGTCGTGGAAGATCGCGTATGTACATCCTGTACCCAAGAAGGGTGACAGGACCGACCCGGCCAATTACAGGCCTATAGCCGTCACCTCCCTTTTATCCAAGGTGATGGAGCGTGTAATTAATACACAGCTCCTGGGGTACCTTGAGGAACACGACCTGCTCAGCGACCGGCAGTACGGTTTCCGTCACGGTCGCTCGACGGGCGATCTTCTTGTGTACCTAACACACCGATGGGCGGCGGCTATCGAGAGTAAGGGTGAGGCTCTAGCAGTGAGCCTCGACATCTCTAAAGCCTTTGACCGGGTCTGGCACCGTGGTCTTCTTACGAAATTGCCCTCATATGGACTACCTGAGAGATTATGCGGAAGGGTGTCCAGCTTCTTGGCCGGTAGAAGCATCAGGGCCGTCGTTGACGGCAGCTGTTCAGACTGCATGGCCATAAACGCTGGAGTCCCGCAAGGCTCAGTGTTGTCCCCTACTCTGTTTCTGCTGCATATCAATGACATGTTGTCTATTGATGGCATTCATTGTTATGCGGACGACAGTACGGGGGACACTTGTTACACGGGCCGCCCCGGTATCTCTCGGGACACAGTAGAGGAAAATCGTGAACAGCTTGTGTCTGAAATCGAGGCTACTCTTACTAGAGTGTCCGATTGGGGTGGACAAAATCTTGTCCAGTTCAACCCTTCCAAGACACAAGCGTGTTTTTTCACCGCTAAGCAAACCCCAATTACTGTAGCGCCGCAATTTCAGGGCACATCTCTTTCCATCGCCAAAAGTATAGGGATCCTTGGCGTTGACATCTCCAGTGACGTTCAGTTCCGTAGTCATTTGGAGGACAAGGCTAAGCTGGCGTCCAAGAAGCTAGGTGTGCTCAACAGGGCGCGGCGGTACTTCACTGCGGCGCAAACACTGCTTCTCTATAAATCGCAAGTGCGGCCGCATATGGAGTACTGCTGTCACCTCTGGGCGGGAGCACCTGAATATCAGCTTCGTCCATTTGGCTCGGTGCAAAGACGAGCTGTAAGAATTGTCAACGATCCTGTACTTACAGCTGGTGTGGAACCTCTTCGCGACAGGAGAGACTTTGCCTCCTTATGCGTGTTCTACCGCCTGTACACTGGTATGTGCTCTGAGGAATTGTTTGATATGATGCCCACGGCTACGTTCTATCATCGCACCGCTCGCCACAGACAGGGAGTTCATCCTCACACTCTGCGTCCGGTGCGTTCCAGCACGGTTAGATCCGATAGGTGTTTTCTTCCACGCACGCTTAGGTTGTGGAATGACCTCCCTGCCTCGGTTTTCCCAAACGCCTTAGGCTGCGGTGACCACCGGTCCTTCTGGTGGGCCGTATGCTTGTCTGCCACCTTAGTGGTATAAAAAAAAAAAAAAAAAAAAAAAAAAAAAAAAAAAAAGTTGTGCGGGTCAGCTAGTTAGTAATATACATATGTATCATGTTGAACCTTACACAGTTCAAGTACCTAATGGTACCCACGCGACTACGTACCTATATCATATTATAAAATACCTACCTACTAGCTGAGCAGACAGACGTTGTCCTGCCATAACTATGAATATGGAAATCGGTATCCCGAGTTCTGAGTTCCCGGTTACTGGTACCGAGTTCCCAGTTCCTGGTTTTCATTTCCCAGTTCGTTTTTCCGATCCCGGTTCCCATTTTGACGCTTTTTGGATCGGGTCTTGGAACTCCCAAGACCCGATCCAAAATTGCAATAGAAACCATTTCCTTGAACAGTTCGAGCCAGTTACAGTTTCATTGCAAATATTCGATTTTTTCACGCTTTTTTATTATTATTTTTCCATGAAAACCTTATCCTGACAATAACAAACACATCTAAAAATGAATAAGCGAAATCGGTCTAGCTGTTCACGCGTCATGTCGTCACCAAGGAAATATGGATTAATTTTTTTATATTTATAGATATTTTATATGATTAAGACTAACGAAATAAATCTCAGTTCACAATCAGCTACAGTGTTTGTCTGACCAACTTTTTAAAATACCTTTCGTAATGATTTCGTACCTACATTTTGATGTCGACTTGATTTTTTATTTCTCAAAATAGTTATGAAATAACACTACATCATTGATTATTTCCGCGAGGCGAGTGTTATTTTTTATTTATAGACTATATAACATCATCATATTATATTATTATTATATACCAAGGTACATTTTATTTAAGTTTTGTATTTTCGATGTTCGTCTCTTATTTTGACACTCCGGAACGGGCGTACCACAAACTCCATACATTACCAGCGGGCGCACCTCAGGCATCGCGGTTAGGGGGGCGACCCCGCTCTCCGACATACCGCACCGCATCGTTGCTCCGCCAAACGGCCGAGTTGAACCACTATTAGTATTTACACTTATGGTATAAGTGACAGTTGCACTTGTCATTTTATTGACTGAGATTAATAATCGTACTTTATCATATTTCTGATCGTCTAACATTTTATTTTTTGACCAGTATATCGTAGTCGTGTCGTTGGTACTAAACGTCTTGATCCGTCAACACACTAACCGTTCGATAATTATCATCAATACGACCTTTGACGACACCCACAGGAGTCGTACCACGACCGCAACACGACGTACGTTTGGATACGATGTAAATTTATTTTTATTTGTGACCAAACATCGACGACCATTAAGAGAATTGCTTTCGATTTACTTAGAAGAGTTATTCTGGACGAATTGAAGTGGATATTAAGGTAAGGGATCACATAAAAATATTGTAAGTAATCTCCTTGGTTCTCTTTCCTTAGTTGATATACGTTTATCTACTTTTATAGTTTTACGTAGTATCTACCTATGTATTATGTATACTGGTAGAATTTATAGTCGTTCTGGACCCAAAAGGGGGTTACTCAGAATCAATCATGGCACAATTATGGGGGGTCAAAAGTGTTGTACAGGCTATAATAAAAAAAAAACTTTTGTGTTATCATTTTCACTCGTTCGAGTTGAAACATTAGTAGCGCTTCGATTATTCATTGACATTCTTCAGTGAATGAAACGCCGGAACATGTGATTAGTTCATTGACCAAAAGCATTCGATTCGATTAATAAAGGACTCCAATTTCTCTTCATACTCAACACGTTACACGGGCGGCTTAGGGCCGTCGGAAATACTTTAGTATTGTGCTGTTTTCGCGGTTAAACGATAAATTAATAAGGTCTATTGTACTATTAGGTACTAATAGGTAACGAAAATAAACGCGAACAAAATAATGAACTTAAATCTAGACCTACCTATTTACAGTTTATTTACGCTACCGAGTACCCCGGCGACTGCTCAAAATGGAGTCCAGAACTTATGATACATAAACGGGCACGTTTTATGTTATTGCCTTCACTATTTCAAAGGCCAACAGTCAACAGTCCGGAAGGGTCCACTCTATCACACTGCGTAATTCGTAATTCATCACAAGTTTCCTACTTCAGGAGTACGAAACTCATGATGTGCAACAGCCGAACAACCCCCCAAAGAAGCGGGCTAGCATCCAAACCCCTACATGAAGCCGCAGTGGTAGCCAAGATTTGTTGGGAATCCTGGGAGTCATCCTTACGAGGGCTTACCCGGCGGGACTCCCACAACCGTAGGCATAGGTACGGAACGTGTGGTTTTTAGTCGGTAAGTGTCCGGCATAGCATCCATGTAGGATTTTCCTCACGTTAACTACTAAACACGCACTGTTCGTTTGAATATTTCGCACTGAATGACGACGACTCATTTTCGAAAATCGTAACGAACGATCTGTCTGCGCGGGAGTCGCGGCGTTACTGCGCGCCGCCGCGCCGCCGAGCGAGCGGCCGAGCGCGTTACGTACCTACAAGACGTAACTAGTCGAGTACCTACGTTACTTGGCAACGGGTCCACGTGGACTGCGGTGGGATCATGCGTGTGATTGGTCGAATTTTCCCGACGCGGCAGCTCGTCTTAGTGATTGGAACGTTAAACATTGAATGAAAAATTATAGTAGAAAATAGAATAACCACAAGTTCTCATTTTGACTTCGGCAAACGATATAAATTTTGACATTTTCGTAATTTTTTTTCGTTGATTTTCAAATTGACAGTGCCGATCGGTTCTGTTATCGAAACTGTGCCTAAACCTTTTCGTTCCAGAACGACTATAAATTCAACCAGTATATACGGCCTTTCCTGGTATGTTCCTTCTTCCATGTGTAAAAACCATACACTAAACTGTATCCTTCCGAGACACATCCGGGGAACTTCTACACGTAAAAAAGAAAACCCTCAAATAACTAGGGCTCTAGATTTAGTTCAGAGTTTCAGACAACTAAATGTAGAGCCGTAGTTATTTGGGGGTTAACCCTCCTCCTTTATAACACAGCCGTGCCTTAATATGTGAGTCTAGCCTGTCCCGAATTTTCTTTTGTTAGGATAGGTATTTATTTACTTGATATCTACTTCTTATCCATACTAATATTATAAAGCTGAAGAGTTTGTTGGTTTGTTTGTTTGAACGCTAGGATCTCAGGAACTACTGGTTGGATTTAGGAAATTCTTTTACAGTTTGATAGTCCATCTATTGAGGATGGCTATAGGCTATATAAAATCACGCTGAGGCGAATAGGAGCGGAGCAGCAATCAAGAATGTTTCCAAAACGGGGAATATTTTTTACCGTCTGAGAGCTTTCGAAGCGTACGCTGCGTAAATGGTTAAAGTTACGTAAAAATTGTGTGTTACAAAATTGTATCTCTTAAAAAGTTCTAAAAAAAAATCCGCGCCAGCCCCTCCGGCACGTTACGTCTTATTCCCGGAATGTCCAGTCGGTTCATTACGTCTATTTCCCTAAATGT